>CANTUV010000024.1:57500000-58750000 GCA_947685225.1 Garcia nutans
TTTAAATTGCTTGATAGATGAGAAGTTAAGTTGGTGATGAGGTTGGAAGTGGTTGTGTTGAATTTGTGTTAGGGTTTTGAGTTGATAATTGTTGTTTATGTTTAGTTTAGTTAATTATTCTTGTTAATCTTCAAGTTGTTTGTGTTTGTTGGAATTAGTAGTGAAGAATACATGATTTTGGAAGAGGGGCAGTAGCATTTTGGATGCCACGCCCGTGGCCTTGGGGTGCCATGGCCGTGGCCATTCATAGTTGTTTGGAGCCATGGCCGTGGAGGGTAGGTGAAAGTGTGGCAGAACCATCCCTTAACCCACGCCCGTGGGGGTTGAGTTGGCCACGGCCGTGGGCTTTGGCTTGAAGAGTTGGTTTGTAATGTGTGTTATAAAGGTTTGAAATGAGGTTAAAAAGTGATAAATTGTATTGGAATTGATGGATTGTATCATTCTTTGGATTAGGGTTTTGAAAGAAGGCGATTTGCCCTAATTTGGGAAGTGAAGAATTCTTGGAAAAGGAAATGTATAGATTGATGGGAGTAGTTCTTGAGGTAAGTACAAACTTACATAAATGTAATCTTTTATATGATTTTGAGACTTAACACCCTTGGTATAAATGTATTAAGTAGATTATTATATTGTTAATTCAATGTTACTAATGTTGTCATTTGTATAGTGTGAAAGCTATAATGATCATCCAAAAGAAAGGTATGTATAATGCAATTTGTTATGATAAATGTTCTAATAATGAATGGTGTTAATGTGTCATAAGAAATGATGAAATGTGATGTTAGCATGATTGATGATGATGATCAAAATGAAATAAAAGGACATATGGATTATATGACAATGAATTTAAGATACATGTGCAATGAAATGGATTATGTATGCTTGAATGATATGAATGAAGCATGCCTATATGGTATGATTGATTAATAATGTGTTTGTTTAGTAATGTAATTGATGTTGCATATATCAATGATGAAACATGATAGGTAATTTGAGATATAATGTGATATGAAGCCATTGTGATTGGCTATGATAATTCAATTGAGATATGTGAGGCATGTTTGCCTAAATGATGATGAGAATTGAAAATGATATTGATGATGAAATAATCAATGAATTGTGTATCTAATGTGTTATTCATTTTCAGAGTTTTGTTGTTGGTGGCATGCCTAATAGTAACAATCTCTTGAAGTTAGGTTGGGCTTGATCCTTGAAGCCAAGTTGGGTTGAAGTTTAACATGTTTTACTCCCCTTGAAGCTTGGTTGGGTCTAGTCCTTGAAGCCTAATTGAGATGTTACAACCCTTGAAGCTAGGTTGGATGAGTTCTTGAAGCCAAGTTGGGTTGATACTTAGCATGCTTTGTTCCCCTTGAAGCTTGGTTGAACTTAATCCTTGAAGCCTAGTTGGGATATTGATAAATGTGATAATTAAACCAAAGCATTAACTCTGAAAGTCGAATAGCATATTAGTGTCTTTTGGGCCCGAGTCTGTCATTTGTTGTAAATGTGATATATATAAATGTTGAAATAAATGAGTAATGAAATATATAAATTATGGATATTAGTGATGGATGATGGTTGGTAATAATAATTGCCTTTTTTGGATATGTGATTTATGATTAATGAATTGTGAACAAACTAATGTTGTGAAGTACGATATATGATGTGTATATTGATTGTGGGTATTAATGAGGAATTATGTTTGGTGATAAGGATTGTCTTCCTTGGAAATGTGACTCTTGATTGGTATGATATATATAATGTATATATATTGATGAATTGATTATGAGTATTAGTATTGGATTGTGGTTGGTGGTAATGTTTTGTATATACGTATATAATATATGAAATTAGTCAAGATATATGAAAGTTGCAATTAAGAAGGAAAAACATGATAAGAACTAATTGTACATTGAATTGATATATCATTATATAATAGAATATCTATAATGTATGTTTATATTTTATATTTGTACTATTAAGCTTTCGGGCTTAGCGCGTATGTGTAATCGCGCAGGTAGCTTGGTGGAAGATGCAAAGTCTTTCGTTATGCCACGAGAAGGGTAAAGGTTTGTCGAGACCAACTAGAGGGTAATGCATACATGTATAACTTTTAATTTTGATGTATTTCTGATGAGAGGATATTTATATGTATAAATAAAGTTTTGATAAAGAAAATGATTTTGTAAATGTTATGTAAATTAACATATTGTGGTTAGAACTCTGTTACACGTTTTTAAAAGGTAACGAAAAGTGACATCCTTATACTTTATATACTTACTGTATGTATACTAGGTATATGTATAGTACTTATATAGGGTATCGGGGTGTTACATAGCAGATTATACATCATTAATGAACAAAGACTGCCATACCAAAACATATATCTTATTTAAAACAACATTTTAAAACTCAAAATTTTTCTTTTTCTTATAATTGACCTAGGTTGAGAATCTCAAACCTAGGCTCTGATACCATAATAATTGTAACACCCTTATACCCCGTATACGTACACAGCATGCTTTTACGATCATAATATACGTATACTGAATATAGGAATGCCACGGTTTACAACCAAACGACTCATTTATGAACAAATTTAAAACATTTAAAAGAAAATATAAAACACAAAAGATAAAGTGTTTATTTAAAACCCAGAGGAAAATATAACAAATATTTACAAATACTTATATATCAAAACTCAAGTTTTACACAATATAAGATATATACATGTTTGGCAGTATGTCTTTGATCTTTGAGCACCACTATCAACACCTCAAATTCTAGACTCTACTCGGCCTAGAGGAACTCTCCGGTTCTTCCCTGTCACTTGCGCGATGAACCACAATCGCGCTAAGCCTACGGCTTAGTGGTACAATTACAATAACAATATGCTTCAATGCCATGTCAATGTCTTGCATTCAAACAATAGAGATCATACTCATAAATGTCACATCCGCCTATCGTATTTATACAGTGTAGTCACGTGCACAGTGAGAGAAGGGGAAAGGAGAAGATAATTTTTGTAAAAAGTCGAGGGCTTATTGGTAATTTTTCAAAATGACTTGGAAACCTAAAATAGACTTAAAAAATAAAAAGTAGAGGTCAAGAGGATCAAAACTATATGTAGTTTGACTCGTGGAACTATACGGTTTAAAAGATATGATCGATTAATCGCCGGAACATAAAGTGGGCCCGGTTTCATGTCGGGACCAGATGGGAAACCCGGGATAACTTTATGATATCCTATGGGATAAGGGACAAGTGGAAAGAAGTAAAGGAAAAGAAAACTATAAAAATCTAAGGTTGGCCAATCAAAAGTAAGCATTTAGCATGTGTAATAAATGAAGAAAGAGAAAGGTGGACAAGTGGGCTTAAAGAGCTTAACCAACACATAAGGTGATCATCATTTCCTTTGTATATAAATATATGTGAAATGAAGAACAAACTCTCTCTTTTTCCACTTACAAAATTCGACCAACAAAGGGAAACACCAAAGGGCTTCCAAGTTTCTCCAAAGTTCATTTTTAAGGTGAGTTTTTAAGGTTTTCTAGTAAGTAGACTTTAATTTTAGTATTAATTTTAGGTAGTTATATATTTATTGGAAGATTAGAGATTAGAGTCTTTATGTGGAATTGGAAAAATATTAAGTGATGAGATTAATTGATTAAATGGAAGAATAAAGATGTATAAAGATTAATAAGGTTGGATTAGGGTTTCGGTTGGAAAAGAAATGGAGGATAACTTATTATTTTAAATTTCTAAGGTTTATGTTGTATTTTGAATTTATTGAAGGAGAATTAAAGAATTAAAGAAGGAGAAGAAGGAAAAGCTAAGAGGAATTAAAGAAATAAGGTTTGGTACTTTACCTTTGAATAATTACTTTTGATTTGGTGCTTTACCATAAAAGAAACTCTATTTGCTTACAAACTTTGGTTTATGGAAGTTTTGAAGTTGATGTTTAAATATATTGATTGAGTTTAAATTAAATATTTGAGTTATGTTCTTGTTTTCTTATGGCAATTTCGGTTGTAAAATTTAATTGAAACCAAATGTTTTGAGAAAATTTGGAAAGTTGATTTGGTAAGTTGTTTGGACTTTAATTAGTTTGATTTGAGTTAAACATGCAAAAATTGTTAAAAGGAAGTGTTTGAATCTTCACTTTACTATTAAAGAAGCCTTAATATTGATTTGCAAAAGAAAAATAAACTATCCTATGCATTTCAAATGTTTGGGCCGAAATGGTCCCAAAGTGACAGCTTCTGGACTATTTTTGGAGAAATTGTTTGGGGCAGCAAACGAATGAATTGTTCAACAAAATTTTACATGAAATTAGTCAACATATGAAATAAGTTTTCTGTAAAATTTCAGCCAAAAATAAGATCATTTACTTGGTCAAATGCATGACTGAAGTGGACGGAAATTTTGACGAAAACCCAGATTTTACTATTCATTTGGTCATGCCATTTTGCGTTGCCGATTTTTCTCGCCGCAACACTATTCATTTGGTCAATTTGTGATCTTTTGAGGAATGCTTTGAAATGTTTGATATGTTTATTGTGGATGTTAAATATGTGAAAAAGAATAACGGTTTGACCAAAGAATGTGGTGTGCGGCGTAAATGGCAAAGCGCGATGAGAATTTAAAATGATTTCTTGAATCATTCTAAAATGAAGTTTGAGTCTTAAATTGAATCATTTTAATCTTTATGCTCTAATGGATAGTGGGAGTGGTAGATAAGGGTATGGTGCACTATACTAACGCATGCAGTACTGCTCATTATTGTGATATGATATTTTATTCAGTGGTGAGGCCACTGAAGCCAATGGGGAGGCCCATTGGTTAACCAGGATGGGGAGGCCCATTCCTGTTATCTGATATTAGTGGTGAGGTCCACTTATATTACAGTGGGGAGGCCCACTACCTTATCACTATGGTTCCCTATATACCAGTAAAGCCTGAATCAAAGACATTATTTTTCGTTGAACTATGTAATGCAAATGAGTTTGAATTATGATTTTACATTATTGAAAGCGTATCACACTGAATGTATCATGATTTCTATTGGTATAAAGTGGGTTGATTGTTGATTTATTTATTTTCTTTGATTTCAAATACTTTCATATACTACTCTTATTTTTATTGGTAAAGTACCCACTGAGCGACAACGCTCAGCGAGTTAAGTTTTCCTTGACTTGTAGGTTCGGAGCAGTAGATAAATCTTGGGGAAGCAACGACCAGACCATAGCAAATCTCAGGGGTAGATCTTTTAGTTCCATTATGAGTTGATAGTTGTGGCATGTATATGAATAAATAAAATAGAGAATTTCTATGTTATAACTGTATGTTATAAGTATGTAATAATCATAAATCTTTATTTTATGTTATATTAGAAGTGTGAACTCTTCGTGCAGTTTTGTAGTTGAGGGTATAAGGTGGATTCATTGGGAGTGCATTAAATTTGATGGTATTCTTATTCACATTGGTCTGTGTAAAATGTTTTCAAAAAAAAAAAAGTTTTGTCGACACTTGGGATCCAAATTTCTAGGCGGAACTATGGCAAAATTTCTGTAAAAATCAGAACTAAAATTTGACTAAGTAAATTGGTAGCAACAATTAGGATAGTGTGGCACCTCTGCACGGCTTACACATGTAGGTTGGGAAGGGGTGTTACAATTAGTGGTATCAGAGCGCTGGTTTAGCCGGTTCTGGGTAGTTAGTTGAACTAAACCTTAAGTGTATGACACATAGGGTTAGAATATGGGTTTTAATTATATAACTATACATGTGTGTGTTATTGTTAGTTATGTTATTCAAATTATACAGGAGTAATAATGGGTGACCTATACGAGGAGGTGAGGGAGCTGAGGATAGAAGTAGAGAGGTTAAAACAGCTAGTGCGGGAGCAAGATGAGACTATAGAAATTTTGGCCGATTGAAGTATGCAGGATCGTGAAGACTTGAGAATAAAAGATGAGATGATTACCTCCTTGATAGATGACATGCAGATGTTAAAAGAAGACAGGCTTAGTTATAGAGCGGAGTTGGATAGTGTTGGTATAAGCCTCGGGGTAGCACATCAAGAGATTCGAGCTTTACAGGAGAGGGTTCAAGAGCTAGGCCAGTACTTACCTAGTGAAGCATCACATGACCCAGATTTTGATCCCGAGATAGAAGAATATTTTTCAGACAGTGCCACTTCACCTAGGGCACCTACTCACTGAGTCTTGAGATGTATTGTGTTTTGCGGTTCTTTTAGTTATACATATGTGATATAGAGGTATCATGTAAATATTGTATGGTAGTATAATATGATGATATAATAGTAAGGAGTCCTAAATTTTGAAATGTACATAAGGGCTTCCTGGTATTGTAAAACTTTTGTTTGGAAATAAATAAAGGTTGTGTTGTATATGTGTTATTTAAGAATTTTTATTTATATACATGCCACCAAGGATAAGATAATGTTGTTGGTCTGGGTTGTTACTAATGATGAGATGGTATACGTTTACTCTTTAGATGTTGCAAGTAGCGCAGCGTGATATAGGGGAGGAGGTCGAGTCTCAGGCCTCCCGAATTGTAGAAATGCATGTATCAGAGACATCAGCATCTGAGCAACCACCCGCTGATGCTCCTATTCCCAATGAAATGTTGCAACAAATGGCTACCATACTTCGGCAGATAGCCGGCGTTGCCCCAGCCCCAGCCCCACCCCCAGCGCCAGCACCCATACTAGTACCTGCTGTAGGAGGGGAAAGAAAACCCCCGATAGAAAAGATAAGAAAGTATGGTGCGAAGGAGTTTAAGGCTCGAAGGGACGATGATTCTTCAACAGCCGAGTATTGGCTGGAAGGAACAATACAAGCCTTAGATCAGTTACAGTGTACGCCAGAAGAGCGAGTGGTATGTGCTACTTCCTTATTAGTGGAAGAAGCATTTATATGGTGGGACACAGTTCACCAACGAGTTCCACCGGAACAGAGAACATGGGATTTCTTTGTGAGTGAGTTCAAAAGGAAGTTTATATCGGAGGCATACCTAGATGTCAAGAAAAAGGAGTTTCTACGCTTAAAGCAAGGTCGACTGACCGTTGCTGAATACGAGAGGGAATTTACTAGGCTGAGTAGGTACTCCAAGAAGACTGTAACACCCCTATATCCCGTATACATACCAAGCATGCTTAAACGATCGTAATATACGTATGCTGAATATAGAAAATGCAACAATTTTAAAATAATACACAACAAATATCTTTGTAAATAAGTGAAACCAATCTCAAACATTTTAAAAGAAATCCAAAAGACACCATATATAAAAACATTTATTAATTCACAGCGGAAGTTTATTACAAATATGTTATAAATCAAAGATTACAAAACATAGAATATATATACATGATTGGCAGCTCTTCTCTGATCTTTAAGTCCCAAAAGAAAATCCTCAATGTCTAGTCTCACTTGGTCTCGAGGAGCTCTCAGGTTCAACTCTGTCACCTGCGCGATCAAACACTATCGCGCTAAGCCAACGGCTTAGTAGTACACAATATACTAACATGATGCTTTAATATGATATAATGTCACAGTTAATCTCATACATCATTAAAAAGAATATCACATTTCCACATCATACTTTGTTCAATGTCATAACAACATTCATATTACATCTTCATAGTTCCATCAATTTTACCATTCAAGAATCACATTAAATACAAAGACAAGCATGGGCCCAAAACACACTAATATGCCATTTAATTTTCAGAGTTAATGCTTTGGTTTTGTTATCACATTTATCATTATCAAAAACCCAACTAGGCTTCAAGGATTAGGTTCAACCAAGCTTCAAGGGGAACAAAGCATGCTAAGTATCAACCCAACTTGGCTTCAAGAACCAACCCAACCTAGCTTCAAGGGTTGTAACATCTCAATTAGGCTTCAAGGATCAAATCCAACCTAACTTCAAGAGATTGTTACCATTAGGCATGCCACCAACAACAAAACTCTGAAAATAAATAACACATTAGACATATAATTCATTTATTATTTCATTCTCAATTCTCATCATCAATTAGGCAAACATGCCTTATGTCTTTCAATTGAATCATCATAGCCAATCACAATGGCTTCACATCATATTTGAGTTATCATAGCCAATCACAATGGCCTCATATCATATCATATCTCAATTCATATTACAAATATAGCATCATTGATATAACATTTCAAAGTACATTATTCATATAACACATTACCATTCCCAAGATGCACAATGCATAAAACATAACATTGTTCATATAGTATCATATATATATACCTAACACTATACATTATTCATTCATTTGTAATCTTCCACATGCATTTGTTTGGATCATTCTTTGTTTTAAAAGTGTTTAGAGTGTTTACTTTTAGGTTTAGATAAAAAAAAGATCTTTGAATAATCAAAACAATGTAAGAAAAGCAAGAAACAATCACAGTAGCTAACACACTCAAGGGACACGGCCAAGCTTGTGGCCGTGTCTCTCAATTCAAGCTTCAACACAGCCAAGACTCCCCTAGCTTGGCCGTGTCTCCCTTAAATTCAAAGAAACCAAAATGAAAGAAATCAGGCAGTAGCAAACACAGTCAAGGGACACGGCCAAGCCAGTGGCCGTGTCTCTCCAAAATTGATCCAACACGGCCAAATTTCCTTAAACTTGGCCGTGTCTCCCAAAAATCTTTAGTCTTGCCCATGTCTCTTCTTTAGTTTGGCCGTGTCTCTCATGGCTAAAGGTTTTAAACAAAGCCAAATCTCCTTTAGTTGAATTATATCACATTGTACACCACATAACCTTATTCAAATGGACATAATCAACATCATTAACCCTTACTTTACATGCTCATCACAATATTCACATTACTAATATACATTAGCAATACATTTGATTCCTTAACACATTTACAAACAAGTGTGTGTTAAGTTTAAACATCATATGCACATATACAACATTATAGTTTGTACTTACCTTAAGCACCACTTATACAACTCTAAACACTTTCTTTTTCCAAGAATTCTTCACTTCTAAAATTAGGGCAAAAGCCTTCTTTCAAAACCTAATCCAACATAATACAATACAATTTATCACTTACCACTTCAAAACCCTAAAACCAACATCACTCTTATTCTTTTAATATCAACATCCACTTAACTTATCATCTTCAAACCAAAACCAACACCATAGTTAATTAAATCAAATATATTCCAACATATAACCATCAACACAACCTTACTATCAAAATCACAATCAAACTTACAAACAACTCAAAATAACAAAAGGAATCAAGAGAAAGAACTTACCAAAATAAAAAAACTTCTTGGATTTCCACTTAATTCCTTGAAAACTCCTTCAATATGCTCTTAGAATTCAAAACCTTTCTCTTGCTCTCTTGTCTTAAGAATGGCCGGCCACCACTTGAAAAGAAAAGAAAATGAAGAAACAAAGTCAACTTTCTCTTCTCTTTAAACCTCCACCATGCAATTTAAAAAGAAAATTACCTAAATGCCCTCTTTAACATAATTAAACTTCCTTTCATATAGCATGCCCTTTAGTAATTTCACCACTAACCAAATAAATATCTTCATCCCTTGACTCTCCATTTTGACTTATGTATATGTTATTTATACTAACATATATACAACATATACATTCCATTAACACAATCATTTCCTTTGCAACAACATAAATACATTTAATTCAAATCAAACAACAATTGTATTAAAACTTCTAGGGCATACCTTGGGATATTACAATTCTCCCCCTCTAAAAAGAAATTTCGTTCTCGAAATTACCTGATATCAAGTCTGAAATAGTTGAGGATATTGATCTCGCATTGATTGCTCACTCTCCCAAGTTGCCTCTTCCTTTGCATGATTCTTTCACAAAATCTTCACAAGTGGCACTTTCTTATTTCTCAATTCTTTCACATCACGTGCCAAAATAGAAATTGGTTCTTCTTCAAATGTCAAATCTGGACTCACTTCGATAGATTCAATTGGCAAAACATGAGATGGATCTGACCTGTATCTCCTCAACATAGAAACATGAAATACATTATGGATCCTATCCAACTCAGGTGGCAAGGCAAGCCTGTAATATCCCAATGTATGCCCTAGAAGTTTTGAATATTATTGTTGTTTTAATTGAATTGAATGTATATGTTAATTTGAAAGAGAAAAGCATTTTTAGAGAAAGTGTATATGTTGGGTATATGGTAATATATATAGCATATATGTTTGTCAAAATGAGGAGTCAAGGGAAGAAGATATTTTATTTGTGATATGGGAAATTACTATAAAGGGCATATAAGAAAAAGAAGTTAAGTTATATGGATGAGGGTATGTTAGTAATTGCTCATGTAGATTTGCTTGGTGGAAATTTAAAGAAGAAGAAAAGGTTGACTTGAATTCATTTCTCTCTTCTTTACATTGTTTGGCCGGCTACCATAAGGAAAGGGAAAGCAAGAGAAGTGTTTTCATTTCTAACATCAAATTGAAGGAAGAATCAAAGGATTAAGTTGGAGATTTGTGTAATTTCTTTAATTGAGGTAAGTACTTTCTTGTTTTTCTTGGTTATTTTTGAAGTTGTGTTTGAAGTGAGTCTTGTTGTGTTGAGATTATGATTTGGTGTTGTTGAGATGTGTTTAAGTGTTGAAATGGATTGTAAGTTAAATTGGTATTGGTTTTGGTTTGAGGATGGTAAATTAAGTGGATGTTGGTATTGAAAGAATAAGAAGGATGTTGGTTTTAGGGTTTTAAAGTGGTATGTGTTTAAATGTGTTATTAATGTTTTGTTAATGAGAATATTGTGATGAATATGTAAAATAAGTCTTAATGACATTGTTTATATCCATTTGAATGAGATTATGATGTGCATAAGGTGTTGTAATGCAATCAAAAGAGACTTGGCCATGTTTAGGGTTTTCATTCTTGTGAGACACGGCCAAACCAAAGATGAGACACGGCCAAGACTTAAGATTTTTGGGAGACACGACCAAGTCTAAGGAATTTTGGCCATGTTGGATGGATTTTGGAGAGACACGGCCACAAGCTTGGCCGTGTCCCTTGCCCATGTTTGCCACTGCCTGAATTTTGTTGAGAGACATGGCCGTGTCCCCTTGCCCGTGTCGGCCTCGACTTGAATTGGCGTTGAGAGACACGGCCACAAGTTTGGCCGTGTCCCTTGAATGTGTTGGCTATTGTGATTATCCCTTGCTCTTCTTACATGGTTGAGATTGATCTTACATTTTATAATGCATATGATATTATATGAAGAAGGTTATGTATTAAACATTGTGAATCTTATAAATGGTAATGTGTTATATGAATAATGTACTTTGAAGTGTTATACCAATGATGTTATATAAACAATGTTATGCAATTTATTATATTGTTAATATAATGTGACTAGTGTTATGACTTATATAGTGTGAAAGATGCGAGGATCATTCAAAAAGGTACGCGCAATGTAAATTGTTATGATAAAGGTTTTAATAATGAATGGTGTTAATGTGTCTTGAAAAATGATTGAAATAAAATAAATGGACATGTTGTTTATATGACAATGAATTTAAAATACATATGCAATGAAATTGATGATGTATGATTGAATAAGGATATGTTTGTTAGTTAAGGTAATTGATATTGTATAAATCAATGATGATATATGTATTATGTAAAGCCATTGTGATTGGCTATGATAACTCAAATGTGATGTGAAACCATTGTGATTGGCTATGATAACTCAAATGTGATGTGAAGCCATTGTGAATGGCTATGATGATTCAATTGAAAGACATAAGGCATGTTTGCCTAATTGATGATGAGAATTGAGAATGAAATTGATAAATGAATTGAGTAGCTAATGTGTTATTCCATTTTCAGAGTTTGTTGTTGGTGGCATGCCTAATATTAGTAACAATCTCTTGAAGTTAGGTTGGAATTGATCCTTGAAGCCAAGTTGGGTTGAAGTTTAACATGTTTTACTCCCCTTGAAGCTTGGTTGGGTCTAGTCCTTGAAGCCTAATTGAGATGTTACAACCCTTGAAGCTAGGTTGGATTGGTTCTTGAAGCCAAGTTGGGTTGATACTTAGCATGCTTTGTTCCCCTTGAAGATTGGTTGAACCTAATCCTTGAAGCCTAGTTGGGATAATGATAAATGTGATGATTGAACCAAAGCGTTAACTCTGAAAATTGAATGGCATATTAGTGTCTTTTGGACCCGAGTATGTCTTTGTTGTCAATGTGATATATATAAATATGAAAATAAATGAGTAATGAGATCTATGGTTGCCTTTGTTGGAAATGTGATTTATGATTGGTGACTTGGGAATAAAATAATGTTATGAAGAATGATATGTGATGTGTGTACTGATATATTGATTGTGGGTATTAATGATGGATTGTGGTTGGTGATAAGGATTGTTTTCATTGGAAATGTGATTCATGATTGGAATGATATATAATGTATGTGTATTGATATATTGATTGTGAGTATTAGAAATGGATTGTGGTTGATGATAATGGTTTGTATAAACGTATATAATATGAAATTTGTCGAGATATATGAAAGGTGCAATGAAAAAGGAAAAACATGATAAGAACTAATGGTACATTGACTTGATATATCATTATATGTTAGAATTTCTATAATGTATGTTTATATATTATATTTGTACTACTAAGCTCTCGGGCTTAGCGCTGATGTGTAATCGCGCAGGTGACTAGATGGAAGATATGAAGTCTTTCGTTATGCCACGAGAAGAGTAAGAGTTTGTCGAGACCAACTAGAGGGTGATGCATACATGTATAAATTTTAATTATGATGTATTTCTGACAAGAATGTATGTATATGTATAAATGAAGTTTTGATAAAGATAAGATTATGATATATATGTAAGATCATTAAAAATATAATGATTTGTAAATGTTCTTTAAATTAATGTATTGTGGTTTGAACTTTGCTAAAGGTTTTAAAAATGTATCGAAAAGTGACATCCTTATACTTTATATACTTACTGTATGTATACCAGGGGTATGTATAGTACCTATATGGAGTATCGGGGTGTTACAAAGCCGATAAGCAACTGGCCCAACTCTTTCCAACACTTCATACGGTCCAATGAAACGAGGACTCAATTTCCCTTTCCGACCAAACCTCAAAATCTTCTTCCAAGGAGACACTTCAAAAATACCTTATCTCCCACATTATACTCAATGTCTCTCCTCTTCAAATCTGAATAAGATTTATGTCGATCTGAAGCTGCTTTCAACCTATCTCGAATCATTTTCACTTTCTCTTCATCTTTAACCAGATCAGGACCAATTATCTTACTTTCTCCAAGCTCATTCCAACATAAAGGTGTCCTACACCGTCTACCATACAGTGCTTCGAATGGTGCCATACCAATGCTGGATTGATGACTGTTATTGTAAGCAAATTCCACAAGTGGTAAAAATCTATCCCAACCTCCAGAGAAATCAATGACACAGCTTCTCAACAAGTCCTCGATAATCTGTATCATTCTCTCTGACTGCCCATCTGTCTGCGGATGGAAAGCAGTACTGAAGTGTAATCGAGAACCCAAAGCACCATGTAAACTCTTCCAAAATCTTGAAGTAAATCGGGGATCTCGATCAGACACTATAGAAATTGGGACACCATGTAACTTCACAATCTCATGGATATACAGCTCAGCTAACCTCTCCAAAGAGTAATCCATGGGTTATAGGGGTGTTACAGTCACAATATTCACATTACTAATATACATTAGCAATACATTTGATTCCTTAACACATTTACAAACAAGTGTGTGTTAAGTTTAAATATCATATGCACATATACAACAATATAGTTTGTACTTACCTTAAGCACCACTTATACAACTCTAAACACTTTCTTTTTCCAAGAATTCTTCACTTCTCAAATTAGGGCAAAATCCTTCTTTCAAAACCTAATCCAACATAATACAATACAATTTATCACTTACCACTTCAAAACCCTAAAACCAACATCACTCTTATTCTTTTAATATCAACATCCACTTAACTTATCATCTTCAAACCAAAACCAACACCATAGTTAATTAAATCAATTATATTCCAACATATAACCATCAACACAACCTTACTATCAAAATCACAATCAAACTTACAAACAACTCAAAATAACAAAAGGAATCAAGAGAAAGAACTTACCAAAATAAAAAAACTTCTTGGATTTCCACTTAATTCCTTGAAAACTCCTTCAATATGCTCTTAGAATTCAAAACCTTTCTCTTGCTCTCTTGTCTTAAGAATGGCCGGCCACCACTTGAAAAGAAAAGAAAATGAAGAAACAAAGTCAACTTTCTCTTCTCTTTAAACCTCCACCATGCAATTTCAAAAGAAAATTACCTAAATGCCCTCTTTAACATAATTAAACTTCCTTTCATATAGCATGCCCTTTAGTAATTTCACCACTAACCAAATAAATATCTTCATCCCTTGACTCTCCATTTTGACTTATGTATATGTTATTTATACTAACATATATACAACATATACATTCCATTAACACAATCATTTCCTTTGCAACAACATAAATACATTTAATTCAAATCAAACAACAATTGTATTAAAACTTCTAGGGCATACCTTGGGATATTACAAAGACAATTGAAGACGAACATGATAGATGTAAACAATTCCAGGATGGTTTGAATAATGAGATTAGGATGCAGCTAATCGCTGCTAATATCAAAGAATTTTCCGAGTTGATCAATAGGGCTCTAGAAGTAGAGCAATGTCAGTCTGACGAGCAGAATAGACGACAGAAGATGAAAAAGAAGAGAGGTACCCAGAACTTTTCGGGAACCTACCAATCATCAGGGAAACGATTCCGAGGCAGTGGTTCCACGGGAGGCGGTCAACGTCGAGGTTACAACCAGGGATTGATTCGCGGTGGCTTAAGTCAAACTACCTCAGTCGCTAGTACGGGACGATCAGGAAGAGGACAAGGAAGAGGATTCATCCGAGGCGGAGGTAACTTCTCTATTGGCCCGAGAGGTAATGAAGGCGAAAATACTAATTCACGTTGTAATCAATGCGGATTCCGTCACCTGGGAGAATGTTGGGGTCGGACATTTGCATGCTATATATGTGGATCTTTAGACCACCTTATGCGAGAGTGTCCCCAGCGAATGCAGAATCTATCTAGGGATACTGAGAGATCGCAAGCGGTAGCAGGTTGAGGCCGAAGCAGAGGTAGGAGCAAAAATCCGTCACGTGTGCAATCTGAAACGGTGAATCGACCAGAAGCAAGGGCTCCTGCTAGAATGTATGCCATGAGGGGGCGAGAGGACGAAGAAGCGTTAGACGTGATTGCAGGTCAGTTGTCTATGTTTGGAGTTTCACTTTATGTTTTAATAGATCCGGGGTCTTCACACTCATATATATGCACGAAAAATGAAAAACTTGAGAACCTAAAGGTAGAATAAGAAAAAGAAGGAATATTGGTTACTAACCCATTAGGAAATGAGGTGATTACTAGGAAGGTAGTGAAAGATTGCCCAATAGAGATACATGGACATATCTTTTGGGGAGATTTATTTGAACTACCATTTCAAGAATTCGATGCTATCCTTGGGATGGATTGGTTGGCCAAACACGATGCATTGGTTGACTGTAAACGGAAGAGAGTTACCTTGCATACTGCAGACGGTGATGAAGTGACCTTAGTAGGAAAGAGGAAGGATTATCTAACTAACATCATTTCTACCATGACGGCTAAGAGGTTAGTGCAAAAAGGTTGCGAGGCATACCTGGTATGTGCATTAGTAGCGAAAGAAGAGGCACCAAAGTTACAAGATATGTAACACCTCTATACCCTGTATACGTACTAAGCATGCTTAAACGATCGTAATATACGTATACTGAATATAGAAAATGCCACGGTTTAAAAAGACACAACAAATATCTTTGTAAATAAGTGAAACCAATCTCAAACAAATAAAAGAAATCCAAAAGACACTATATATAAAATGTTTATTAATTCACAGCGGAAGTTATTACAAATATGTTATAATTCAAAGTTTACAAAACATAGAATATATATACATGATTGGCAGCTCTTCTCTGATCTTTAAGTCCCAAAAGAAAAATCCTCAATGTCTTGTCTCACTTGGTCTCGAGGAGCTCTCAGGTTCAACTCTGTCACCTGCGCGATTAGACACTATCGCGCTAAGCCATCGGCTTAGTAGTACAAAATATACCAACACTATACTTTAAGGCAATGCAATGTTACACATCTAAATTTTAAAGTTAACATCATAAGTGAAAAGCTAACATCACACCTTTATAATTCATAAACCATACACATAAAAGCACATCACATTACCACATCACACTACATTCAATGTCATAACAATATTCATATTACATCTTCATAGTTCCAATGATTTTACCATTCTAGAATCACATTATGTACAAAGACAAGCATGGGCCCAAAACACTCTAATATGCTATTCAATTTTCAGAGTTAGTGCTTTGGTTTTATTATCACATTTATCATTATCATAAACCCAACTAGGCTTCAAGGATTTAGGTTCAACCAAGCTTCAAGGGGAACAAAGCATGCTAAGTATCAACCCAACTTGGCTTCAAGAACCAACCCAACCTAGCTTCAAGGGTTGTAACATCTCAATTAGGCTTCAAGGACCAAATCCAACCTAACTTCAAGAGAATGTTACCAATAGGCATGCCACCAATAACAAAACTCTGAAAATGAATAACACATTAGACACACAATTCATTTATTATTTCCTTCTCAAATCTCATCATCCATTAGGCAAACATGCCTTATGTTCTTTCAATGGAGTCATCATAGCCAATTACAATGGCTTCACATCACATTTGAGTTATCATAACCAATCACAATGGCCTCATATCATTTCATATAGCATCTTATCATTCACAAGATTCACAATGCATATAACATAACATTATTCATATAGTATCATATGTATAATCAAATGTATGTTGAATCTCATCAATGCAAGAAGAACAAAAACCAAACACAGTAACCAACACACTCAAGGGACACGGCCAAGCTTGTGGTCGTGTCTCTCAACCAAAAGCAACAGAATCAAACATGGGCAAGGGACACGGCCGTGTCCTCTCTAAAAAATCATCCAACACCGCCAAATTTCCATAGACTTGGCCGTGTCTCTCAAAAACATTTAGTTTTGGCCGTGTCTCTTCTTAGGTTTGGCCGTGTCTCTTATGAACAAAAACCCTAACCATAGCCAACACTCTTTTGATTGAAATTAAACACACTATGCACAACATAAACTCATTCAAATGAATGTAATCAAAGTCATTAACACTTATTTTGCATGTTTAACACAATATCCACATTAACCATACATATAATCATTTACCACTTCAAAACCCTAAAACCAACTCCACTCTTTATCTTTCACCATCAAAATGTACCAGCTATGACTGCCGAAGCATCTGGTTGCCTCTGCATCACATAAATCCTCTGAGAAGATCCAGCCTCCTCTGGTCTACTCTCCCTGGATGTAGAACCTCCTCTAGAACTGAATCCAGATCTGCCTCCACTGTCGAAACCTCTGCCTCCTTGACCTCCTCTCACACTAGGTCGAGAAGCTGCAGTATCAACTGACATCTGCTCATGTCTCTCAGGACAATCTCTCACAAAATGATCAGGAGATCCACATCTGAAACATACCCCTGCTACACCAGTCTTCCAACAAGTACCACCATGTGGCCTACCACAATGAATGCATATGGGTAAGGTGGATCTCTGCATCACTGGGGTCGGAGCACTCGCCACTGAAACTGTAGGTCTAGATCTCTGCCTCTGAAACTGCACTGACCTACCCACTGGCCTCTGACTCCTACTAACCCGAGGAACAAAACTTCCTTTACCTCTTTTCACAGACAAAGACCCTGCCTCAAACTGGGGCCTCCTAACCCTGATCTCTTCCTCTGAAGCAGCTGCAATAACCTGAGCTCTCTCCACACTCCTAGCTGCTGCAACCAGCTGGGAAAAATCATGATATCTAGATCCAGCCACCAAACACATGATAGAGGGCCTCAATCCCTCCTCAAATCTCCGGCATCTATCTATCTCATCAGATATAATACCCCCAGCATACTGGCTCAACCGGATAAACTCTAGCTCATATTCCGTCACAGTCCGGTGATCTTACTTCAAGCTTAGAAACTCCATTTTCTTCACATCTTTGTACTCCCTAGGAGTATACTTCAATTCAAACTCTCTTAGAAAATCAACATAGGACAATGTTGGTGAATCATCCATAGCATGGGGCACTGTCTTCCACCAGTCATATGCGTCCATTTGCAACAATGATCTTGCATAATCAAACTTTTCCTCTGGAGTGACTTGCAACTGAACAAATATTCTCTGTACTTTATCTAGCCACTGCTCAGCTACATCTGGATCAATAGAACCCAAGAAGTCTTCTGCCCCATTTTTCCTTAATTTATCATACTGTCTCACTGATACCAAAGGCTGTGGGGGTGGCGGTGGTGGTTGCACTGGTGCTTACCTCAACAAATCAATCACATGCCTAAACCAACCTGGCGGAACCTCCTCACCAGCTGGTCTCCCTGACACAGAAGCAGGTACCTCTCTAGCACTATCCACTCTAGCTCCCTCTCTAATCTCATCAGGAGCTATACTCTCAGCACTACCCTCGACTGACTGACGTGAGTGAGAATCCATCACTACCTATATCTGCAAATACAGCAGAATACCTCTCAATAAAGATCAGAGACTGCCAATGCCAAACATGTATGTTATTCAAAAATCCACGTTTTAAAGTCAAAACACTCTTTTTCTTACACTTGACCTAGGTTGAGAATCTCAAACCTAGGCTCTAATACCAAAACAATTGTAACACCTCTATACCCTGTATACGTACTAAGCATGCTTAAACGATCGTAATATACGTATACTGAATATAGAAAATGCCACAGTTTAAAAAGACACAACAAATATCTTTGTAAATAAGTGAAACCAATCTCAAACAAATAAAAGAAATCCAAAAGACACTATATATAAAATGTTTATTAATTCACAGCGGAAGTTATTACAAATATGTTATAATTCAAAGTTTACAAAACATAGAATATATATACATGATTGGCAGCTCTTCTCTGATCTTTAAGTCCCAAAAGAAAAATCCTCAATGTCTAGTCTCACTTGGTCTCGAGGAGCTCTCAGGTTCAACTCTGTCACCTGCGCGATTAAACACTATCGCGCTAAGCAATCGGCTTAGTAGTACAAAATATACCAACACTATACTTTAAGGCAATGCAATGTTACACATCTAAATTATAAAGTTAACATCATAAGTGAAAAGCTAACATCACACCTTTATATTTCATAAACCATACACATAAAAGCACATCACATTACCACATCACACTACATTCAATGTCATAACAATATTCATATTACATCTTCATAGTTCTAATGATTTTACCATTCTAGAATCACATTATGTACAAAGACAAGCATGGGCCCAAAACACTCTAATATGCTATTCAATTTTTCAGAGTTAGTGCATTGGTTTTATTATCACATTTATCATTATCATAAACCCAACTAGGCTTCAAGGATTTAGGTTCAACCAAGCTTCAAGGGGAACAAAGCATGCTAAGTATCAACCCAACTTGGCTTCAAGAACCAACCCAACCTAGCTTCAAGGGTTGTAACATCTCAATTAGGCTTCAAGGACCAAATCCAACCTAACTTCAAGAGAATGTTACCAATAGGCATGCCACCAATAACAAAACTCTGAAAATGAATAACACATTAGACACACAATTCATTTATTATTTCATTCTCAAATCTCATCATCGATTAGGCAAACATGCCTTATGTTCTTTCAATGGAATAATCATAGCCAATTACAATGGCTTCACATCACATTTGAGTTATCATAACCAATCACAATGGCCTCATATCATTTCATATAGCATCTTATCATTCACAAGATTCACAATGCATATAACATAACATTGTTCATATAGTATCATATGTATAATCAAATGTATGTTCAATCTCATCAATGCAAGAAGAACAAAAACCAAACACAGTAACCAACACACTCAAGGGACACGGCCAAGCTTGTGGCCGTGTCTCTCAACCAAAAGCAACAGAATCAAACATGGGCAAGGGACGCGGCCGTGTCCTCTCCAAAAAATCATCCAACATGGCCAAATTTCCATAGACTTAGCCGTGTCTCTCAAAAACATTTAGTTTTGGCCGTGTCTCTTCTTAGGTTTGGCCGTGTCTCTTATGAACAAAAACCCTAACCATAGCCAACACTCTTTTGATTGAAATTAAACACACTATGCACAACATAAACTCATTCAAATGAATGTAATCAAAGTCATTAACACTTATTTTGCATGTTTAACACAATATCCACATTAACCATACATATAATCATTTACCACTTCAAAACCCTAAAACCAACTCCACTCTTGATCTTTCACCATCAACATCCACTTAACTCACCATCTTCACAACAAAACCAACACCAATTCAATTTCTTTTAACTTACAATCAATTCCAACACTTATAAACACATCTCAAACACACCAAATCATAATATCAACAAACTATAACTCATCTTATACACAACTTCAAAATAACAAAAAGAAACAAGAGAGTACTTACCTTAAATGAAGAAATTTCACAAATCTCCAACCGAAACCTTTGATTCCTCCTTCAATTTGATTCTAGCATTAAGAACACCTCTCTTGCTCTCTCTTTTCTTGGATAGCCGGCACATAAATGAGAAGAAAAGAAAAATAAACACAAGTCAACTTCTTTTCTTCTTTAAATCTCCACCAAGCAATTCTAGCCAAGCAATTACCTAAATGCCCTCATCCATTTAACTTAACCTTTGTCACTTATATGCCCATTGAAGTAATTTCACATCATCCCAAATAAAATATCTTCTTCCCTTGACTCTCCATTTGACCAACATATATGTTATATATATTAACATATATACAACATATACATTCCATTAACACAATCATTTCCTTTGCAAAAACATATGTACATTAAATTCAAATCAAACAATAATTGTATTAAAACTTCTAGGGCTTACATTGGGATATTACAAGATATAACTACTGTATGCGATTTTCCCGATGTATTTCCTGACGATTTACCCGGATTACCACCTAAACGAGAGGTGGAATTCACCATAGACGTGTACCTGGGAGCTGCACCAATATCTATCGCACCTTATTGAATGGCGCCAGCGGAGTTAAAGGAACTAAAGGTACAACTACAGGAACTTTTAGACAAGGGATTCATTAGGCCAAGCGTGTCACCATGGGGAGCGCCAGTATTGTTCGTGAAAAAGAAAGATGGATCCTTAAGGTTGTGTGTAGATTACCGTCAACTCAATAAGTTGACCATCAAAAGCAAGTATCCGTTACCTCGCATAGATGATTTGTTTGATCAACTCAAAGGTGCTGGAGTCATTTCAAAAATTGATCTACGATCGAGTTATCATCAATTGGGAATTAAAGACGAAGACATACCAAAAACCACATTCAGAACTCGCTATGGACATTATGAATTCATTGTTATGCCTTTCGGATTAACGAATGCACCTGCAGTATTCATGGATCTGATGAATAGAATCTTCCACCCGTATTTGGATCAGTTCGTGGTGGTATTTATTGATGACATATTGGTGTATTCAAAGAATCGAGAAGATCATGACCGTCACCTTAGAATTGTTTTGCAAATCCTGCGAGAAAAGCAATTATATGCTAAATTCAGCAAATGCGAATTTTGGTTGGAAGAAGTAGCCTTCTTGGGACATATTGTATTGGTAGAAGGAATAAGGGTCTATCCCAAGAAAATAGAAGCAGTATTGGAATGGAAGCCACCTAAGACAGTAACGGAAGTCCGTAGTTTCTTGGGGTTAGCAGGATATTATCGGAGATTAGTCAAAGGGTTTTCCATGATCGCCGCATCTATGACCAAGCTACTTCAGAAGAATGCCAAATTCCAGTGGACCGACGCTTGTCAATGGAGCTTTGAGAAGCTGAAACAAAAACTTACTGAAGCGCCTATTCTTACACAACCTTAATCATGAAAAGATTTTGTGATCTATAGCGATGCATCCCATATCGGGTTGGGTTGCATATTGATGCAGGAAGGCAAAGTCATTACGTATGTCTCTTGACAACTCAAGCCGCATGAAAAGAATTATCCTACGCATGACTTAGAGCTAGTAGCGATTGTTTTGGCTTTCAAGACATGGAGGCACTACTTATATGGAGAAAAGTGTTACATTTATACTGATCATCAAAGCCTGAAGTATCTGGCCACGCAAAAAGATTTAAACCTGCGACAGCGAAAATGGATGCAATGGTTAGCCAACTACGACTATACGATTAATTATCACCCAGGCAAAGCGAATGTCGTAGCAGATGCACTTAGTAGGAAGTCAATGCAAGCGCTAAGTGCTATGAGGGTAACATTAAAACCCACAGAAGATGGAGCTATCTTTGCAGAAATGCGCGTGTGACCTAACTTACATCAACAAATATGTGAGGCTCAGAAGGAAGATGAACAAGTGAAGAAGTGGAGTCAACAGGCACAGGAGAACTCTTCAGGAGACTATCAAATTCGACCTGATGGTATTCTCTACTATAAGAAGAGAATGGTGGTACCTATGTCCAAGGAGCTGAAGAAACAGATTTTGCAAGAAGCTCATAACAGTCCTTATACAATGCATCCAGGAGTAACGAAAATGTATCGAGACATGAAGGAGTATTATTGGTGGCCAGGAATGAAAAGAGATATCATTGATCACGTAACAAAGTGTCTAACCTGTCAGCATGTGAAGGCGGAACATCAACTACCCTCAGGGCTACTACAACCTATTATGATTCCAACCTGGAAATGGGATCATATTACTATGGATTTTGTCACAGGATTGTCTATAACAAGAAACAAACATGACGCAATTTGGGTAATCGTAGACCGGCTTACTAAGTCCGCTCATTTCATACCAGTACGTGTGGATTACTCACTAGACAAGTTGGCAGACTTGTTTATCAAAGAGATTATACGTCTCCACGGAGTTCCAACTTCGATCATATCCAATCGAGATCCACGTTTTACGTCAAATTTTTGGCAGAAGTTACAAACAGCCCTTGGAACTCGAACTTACCACAGCACAGCATTCCATCCCCAGACAGACGGACAGTCAGAAAGAGTGATTCAAGTTTTGAAAGATATGCTGAGGGCATGCGTTTTAGAATTTAAAGGTAGCTGGGACAAACACCTAAGCTTAATGGAATTCGCGTACAACAACAGTTATCAATCTAGCATACAAATGGCACCTTACGAAGCACTGTTGTAACACCCCGATACCCTATATAAGTACTGTACATATACCTAATATACATACAGTAAGTATATAAAGTATAAGGATGCCACTTGTTGTTACCTTTTTAAAAACCTGCAACAGAGTTCAAACCATATTATGTTAATTTAAATATCATTTACAAAATCATTGTCTTAATTAAAACTTCATTTATACATATAAATACTCACTCATCAGAAATACATCATAATTAAAATAAAACATGTATGCATTACCCTCTAGTTGGTCTCGACAAACTCTTACTCTTCTCGTGGCATAATGAAAGACTTCCTATCCTCCACCAAGCTACCTGCGCGATTACACATCCGCGCTAAGCCCGAGAGCTTAGTAGTACAAATATAACATATAAACATACATTATAAAAATACTAGCATATCATGATGTATTAATTCCAAGTGCCATTAGTTTCTTATCATGTTTTCCTTTTAAATTGCATCTTTCATATATCTTAACCAATTTCATATATTATATACATATCATTTTTACCAACCACAATTCATCACTAATAATCACCATCAACATAGTAATACCCACATTACATCTCATATCATTATCGCCAATCATCGATCCAACATTAGTACTCACAATCAATATTTCAATATACATATTACATATCATTTCATGTCATTATTTTATTCACAATTTATCAACCATGAACCCCATGTCCAACCATTACAATCATAGATCTCATTACTCGTTTATTACAATATTTATATATCACTTTGACAACGACGACAGACTCGGGCCCAAACAACACTAATATGCCATTCAATTTTCAGAGTAATGCTTTGGTTCAATCATCACATTTATCATTATCATAGACCCAACTAGGCTTCAAGGATTAGGTTCAACCAAGCTTCAAGGGGAGCAAAGCATGCTAAGCTTCAACCCAACTTGGCTTCAAGAACTAACCCAACCTAGCTTCAAGGGTGGTAACATGTAACACCCCTTCCCGACCTACATGTGTAAGCTGAGTAGAGGCGCCACACTAACCTAATGTTGCTACCAATTTTACTTAGTCAAATTTTAGTTCCAATTTTAATAGAAATTTTGCCATAGTTTCGCCTAAAAATTGAGTCCCAAGTGTCGACAAAACTAGTTTTTTTTTTAAAAACATTTTACACAAACCAATGCAAACAAAATCATTCTCAGTACACTTCCAATAAATCCCCTTTATAACCTCAACTACAACCTGAAAAAAAGATTTACACTTCTAGTTCAAAACACTTTAAACTTGATACAATACCCTTATCATTATACATTATAGAAAAGTAGATCATTTACTTATAAAACAAAACATATTAGTTATATATATATACATTTAAATATTACACAACGGAAGTTATAAAATATGTACATATTTACAAACACTTGAGTACATATTTAAAAATATCCATATTTTTACATTATGAACATTACTTTACAAAATATAAAGAAGTATACATGATTGGCAATTCTCTTCTGATCTTTAAGTTCCCAAAATCAACTCTTCAAGGTCTACTCTCACTTGGTCTTGATGAACTCTCGGGTTCGACTCTATCAGCTCTATTACCTGCGCGATTAAACACTATCGCGCTAAGCCAAGGGCTTAGTAAGATAATTCATGCTAAAATGCAATGTCACAAATTAATTACATATATCAATCAAAAGCATATTATTTATTCAATATGTTGCTTTGTTCAATGTCACATCAATATTCATATAATAGCACCATTCATTATACTCATTTAAATTTATCATTATAGCCAACAACTATGACTTTACATACGTACCCTTTCCCAACCAGGTCAGTTGCCCTCCAATCCCAAGGGTCCGCAGGAGGCAAAAAGGCACGTATAACATTATCAGTAACATACCTTTCCCCATCCAGGTCGGTTGTCCAAGTTCGGTTGCCCATTCCAATGGGTCTGCATGGTTCCGTAGGAGGCAAATAGGTACGTATAATACTGACTATATCGAACCTTCCTCCTACCAGATCGGTAGTCCAAGATCGGTTGCCCAACCCATTGGGTCCGCATGGTTCCGCAGGAGACGGATAGGTCCGTTCATTAAACTTATCAATACCTTTTCAATTCATTTCTTTTTCACAAGCAAGTTAAGCAATCATTATATACAATATTCATTACATTATCTAAACACTCACATTATTATTCAATCCTATCATCAATGCATGCTTCAATCATATTTCATTTGAATCACTATAAC
This sequence comes from Garcia nutans, assembly GCA_947685225.1. Taxonomy (NCBI): domain Eukaryota; kingdom Viridiplantae; phylum Streptophyta; class Magnoliopsida; order Malpighiales; family Euphorbiaceae; genus Garcia; species Garcia nutans. Next base: position 57,525,695 of record CANTUV010000024.1, read on the forward strand.
ATCTTTGGTATAACATTTCAATGTGCATTACTCATGAAACACATTACCATTCACAATGCATAACATAACATTATTCAATCTCAACAATGCAATTAGGGCAATTCAACCTCTTCACAACCTAATCCAAAAGGGATATTAGCAAAATGACCATATGAATAGTACATTCTGGTTTTAGACTCCATTTTATCCTTATTTTGAAAAATTGTATAAAATAATCTACTTGACTAAAAATTCTAAACTTTTTACATAATTTATTTTTGTATCTTAAAATCATTCCTTTAAAATTTCAGATCAAACTGAACACAAAATCTTGGTCAAATAGTTCACCTAACCAGACTGCCCCAATTGCCCTGCATCCTGGCAGCAGTTCTGAACTTTGTGAATTCCATAAATCAAATTCAATCAACGTGGTTCCAAATTATTTTTCTCAAATACTAGACTCAATAAACAACAACATATCCAAAATTCAATTGGATATGATTTTTCTACATTTTATTAAAAATCCCGAAATAGAGCTGTCTCAGTTAAGGTACCTGCTGGAACAGGTCTAATAAAAATAATCTTTCTAAACTCATAACCTATCCAAAATCGAATCAACATATTTTTCAGTCATTCTAGACTCATAGAGGCACAACATATCAAAAATTCACTTCAAGAAAATTTTTCTATAATTAATTAAAAATCATACAAATCACAGCCTTTACTAATTGTAAAACAGAAACAATATCACTAAACACAACTCTTACTCTTCCATCACCAACACCAACCCAACTTCTCATCTATCAAGCAAAATCAATACTTAAGATCACACCATAAGCACCTTAATCATACCATCATCCAATCACAACTCAACTCAAGCATAACTTCAAAAATAACAAGAGTAAACAAGAGCAAACTTACCAAATAATGAAATTCCTTGAAACTCCAACTTGTAACTTTGAAAACTTCCTTCACTTTGAACTTGAAATCATCAAAACCATCACTTGTTCTCTTGCTCTCTTCTCTCTTTGATGAGCCGGCCACACAACAACAAGAAGAAGAAGAAATGATGAAGAAACACAAAGTCAATAGGCATTAAATAACCATCCAAAAGAAAATTACTATAATACCCTCATCCATTTAACTAAGCTTTTGTCATATCTATACCCATTTAAGTAATTCACAACCAACACAAAAATATCCTCTTTCCTTGACTTTCCATTTTGACCACTTTATATGTTATATATATCACCATATAAGCAACATATACAATTATCTCTAAACCCTCTTTTCTTTCCCAACCACCATACAAAAACATTCTCTTCCCATTTCTCAATTCAAATCAACAACAACAACAACAAAACTTCTAGGGCATGCATAGGGATATTACAATTCTCCCCCTCTAAAAAGAAAATTTCATCCTCGAAATTACCTGATATCAAAGCTGAAACAACTGCGGATATTGCTCTCGCATAGAATGTTCACTCTCCCAAGTCGCTTCTTCTTTTGCATGATTCTTCCAAAGAATCTTCACCAATGGCACTTGCTTGTTTCTCAATTCTTTCACATCATGTGCCAAGATAGCAACTGGTTCCTCTTCAAATGTCAAATCTGGGCTCACTTCGATAGACTCAAATGGCAACACATGAGATGGATCCAACCTATATCTCATCAACATAGAAACATGGAATACACTATGAATACGATCCAACTCAGGTGGCAAAGCAAGTCGATATGCCACTGGCCCAACTCTTTCTAACACTTCATACGGCCCAATGAAACGAGGACTCAATTTTCCTTTCCGACCGAACCTCAAAATCTTCTTCCAAGGAGACACTTTCAGAAATACCTTATCTCCAACATTAAACTCTATATCTCTTCTTTTCAGATCTGCATAAGATTTCTATCGGTCTGAAGCTGCTTTTAACCTGCCTCGAATCAACTTTACTTTTTCTTCAGTTTCTTGAATCAAATCAGGACCAATCAACTTATTATCTCCGAGCTCATTCCAACAAAGAGGTGTCCTGCACCGTCTACCATACAATGCTTCAAACGGTGCCATACCAATGCTGGATTGGTGACTGTTGTTGTATGCAAACTCCACAAGAGGTAAAAATCTATCCCAACTTCCAGTGAAATCAATGACACAGCTTCTCAACATGTCTTCAAGAATCTGTATTACCCTCTCTGACTGTCCATCCGTCTGTGGATGAAAAGCAGTACTGAAGTGCAGTCGAGAACCCAAAGCACTATGCAAACTCTTCCAAAATCTGGAAGTAAATCTGGGATCTCGATCAGACACTAAAGAAGTTGGAACACCATGCAGTTTCACAATCTCATGGATATACAGCTCAGCCAACCTTTCCAAAGAGTAATCCATCCGAACCGGAAGGAAATGAGCTGTCTTAGTCAATCTATCCACAATCACCCATATGGCATCATGCTTCTTTTGTGCCAATGGCAAACCAGACACAAAATCCATTGTCACTCTTTCCCACTTCCATTCTGGCACTGACAATGGTTGAAGCAACCCGGTTGGAACTTGTTGCTCTACTTTAACCTTCTGACAAGTGAGACATTTCGACACAAAATCTGCAATGTCTCTCTTCAAACCAATCCACCAATAATGCTGTCTCAAATCATGATACATCTTCGTATTACCCGGATGCATAGCAAACATTTACTGATGAGCTTCTTCTAAAATGACTCTTTTCAAATCAGCATCATCGGGTACACACAATCGGTTCTTAAACCAGAGACTCCCATCATCTTTCACAACAAAATCTCTTGTCTTCCCATTCTGACAATCTGAAATAATCTTCTGAATCTTCTTATCAGCCAACTGAGCCTCTTTGATCTGATCCAATAAAATTGGTTTCAAAAGCAACTGTGCCAACAATGCACCATCGTCACAAGGTACAAAACTGGCATGCAAAGCTCTCAACTCAACAAGCAACGAGAGCGAGTAAACAGTTAAACCAGCTAAAGACTTCCGACTCAAGGCATCAGCAACAACATTTGCTTTACCTGGATGATAGTCAATCAAGCAGTCGTAGTCTTTAATCAATTCTAACCATCTCCTCTGACAAAGATTGAGTTCTTTCTGGACACCCAAATACTTCAAACTCTTGTGATCAGTGTAGATGAAACATTTCTCCCCAAACAGATAGTGGCGCCAAATCTTTAATGCAAACACAATGGCAGCCAATTCCAAATCATGGGTCGGATAGTTAAGCTCATGCGGTTTCAACTGCCTAGATGCATAAGCTATAACTTTCCCTTCCTGCATCAATACACACCCCAAACCTCTATGTGAAGCATCACTGTAGATCACATATGGTTTGCCTTCAACAGGTAAAGTAAGAACAGGCGCTTGAGTCAACAACTCTCTCAACTGCTCAAAACTAGCCTGACACTGATCTGTCCACACAAATCTCACTCCCTTTCGAAGTAATTTGGTGAGTGGAGTAGCTATCAAAGAAAAACCTTTCACAAACCGTCGGTAATAGCCTGCCAAACCCAGAAAACTTCTAATCTCTGTCATAGACTTGGGTGGACTCCAATTCAGAATAGCTTCAACTTTACTTGGATCAACTCTAATGCCTTCCGCTGAAACAATATGTCCGAGAAAAGCAACTTGATCCAACCAGAACTCACACTTCGACAATTTGGCAAATAACTGATTCTCTCTCAAAATCTGCAACACAATCCGCAGATGCATATCATGTTCCTCTTCATTCCGCGAATACACCAGTATATCATCAATGAAGACCACTACAAACTGATCCAAATAGGGCCTAAACACCCTATGCATCAAATCCATAAAAGCTGCAGGTGCATTCGTTAGACCAAAAGGCATAACTAGAAATTCATAATGCCCATACCTGGTTCGAAAGGCGGTCTTCGGAACATCCTCAGCTCTGACTCTCAGCTGATGGTACCCAGATCTCAAATCAATTTTAGAAAATACAGTTGCACCCTTCAATTGATCAAAGAGGTCATCAATTCTAGGCAAATGATATTTATTTTTAATAGTCACCTTGTTCAATTGCCTATAATCGATACACAACCTCATAGTACCATCTTTCTTTTTCACAAATAGCACAGGAGCTCCCCAAGGAGAAACACTGGGGCGAATAAATCCTTTGTCCAACAACTCCTGTAATTGCACTTTCAACTCCCTCAATTCTGCTGGTGCCATTCTGTAAGGAGTAATAGAGATAGGAGTGGTACCAGGCAACAATTCAATACCAAACTCCACCTCTCTCTCAGGAGGCAATCCTGGCAACTCCTCTGGAAAAACATCAGGGAACTCTGCAACTGTGGCAATACTATCAATGGAAGAACCCTTCACTCTAGTATCTACCACATGAGCAAGATAGGCTTCACACCCCTTTCTAATCAACCTCCTGGCTGTAACAGCTGAAACAAATAAGGAGGCTAGCTGTTCCTGCTCATTAGATACTATCACCTCTCTACCATCACCCGTTCTCAAAGAAACAATTTTTTTTTTACAATCCACCACAGCTCCATGTCGAGATAGCCAATCCATACCTAAGATCACGTCATATTCCTTAAATGGCATCTCAATCAAATCCCCAAGGAACTCCTCACCCTGCACCACTACTGCACTATCTCTATGCACCTTACTCACAACCACACTATGCCCTAACGGATTTGTCACCAACACATCAAATCCTAGGGACTCAGCATGCACATCAAATACAGGCAAAACAGATGCACTAATATATGAATGCGTGGAACCCGGATCAATCAAAGCAAGTACTGGAGTATTAAATAAAGAAAAAGTACCAGCTATGACTGCCGATGTATCTGGCTGCCTCTGCATAACATACATCCTCTGGGAAGATCCAACCTCCTCTGGTCTACCCTCCCTGGATGTAGCACCTCCTCTAGCACTGAATCCTGGTCTACCTCCCCGGCTGGCACCTCTGCCTCCTCTGCCTCCCCTCACACTAGCTCGAGAAGCAGTAGAATCAACTGGCATCTGCTCCTGCCACTCAGGACAGTCTCTCATAAAGTGGTCAGGTGATCCACACCTGAAGCATACAGCTGGTCCACCACTCTTCCAACAAACACCTCTATGATAACCCCCACACTGAGCACATCTAGGTGGAGCAGATCTCTGAGTCATAGGGATCGGAGCACTTGCCACTGAAGCTGCAGGTCTAAATCTCTGTCTCTGGAACTGCACAGACCTACCAGCTGGTCTCTGGCTCCTACTACTCCAAGGAACAAAACTTCCTCTACCCCTCTTCGCAGAGGAAGACCCTGCCTCGAACTGGGGCCTTCTAACCCTAACCTCTTCTTCTGAAGCAGCTGCAATAACTTGAGCTCGCTCTACACTTCGAGCTGCTGTCACAAGCTGTGAGAAATCCTGATATCTGGATCCAGCCACTAAGTACATGATCGAGGGCCTCAATCCCTCCTCAAAACGCCGACATCTATCAATCTCATCAGCAATGATACCCCCAGCATACTGACTCAGCCGAATAAACTCAACTTCATACTCAGTTACAGTCTTGCTATCTTGCTTCAAGCTTAAGAACTCCATCTTCTTCATGTCTTTATACTCCCTAGGAGTATACTTCAACTCAAATTCACTCAGAAAATCAGTGTAAGATAGTGTTGGAGGATCATCCATAGAATGGGGCACCGTCTTCCACCAATCGTAGGCGTCCTTCTGTAGCAAAGATCTTGCATAGTCAAATTTTTCCTCAGGGGTGGCTTGTAACTGAATAAAGATCCTCTGTACTTTGTCAAGCCACTGCTCTGCTACAGCTGGGTCAGTAGTACCAATGAAATCCTCCGCTCCATACTTCCTTAATTTGTCATAATGCCTCATCTGTACCTGAGGCTGAGGTGGTGGTGGAGGTGGCTGCACTGGTGCTTGTCTCATTACTTCCATCATATGCCTGAACCAAGCTGATGGAACCTCATCACCAACTGGTCTCCCTGACACAGAGGCAGGTGCCTCCTCAACACTATTAACTCTAGCTCCCTCAGCAGGAGCAATACTCTCGGCACTACCCTCAATCGACTGACGTGAGTGAGAATCCATCACAACCTAAGTCTGCAAACACAACATACTACATCTTATTAAAGATCAGAGGTTGCCAATCCCAAACATGTATATTATTTCAAAACCAACTTTTTAAGTAAAATATTCTTTTTATTACATTTTACCTAGGCTGAGAATCTCAAACCTAGGCTCTGATACCAAAACAATTGTAACACCCCTTCCCGACCTACATGTGTAAGCTGAGTAGAGGCGCCACACTAACCTAATGTTGCTACCAATTTTACTTAGTCAAATTTTAGTTCCAATTTTAATAGAAATTTTGCCATAGTTTCGCCTAAAAATTGAGTCCCAAGTGTCGACAAAACTAGTTTTTTTTTTTAAAAAACATTTTACACAAACCAATGCAAACAAAATCATTCTCAGTACACTTCCAATAAATCCCCCTTATAACCTCAACTACAACCTGAAAAAAAGATTTACACTTCTAGTTCAAAACACTTTAAACTTGATACAATACCCTTATCATTATACATTATAGAAAAGTAGATCATTTACTTATAAAACAAAACATATTAGTTATATATATATATATATACATTTAAATATTACACAACGGAAGTTATAAAATATGTACATATTTACAAACACTTGAGTACATATTTAAAAATATCCATATTTTTACATTATGAACATTACTTTACAAAATATAAAGAAGTATACATGATTGGCAATTCTCTTCTGATCTTTAAGTTCCCAAAATCAACTCTTCAAGGTCTACTCTCACTTGGTCTTGATGAACTCTCGGGTTCGACTCTATCAGCTCTATTACCTGCGCGATTAAACACTATCGCGCTAAGCCAAGGGCTTAGTAAGATAATTCATGCTAAAATGCAATGTCACAAATTAATTACATATATCAATCAAAAGCATATTATTTATTCAATATGTTGCTTTGTTCAATGTCACATCAATATTCATATAATAGCACCATTCATTATACTCATTTAAATTTATCATTATAGCCAACAACTATGACTTTATATACGTACCCTTTCCCAACCAGGTCGGTTGCCCTCCAATCCCAAGGGTCTGCAGGAGGCAAAAAGGCACGTATAACATTATCAGTAACATACCTTTCCCCATCCAGGTCGGTTGTCCAAGTTCGGTTGCCCATTCCAATGGGTCCGCATGGTTCCGTAGGAGGCAAATAGGTACGTATAATACTGACTATATCGAACCTTCCTCCTACCAGATCGGTAGTCCAAGATCGGTTGCCCAACCCATTGGGTCCGCATGGTTCCGCAGGAGACGGATAGGTCCGTTCATTAAACTTATCAATACCTTTTCAATTCATTTCTTTTTCACAAGCAAGTTAAGCAATCATTATATACAATATTCATTACATTATCTAAACACTCACATTATTATTCAATCCTATCATCAATGCATGCTTCAATCATATTTCATTTGAATCACTATAACATCTTTGGTATAACATTTCAATGTGCATTACTCATGAAACACATTACCATTCACAATGCATAACATAACATTATTCAATCTCAACAATGCAATTAGGGCAATTCAACCTCTTCACAACCTAATCCAAAAGGGATATTAGCAAAATGACCATATGAATAGTACATTCTTGTTTTAGACTCCATTTTATCCTTATTTTGAAAAATTGTATAAAATAATCTACTTGACTAAAAATTCTAAACTTTTTACAGAATTTAGTTCTGTATCTTAAAATCATTCCTTTAAAATTTCAGATCAAAATGAAGACAAAATCTTGGTCAAATAGTTCAACTAACCAGACTGCCACAATTGCCCTGCATCCTGGCAGCAGTTCTGAACTTTGTGAATTCCATAAATCAAATTCAATCAACGTGGTTCCAAATTATTTTTCTCAAATACTAGACTCACTAAACAACAACATATCCAAAATTCAATTGGATATGATGTTTCTACATTTTATTAAAAATCCTGAAATAGAGCTGTCTCAGTTAAGGTACCTGCTGGAACAGGTCTAATAAAAATAATCTTTCTAAACTCATAACCTATCCAAAATCGAATCAACATATTTTTCAGTCATTCTAGACTCATAAAGGCACAACATATCAAAAATTCACTTCAAGAACATTTTTCTATAATTAATTAAAAATCATACAAATCACAGCCTTTACTAATTGTAAAACAGAAACAATATCACTAAACACAACTCTTACTCTTCCATCACCAACACCAACCCAACTTCTCATCTATCAAGAAAAATCAATACTTAAGATCACACCATAAGCAACTTAATCATACCATCATCCAATCACAACTCAACTCAAGCATAACTTCAAAAATAACAAGAGTAAACAAGAGCAAACTTACCAAATAATGAAATTCCTTGAAACTCCAACTTGTAACTTTGAAAACTTCCTTCACTTTGAACTTGAAATCATCAAAACCATCACTTGTTCTCTTGCTCTCTTCTCTCTTTGATGAGCCGGCCACACAACAACAAGAAGAAGAAGAAATGATGAAGAAACACAAAGTCAATAGGCATTAAATACCCATCCAAAAGAAAATTACTATAATACCCTCATCCATTTAACTAAGCTTTTGTCATATCTATACCCATTTAAGTAATTCACAACCAACACAAAAATATCCTCTTTCCTTGACTTTCCATTTTGACCACTTTATATGTTATATATATCACCATATAAGCAACATATACAATTATCTCTAAACCCTCTTTTCTTTCCCAACCACCATACAAAAACATTCTCTTCCCATTTCTCAATTCAAATCAACAACAACAACAACAAAACTTCTAGGGCATGCATAGGGATATTACATAACATCTCAATTAGGCTTCAAAGATTTAATCCAACCTAACTTCAAGAGATTATTACACTTATTAGGCATGCCACCAACAACAAACTCTGAAAATGGAATAACACATTAGCCACACAATTCATTTATTATCTTATTATCCATTTCATTCACAATTGAATCATAATTTAGGCAAACATGCCTCATTTATTACAATTGAATCATCATAGCCAATCACAATGGCTTCATAATCCATTTGAATCCTCATTATAATAGACAACATCAATTACATTAACTAAATAGCATACCATTATTCAAATTATATCATTCACATCATTGTAACTCAAAACATTAGTTCTACATCTCTTTATGTCTCAATTAACATTATACACTTCATTATTTGAGCATACATAATCAATTTCATTTCATATGTATCTTAAATTCATCATCATATAAACAACATATTCCTTTATAACATTTCAATCATTATTATCAACCATGATAATATCACATTTCATCCTTTCTCAAAATGCATTGACATCATTTGTTATTAAAGCATTTATCATAATAAATTGTATTGCACATACCTCTTTGGATGATCCTCATTTCTTCCACACTATACAAGTCATAATATTAGTCACATTATTCATATAACATACTACCATTCACATGATTCACAATGCATAACATAACATTGTTCATACATAATCATATGCATCAACAAATGTATATTCATTCTTCACCAAAACAAGAGGAGCAAAAGACATCACAGTAGCCAACACATCCAAGGGACACGGCCAAGCTTGTGGCCGTGTCTCTCAAGACCAAAACTTCCCGAGGCAGACACGGGCAAGGACACGGCTGTGTCTCTCAACACAACTCAGGCAGTAGCAAACACATTCAAGGGACACGGCCAAGCTTGTGGCCGTGTCTCTCCAAAATACATCCAACACTGCCAAACTTCCCTCCACTTGGCCGTGTCTCTCAAAAACATTAAGTCTTGGCCGTGTTCCTTTCTTATTTTGGTCGTGTCTCTCATTTATAAAACCCTAAACATAATCAACACTCCTTTGATTGCATTAAGAACAACTTATACACAACACAATCTCATTCAAATGAGTGTAATTCATGTTATTAACACATATTCATCACAATATTCACATTAACACTATTTCAACCATACATTCAATCACTTACCACATCAAACCCTAAAACCAACATCAATTTTCTTCTTTCAATAACAACCTCCACTTAACTTATCATATTCAAACAAAACCAACACCAATTTAACCTTTTTAACTCACAATCAATTTCAATACTTATAAACACAATTCAAACATACCAAATTATGATATCAACAATTCATAATCACCTCAACCAAAACTTCAAAATAATCAAGGAAAACAAGAAAGTACTTACCTCAATTGAAGAAATTTCACAAATTTCTAACTTAATCCTTTGTTTCCTCCTTCAATTTGATGTTAGGATTGAAAACACTTCTCTTGCTCTCCCTTTCCTTATGGTAGCCGGCCACACCAACAAAGAAGAGAAAACAATGAACAAATTCAACTTCTCTTCTTCTTTAAATATCCACCAAGCAATTTTAACAAGACAATTACCTAATTGCCCTCAATCATTTAACTTAACCTTTGTCTCTTATATGCCCATTTAGGTAATTTCTCTTATCACAATTAAAATATCTTCTAGCATTGACCATCCCTTTGACTAATGTATATGTTATATATATTACAATATACACAACATATACATTCTCTTAACACACTCATTTCCTTTGCAAATACATATATACATTTAATTCAAATCAAAACAACAATTGTATCCAACTTCTAGGGCACACATTGGGATATTACAATTCTCTCCCCCTTAAATAATTTCATCCTCGAAATTATCAATACCGTAACAATTCATTCTTAACAAAATACTATCTTAACTTCCATATGAAGTTAATTAAATTCTTAAGTTGTTATATCATCAAATCATATAATTTATACTCTCCCCCTTAGATAATCAACTTCTTTAAATTCCACAGCTCATTATTCTATATATATATTTATATATCTTATCATTTCCTTGATCAAACATTCAAAAGAACTCATTACATTTCTTATCAATATCTTTATACCAGAATCAGATCATTTTATAGCACACTTATACGTCGTCCAATCCTTATGTTTAACATATATATTGTTTCTTCATCTCTTTAATATTACTCTCTCATCTTTAACCTTAAAAATCACTGATTTATACCTGAGCATTAATTATCCCGTCATTACAATCACTGTCTAATTAGACATTTATCAAACCTCAATGGATAACAAGATTCTTATTTCTCACAAATCGAGTCACTTCTTTAGCATACTTTTTTTATTTAACTTACATATTAATACATTACCTTTCAACTTATTTTATAAATAATCAATCTTTTCCCTTTTCATCATGATTACAATTACTATAACCCCATTTATTCATGTCCAATCACACTTTAAAATTTACATCATATACATTATCATGTAAATAATTACACTCTTGGTGCAACTATACACATTAAATCTTAATAATGATTCATAATCTTAGCCAAATCTAGATCAATTGATCTATCTATCACAATATACTCACATTCCAATCTTATTCAATTCCAATCAACAATTAATTTTTTTTTTTTCAAATTCATCATGAAAATTCACAATATTCATATATGTATATATATAACCTAATTCCATTAGGGAAACTTATATACAATTCCTGATCTCTTTCGATCCATATTCAATCAAATTATCATGATAACAAATCACTTCAAGTTATCTTTTAATATAAACATGGTTTATACCATATACATATTCAATATAACTTTCAATCATATTACCCCTAACTCAACATATTTCCATAATTTCCTTTTTCTCTTTTTACCTTCATAATTATAACCAAATTCTTAATATAAAATGATAAGGTACAACTTTATCCATCATAACTTTTAACTATACTTTTCCAACAAAATTTTCAATCTCACCAAATTTGTATTACAATCATTTTATCTAAAATCCAAATCCATGGATAACAAATTAACCAATCAAATATACTGAACAAAAACACATGGCTTTAAAAGATTAATATTCAAGCTTGAAACTTTCAAATCAATATTGTTCTTATGTAACTTTATTCTTAGTCTTTACAAACACAAGCTAAGGTGTATCTCAAGAATGACATATTCCTTTCTTTACATTCTTGCTAGATCAGAAATTAACACATTCCAACTTTGTTTCAAACCAATTTGCACTCGATTATATAATCTTTATCAACTTAATTCAGGTTTCAACAATATTACTATATACATATTCAATTACATGTAGTTCCCATACAATTTCTATTCGTCACTTCATTTCTAATCCATTTACAATCTCTCAATATATATTTACATAGAACTTTTCATATGTGAATACTTTGAAATTCTAAATACCACATGATTGTCAAGTTAAATGTTCACTATAATAATTTCCACTGTCCAATATTATTCAAGTCCATTTTATACTCACTTCCATAACATAATTCATTTAGCTTTACACAGTTCAAGACTTAATCTCTCTTAGGTCTACTAATACATACAACATCATTTTCATATCACTAATTCCATAATAATACCACATACATTTTCATGGGTCACCCTCATAATGTGATTCACACATTTGTATATATATATATATATATATCATAATTTCATTCATATTGAAAACTCAGTTCACATATCATATACATGTATACACTGAATTATATGCTCTTATTTATCATACATTCAATACAAATTTTTCCTTATAACTGTAACAACCGTTCCAGTCCACCCGCTGAGCCATTCCTATCCGGAGAAACCCTCAGGCCTCTGGGCTGGGTTGCTACAGTACTAAACTGCCCTCACGGCCTTCCAACAGAATTCACTTATTTGACTTACATCCAAGACTCGTGAGTGCAAGTCGCCTCTCTGGATCGAACACCTGACCTCCCCCTTAAGAGAGTCAGCGAAAATCATCCAGTACCATTTCTTCCAATATGATGCAAAGTATTTATTCACACAATACACATATATATACTGACTATAATAGTACTTTACATCCATCTTAGCCACATTCCCAATGTAACATCTCTTTCACTTTCATCATTAAAATCATTTAATATATTTCCATATCCACTTTTACCCTTTTCAATATAGTGACTTAAAATAGCTCATCTTCATTTGCTTATCCACTTTCTTTTTTTTTTTTTACTTCAAGATGAATTCTCATACTATCAATCACATTACTCAATTCATAATACTTTCATGTGCAATATTAATCATTTCATCTAGCTCATGTATTGCATACACACTAAACCATCAATATCCAAATAATCTTCATCAAATGTCACTAAAACTTTAACTTCTCAACTTACTACCTCACTTAACTTCAATTTGCCAAACTCATCTTTTCTTAATATCCATTTTAAAACATCTTATATATTTATATATCACAAAGCAATATCAAAATATATACTTTTCACAATTATCAAGCTCACTTCAACAATTCAAATATCACCTATTACCACCATTACATTGAGCTTTCACAATATCCAAACATCTCACATTTCTAACATTGAATTCACCATGTTTGCATTAAAATAACAATACCAATTTATATTCTTACTTAACCCATATCATCTCTTTTTCCTTTTAACAAAACCTTAACTTTACATATCCATTTATTTACCATTCAACATATATATATATATATCACTCACATATATATACATATGTACATTACATCCAATCATATACACATTGAGCCCAATAACCTCTATGCACTTTCCAAGTCTAGTTATCACAAATCTCAGTTTCTTAAACCAACTTTGCTCAATCCAATTCTCACTATCAATCTTATCACATGACCTAGCTTTGCACAAGTTTATCAATGCAAGCGTAATCATTCTCAACATTAATAGACAAGTAATTATATAGGTTACAAACATGCAATACTATGCGTACATTACATTTCCAAGTGATCAACTCAATCTTTAATCACTAACATATTACATCACATTATTACATATCACATTAAATTCACAATGTTTGCATTAAAACAACAATGCAAACAACACCATTATATTCCTTACATTAACCAATATTTTATTTATTTATTTTTTTTTTTTAGTTTTCATATCATTTCTTTCTCTAGTTTTTACTTTCAAGTAAAAACCTCATTCAGACATTATCATCCCTCTCATATAATTCAAATTTATCCCACATCATATAATGCCACATCCGAGACCAACCTAGGTGTTAATGCATAAGCATGTATTACCAATTTCATTTCAAAACTTTTCTTTTTAATTCCCTTTAAGTTTTTCAAAACTTTCTCTTTTTAATTTCACTTAGGCCGAGAATCTCGAACCTAAGCTCTGATACCAAAATAAGTGTAACACCCCGATAGCCTATATAAGTACTGTACATATACCTAATATACATACAGTAAGTATATAAAGTATAAGGATGCCACTTGTTGTTACCTTTTTAAAAACCTGCAACAGAGTTCAAACCATATTATGTTAATTTAAATATCATTTACAAAATCATTGTCGTAATTAAAACTTCATTTATACATATAAATACTCGCTCATCAGAAATACATCATAATTAAAATTAAACATGTATGCATTACCCTCTAGTTGGTCTCGACAAACTCTTACTCTTCTCGTGGCATAATGAAAGACTTCCTATCCTCCACCAAGCTACCTGCGCGATTACACATCCGCGCTAAGCTCGAGAGCTTAGTAGTACAAATATAACATATAAACATACATTATAAAAATACTAGCATATCATGATGCATTAATTCCAAGTGCCATTAGTTTCTTATCATGTTTTCCTTTTAAATTGCATCTTTCATATATCTTAACCAATTTCATATATTATATACATATCATTTTTACCAACCACAATTCATCACTAATAATCACCATCAACATAGTAATACCCACATTACATCTCATATCATTATCACCAATCATCGATCCAACATTAGTACTCACAATCAATATTTCAATATACATATTACATATCATTTCATGTCATTATTTTATTCACAATTTATCAATCATGAACCCCATGTCCAACCATTACAATCATAGATCTCATTACTCGTTTATTACAATATTTATATATCACTTTGACAACGACGACAGACTCGGGCCCAAACAACACTAATATGCCATTCAATTTTCAGAGTAATGCTTTGGTTCAATCATCACATTTATCATTATCATAGACCCAACTAGGCTTCAAGGATTAGGTTCAACCAAGCTTCAAGGGGAGCAAAGCATGCTAAGCTTCAACCCAACTTGGCTTCAAGAACTAACCCAACCTAGCTTCAAGGGTGGTAACATCTCAATTAGGCTTCAAGGATTTAATCCAACCTAACTTCAAGAGATTGTTACACTTATTAGGCATGCCACCAACAACAAACTCTGAAAATGGAATAACACATTAGCCACACAATTCATTTATTATCTTATTATCCATTTTATTCACAATTGAATCATCATTTAGGCAAACATGCCTCATTTATTACAATTGAATCATCATAGCCAATCACAATGGCTTCACCTCACATTTGAAGCATTATAGCCAATCACAATGGCTTCATAATCCATTTGAATCCTCATTATAATAGACAACATCAATTACATTAACAAAATAACATACCATTATTCAAATTATATCATTGACATCATTGTAACTCAAAACATTAGTTCTACATCTCTTTATGTCTCAATTAACATTATACACTTCATTATTTGAGCGTACATAATCAATTTCATTTCATATGTATCTTAAATTCATCATCATATAAACAACATATTCCTTTATAACATTTCAATCATTATTATCAACCATGATAATATCACATTTCATCCTTTCTCAAAACGCATTGACATCATTTGTTATTAAAGCATTTATCATAATAAATTGTATTGCACATAACTCTTTGGATGATCCTCATTTCTTCCACACTATACAAGTCATAATATTAGTCACATTATTCATATAACATACTACCATTCACATGATTCACAATGCATAACATAACATTGTTCATACATAATAATATGCATCAACAAATGTATATTCATTCTTCACCAAAACAAGAGGAGCAAAAGACATCACAGTAGCCAACACATCCAAGGGACACGGCCAAGCTTGTGGCCGTGTCTCTCAAGACCAAAACTTCCCGAGGCAGACACGGGCAAGGACACGGCCGTGTCTCTCAAAACAACTCAGGCAGTAGCAAACACATTCAAGGGACACGGCCAAGCATGTGGCCGTGTCTCTCCAAAATACATCCAACACGGCCAAACTTCCCTCCACTTGGTCGTGTCTCTCAAAAACATTAAGTCTTGGCCGTGTTCCTTTCTTATTTTGGCCGTGTCTCTCATTTATAAAACCCTAAACATAATCAACACTCCTTTGATTGCATTAAGAACAACTTATACACAACACAATCTCATTCAAATGAGTGTAATTCATGTTATTAACACATATTCATCACAATATTCACATTAACACTATTTCAACCATACATTCAATCACTTACCACATCAAACCCTAAAACCAACATCAATTTTCTTCTTTCAATAACAACCTCCACTTAACTTATCATATTCAAACAAAACCAACACCAATTTAACCTTTTTAACTCACAATCAATTTCAATACTTATAAACACAATTCAAACATACCAAATCATGATATCAACAATTCATAATCACCTCAACCAAAACTTCAAAATAATCAAGGAAAACAAGAAAGTACTTACCTCAATTGAAGAAATTCACAAATTTCTAACTTAATCCTTTGTTTCCTCCTTCAATTTGATGTTAGGATTGAAAACACTTCTCTTGCTCTCCCTTTCCTTATGGTAGCTGGCCACACCAACAAAGAAGAGAAAACAATGAACAAATTCAACTTCTCTTCTTCTTTAAATATCCACCAAGTAATTTTAACAAGACAATTACCTAATTGCCCTCAATCATTTAACTTAACCTTTGTCTCTTATATGCCCATTTAGGTAATTTCTCTTATCACAATTAAAATATCTTCTAGCATTGACCATCCCTTTGACTAATGTATATGTTATATATATTACAATATACACAACATATACATTCTCTTAACACACTCATTTCCTTTGCAAATACATATATACATTTAATTCAAATCAAAACAACAATTGTATCCAACTTCTAGGGCACACATTGGGATATTACAACTGTACTGTCGGAAATGCAGAACTCCAGTTTGCTGGACAGAATTGAGTGAGAAAAAGATATTGGGGCCAGACATAGTTAAGGAAACTGAAGAGAAGGTAGAAATCATTCGAGACAGATTAAAAGCAGCGGCGGACAGGCAAAAATCATACGCGGATCTAAAAAGGAAAGACATACAGTTTGAAGTAGGCGATAGAGTATTCCTCAAAGTCTCTCCTTGGAAGAAAGTGTTACGATTTAAACAAAAAGGCAAGCTAAGCCCTAGATTCATTGGACCATATGAAATTATTGAACGGGTAGGTCCGGTCGACCACCCGAATTAAGTAAAATACATGATATTTTCCATGTTTCGATGCTAAGGAGGTATCGTTCAGACCCAACCCACGTCATACAAGTTCAAGACATTGAGATTCAGCCTGAACTGACATATGAGGAAGAGCCGGTAGAAATCCTAGCACGGGAAATCAAAGAGTTGAGAAATAAGAAGATTCCATTGGTCAAAGTGCTTTGGAGAAATCACAAAGTAGAAGAAGCTACATGGGAACGCGAAGAAATTATGAGGAAGCAATACCCATATTTGTTTTCACTTGATGAGCTTCGGGACAAAGCTTAAATTAACGAGGAAGGAACTGTCACATCCGCCTATCGTATTTATGCAGTGTAGTCATGTGCACAGTGAGAGAATGGGAAAGGAGAAGATAATTTCTGACAACGGCCCCAGATAAGGCTATAGGACCACTGGGGCCTACTTGAAGAAAAATGCAAAGTGTTAGGGAGGTGATTGTAATTTCAAAAAGTTTTGGGGAGGTGACTGTAATTTTCAAAAGTTTTGGGGAGATAAATGTAATTTCCAAAAGTCGTACCGGATGTTCTTAATAGTGCACATAACAGATTCAAAAAATGGAAAATAGAGAAAAACCGAGTCACAACGACGCGCAACGATTTTTCCAGAAAACGCACGGTTTAGAAGATATAGGGGATTTTGACTAGGAACATTTTGGTCATTATACATGAATCCGAAGTAGGAAATAAAAACTAGAGTGGGTAGAGGACGTTAAGGGGGTAAATATGAAATGATCGTCAGTAGAAACGGGGCTCGGGCAACACCCAAGCAAAGAAAGGACCTAAAGGAAATTTTGTAAAAAGTCGAGGGCTTATTGGTAATTTTTCAAAACGACTTGGAAACCTAAAATAGACTTTAAAAATAAAAAGTAGAGGTCAAGAGGATCAAAACTATATGTAGTTTGACTCATGGAACTATACGGTTTAAAAGATATGATCGATTAATCACCGGAACGTAAAGTGGGCCTGATTTCATGTCGGGACCGGATGGGAAACCCGGGACAACTTTATGATATCCTATGGGATAAGGGACAAGTGGAAAGAAGTAAAGGAAAAGAAAACTATAAAAATCTAAGGTTGGCCAATCAAAAGTAAGCATTTAGCATGTGTAATAAATGAAGAAAGAGATTGTATATAAATATATGTGAAATGAAGAACAAACTCTCTCTTTTTCCACTTACAAAATTCGGCCAACAAAGGGAAACACCAAAGGGCTTCCACGTTTCTCCAAAGTTGATTTTTTAAGGTGAGTTTTTAAGGTTTTCTAGTAAGTAGACTTTAATTTTGGTATTAATTTTAGGTAGTTATATATTTATTGGAAGATTGGAGATTAGAGTCTTTATGTGGAATTGGAAAAATATTAAGTAAGTGATGAGATTAATTGATTAAATGGAAGAATAAAGATGTATAAAGATTAATAAGGTTGGATTAGGGTTTCGGTTGGAAAAGAAATGGAGGATAACTTATTATTTTAAATTTATAAGGTTTATGTTGTATTTTGAATTTATTGAAGGAGAAATAAAGAATTAAAGAAGGAGAAGAAGGAAAAGCTAAGAGGAATTAAAGAAATAAGGTTTGGTACTTTACCTTTGAATAATTACTTTTGATTTGGTGCTTTACCATAAAAGAAACTCTATTTGCTTACAAACTTTGGTTTATGGAAGTTTTGAAGTTGATGTTTAAATATATTGATTGAGTTTAAATTAAATATTTGAGTTATGTTCTTGTTTTCTTATGGCAATTTCGGTTGTAAAATTTAATTGAAACCAAATGTTTTGAGAAAATTTGGAAAGTTGATTTGGTAAGTTGTTTGGACTTTAATTAGTTTGATTTGAGTTAAACATGCAAAAATTGTTAAAAGGAAGTGTTTGAATCTTCACTTTACTATTAAAGAAGCCTTAATATTGATTTGAAAAAGAAAAATAAACTATCCTATGCATTTCAAATGTTTGGGCCGAAATGGTCCCAAAGTGACAGCTTCTGGACTATTTTTGGGGAAATTGTTTGGGGCAGCAAACGAATGAATTTTTCAAAGAAATTTTACATGCAATTAGTCAACATATGAAATAAGTTTTCTGTAAACTTTCAGCCAAAAATAAGATCATTTACTTGGTCAAATGCATGACTTAAGTGGACAGAAATTTTGACGAAAACCCAGATTTTACTATTCATTTGATCATGCCATTTTGCGTTGCCGATTTTTCTCGCCGCAACACTATTCATTTGGTCAATTTGTGATTTTTTGAGGAATGCTTTGAAATGTTTGATATGTTTATTGTGGATGTTAAATATGTGGAAAAGAATAACGGTTTGACCAAAGAATGTGGTGGGCGGCGTAAATGGCAAAGCGCGATGAGAATTTAAAATGATTTCTTGAATCATTCTAAAATGAAGTTTGAGTCTTAAATTGAATCATTTTAATCTTTATGCTCTACTTGATAGTGGGAGTGGTAGATAAGGGTATGGTGCACTATACTAACGCATGCAGTACTGCTCATTATTGTGATATGATATTTTATTCAGTGGTGAGGCCACTGAAGCCAATGGGGAGGCCCATTGGTTAACCAGGATGGGGAGGCCCATTCCTGTGATCTGATATTGGTGGTGAGGGCCACCTATGTTACAGTGGGGAGGCCCACTGCCTTATCACTATGGTTCCCTATATACCAGTAGAGCCTGAATCAAAGACATTATTTTTCGTTGAACTATGTAATGCAAATGAGTTTGAATTATGATTTTACATTATTGAAAGCGTATCACACTGAATGTATCATGATTTCTATTGGTATAAAGTGGGTTGATTGTTGATTTAATTATTTCCTTTGATTTCAAATACTTTCATATACTACTCTTATTTTTATTGGTAAAGTACCAACTGAGCGACAACGCTCAGCGAGTTAAGTTTTCCTTGACTCGTAGGTTCGGAGCAGTAGATAAATCTTGGGGAAGCAACGACCAGACCACAGCAAATCTCAGGGGTAGATATTTTAGTTCCATTATGAGTTGATAGTTGTGGCATGTATATGAATAAATAAAAAAGAGAATTTCTATGTTATAACTGTATGTTATTAGTATGTAATAATCATAAATCTTTATTTTATGTTATATTAGAAGTGTGAACTCTTCGTGCAGGTTTGTAGTTGAGGGTATAAGGTGGATTCATTGGGAGTGCATTACATTTGATGGTATTCTTATTCACATTGGTCTGTGTAAAATGTTTTCAAAAAAAAAAAACAAGTTTTGTCGACACATGAGATCCAAATTTCTAGGCGGAACTATGGCAAAATTTCTGTAAAAATTAGAACTAAAATTTGACTAAGTAAATTGGTAGCAACAATTAGGATAGTGTGGCGCCTCTGCTCGGATTACACATGTAGGTTGGGAAGGGGTGTTACAATAAATGTTACATTTCATTATTTCAACAATTGTATCATCATCCATCACACACATTCAACATAGACACACATGGGCCCAACATATATTTAATATGATATTCAAAGTTCAGAGTTACTGCTTTGGTTCATAATCACAATGATCAAGCCCGTAGGCAATATATATATACATCTCTATCCATGGATAGGGTAACAGACCCAGTCTCTTGGACCATCAACCCAATAAACTTGAGGAGATCCTCAACCCGACAAGACTGTTACCTGTAACAGACCCAGTCTCTTAGACCACCAACCCGACTAAAATTGAGAAGATCCTCAACCCGGCAAGACTGTTACTTATCATATATTTCATATTCATAATTCATATAGTGTAACAGACCCAGTCTCTTGGACCTCAATTCAACTCAAATTGAAGAGATCCTTAACCCGGCAAGACTGTTACCTGTAACAGACCCAGTCTCTTGGACCATCAACCCGACTGAAATCGAGGAGATCCTCAACCCGGCAAGACTGTTACTTTTTTTTTCATTTTATAGGCATGTCGCCAAATCCAGAACTCTGAAATTGAATAACATATTAAACATACAATTATTTCATTTATCTCTTTATCATTCTCTTTCTCAATTCATATCTCATAAACACATAGGCAAACATGCCTTAATAATTTCATTTTGCATAACCATAGCCCACAACAATGGCTTCATTATATCTCAACTCACATTTCATATATCATCATCAATATACATATAACACATTACATTTCACAAGGTTAACATTATTCATATATATATATATCAACAATGCAATAAGATTTCTTAGTACATTCATATCCAAATATGTAAGTTCCAAAATCACATAAATGTATGCAAAAATGCAAGGTTTGTACTTACCTTAGGAACAACTCACACCAATCTACAACCTTTCTCTTACAAGAATTCTTCACCACCTAGGTTAGGACAATTCAACCTCTTCAATACCTAAACCAAAGGTGATAATACATACTCACTTAGAGATACACATGAGATAACAAGACTAAGAACCAACTAGGGCAAACCCTAAGCATAACACGCTCAACAACACGGGCGTGTCCCTGACCATGCCCTAAACTCACAACACAGAAGCTTTGACACGCTCAGAACCACGGGCGTGTCACTGAACGTGTAATACATTCTGTCTCACAGAAACATTGACACGTCCAACAACATGGCGTGTTCATGGCCGTGTCAATTCCTTACCAACACAGTAGCTATGACACACTCAGTGACATGGGCTTGTCACTGGACGTGTCAATACTACAACTACACAGAAGTTGTGACACGCTCAGTGACATGGGCATGTCACTGCTCGTGTCAGCTATCCAAAAACACTGAACCATTGACACGCCCAAAGACTTGGCCGTGCTCATGGGCGTGCCAGGCCAAAAACCCAGATTCTGGAAACATCAACAACACAACCAACAATTCACTTCCTTTCACCAAAATCCACTTCAAACAAACTTAGCTCAACATACCCAAAAACCATAACAAACTTACAAAAACACCAAAAACAACTAAAAACATACATCCAACACAAATCAAAATCATCACCACAAACCCAAAACTCAACCACAATACATTCACTTCTAACAACTTACTCTTTCCTTCAATCCAACCCCAAAATCCAAAATCACTTGAACCAAATACTCTTAAACACATCTTAATCAAACATAATCACATACTATCAACAATCAACCCACAAACTCAAACACATCTTAAAAGAAAATCAAGGAATCAAGAGGAAACTTACCAAGGATGAAGAAACTCTGAAATTTCTACTTGATCACTTGAAAACTTCCTTAGATCTTAAGTTAAGAAGATCAAATCTCTCTCTCTCTTGTTCTCTTGCTACTGCCGGCCAAAAGGAAAGAAAAGGAAAGGAAAAGAAAAGTGATACACGAGAAAGAAAGAAGGAAAGAAGAAGAGGAAGAAAATAAAGTCAACCTTCTCCTCAAAACTCTCTCCTCCACACATTTAATATTAAAATAATCCATAAATCACAACATAAATATCTCCTTCCACTATCTTTCTTTGACTTTGACTTGGGTATATATTGTATATATTTTCATATACACAACATATACACTCTCTTTATAAATCTTTTCTCTTTCCAAAGAAACATATACAATAAATTCAATTAAAACAACAGTTATACCCAAAACTTCTAGGGCACATTTTGGGATATTACAATTGATGATAAGATACTTATGTATTATAATCATCTCATAACATTATATCTCACAAACATGTATCTCATTATTCATGGGTCTCACCATTCAAGAATCACATTGAAAACAAAGACAAGCATGAGCCCAAAAGACACTAATATGTCATTCAACTTTCAGAGTTAATGTTTTGGTTTAATTATCACATTTTATCATTATCATTATCCCAACTAGGCTTCAAGGATTTAGGTTCAACCAAGCTTTA
The DNA here is from genome assembly GCA_947685225.1 of Garcia nutans. Taxonomy (NCBI): domain Eukaryota; kingdom Viridiplantae; phylum Streptophyta; class Magnoliopsida; order Malpighiales; family Euphorbiaceae; genus Garcia; species Garcia nutans. The sequence continues at coordinate 57,549,049 of CANTUV010000024.1, forward strand.
AAGGGAACAAAGCATGCTAAGTATCAACCCAACTTAGCTTCAAGAACCAAACCCAACCTAGCTTCAAGGGTTGTAACATCTCAATTAGGCTTCAAGGACTAGACCCAACCAAGCTTCAAGGGGAGTTAAGCAAGCTAAACTTCAACCCAACTTGGCTTCAAGGATCAAGCCCAACCTAACTTCAAGAGATTGTTACTATAGGCATGCCACCAACAACAAAACTCTGAAAATGGAATAACACATTAGACATACAAGTCATTAATTATTTCATTATCAATTTCATTCTCATTTACTCATCATCACTTAGGCAACCATGCCTCAATCATCTCATTGGCATCATTATCATTTTAGCCAACAACCATGGCTCCATATCTCATCAAGAGAGTATATATATATATATATTATCAATTGTATTGAACATCATCTAAGCAAACATGCCTCAATTATGTCATTTACATCCTTATAACCAACCACATTGGCTTCACATCTTCTTATATCTTAAGTCAATTCATTATTTAGGTATACATAACTAATGGCTTTAACACACATTTTAGATGCTCATCAATCATTCACATTATACCAATCATAATATTTACCACATGAATTAACAATATAATCAATTACTTATGTAATATCCCAATGCATGCCCTAAAAGTTTTGACTATGTTGTTGTTGTATATTGGATTGAATGTATATGTATGTGATAAGAAAAGAATTTGGAAAAGAATGTTTATGTATATGTGTTTTGGGAAAGAAAAGAGGGTTTAGAGAGAAGTGTATATGTTGTTTATATGATATATATATAACATATAAGTTGGTCAAATATGTGGTCAAGGGAAGAAGATATTTTTAGTTGAGATTTGTGAAATGACTTAAAAGGACAAGTGATTGTAAGGAAATCAAAACATGTGGTTAAAGGGTGTTTTGGTAATTGCTTGAATTGAAATACTTGGTGGAGATTTAAAGATGAGTTGACTTTGGGCTTCTTGATTGTTCTTTGTGTTTTCTTCTTCTTTTTCTTTCATCTTGGCCGGCTCTTCCTGTAATATCCCGGAATAGACCCTAAGAGTTTTGGAGTTATTGTTGTTGTATTTGGATTTAATGTATATGTATATATGTGAAATATAAAGATAATATATGTAAGACATATACATATACATCACATATACATGGGATATAAAATGGTATTGGATAAGTGAGTTGTATATATAATTGTATAATTAATTAATAATAATAATAAAGACAAAAAGAAAAGAGAAGAAGAAAGTCAAAGAAAGAATATGTGGTGGAGATTTAAAGTATTATTATTATTATTATTATTATTATTATTATTGTTATTGTTATTGTTATTATTATATATATATATAAGATAAGAACGAAGGAAAGAAGTAGAACCTTCTTTCTTCTTCTGCTCCTTCTTCTTCGTCTTCTTCTTTTCTGCTTGGTCGAGAGAGAGAGAGAGAGAGAGAGAGAGAGAGAGAGTGAGAGATGATGATTTTGAGAGGATTGAAGATTTTTATTGAAGATTTGGCATATTAACCAAGTAAGTATTCATTCCTTTACATTGATTTTTATGGTTTGAGTTTGGATTTGATGAGGTTTTTGTGAGAATGATGATGAATTGTTGAGATTATTGAGTAAGGATTTAGTGTCAAATGAATTGGGGATTTGAGTATTTGATATATGAGTGATGTATGTTGGTGTTTAAGGAAGTTGAAAATATAAAATATATGAGTTTGATAATTGAATATTTGTATTGGTATTCAAGTATCTTTTTATTTGATTTGAATTAGGTTGTGAAGGAAGTGGATTGCTCTAAGTTAAGTGGTGAAGAGTTTTTGGAAGGTAAAGTGAATAGATTTGAGAATGGTTCTTAAGGTAAGTAAACTATCTAAATTCATATATCAACATGATGTTGAAACTTAACATATATTCATTTGTAAATGTGTTAAGGAATCAAATGTGTTGTTAATGTGTTTTGGTAATGTAAATATGGGTATGTATGTAAAATAAGTGTTAGTGATGTTGATTAAATTCATTGGAATGATGTTATGATGTGTATGAAGTGTTTGAATGCAACCAAAGGGGATTTGTAAATGTTTGGGGTTTAAATTCATGAGTGACACGGCCAAAAACAAGGAGAGACACGGCCAAGTCAAGGAAAATTGGATGGATTTTGGAGAGACATGGTCACAGTCTCAGCCGTGTTCTCTACCCGTGTTTGTCACTGCCTGATTTTTGTGGAGAGACACGGCCGTGTCCCATGCCCGTGTCACCTACTGCTTGAATTTATGTTGAGAGACACGGCCGTGTTGCATGCCCGTGTTCACTACTGCCAATTGTGGTTAAGAGACACGGTCATAAGCTTGGCCGTGTCCCTTAAATGGTGTTGGCCATGTCCCTCAAATTGGTTAGTTAATGATTCTTATCCTTGATTATTCTTGTCTTGTTGGATCCTCTAAAAGTATTATTATATCTACACTTCAAATATATGTGAAACAAATGAGTAATGCAATATAATGTTATGTGATAAATGGTGATAACTACGGGATGAAATATAATGTTATGAAATATATGATGATAATCATGGAATGAGATGTATACTATATGTAAGTAAATTATTGAAAGTGAATATAGCTTGCAAAGCTATGTTGAATGATGAGTTTATGAAAATCTAATATGATGTGTAAAATGTATATGGATATGAGAATGGTGAATAGTGCTTCATAAAGGTTTCGATTAGTTATTGAATTGTGAATTATTGAAATGAAGTATATGTGTGTGTATATAATTAAGACATTAGTAGAAGTATATATGAAAAGCATAATCAAAATGGGAAAACATGGTAAGAAAATAATAACATATCAAGTTAACAAGAAAATATGATTTTCTCTAATGTATGTTTATATGAATTATTTGTATTACTAAGCTCTCGGGCTTAGCGCGGTTGTGTGATCGCGCAGGTGATTATGCGGTTGATCTGGGAGTCAAGCGATTATGCCACGAGAAGGGTAAGAGTGTTCTGAGACCAACTAGAAGGTGATGCATACATGTAAAGTTTAATTTTGTTATATTATTCACAATCATATATTAATATGTATAATGATTTACTAAATGTTATTAAAATCTAAAGATAGTATTGTTTGGACTTGGATAAGATTTTTAAATTAAAACTAGAAGTGACATTCTTACACTCTATATACGTATTATATGTATACTAGGTATATGTATAGTACCTATATAGAGTATGAGGGTGTTACACTTCCATAGACAAAGGAAAGCAAAAGACAAAGTGAAGATCTTGAGGTGTTTAACTCAAATTGAAGGAAGATTGAAGTGATCTAGTGGATGATACAAGAAGTCTTATAACTTTGGTAAGTTCTCTTGTGATCTTTGTGCTTATTTGATATGATATTTGAGTTTGATAGATTTTTAAGAGTGTGTTGGTTGATTTTGAGATGTGAGAAGTGTTTGAGTGATTTGATGATGGATTTTGAGTATGGATTGAAGAAAAGATTAAGTGGTTGGAAGAGATGATGTTGTATATGTGGTGAGGGTTTTGAGATGATTTTGTGTTTTGTGTTTGATGTGTGTTTTGGCTTGTTTTGGTGTGTTGTAAGTTTAAGATGAGTTTTGAGTATGTTTTGTTAAGATTGTTTGAAGAGGATGTTAATGAATAGAAGTGTGTTGTTGAGTGTTTGGTTGTTTTGACCGGAGTTTTGATTTGTGGCCGGACACGCCCATGAGCACGTCCAGGGTTTTTAGGCGTGTCATTTGTGTTGGAGGCAGTAGATTTCACACGACCAGTAACACGCCCGTGTTATTGAGCATGTCATAGCTACTGTGAGTTTGGGGAATTTACACGGCCAGGAGCACGTTCATGATGTTGGACGTGTTGTTATGGTTGAGAGGCAGTAGGTATTACACGCCCATGAACACGCCCGTGTGGGTGATCGTGTCAGGGTTAGGGTTTGCCCTAATTAATTCCTAATTGGATTATCTCTTGTGTATCCCTAAGCAAGTATATGCTATTACTTTTGATTTAGGTCTTGAAGATAGTGATTGATCATTGATTTAAGAGGTAGAAGGATCTTGAACAAGGAATTGTTAAGAGTGGTGTGATTTGCTTTTGAGGTAAGTACAAAACCTATATGATTGTATGTAAGAACAAATGTGACATTACTACATTGTTAATTTATGTGAGTAATGTGTGTTGTTATGTTTATATCAATGATGATATATATATATGAATAATGTGAATGACATGATGATGCAAATGATGGTGTATATTAAAGATTGAAATGCTATGATGTGAATTGAGATGAAATGGAATATAAAGCCATTGTGATTGGCTATATTGATTCATTTGAGAATGAAATTGATAACAAATTAATGAATGAGTTGTGTGGCTAATGTGTTATTCCATTTTCAGAGTTTGTTGTTGGTGGCATGCCTAAAGATAGTAACAATCTCTTGAAGTTAGGTTGGGCTTGATCCTTGAAGCCAAGTTGGGTTGAAGTTTAACATGTTTTACTCCCCTTGAAGCTTGGTTGGGTCTAGTCCTTGAAGCCTAATTGAGATGTTACAACCCTTGAAGCTAGGTTGGGTTTGGTTCTTGAAGCTAAGTTGGGTTGAGACTTAGCATGCTTTGTTCCCCTTGAAGCTTGGTTGAACCTAATCCTTGAAGCCTAGTTGAGTATATGTGATAATGATAAATGTGATAAAACCAAAGCATTAACTCTGAAAATTGAATGGCGTATTAGTGTGTTTTGGGCCCATGCTTGTCTTTGTTTATATGTGATTCATTGATGGCAAAATAATTAAATAATGAAATTCATGAAGGGACTTTGAGATGTGATATGCTTATATGATTATGATTTGTGAAAGGCAAAGGTTTGATGTTAGCTCTTCACTTATGATGTTGATATTAATGGAATGTGTGACAATGCATAGCATACAAGCTTAATGTTAGCATGTTTTGTACTACTAAGCCCTTGGCTTAGCGCGATAGTGTTGATCGCGCAGGTGATAGAGTTGATAGAGTTGAACCCGAGAGTTCTTCGAGTCCAAGTGAGAGTAGACATTGAAGAGTTGAATTTGGGACTTAAAGATCAGAGAAGATTTGCCAATCATGTATAACTCTTTTAATATTTTGTAAAGTATTGTTTATAATGTGAATATATGTACATTTGTAAATATAAATATTTAAATGTTTTCCTATATATAAATAGTTCTAAATTCCGCTGCGTATTAAGTATATGTATATATGTATATATATATCTATTTTGTTTTATATTACAGGTTAATCACTTATTTTTTTCTATTATGTATAATGAGAAAGATTATAGTATCATTGGAAATGTTTTGAATGTTAAGAAAATTCGTAGCATTCCTATATTCGATGCATGTATACTACATTGTGGTGTATGTAGTGTGTATGTATTGGATGTGGGGGTGTTACAATTGTTTTGGTATCAGAGCCTAGGTTTGAGATTCTCAACCTAGGTAAAGTGTAAGAAAAAAGAGTGTTTTGATTTTAAAACGTGGATTTTTGAATAACATACATGTTTGGCATTGGCAGTCTCTGATCTTTAATAAGAGGTATTCTGCTGTGTTTACAGATATAGATTGTGATGGATTCTCACTCACGTCATTCAGTTGAGGGTAGTGCTGAGAGTATAGCTCCTGAGGAGATTAGAGAGGGAGCTAGAGTGGATAGTGCTGGAGAGATACCTGCTTCTGTATCGGGGAGACCAGCTGGTGAGGAGGTTCCACCGCCACTACCCCCACAACCTTTGGTATCAATGAGACAGTATGATAAGCTAAGGAAGTATGGAGCTGAAGATTTTATAGGTACCATTGATCCAGCTGTAGCAGAGCAGTGGCTTGACAAAGTACATAGAATATTTGTTCAGTTGCAACCCACTCAAGAGGAAAAGTTTGATTATGCAAGATCATTGTTGCAAAAGGATGCATATAATTGGTGGAAGACAGTGCCCCATTCTATGGATGATCCACCAACATTGTCCTATGCTGATTTTCTGAGAGAGTTTGAATTGAAGTATACTCTGAGGGAGTATAAGGACATGAAGAAGATGGAGTTTTTGAGTTTAAAGCAAGACAACCTGTAACACCCCCATATCCAATGCACACACACTACAACCACAACAATGTAGCATAAGTGCACCAAACATAGGGATGCTACGGTTTCCTTAACATTCAAAACATTTTAAACAAAACCATAACCTTTCAATTATATACATTATATTTAAATATTACACAGCGGAAGTTATAAAATATTTACAAATTTACATTATAAACATTACTTTACAAAATATAAAAGAAATATACATGATTGGCAAGTCAGCTCTGATCTTTAAGCTTCCAAAATCAACTCTTCAATGTCTACTCTCACTCGGTCTCGAAGAGCTCTCGGGTTCGATCCTATCAGTTCTATCACCTGCGCGATTAAACACTATCGCGCTAAGCCAAGGGCTTAGTAAGATAAAACATGCAATCGATATGCTTAGATGCTATACAATGCCAATTCTGATTTATATCATATATGTAACAACATAGATGCAAAGCTAACAACATACCTTTACATTCATAACCTAACATACATATATGTATCTCACAATTCAACATCTTTGCATATACTTTATTAGTTAATCATTTAATCATCCATGAACAACACTAAGCAAAGACAAGCATGGGCCCAAGACACACTAATATGCCATTCAATTTTCAGAGTTAATGCTTTGGTTTTGTTATCACATTTATCAATATCAATATCATATACCCAACTAGGCTTCAAGGATTAAGTTCAACCAAGCTTCAAGGGGAGCAAAGCATGCTAAGCATCAACCCAACTTGGCTTCAAGAACTAACCCAACCTAGCTTCAAGGGTTGTAACATCTCAATTAGGCTTCAAGGATTCAATCCAACCTAACTTCAAGAGATTGTTACACTCATTAGGCATGCCACCAACAACAAACTCTGAAAATGGAATAACACATTAGCCACACAATTCATTTAGATTTCATTCTCAATTCTCATTATCATTTAGGCAAACATGCCTCATTTATCTCCATTAAATCACCTTAGCCAATAACAATGGCTCCACATTTCATTTCACAATATAACACTTCATTATTCAAGTGTATATTTATCTCACATGACATCATTCATAAATATTAACATTTCATTCCACATTACTCATAAAACACATTACCATTCAAAGTGCATAACATAACATTGTTAATTCTCAACAATGCAATTAGGGCAAAACACAATTGACATAATTCATAGCTTTAGGACCATTCACAAGTGTTTTTAATTCATCCCTTGGTTTAAGTATGTTTATGTTTAGGTTTAGAGGCCAAACTACCTTTGAAGAATCTAAACTATGCAAACAAGAACAAAGAAATCAAGCAACATTCAATTCATTTGTGGGACACGCCTAACTCACTTGTAGGGCACGCCCAACCTAGTTGAGGAACACGCCCGTGTCTTTAACAATAAAAGAGGCAGTAGCCAATTCAAATAATTGACACGCCCAGCACCTTTGATGGACACGCTCGTGTCACTAAAACCAAAAGAGAGAGTAGCTAATCCAAATAATTGACACGCCCACTCCCCTAAAATTGATTTTGGCCGTGTCACCAATTCACAAAACCTTAACTAAAACCAACCCTTTCTCAATTGCACTAAAACACAATATTCATCATATAACATATTTCACAACACATTAATATCACAATTAAACACATATTAACTCAAAACCCTAAAATCAACATCCTTCTCCATCCATCCAAATCAACAACCATCATTTCCAACAACAACCTTCAATTAAACTCATAACTTAAAATCAATTTAACACTTGAAAACACAACCAAACACATCTCAAATCCACCAAATCACAAAATCATCAAACCCTACTTTACTTTCAAACACAACTTCCAAATAAGTAAAGAAAACAAGAAAATACTTACTTACCAAGAAGAAATTCCACAAATCCCTTGTCAAATCCTTTGATTGCTTCTTCAATTTGCTTCTATCATCAAGAACACTTCTTTTTCTCTTTTCAATTTGGAGAGCCGGCCACCTCTTGAAGAAAGAAGACAATGATCAAAATACAAAGTCAAATTTTGCTTTTAATCTCCACCAAGTGTTCTTATCCAAGCAATTACTAAAACACCCTCAATCATATAACTAAACTTTGTCTCATATAAGTCCTTATATGTAATTTCATTAACAACCAAAAATATCTTCTTCCACTTAACCATCACCTTGACTCTTCATTTGACCACTTTATATGTTATATATATCATCATATACACAACATATACATTTGTCTCTAAACCCTATTTCTTTCTCCAAAACACATATGCACAAGCATTCTCATCCCAATTCTTTTCTTACCCCATCATATGCATTCAATTCAATTTAACAATAACAACAACAACAACAACAACAATATAATCAAAACTTCTAAGCCACATATGAGGATATTACAATTCTCCCCCTCTAAAAAGAAAATTTCGTCCTCGAAATTACCTGAAATTAACTCTGAAACAACTGAGGATATTGCTCTCGCATCGTTTGCTCATTTTCCCAAGTTGCTTCTTCTTTCCCATGGTTCTTCCAAAGAATCTTCACCAATGGCACTCTCTTGTTTCTCAAATCTTTCACATCACGTGCCAAGATAGCAACTGGTTCCTCTTCAAAAGTCAAGTCTGAGTTCACTTCAATTGATTCAAATGGCAACACATGAGATGGATCCGACCTGTACCTCCTCAACATGGAAACATGGAATACATTATGAATACGATCCAACTCAGGTGGTAAAGCAAGTCGATAAGCAACTGGTCCAACTCTTTCCAACACTTCATATGGCCCAATGAAACGAGGACTCAATTTTCCTTTCCGACCGAACCTCAAAATCTTTTTCCAAGGAGACACTTTCAAAAATACCTTATCTCCAACATCAAACTGAATGTCTCTCCTTTTCAGATCTGCATAAGACTTCTGTCGGTCTGAAGCTGCTTTTAACCTGCCTCGAATTAATTTTACTTTCTCTTCAGTTTCTTGAATCAAATCAGGACCAACCAACTTATTATCTCCAAGCTCATTCCAACAAAGAGGTGTCCTACACCGTCTGCCATACAATGCTTCGAATGGTGCCATACCAATGCTGGATTGGTGACTGTTGTTGTAAGCAAACTCCACAAGAGGTAAAAACCTATCCCAACTTCCAGAGAAATCGATGACACAGCTTCTCAACATATCTTCAAGAATCTGTATCACCCTCTCTGACTGTCCATCAGTTTGTGGATGAAAAGCAGTACTGAAGTGCAGTCGAGAACCCAAAGCATTATGCAAACTCTTCCAAAATCTAGAAGTAAACCTGGGATCTCGATCAGACACTAAAGAAGTTGGAACACCATGCAGTTTCACAATCTCCTGGATACACAGCTCAGCCAATCTCTCCAAAGAGTAATCCATCCGCACCGGAAGGAAATGAGCTGTCTTAGTCAATCTATCCACAATCACCCAAATGGTATCATGTTTCCTTTGTGTCAATGGCAATCCAGACACAAAATCCATTGTCACTCTTTCCCACTTCCATTTAGGCACTGACAACGGTTGAAGCAACCCGGTTGGAACTTGATGCTCTGCTTTAACTTTCTGACAAGTGAGACATTTCGATACAAACTTAGCAATGTCTCTCTTCAACCCAATCCACCAATAATGTTGTCTCAAATCATTATACATCTTCGTACTACCCGGATGCATAGCAAACACTGACTGATGTGCTTCTTCTAAAATGACTCTTTTCAAATCAGCATCATCGGGTACACACAATCGGTTCTTAAACTAGAGACTCCCATCATCTCTCACAACAAAATCTCTAGTCTTCCCAATCTTGCAATCTGAAATAATCTTCTGAATCTTCATATCAATCAACTGAGCCTCTTTGATTTGATCTAACAAAACTGGCTTCAATTGCAACCGTGCCAACAATGCACCATCATCACAAGGTACAAAACTGGCATGCAATGCTCTCAACTCAACAAGCAACGAGAGCGAGTAAACTGTTAAACCAGCTAAAGACTTCCGACTCAAAGCATCAGCAACAACATTTGCTTTACCTGGATGATAATCAATCAAGCAGTCGTAGTCTTTAATCAATTCCAACCATCTCCTCTGACGAAGATTGAGTTCTTTCTGGACACCCAGATACTTCAAACTCTTGTGATCAGTGTAGATGAAACATTTTTCCCCAAATAAATAATGGCGCCAAATCTTTAATGCAAACACAATGGCAGCCAATTCCAAATCATGGGTCGGATAGTTAAGCTCATGCGGTTTCAACTGTCGAGATGCATAAGCTATAACTTTCCCTTCCTGCATCAATACACATCCCAAACCTCTATATGAAGCATCACTGTAGATCACATATGGTTTGCCTTCAACAGGTAAAGTAAGAACAGGCGCTTGAGTCAACATATCTCTCAACTGCTCAAAGCTCGCCTGACACTGATCAGTCCACACAAATCTCACTCCCTTACGAAGCAATCTGGTGAGTGGAGTAGCTATTAAAGAAAACCCTTTCACAAACCGTCTGTAATAGCCTGCCAAACCCAGAAAACTTCTAATCTCAGTCACAGACTTGGGTGGACTCCAATTCAGAATAGCTTCAACTTTACTTGGATCAACTCTAATGCCTTCCGCTGAAACAATATGTCCGAGAAAAGCAACTTGATCCAACCAGAACTCACACTTCGACAATTTGGCAAATAACTGCTTCTCTCTCAAAATCTGCAACACAATCCGCAGATGCAAATCATGTTCCTCCTCATTCCGCGAATACACCAAAATATCATCGATGAAGACCACAACAAACTGATCCAGATAGGGCCTGAACACCCTATTCATCAAATCCATGAAAGCTGCAGGTGCATTCGTCAGACCAAAAGGCATAACTAAAAATTCATAGTGCCCATACCTGGTCCTGAAAGCTGTCTTCGGAACATCTTCAGCTCTGACTCTCAGCTGATGGTACCCAGATCTCAGATCAATTTTAGAAAACACAGCTGCACCCTTCAACTGATCAAAGAGATCATCGATTCTAGGCAAAGGATATTTATTCTTAATGGTCACTTTGTTCAATTGCCTATAATCGATACATAACCTCATAGTACCATCTTTCTTCTTCACAAATAGCACAGGAGCTCCCCAAGGAGAAACACTGGGGCGAATAAATCCTTTGTCCAACAACTCCTGTAATTGCACTTTTAACTCCCTCAATTATGCTGGTGCCATTCTATAAGGAGTAATAGAGATATGAGTGGTACCAGGTAACAATTCAATACCAAACTCCACCTCTCTCACTGAAGGCAATCCAGGCAACTCCTCTGGAAACACATCAGGGAACTCAGCAACTGTGGCAATGCTATCAATGGGAGAACCCTTCACTCTAGTATCTATCACATGAGCGAGATAAGCTTCACACCCCTTTCTAATCAACCTCCTGGCTGCAACAGCTGAAATAAATAAGGAGGCTAGCTGTTCCTGCTCATTAGATACTATCACTTCTCTACCATCAACGGTTCTCAAAGAAACAATTTTCTTTTTACAATCCACCACAGCTCCATGTCGAGATAGCCAATCCATACCTAAGATCACATCATATTTCTTAAATGGCATCTCAATCAAATCTCCAAGGAACTCCTCACCCTGCACCCTCACTACACTATCCCGGTGCACCTTACTCACACCCACACTATGCCCTAACGGATTTGTCACCAACACATCAAATCCTAGGGACTCAGCATGCACATCAGATACAGGCAAAACAGATACACTAACATAAGAATGCGTGGAACCCGGATCAATCAAAGCAAGCACTGGAGTATTAAATAAAGAAAAAGTACTAGCTATGACTGCCGATGCATCTGGCTGCCTCTGCATAACATACATCCTCTGGGAAGAACCAACCTCCTCTGGTCTACCCTCTCTGGATGCAGCACCTCCTCTAGAACTGAACCCTGGCCTACCTCCTCGGCTGACACCTCTGCCTCCTCTACCTCCTCTCACACTAGCTCGAGAAGCAGCAGAATCAACTGGCATCTGCTCTTGCCTCTCAGGGCAATCTCTCACAAAGTGGTCTGGTGATCCACACCTGAAGCATACCCCTGCAACACCAACCTTCCAACAAGGACCACCATGTGGCCTCCCACAATGGATGCAGATGGGAAGAGTGGATCTCCGAATCATCGGGGTCGGAGCACTAGCCACTGAAGCTGCAGGTCTAAATCTCTGCCTCTGGAACTGCACTGGCCTACCAGCTGATCTTTGACTTCTACTACTCCGAGGAACAAAACTTCCTCTACCCCTCTTAGCAGAAGAAGACCCTGCCTCGAACTGGGGCCTTCTAACTCTAACCTCCTCTTCAGAAGCAACTGCAACTATGGCCTGGGCTCTCTCTACACTCCTAGCTGCTGCAACTAACTGGGAGAAATCCTGATACCTGGAGCCTGCCACATGACATATAATTGAGGGCCTCAATCCCTCCTCAAATCGCCGACATCGATCAATCTCATCAGCAATGATACCCCCAGCATACTGACTCAGTCGAATAAACTCTACTTCATACTCAGTAACAGTCTTGCTGTCTTGTTTCAAGCTTAAGAACTCCATCTTCTTCATGTCCTTATACTCCCTAGGAGTATACTTCAACTCAAATTCCCTTAGAAAATCAGTGTAAGACAGTGTTGGAGGATCATCCATAGAGTGTGGCACTGTCTTCCACCAGTCATATGCGTCCTTCTGCAATAATGACCTGGCATAATCAAACTTTTCCTCAGGGGTGGCTTGTAACTGAATAAAGATTCTCTGCACTTTGCCTAACCATTGCTCAGCCACTGCTGGATCAGTGGTTCCCATAAAATCTTCCGCCCCAAACTTCCTCAATTTATCATACTGTCTCATCTGAACCTGAGGCTGGGGTGGTGGTGGAGGTGGCTGTACTGGTGCTTGTCTCATTACTTCCATCATATGTCTAAACCAAGCTGGCGGAACCTCCTCTCCAGCTGGTCTACCCGACACCGAAGCAGGTGCCTCCTCAACACTATCAACCCTAGCTCCCTCGGTAGGAGCAATGCTCTCGGCACTACCCTCAACTGACTGCCTTGAGTGAGGATCCATCAACACCTAATACTGCAAACACAGCAGATTACATCTTATTAAAGATCAGAGACTGCCAATCTCAAATGTATTTGTTATTCAAAACCACTTTTTAAGTAAAAATATTCTTTTTATTACATTTTTCCTAGGTTGAGAATCTCAAACCTAGGCTCTGATACCAAAACAATTGTAACACCCCCATATCCAATGCACACACACTACAACCACAACAATGTAGCATAAGTGCACCAAACATAGGGATGCTACGGTTTCCTTAACATTCAAAACATTTTAAACAAAACCATAACCTTTCAATTATATACATTATATTTAAATATTACACAGCGGAAGTTATAAAATATTTACAAATTTACATTATAAATATTACTTTACAAAATATAAAAGAAATATACATGATTGGCAAGTCAGCTCTGATCTTTAAGCTTCCAAAATCAACTCTTCAATGTCTACTCTCACTCGGTCTCGAAGAGCTCTCGGGTTCGATCCTATCAGTTCTATCACCTGCGCGATTAAACACTATCGCGCTAAGCCAAGGGCTTAGTAAGATAAAACATGCAATCGATATGCTTAGATGTTATACAATGCCAATTCTGATTTATATCATATATGTAACAACATAGATGCAAAGCTAACAACATACCTTTACATTCATAACCTAACATACATATATGTATCTCACAATTCAACATCTTTGCATATACTTTATTAGTTAATCATTTAATCATCCATGAACAACACTAAGCAAAGACAAGCATGGGCCCAAGACACACTAATATGCCATTCAATTTTCAGAGTTAATGCTTTGGTTTTGTTATCACATTTATCAATATCAATATCATATACCCAACTAGGCTTCAAGGATTAAGTTCAACCAAGCTTCAAGGGGAGCAAAGCATGCTAAGCATCAACCCAACTTGGCTTCAAGAACTAACCCAACCTAGCTTCAAGGGTTGTAACATCTCAATTAGGCTTCAAGGATTCAATCCAACCTAACTTCAAGAGATTGTTACACTCATTAGGCATGCCACCAACAACAAACTCTGAAAATGGAATAACACATTAGCCACACAATTCATTTAGATTTCATTCTCAATTCTCATTATCATTTAGGCAAACATGCCTCATTTATCTCCATTAAATCACCTTAGCCAATAACAATGGCTCCACATTTCATTTCACAATATAACACTTCATTATTCAAGTGTATATTTATCTCACATGACATCATTCATAAATATTAACATTTCATTCCACATTACTCATAAAACACATTACCATTCAAAGTGCATAACATAACATTGTTAATTCTCAACAATGCAATTAGGGCAAAACACAATTGACATAATTCATAGCTTTAGGACCATTCACAAGTGTTTTTAATTCATCCCTTGGTTTAAGTATGTTTATGTTTAGGTTTAGAGGCCAAACTACCTTTGAAGAATCTAAACTATGCAAACAAGAACAAAGAAATCAAGCAACATTCAATTCATTTGTGGGACACGCCCAACTCACTTGTAGGGCACGCCCAACCTAGTTGAGGAACACGCCTGTGTCTTTAACAATAAAAGAGGCAGTAGCCAATTCAAATAATTGACACGCCCAGCACCTTTGATGGACACGCCCGTGTCACTAAAACCAAAAGAGACAGTAGCTAATCCAAATAATTGACACGCCCACTCCCCTAAAATTGATTTTGGCCGTGTCACCAATTCACAAAACCTTAACTAAAACCAACCCTTTCTCAATTGCACTCAAACACAATATTCATCATATAACATATTTCACAACACATTAATATCACAATTAAACACATATTAACTCAAAACCCTAAAATCAACATCCTTCTCCATCCATCCAAATCAACAACCATCATTTCCAACAACAACCTTCAATTAAACTCATAACTTAAAATCAATTTAACACTTGAAAACACAACCAAACACATCTCAAATCCACCAAATCACAAAATCATCAAACCCTACTTTACTTTCAAACACAACTTCCAAATAAGTAAAGAAAACAAGAAAATACTTACTTACCAAGAAGAAATTCCACAAATCCCTTGTCAAATCCTTTGATTGCTTCTTCAATTTGCTTCTATCATCAAGAACACTTCTTTTTCTCTTTTCAATTTGGAGAGCCGGCCACCTCTTGAAGAAAGAAGACAATGATCAAAATACAAAGTCAAATTTTGCTTTTAATCTCCACCAAGTGTTCTTATCCAAGCAATTACTAAAACACCCTCAATCATATAACTAACCTTTGTCTCATATAAGTCCTTATATGTAATTTCATTAACAACCAAAAATATCTTCTTCCACTTAACCATCACCTTGACTCTTCATTTGACCACTTTATATGTTATATATATCATCATATACACAACATATACATTTGTCTCTAAACCCTATTTCTTTCTCCAAAACACATATGCACAAGCATTCTCATCCCAATTCTTTTCTTACCCCATCATATGCATTCAATTCAATTTAACAATAACAACAACAACAATATAATCAAAACTTCTAAGCCACATATGAGGATATTACACAACCGGTCAGTAACTGAATATGAGGTTGAATTTATTCGGTTGAGTCAGTATGCTGGGGGTATCATATCTGATGAGATAGATAGATGCAGAAGATTTGAGGAGGGATTGAGGCCCTCTGTCATGTGTCATGTGGCTGGATCTAGATATCATGATTTTTCCCAGCTTGTGGCAGCGGCTAGGAGTGTGGAGAGAGGCCAGGCTATTGCAGCTGCTTCAGAGGAAGAGATCAGGGTTAGAAGGCCCCAGTTTGAGGCAGGGTCTTCGTCTGTGAAAAGAGGTAAAGGAAGTTTTGTTCCTCGGGTTAGTAGGAGTCAGAGGCCAGCTGGTAGGTCAGAACAGTTTCAGAGGCGGAGATCTGGACCTGCAGCTTCAGTGGCGAGTGCTCCGACCCCGGTGACTCAGAGATCCACTCCACCCGTATGCATTTATTGTGGTAGGCCACATGGTGGTACTTGTTGGAAGACTGGTGTAGCAGGGGTATGTTTCAGATGTGGATCTCCTGATCATTTTGTGAGAGATTGTCCCGAGAGACAGGAACAGATGTCAGTGGATACTGCAGCTTCTCGACCTAGTGTGAGGGGAGGTCGAGGAGGCAGAGGGTTCAGCAGAGGAGGCAGATCTGGGTTCAGTTCTAGAAGAGGTTCTACATCTAGGGAGAGTAGACTAGAGGAGGCTGGATCTTCTCAGAGGATTTATGTGATGCAGAAGCAACCAGATGCTTCGGCAGTCATAGCTGGTACTTTTTCTTTATTTGGTACTTCAGTACTTGCTTTGATTGATCCGGGTTCCACACATTCATATATTAGTGCATCTGTTTTGCCTGTGTCTGATGTGCATGCTGAATCCCTAGGATTTGATGTATTGGTGGCAAATCCGTTAGGGCATAGTGTGATTGTTAGTAAGGTGCACCGAGATAGTGCAGTAGTGGTTCAAGGTGAGGAGTTCCTTGGAGATTTGATTGAGATGCCTTTTAAGGAATATGATGTGATTCTAAGCATGGATTGATTATCTAGACATGGAGCTGTGGTTGATTGCAAAAAGAAAGTTGTTACCTTGAGAACTAGTGATGGTAGAGAGGTGTTAATATTTAATGAGCAGGAACAGCTAGCATCCTTGTTTGTTTCAGCGGTTGCAGGTAGGAGATTGATAAGAAAGGGGTGTGATGCTTATCTTGCTCATGTGGTGGATACTAGAGTAAGGAGTCCTCAAATTGATAGCATAGCCACAGTTGCAGAATTCCCAGACGTGTTTCCAGAAGAGTTGCCAGGGTTGCCTGTAATATCCTAAAATATACCCTAAAAGTGTTGGGATTATTGTTGTATTTGGATTCAATGTGTGTATTGAAGGGTAAGAGAAAAGAAGTGAAGAGAAGATATGGGAATTATAAAATGTAACATATATATGAGGTATAAAATGGTGTAGGAAAAGTGAGTTGTATATATATATATTTGTATGATTAGTTAATAATAATAATAATGATAATAAGGACAAAAAGGAAAATAAAGAGGAAAGCAAAAAGAAGTTTGTGTGGAGGAGATTTAATTGCATTATTATTATTATTATTATTATTATTATTATTATATATATATGATAAGGATGAAGGAAAGAATGAGAACGTTCTTTCTTCTTCTCCTTCGTCTCCTTCTTCTTAGTAAACGAGAGAGAGAGAGAGAGAAGCTAGAGAGAGAAAGGGGATTTTACTTCTAATTACACCAAAGACTAAGGTTATCAAGAGGCTTGCAAATGGATATTGAAGATTTGGCAAGCTATTCAAGTAAGTACTTCTCTCTTGAGTTGATTTTATTGATTATGTATATATATGTTTTTATCTTCTTGTTTTGGGTTTCTTTGGATTGAGGTATGGTTGGTGTTTAAGATGATGGAAATGAAAGATTGAAGTATGTAATTGTGTTGAATTGGTATTTAAGTGTTGATAATTTGGGGTATTTGTGATGATGATGATGAATTGTTGAGTTAGGATTTGATATGAATGAAATGGTATTTTGAGTAATTGATTATAGTGATGTATATATATTGATTGTTATGGTGATATAATGAAGTTATATAAATGTTAAAGTGATATGGAATTGATAAATATGAACAAAGATGATGATTAAAAGGGTTGTGGTATGAATTTTGGAAATGGTTTGGTCTTTGAGTTCTTGAAGGACACGGCCAAATTATGAGAGACACGGCCAAGTTAGGGCAACTTGGCCGTGTTGGATGGATTTTGGAGAGACACGGCCACAAGCTTGGCCGTGTCCCTTGAATGTGTTTGCTACTGCCTGACTTTTGTTGAGAGACACGGCCGTGTCCTCTGCCCGTGTCTGAGTCTGTTTGAAATTGTGATGAGAGACACGGCCACAAGCTTGGCCGTGTCCCATGCCCGTGTTCGCTACTGCCAAAATTGTGTTGAGAGACACGGCCACAAGCTTGGCCGTGTCCCTCAAGTGTGCTGCCCGTGTCCCTCAAATGTGTTAAGTAATGTTTTATTCTTTGTCCTTCTTACATTGTTATATATTCTTCTTATATTGTTGGATCTTTAAAAGGATCTTTTGGTACCTAAACACACTTAAAACAATAATGATCCAACCAAAAGTATATAGAAGATTATAAATCCATGAATAATGTAAAGTGTGATGTATCTAACAATGATGGTATAGGAAATGTGGAAGATATAATGATCATGTATACTTGAGTGATGAATTGATCAATATGATTTGATGATACTATATGAATAATGTTATGTTCTATGCTTTGTAAATTGTAATGTGTTATATGAATGATGTGATGTTGTGATGAAGCATGAAATATAAAATATGTGATATTGTGATGACAGATGAAATGTGAGTTGAAATCAAATGAAATATGAAGCCATTGTTATTGGCTATGATGATTCAAATGAGATGTGAGCCATTGTTATTGGCTATGGTGATTTTAATGTGATGTGATGAAGCCATTGTGATTGGCTATGATGATTCAAATAAAATGTGAACCATTGTTATTGGTTATGATAATTCAATTGAGAATAAAATTGATAAATGAGTTGTGTGACTAATGTGTTATTCCATTTTCAGAGTTTGTTGTTGGTGGCATGCCTAAGAAGTGTAACAATCTCTTGAAGTTAGGTTGGATTAAATCCTTGAAGCCTAATTGAGATGTTACCACCCTTGAAGCTAGGTTGGATTGGTTCTTGAAGCCAAGTTGGGTTGAAGCTTAGCATGCTTTGCTCCCCTTGAAGCTTGGTTGAACCTAATCCTTGAAGCCTAGTTGGGTCTATGATAATGATAAATGTGATAATTAAACCAAAGCATTACTCTGAAAATTGAATGGCATATTAGTATGTTGTTTGGGCCCAAGTCTGTCTTTGTTGTCAATGTGATTCATGCTTGATGAATTGTGAATAAAATGATGTTATGAAGTATGATTTTGTAATATGTGCATTGATGTATTGAAGAGGAATGTGTTTTGAGGGACTTTGTTGAGATATGGGCTTATGAACATGTTGTATGATGTGTAAAATGTATATGAAGGTGGAATTTGTGAGAATTGCTATTATGAAAATTTGGATAGATCATTGAATGGTGTTTTGTTAAAATGATGTATGTTATATATATATATATGAAATAGAAAGGGCAAGAATTGTGTTATGAATGTTCCATGTAATTATATATCAAATTTGCAAAGATAGTGAGAACTTCTGAAGAATGCATTGAGAAAGGAATACGTGGTAAGAAAACAATAAAACTAAATGCTAAAAATTTAAGGTATGATTCTTTTGGCAAAGTTTATTTTATTATTGTTTTATTTAGTACTACTAAGCTCTCGGGCTTAGCGCGGATGTTTAATCGCGCAGGTATTTATGAGGTTAATTTGGAAGTTTAGCTGTGGTGCCACGAGAAGAGTAAGGGTGTCTCGAGACCAACTAGAAGGTGATGCATACATATATGATTTTAATTATGTTGCATTTTTAATAAGAGCAATGATTTTATAAATGTGTTTCAAAGTAATGTAAAATTTTATGAATTCGGTTAAAGGTAAATAAACTGAAAATTTACGTGACATTCTGATACTACATATATGTATTGTATGTATACTAGGTATATGTATGGTACTTATATGGAGTATCAGGGTGTTACAATTATTTTGGTATCAGAGCTTAGGTTTGAAATTCTCGGCCTAAGTGAAATTAAAAAGAAAATTTTTGAAAAATTTAAATGAGAATCAAAAAGAAGAGTTTTGAAATGCAATTGGTAATATATGCATATGCATTCACATCTAGGTTGGTCTCAAACGTGGCATTATGTTAATTGTGATGTATTTGGATTACATGAGATAAATGATAGTATGTAAATGAGGTTTCATATGAAAGTAAAATTTTAAAATGTTGATAATTGAAAAGTGATTGTGATGTAAAGAAATGATATGGAATTTATAAGTAAAAGTGTAATTGTTGACATGTGTATGACATATAAGGAAATGGCTAAAAGAATAAAGTTGGAAATGAGTTAAAAACAGAATTTAGATTAAAGTATGTAATCTTTCCTCTATTATTTGAACCTCTTTCTAATAAACTTATTTAGATTTCTAGAAAGAGGAAATATTGCTGGATGAGTAATATGGAAAGATATATGGTTTAAATGAAAAGATTACAGTGGATTATTGAATGAGTTGATTGGTATAGATTAAGTATGATAATTTAAGGTATGGACATGAAAAACTAAGGTTTGCTTAAGAGGAAAAAGAGATGATGTTGGTTAAATATAAAGAGATGTTGGTGTTGATTGTATTGTTAATTTAGTGCAAACATGGTGATTTCAATGTTAGAAATGTGATATGTTTGAATATTGTAAAAGCTCTTGTAAATGGTGATAATATATGATACTTAAATTTTTGGAATGAGCTTGGTAATGGTGAAACATATATGTTTGATGTTGCTTAGTAGTATATATATACAAGATGTTTTAAGATTGATCTTAAGAGAATGAGATGAATAAATGGAAGTTTAAGTAAACTAATAAGTTGAGAACTTATGGTTATAATGGAATGTAGATAAAGATTATTTAGATATTGATAGTTTAATGTATTCAATACATGAGATATATGAAATGAATAGTAGTGCACATGAAAGTATTATGAATTGGGGAATGAGATTGATAATAGGAAAATTTGATTAGAAAAAAAAAAGATTGAGCAAATGGAAATGAGTTACTTTAAGTAATTTGATTGGAAAGGAAGAAAATGGGTAGGAAAGATATGTTAAAGGTATTTAAAAACAAATGTGAGAAAGATATCACATTGGACATGTGATTAAGATCTTTGTAAAATAATATTATAAGTAGAGCGTATATATTTATTGAAGTTAAGGAATAATTTAAGTTATGTTAAAAGTATGAGAATGATAATAGTCCAAGGAAAGTGATAAATATTAAATTTGTCTAAACTATATGCAAAAGAGAAATTTAATAAATTGCATAATTATGTGTATATATATAAAGGATATGTAAGAGGAATTTTCGACATATATATATATAAGAAAGGTGGGAAGTGAGTCACATTATGAATGTGACTTATGAATGCATATATGATATGTTTATTATTTTATACCATTGTATGTTTAATGGTATTAGAAATGAGATTGCATATAGTAGTGGATTTAATAAAGATTAAATTTTCGTAGAATAGATTATGTGATGAAATAGAAAATGAGAATGAATTTGGGTAACATGGGGCTATGAAATTGTTATGATAATAACTAAATCAGGTTATCATAAGATGTTTTGGGAACTTAAAGTATTTGTGTGTGGAAATATTTTATGTATAAGTGTAATAGGAAATTGTAAGGAAAGAATAATATATTTTAAAAAAAAATTTTTTTTTTAAAGGAGATGGATTGAAAATGGAGTAATGAATGATATATGTGCAAGATTTGTATTTGATTGAAGGTTGAGTGTAGAAAATGTTAAAGATTATATTATGGAACATGAGTTAGGTTATGATGATCAAATAATTAAAAGTAAACTGGTTGAGATGAAACTAAAAAGGTGTTAACTCTTGGTGTAATAAAAGTTTAAAGTATATATATAAATTGTTGTGATACAATCTAGCTTTATAATTGTGATGGCTGGAAATCGAATAATAGAAGAACAATATTGATTTACAAATCCTAGGTGTGATTGTTAATATATCATGGTCATATGAGTTGGTTAGTGTGATTAATTGGTTGGTTTTATTATCTTCAGAGTTAGAGCTGAGATAATATAATTGTAGTACAGTTTTGGTGAGATGGATAAATATGTTCCTATAAACATGGTTAAAAGATATGATTTAAGCTTGTCTAGATAATATGATTGAATAATGAGATGTTCAATATAGTTAATGATATATGTGTATACTACTTTGATATGATGAAAAACTATGATTATTGACAAGGATGTTGGAAATGAATTATAAATGAGGTAAAATGCTTAATTGATTATGAGAAATAAATGGTGAAAAGATAAGGAACGGATTTGTCTACCTCCTATGGAACCAAGCGGACCCATTGTGTTGGGCAACCGAACTTGGACTATCGACCTGGTCGAAGGAAAGTTTGTTTATGAAGCTATAGTTGTTGATTATATTGATATACTTTGCATGAGTATGAGAGATGATGATATACTTATAGTAATAATGAAAAGTATATTTATAAGTATGATTTCTATTGATTGAGTATATGAATCTGAAAAGACAAGATTTTGAATATAAGTTTGATCTAATGAGATTAGGTTATATATATGTATATATTGTAAAATCCAATGATAAATGTGGATAAGATAATTGTTGGATTGAATCAAATAAGGTTGAGATATTAGTATATTGTGTGTAATAGATCGATTGATCTAGATTTCGCTAAAGTTGCAAGTCAATATTGAGATTTAATACGTACAGTTGTATTGGGAGTGTAGAATCTAAATGGTAATGTGTATGATATAATATTCTGGCATATGAATGAATATAAATAAATTGAATTATATCAATTGTGTTTGATGAGGAAAAGAGAAATGTTGTTTATCTGTTAAGTAAGTTTAAAAGTTTGGTATTAATATTTATATTAAGTGAAAAGTAAGTTAAAGGAATTAAAAATATTGTTATCCATTGAGATTTGGTAAATGTTATTTTGAAAGTGATAGTAAGAATGGAATAATCAATGTTAAGATATTGATATTTGAAGTTAAAGTTAAGAATATCTATAAAGAGATAATGTGATAATTTGACTTTAATACAAAGATAAAATTCATTGGTAATGTAATGAGTTATCTTAATTGCTTTGTTGAGAAAGTAATAAGATATAAAGGTATATATATCTATACATTGATGAATTGTGAAAATTCAGAGAAGATGATTATTTCTAAGGGGGAGAGTAGAAGTTATGTGAGTTGATAAAATTATAATGTACGATACGATTATCTTCATATGGAAGTTAAGATGGTGATTTGTTCTAAATGGGTTGTTAGTATGCTGGATAATTTCGAGGACGAAATTATTTAAGGGGGAGAGAATTGTAATATCCTAAAATATACCCTAAAAGTGTTGGGATTATTGTTGTATTTGGATTCAATGTGTGTGTTGAAGGGTAAGAGAAAAGAAGTGAAGAGAAGATATGGGAATTATAAAATGTAACATATATATGAGGTATAAAATGGTGTAGGAAAAGTGAGTTGTATATATATATATTTGTATGATTAGTTAATAATAATAATAATGATAATAAGGACAAAAAGGAAAATAAAGAGGAAAGCAAAAAGAAGTTTGTGTGGAGGAGATTTAATTGCATTATTATTATTATTATTATTATTATTATTATTATTATTATTATTATTATATATATATGATAAGGATGAAGGAAAGAATGAGAACGTTCTTTCTTCTTCTCCTTCGTCTCCTTCTTCTTAGTAAACGAGAGAGAGAGAGAGAGAAGCTAGAGAGAGAAAGGGGATTTTACTTCTAATTACACCAAAGACTAAGGTTATCAAGAGGCTTGCAAATGGATATTGAAGATTTGGCAAGCTATTCAAGTAAGTACTTCTCTCTTGAGTTGATTTTATTGATTATGTATATATATGTTTTTATCTTCTTGTTTTGGGTTTCTTTGGATTGAGGTATGGTTGGTGTTTAAGATGATGGAAATGAAAGATTGAAGTATGTAATTGTGTTGAATTGGTATTTAAGTGTTGATAATTTGGGGTATTTGTGATGATGATGATGAATTGTTGAGTTAGGATTTGATATGAATGAAATGGTATTTTGAGTAATTGATTATAGTGATGTATATATATTGATTGTTATGGTGATATAATGAAGTTATATAAATGTTAAAGTGATATGGAATTGATAAATATGAACAAAGATGATGATTAAAAGGGTTGTGGTATGAATTTTGGAAATGGTTTGGTCTTTGAGTTCTTGAAGGACACGGCCAAATTATGAGAGACACGGCCAAGTTAGGGCAACTTGGCCGTGTTGGATGGATTTTGGAGAGACACGGCCACAAGCTTGGCCGTGTCCCTTGAATGTGTTTGCTACTGCCTGACTTTTGTTGAGAGACACGGCCGTGTCCTCTGCCCGTGTCTGAGTCTGTTTGAAATTGTGATGAGAGACACGGCCACAAGCTTGGCCGTGTCCCATGCCCGTGTTCGCTACTGCCAAAATTGTGTTGAGAGACACGGCCACAAGCTTGGCCGTGTCCCTCAAGTGTGCTGCCCGTGTCCCTCAAATGTGTTAAGTAATGTTTTATTCTTTGTCCTTCTTACATTGTTATATATTCTTCTTATATTGTTGGATCTTTAAAAGGGTCTTTTGGTACCTAAACACACTTAAAACAATAATGATCCAACCAAAAGTATATAGAAGATTATAAATCCATGAATAATGTAAAGTGTGATGTATCTAACAATGATGGTATAGGAAATGTGGAAGATATAATGATCATGTATACTTGAGTGATGAATTGATCAATATGATTTGATGATACTATATGAATAATGTTATGTTCTATGCTTTGTAAATTGTAATGTGTTATATGAATGATGTGATGTTGTGATGAAGCATGAAATATAAAATATGTGATATTGTGATGACAGATGAAATGTGAGTTGAAATCAAATGAAATATGAAGCCATTGTTATTGGCTATGATGATTCAAATGAGATGTGAGCCATTGTTATTGGCTATGGTGATTTTAATGTGATGTGATGAAGCCATTGTGATTGGCTATGATGATTCAAATAAAATGTGAACCATTGTTATTGGTTATGATAATTCAATTGAGAATAAAATTGATAAATGAGTTGTGTGACTAATGTGTTATTCCATTTTCAGAGTTTGTTGTTGGTGGCATGCCTAAGAAGTGTAACAATCTCTTGAAGTTAGGTTGGATTAAATCCTTGAAGCCTAATTGAGATGTTACCACCCTTGAAGCTAGGTTGGATTGGTTCTTGAAGCCAAGTTGGGTTGAAGCTTAGCATGCTTTGCTCCCCTTGAAGCTTGGTTGAACCTAATCCTTGAAGCCTAGTTGGGTCTATGATAATGATAAATGTGATAATTAAACCAAAGCATTACTCTGAAAATTGAATGGCATATTAGTATGTTGTTTGGGCCCAAGTCTGTCTTTGTTGTCAATGTGATTCATGCTTGATGAATTGTGAATAAAATGATGTTATGAAGTATGATTTTGTAATATGTGCATTGATGTATTGAAGAGGAATGTGTTTTGAGGGACTTTGTTGAGATATGGGCTTATGAACATGTTGTATGATGTGTAAAATGTATATGAAGGTGGAATTTGTGAGAATTGCTATTATGAAAATTTGGATAGATCATTGAATGGTGTTTTTTTAAAATGATGTATGTTATATATATATATATATGAAATAGAAAGGGCAAGAATTGTGTTATGAATGTTCCATGTAATTATATATCAAATTTGCAAAGATAGTGAGAACTTCTGAAGAATGCATTGAGAAAGGAATACGTGGTAAGAAAACAATAAAACTAAATGCTAAAAATTTAAGGTATGATTCTTTTGGCAAAGTTTATTTTATTATTGTTTTATTTAGTACTACTAAGCTCTCGGGCTTAGCGCGGATGTTTAATCGCGCAGGTATTTATGAGGTTAATTTGGAAGTTTAGCTGTGGTGCCACGAGAAGAGTATGGGTGTCTCGAGACCAACTAGAAGGTGATGCATACATATATGATTTTAATTATGTTGCATTTTTAATAAGAGCAATGATTTTATAAATGTGTTTCAAAGTAATGTAAAATTTTATGAATTCGGTTAAAGGTAAATAAACTGAAAATTTACGTGACATTCTGATACTACATATATGTATTGTATGTATACTAGGTATATGTATGGTACTTATATGGAGTATCAGGGTGTTACATTGCCTCCTGAGAGAGAGGTGGAGTTTGGTATTGAATTATTGCCTGGTACCACTCTTATTTCTATTGCTCCTTATGGAATGGCACCAGCAGAATTGAGGGAGTTGAAAGTGCAATTACAAGAGTTGTTGGATAAAGGATTTATTCGCCCCAGTGTTTCTCCTTGGGGAGCTCCTGTGTTATTTGTGAAGAAGAAAGATGGTACAATGAGATTATGTATCGATTATAGGCAATTGAACAAGGTGACAATCAAAAATAAATATCCTTTGCCTAGAATTGATGATCTCTTTGATCAGTTGAAAGGTGCAGTAGTGTTTTCTAAAATTGATTTGAGATCAGGGTACCATCAGTTGAGGGTCAGAGCTGAAGATGTTCCTAAGACAGCCTTTCGGACCAGGTATGGGCATTATGAGTTTCTAGTTATGCCTTTTGGTTTGACGAATGCACCTGCAGTTTTTATGGACTTGATGAATAGGGTGTTTAGGCCCTATTTGGATCAGTTTGTAGTGGTCTTTATAGATGATATTTTGGTGTATTCGCGTAATGAGGAAGAGCATGACAAGCATCTGCGTATTGTGTTGCAAATTTTGAGAGAGAAGCAATTGTTTGCTAAGCTGTCAAAGTGTGAGTTTTGGCTTGATGAAGTTACTTTTCTCGGTCACATAGTTTCAACGGAAGGTATTAGAGTTGATCCAAGTAAAGTTAAAGCTATTTTGAATTGGAGTCCACCAAAATCTGTAACAGAAGTTAGAAGTTTTCTGGGTTTGGCAGGCTATTACCGACGGTTTGTGAAAGGATTTTCTTTGATAGCCACTCCACTTACCAGATTACTTCGAAAGGGAGTTAGATTTGTGTGGACAGATCAGTGTCAGGCTAGTTTTGATCAGTTGAAAGAAATGTTGACTCAAGCGCCTGTTCTTACTTTACCTGTGGAAGATAAACCATATGTGATTTATAGTGATGCTTCACATAGGGGTTTGGGTTGTGTTCTGATGCAAGAAGGTAAAGTTATAGCTTATGCTTCTCGACAGTTGAAACCGCATGAGCTAAATTATCCGACCCATGATTTAGAGTTGGCAGCCATTGTGTTTGCACTGAAGATTTGGCGACACTATTTGTTTGGGGAGAAATGTTTTATCTACACTGATCATAAAAGTTTGAAATATTCGGGAGTTCAGAGAGAGCTCAATCTTCGGCAGAGAAGATGGTTGGAGTTGATCAAAGACTACGACTGTTTGATTGATTATCATCCGGGTAAAGCAAATGTTGTTGCTGATGCCCTGAGTCGGAAGTCTTTGGCAGGTTTGACTGTTTATTCGCTCTCGTTGCTTGTTGAGTTAAGAACGTTGCATGCTAGCTTTGTATTTTGTGATGATGGTGCATTATTGGCACAGTTGCATTTAAAACCAGTATTGTTGGAGCAGATTAAAGAAGCTCAATTGGTGGATAAGAAGATTCAAAAGATTGTTTCAGATTGTAGGAATGGGAGGAGTAGAGATTTTATTGTGAAAGATGATGGGAGTTTGTGGTTCAAGAACAGATTGTGTGTACCCGATGATGTTAATTTGAGAAGGATCATTTTAGAGGAAGCTCATCAATCAGTATTTGCTATGCATCCGGGCAATACAAAGATGTATCATGATTTGAAACAGCATTACTGGTGGTTTGGTTTGAAGAGAGATATTGCTGAGTTTGTATCGAAATGTCTCACATGTCAGAAGGTAAAAGCTGAGCATCAAGTTCCAACAGGGTTACTTCAACCTTTAGCAGTGCCTGAATGGAAATGGGATAGAGTAACCATGGATTTCGTGTCTGGTCTGCCATTGACACAAAGAAAGCATGATGCCATTTGGGTGATTATTGATAGGTTGATGAAGACAGCTCATTTTCTTCCAGTTCGGATGGATTACTCTTTGGAAAGGTTAGCTGAGCTATATATCCATGAGATTGTGAAGTTGCATGGTGTTCCAACTTCTATAGTGTCTGATCGAGATCCCCAGTTTACTTCCGGGTTTTGGAAGAGTTTACATGGTGCTTTGGGTTCTCGATTACACTTCAGTACTGCTTTTCATCCACAGACAGATGGACAGTCAGAGAGAGTGATACAGATTATCGAGGACATGTTGAGAAGTTGTGTCATTGATTTCTCTGGAAGTTGGGACAGATTTCTACCACTTGTGGAATTTGCATACAATAACAGTCATCAATCTAGCATTGGTATGGCCCCATTTGAAGCATTGTATGGTAGATGGTGTAGGACACCTCTATGTTGGAATGAACTTGGTGAAGGTAAGATAATTGGTCCTGATTTGGTTAAAGAAACTAAGGAGAAAGTGAGGATGATTCAAGATAGGTTAAAAGCAGCTTCAGACCGACAGAAGTCTTATTCAGATTTGAAAAGGAGGGACATAGAGTTTAATGTGGGAGATAAAGTATTTTTGAAAGTGTCTCCTTGGAAAAAGATTTTGAGGTTTGGTCGAAAAGGAAAGCTGAGGCCTCGTTTCATTGGACCGTATGAAGTTTTGGAAAGAGTTGGGTCAGTTGCTTATCGACTTGCTTTGCCACCTGAGCTGGATAAGATCCATAATGTATTCCATGTTTCTATGTTGAGGAGATACAGATCAGATCCATCACATGTGTTGCCAATTGAATCTATCGAAGTAAGTCCTGATTTGACATTTGAAGAGGAACCAATTGCTGTCTTGGCACGTGAAGTGAAGAAATTGAGAAATAAGAAAGTGCAACTTGTGAAGATTTGGTGGAAGAATCAAGCAAAGGAAGAGGCAACTTGGGAAAGTGAGCAAACAATGCGAGAGCAATATCCTCAATTGTTTTCGGACTTGATATCAGGTAATTTCGAGGGCGAAATTTCTTTTTAGAGGGGGAGAATGTAATATCCCAATGCATGCCCTAAAAGTTTTGATTATGTTGTTGTTGTATATTGGATTGAATGTATATGTATGTGATAAGAAAAGAATTTGGAAAAGAATGTTTATGTATATGTGTTTTGGGAAAGAAAAGAGGGTTTAGAGAGAAGTGTATATGTTGTTTATATGATATATATATATAACATATAAGTTGGTCAAATATGTGGTCAAGGGAAGAAGATATTTTTAGTTGAGATTTGTGAAATGACTTAAAAGGACAAGTGATTGTAAGGAAATCAAAACATGTGGTTAAAAGGTGTTTTGGTAATTGCTTGAATTGAAATACTTGGTGGAGATTTAAAGATGAGTTGACTTTGGGCTTCTTGATTGTTCTTTGTGTTTTCTTCTTCTTTTTCTTTCATCTTGGCTGGCTCTTCCATAGACAAAGGAAAGCAAAAGACAAAGTGAAGATCTTGAGGTGTTTAACTCAAATTGAAGGAAGATTGAAGTGATCTAGTGGATGATACAAGAAGTCTTATAACTTTGGTAAGTTCTCTTGTGATCTTTGTGCTTATTTGAAATGATATTTGAGTTTGATAGATTTTTAAGAGTGTGTTGGTTGATTTTGAGATGTGAGAAGTGTTTGAGTGATTTGATGATGGATTTTGAGTATGGATTGAAGAAAAGATTAAGTGGTTGGAAGAGATGATGTTGTATATGTGGTGAGGGTTTTGAGATGATTTTGTGTTTTGTGTTTGATGTGTGTTTTGGCTTGTTTTGGTGTGTTGTAAGTTTAAGATGAGTTTTGAGTATGTTTTGTTTAGATTGTTTGAAGAGGATGTTAATGAATAGAAGTGTGTTGTTGAGTGTTTGGTTGTTTTGACCGGAGTTTTGATTTGTGGCCGGACACGCCCATGAGCACGTCCAGGGTTTTTAGGCGTGTCATTTGTGTTGGAGGCAGTAGATTTCACACGACCAGTAACACGCCCGTGTTATTGAGCATGTCATAGCTACTGTGAGTTTGGGGAATTTACACGGCCAGGAGCACGTTCATGATGTTGGACGTGTTGTTATGGTTGAGAGGCAGTAGGTATTACACGCCCATGAACACGCCCGTGTGGGTGATCGTGTCAGGGTTAGGGTTTGCCCTAATTAATTCCTAATTGGATTATCTCTTGTGTATCCCTAAGCAAGTATATGCTATTACTTTTGATTTAGGTCTTGAAGATAGTGATTGATCATTGATTTAAGAGGTAGAAGGATCTTGAAAAAGGAATTGTTAAGAGTGGTGTGATTTGCTTTTGAGGTAAGTACAAAACCTATATGATTGTATGTAAGTACAAATGTGACATTACTACATTGTTAATTTATGTGAGTAATGTGTGTTGTTATGTTTATATCAATGATGATATATATATATATATGAATAATGTGAATGACATGATGATGCAAATGATGGTGTATATTAAAGATTGAAATGTTATGATGTGAATTGAGATGAAATGGAATATAAAGCCATTGTGATTGGCTATATTGATTCATTTGAGAATGAAATTGATAACAAATTAATGAATGAGTTGTGTGGCTAATGTGTTATTCCATTTTCAGAGTTTGTTGTTGGTGGCATGCCTAAAGATAGTAACAATCTCTTGAAGTTAGGTTGGGCTTGATCCTTGAAGCCAAGTTGGGTTGAAGTTTAACATGTTTTACTCCCCTTGAAGCTTGGTTGGGTCAAGTCCTTGAAGCCTAATTGAGATGTTACAACCCTTGAAGCTAGGTTGGGTTTGGTTCTTGAAGCCAAGTTGGGTTGAGACTTAGCATGCTTTGTTCCCCTTGAAGCTTGGTTGAACCTAATCCTTGAAGCCTAGTTGGGTATATGTGATAATGATAAATGTGATAAAACCAAAGCATTAACTCTGAAAATTGAATGGCATATTAGTGTGTTTTGGGCCCATGCTTGTCTTTGTTTATATGTGATTCATTGATGGCAAAATAATTAAATAATGAAATTCATGAAAGGACTTTGGGATGTGATATGCTTATATGATTATGATTTGTGAAAGGCAAAGGTTTGATGTTAGCTCTTCACTTATGATGTTGATATTAATGGAATGTGTGACAATGCATAGCATACAAGCTTAATGTTAGCATGTTTTGTACTACTAAGCCCTTGGCTTAGCGCGATAGTGTTGATCGCGCAGGTGATAGAGTTGATAGAGTTGAACTCGAGAGTTCTTCGAGACTAAGTGAGAGTAGACATTGAAGAGTTGAATTTGGGACTTAAAGTTCAGAGAAGATTTGCCAATCATGTATAACTCTTTTAATATTTTGTAAAGTATTGTTTATAATGTGAATATATGTACATTTGTAAATATAAATATTTAAATGTTTTCCTATATATAAATAGTTCTAAATTCCGCTGCGTATTAAGTATATGTATATATGTATATATATATATCTATTTTGTTTTATATTACAGGTTAATCACTTATTTTTTTCTATTATGTATAATGAGAAAGGTTATAGTATCATTGGAAATGTTTTGAATGTTAAGAAAATTCGTAGCATTCCTATATTCGATGCATGTATACTACATTGTGGTGTATGTAGTGTGTATGTATTGGATGTGGGGGTTTTACAACTTATCTTATGTACAATCAAATATGTTAAGTATCAAAATCATGTAAATGTATGCAACCATGTAGTTTGTACTTACCTTAAGCACCACTCACACAATCTATACACTTCCTCTTCCAACACTTCTTCACCACTTGAATTAGGGCAAATTATCTTCTTCAAGACCTAATCCAAAAATAATAAAATACATTAATTCCAATACAAATATTCACTTAATAACCACTTACTAGACCCTTGAATCATAAATTACAAATCAACATCTCCCTCTAGGACCCCACGGTCGTGGCCTCCCAACCCCCATGGGTGTGGGTTAGAAAATGGTTCTGCCTCCCTTGCTCCAAACCTCCACAGCCATGGCTTCCAATGGCCACGGTCGTGGCAACCAAGGGCCACGGGCATGGCATCCAAAATGCTTCTGTTTTTAACCAAACTCAAGAATCCTATGCTTCTAACTCCAACAAACACAAACAACATGAAAATCTATGAAAATAATTGATCAAACTCAAGTTAAACATCACTTACCACTTCAAAACCCTAAAACCAACATCAATCTTACTCTTCCAATACCAACATCAACCTAACTTCTTATTTCCAATTCAAAACTAACACCACAATCAATTAAATCAACCACACTCAACCATACTACCGTCAACACAACCCTACTTCCAATTATCAATAATCAAACTCATACATAACTTAAAATAAAACAAGAGAATCAAGAGAAACGTACCAAAATAATGAAACTTCTTGGATTTCCAACCTAATCACTTGAAAACTCCTTCAATTCAATCTTGAAACATCCAAAACTCACTCTTGCTCTCTTGCTTCTTTGATAGTCGGCCACCCAAGGAGAAGAAAAGAAAAAGAAAGAACAATAAGAGACAAAGTCAAACTTCCCATCCCTTTAAACCTCCACTAAGCAATTTTAATAGTAAATTACCTAAATACCCTCTTCCATTTATTCAATTCCATTTAAATAAATTGCATTAATTTTAAAAATTACAAAATATCTTCTTCTTTTGACTTCCACATTTGACATGTGTATATGTTGTATATATTTCCATATATACAACATATACACTCTCTCTTAAATTCTTTTCTCTTTCAAATTTAACATTTACATTCAATCCAATTATAACAAAAATATCAAAACTTCTAGGGCACACTTTGGGATATTAAATTTGGATACTCAATCCTAACTGGATTATGATACTCGATCCTAAACTTGATTGGGATACTCGATCCTAACTGGATTTGGATAATTGATCCTAACTGAATTTTGATACTCGATCCTAACTAGATTTGGATACTCGATCCTAAATTGGATTGGGATACTCGATCCTAACTTGATTTGGATACTGAATCCTAAACTGGTTTGGGATACTCGATCCTACTTGGATTTGGATACTCGATCCAAAACTAGATTTAGATACTCGATCCTAACTGGATTTGGATACTCAATCCTAAATGGATTTTCATACTCGATCCTAACTGAATTCAGATACTTGCTCCTAAATTGGATTGGGATACTCGATCCTAACTCGATTTTGATACTCAATCCTAACTGGATCTGGATGCTCGATCCTAACTAGATTTGGATATTCGATCCTAACTAGATTTCGATACTCGATCCTAACTGGATTTGGCCACCCAATCCTAACTGGATTTGGAGACTCGATCCTAAATTTGATTGGGATACTCGATCCTAACTTGATTTGGATACTCGATCCTAACTGGATTTGGATACTCGATCCTAACTGGATTTGGAGACTCGATCCTAAATTGGATTGGGAAACTCGATCCTAACTTGATTTGTATAGTAGATCCTAAACTGGATTGGGATACTCGATCCTAACTGGATTTGGATACTCGATCCTAACTGGATTTGGATACTTGATCCTAAATTTGATTGGGATACTCGATCCTAAACTTGATTGGGATACTCGATCCTAACTGGATTTGGATACTCGATCCTAAATAGATTTTGATACTCGATCCTAACTGGATTCAGATACTCGATCCTAACTTGATTCGGATACTTGATACTAACTGGATTTGGATACTCAATAATAACTGGATTTGGATACTCGATCCTAACTGGATTGGGATACTCGATCCTAACTGGATTTTGATACTCGATCCTAACTGGATTTGCATACTCGATCGTAAATTGGATTGGAATACTTGATCCTAACTGGATCTGGATACTCGATCCTAAAATGGATTGGGATACTCGATCCTAACTGGATTTGGACAATTGATCCTAACTGGATTTTAATACTCGATCCTAAATGGATTTGGATACTCCATTCTAATAGGATTTGGATACTCGATCTTAACTTAATTTGGATACTCGATCCTAACTGGATTGAGATACTCGATCCTGAATTTGATTGGGATACTTGACCTTAACTGAATTTGGATACTCAATCCTAACTGGATTATGATACTCGATCCTAAATAGATTTGGATGCTAGATCCTAAATTGGATTGGGATACTCGATCCTAAACCATATTGGGATACTCAATCCTAACTTGATTTGGATACTCGATCCTAAATGGATTTTGATACTCGATCCTAACTGGATTCGGATACTCGATCCTAACTTGATTCGGATACTCAATACAAACTGTATTCAGATACTCGATCCTAACTGGATTTGGATACTCGATCCTAACTGGAATTGGATACTCGATCCTAACTAGATTTGGATGCTCGATCCTAAATTGGATTGGGATACTCGATCTTAAACTTGACTGGAATACTCGATCCTAACTGGATTTGTATACTCAATCCTATCTGGATTTGGATAATCGATCCTAAATGGATTTTTATACTTGATCCTAACTGAATTTGGATACTCGATCCTAACTTGATTCGAATACTCGATACTAACTAGATTTGGATACTCGATCCTAAATGGATCTGGGTACTTGATCCTAAATTGGACTGGGATACTCATTCCTAATTGGATTAGGATACTAGATCCTAACTGGATTTGGATACTTGATCCTAAATTGGATTGGGATACTTGACCCTAACTGGATTTTGATACTCGATCCTAACTAGATTTGGATACTCGATCCTAAATTGAATTGGGATACTCAATCCTAAACTTGATTGGGATACTTGATACTAACTAGATTTGGATACTCGATCCTAACTGGATTTGGATACTCATTCCTAAATGGATTTTGATACTCGTTCCTAACTAGATTCGGATACTCTATCCTAACTTGATTTGGATACTCGATACTAACTGGATTCGGATACTCAATAGTAACTGGATTGGGATACTCGAACCTAACTAGATTTGGATACTCGATCCTAACTGGATTTGGATACTTGATCCTTAATTTGATTGGGATACTCGATCCTAAACTTGATTGGGATACTCGATCCTAACTGGATTTGGATACTCGATCCTAACTGGATTCAAATACTCGATCCTAACTTGATTCAGATACTCGATACTAACTGGAATTGGATACTCGATACTAACTGGAATTGGATACTCGATCCTAACTGGATTGGGATACTCGATCCTAACTAGATTTTGATACTCTATCCTAACTGGATTTGCATACTCGATCCTAAATTTGATTGGGATACTTGATCCTAACTGGATTTAGATACTCGATCCTAAAATAGATTGGGATACTCGATCCTAACTGGTTTAGGATAATTGATCCTAACTGGATTTTAATACTCGATCCTAAATGGATTTGGATACTCCATCCGAATAGGATTCGGATACTCGATCCTAACTTAATTTGGATACTAGATCCTAACTAGATTTAGAAACTCGATCCTGAATTAAATTGGGATACTCGACCCTAACTGAATTTGGATACTCAATCCTAATTGGATTATGATACTCGATCCTAACTAGATTTGGATGCTAGATCCTAATTTGAATGGCATACTCGATCCTAAACCTGATTGGGATACTCGATCCTAACTGGATTTGGATACTCGATCCTAAATGGATTTTGATACTCGATCCTAACTGGAATCGGATACTCGATCCTAACTTGATTCGGATACTCGATACAAACTGTATTTGGATACTCGATCCTAACTGGATTTGGATACTCGATCCTAAGTAGATTTGGATACTCGATCCTAAATGGATTTTTATACTCGATCCTAACTGGATTTGGATACTCGATCCTAACTTGATTCGAATACTCGATACTAACTAGATTCAGATATTCAATACTAACTAGATTTGGATACTCGATCCTAACTAGATCTTGATACTCGATCCTAAATTGGATTGGTATACTCGATCCTAATTGGATTAGGATACTCGATCCTAACTGGATTTGGATACTTGATCCTAAATTTGATTGGGATACTCGACCCTAACTTGATTTTGAAACTCGATCCTAACTAGATTTGGATACTCGATCCTAAATTGAATTGGGATACTCAATCCTAAAATTGATTGGGATGCTCGATACTAACTGGATTTGGATACTCGATCCTAACTGGATTTGGATACTCGATCCGAAATGGATTTTGATACTCGTTTCTAACTAGATTCGGATACTCGATCCTAAATTGAATTGGGATACATGATCCTAACTGGATTTATATACTCGTTCCTAAAATGGATTGGGATACTCGATCCTAACCGGATTTGGATAATTGATCCTAACTAGATTTTAATACTCGAACCTAAATGGAGTTGGATACTCCATCCTAATAGGATTCGGATACTCCATCCTAACTTAATTTGGATACTCGATCCTAACTCGATTTAGATACTCGATCCTGAATAGGATTGGGATACTCGGCCCTAACTGAATTTGGATACTCATTCCTAACTGGATTATGATACTCGATCCTAACTAGATTTGGATGCTAGATCCTAAATTGGATTGGGATACTCGATCCTAAACCTGATTGGAATACACAATCCTAACTGGATTTGGATACTCGATCCTAAATGTATTTTGATACTCGATCCTAACTGGATTCTGATACTCGATACTAACTGGATTTGGATACTCAATACTAACTGGATTTGGATACTCGATCCTAAATGGATTGGGATACTGGATCCTAACTAGATTTTGATACTCGATCCTAACTGGATTTGCATACTCGATCCTAAATTAAATTGGGATACTTGACCTAACTGGATTTGGATACTCGATCCTAAATTGGATTGGGATATTCGAACCTAACTGGATTTGGATACTCGATCCTAACTGGATTTTAATACTCGATCCTAAATGGATTTGGATACTCAATCCAAATAGGATTCGGATACTCGATCCTAACCTGATTCAGATACTCAATCCTAACTTAATTTGGATACTCGATCCTAACTGGATTTTGATACTCGATCCTAAATTGGATTGGGATACTCGACCCTAAATGGATTTGGATACTCAATCCTAAATGGATTATGATACTCGATCCTAACTAGATTTGGATGCTCGATCCGAAATATGATTGGGATACTAGATCCTAAACCTGATTGGGATACTCGATCCTGACTGGATTTGGATACTCAATCCTAGCTGGATTTGGATACTCGATCCTAAATGGATTTTGATACTCGATCCTAACTGGATTTGGATACTTGATCCTAACTTGATTCAGATACTCGATACAAACTGGATTTGGATACTCAATACTAACTGGATTTGGATACTTGATTCTAGTTAGATTGGGATACTCGATCCTAACTGGATTTGGATACTAGATCCTAACTAGATTTAGATACTCGATCCTAAATTGGATTGGGATACTTGATCCTAACTGGATTTGGATACTCGATCCTAAAATTGATTGGGATACTCGATCCTAACTGGATTAGGATAATTGATCCTAACTGGATTTTAATGATCGATCCTAAATGGATTTGGATACTCCATCCTTATAGGATTCGGATACTCGATCCTAACTTAATTTGGATGCTCGATCCTAACAGGATTTGAATACTTGATCCTGAATTGGATTGGGATACTCGACCCTAACTTAATTTGGATACTCAAACCTAACTAGATTATGATACTCGATCCTAACTAGATTTGGATGCTAGATCCTAAATTTGATTTGCATACTCGATCCTAAACCTGATTGGGATACTCGATCCCAACTGGATTTGGATACTCGATCCTAAATGGATTTTGATACTCGATCCTAAGTGGATTCAGATACTCGATCCTAACTTGATTCAGATACTCGATACAAACTGTATTCGGATACTCGATCCTAACTGGATTTAGATGCTTGATCCTAATTGGATTTGGATACTCGATCCTAACTAGATTTGGATGCTCGTTTCTAAATTAGATTGGGATACTCGATCCTAACTGGATTCGGATACTCGATCCTAACTTGATTCGGATAATCGTTATAAACTGTATTCGGATACTCGATCCTAACTGGATTTGGATACTCGATCTTAACTCAATTTGGATACTCGATCCTAACTAGATTTGGATACTCGATCCTATCTAGATTTGGATACTCGATCCTATCTGGATTTTTATACTCGATCCTAACGGGATTTGGATACTCGATCCTAACTTGATTCAAATACTCGATACTAACTAGATTCGGATATTCAATACTAACTAGATTTGGATACTCGATCCTAACTGGATATGGATACTCGATCCTAAATTGGATTGGGATATTCGATCCTAATTGTATTAGGATACTCGATCGTAACTGGATTTGGATACTTGATCCTAAATTGGATTGGGATACTCTACCCTAACTGGATTTTGATACTCGATCCTAACTAGATTTGGATACTCGATCCTAAATTGAATTGGGATACTCGATCCTAAACTTGATTGGGATACTCGATAATAACTAGATTTGGATACTCGATTCTAACTGGATTTTGATACTCGTTTCTAACTAGATTCTGATACTCTAACCTAACTTGATTCAGATACTCGATACTAACTAGATTCGGATACTCCATAGTAACTGGATTTGGATACCCGATACTAACTGGATTTGGATACTCGATCCTAAATTGGATTGAGATACTCGATCCTAACTGGATTTGGATACTCGATTCTAAACTGGATTGGGATACTCGATCCTAACTTGATTAGGATACTCAATCCTAATTGGATTTGGATACTCGATCCTAAATGGATTTTCATACTCGATCCTAACTTGATTCAGATACTCGATCCTAACTTGATTTAGATACTCGATACTAACTGGATTTGGATACTCATTTCTAACTTGATTTGGATACTCGGTCCTAACTGGATTTTGATACTCGATCCTAACTGGATTTGCATACTCGATCCTAAATTGGATTGGGATACTTGATCCTAACTGGATTTGGATACTCGATCCTAAAATCGATTGGGATACTCGATCCTAACTGGATTTGGATAATTGATCCTAACTGGATTTTAATACTCGATCCTAAATGGATTTGGATACTCCATCCTAATAGGATTCGGATACTCGATCCTAACTTAATTTGGATACTCGATCCTAACTTGATTTATATACTCGATCCTCAGTTGGATTGGGATACTCGACCCTAACTGAATTTTGATACTCAATCCTAAATGGGTTATGATACTCGATCCTAACTGATTTGGACGCTAGATCTTAAATTGGATTGGGATACTCGACCCTAATTGGATTTGGATACTCGATCCTAAATTGGATTGGGATACTCGATCCTAACTAGATTTGGATTCTCGATCCTAAATGGATTTGGATACTCGATCCTAACTGATTTGGATACTCGATACAAACTGTATTTGGATACTCGATCCTAACTGGATTTGGATACTCGATCCTAAGGATTTCGATACTCGATCCTAAATGGATGTGTATGCTCCATCCTAACTGGATTTGGATACTCGATCCTAACTTGATTCAAATACTCTATACTAACTAGATTCGGATACTCACTACTAACTAGATTTGGATACTCGATCCTAACTGGATATGGATACTCGATCCTAAATTGGATTGGGATACTCGATCCTAATTAGATTAGGATACTCGATCCTAACTAGATTTGGATATTTGATCCTAAATTGGATTGGGATACTCGACCCTAACTGCATTTTGATACTCGATCCTATCTAGATTTGGATACTCGATCCTAAATTGAATTGGGATACTCGATCCTAAACTTGATTGGGATACTCGATACTAACTGGATTTGGATACTCGATCTTAACTTTGGATACTCGATCCTAAATGGATTTTTATACTCGATCCTAACTGGATTTGGATACTCGATCCTAACTTGATTCAAATACTCTATACTAACTATATTCGGATACTCAATACTAACTAGATTTGGATACTCGATCCTAACTGGATATGGATACTCGATCCTAAATTTTATTGGGATACTCGATCCTAATTGGATTAGGATACTCGATCCTAACTGGATTTGGATACTTGATCCTAAATAGGATTGGGATACTCGACCCTAACTGCATTTTGATACTCAATCCTATCTAGATTTGGATACTCGATCTTAAATTTAATTGGGATACTCGATCCTAAACTTGATTGGGATACTCGATACTAACTGGATTTGGATACTCGATCTTAACTTTGGATACTCGATCCTAAATGGATTTTGATACTCGTTCCTAACTAGATTCGGATAGTCTATCCTAACTTGATTCGGATACTCGATACTAACTGGATTCGGATACTTAATAGTAACTGGATTTGGATACCCGATCCTAACTGGATTTGGATACTCAATCCTAAATTGGATTGGGATACTCGATCCTAAATGGATTTGGATACTCGATCCTAAACTTGATTTGGATACTCGATCCTAACTTGATTTTGATACTCGATCCTAACTGGATTTGTTGATTTGGATACTCGATCCTAACTGGATTTGGATACTCAATCCTAAATGGATTTTGATACTCGATCCGAATTGGATTCAGATACTTGATCCTAACTTGATTCGGATACTCGGTACAAACTAGATTCGGATACTCGATCCTAACTAGATTTGGATACTCGATCCTAACTGATTTGGATACTCGATCCTAACTGGATTTGGATACTCGGTCCTAAACTCAATTGGGATACTCGATCCTAACTGGATTTGGATACCCGATCCTAGCTAGATTTGGATACTCGATGGTAATAGGATTCGGATACTCGATCCTTGCTTGATTTGTGGATTTGGATACTCGATCCTAACTTGATTTGGATACTCGATCCTAACAAGATTTGGATACTCGATCCTAACTGGATTTGGATACTCGATCATAAGTAGATTTGCATACATGATCCTAACTGGATTTGGATACTCGATCCTAAATGAATTTTCATTCTCCATCATAACTGGATTGGGATACTCGACCCTAATTGGATTTGGATACTCGATCCTAAATTGGATTGGGATACTCGATCCTAACTAGATTTGGATTCTCGATCCTTTGGATACTTGATCCTAAATGGATTTTCATTCTCGATCATAACTGGATTGGGTACTCGACCCTAATTGGATTTGGATACTCGATCCTAACTAGATTTTGATACTCAATCCTAACTGGATTTGGATACTCGTTCCTAAACTGGATTGGGATACTCGATCCTAATAGGATTAAGATACTTGATACTAACTGGATTTGTGGATTTGGATACTCGATCTTAACTTGATTGGAAACACGATGCTAACTTGATTTGGATTCTCGATCCTAACTGGATTTGGATATTCGATCCTAAATTTGATTGGGATACTCGACCCTAATTTGATCTGGATACTCGATCCTAAATCAGATTGGGATACACGATCCTATCTGGACTTGGGTACTCGATCCTAACCGAATTTTGATACCCGATCCTAACTAGATTTGGATACTCGATCCTAAATTGGATTCGGATACTTGATCCTAACTTGATTGGGATACTTGATCCTAACTTAGATTTGGATACTCGATCCTAACTGGATTTGGATGCTCTATCCTAACTACATTTGGATGCTCGATCCTAAATTGGATTTGGATGCTCGATCCTAAACTTGATTGGGATACTCGATCCTAACTGGATTTGGATACTCGATCCTAACTGGATCTCGATCCTAACTGGATTGGGATACTCGATCCTAACTGATTTGGATACTCGATCCTAACTAGATTTGGATACTCAGTCCTAAACTCGATTGGGATACTCGATCCTAACTGGATTTGGATACTCGATCCTAGCTAGATTTGGATACTCGATCGTAATAGGATTCGGATACTCGATCCTTGCTTGATTTGTGGATTTGGATACTCGATCCTAACTTGATGTGGATACTCAATCCTAACAAGATTTGGATACTCGATCCTAAATTGGATTGGGATACTCGATCATAACTAGATTTGGATACTCGATCCTAACTAGATTTGGATACTCGATCCTAAATGGATATTCATGCTCCATCATAACTGGATTGGGATACTCGACCCTAATTGGATTTGGATACTCGATCCTAAATTGGATTGGGATACTCGATCCTAACTAGATTTGGATTCTCGATCCTAACTGGATTTGGATACTCGATCCTAAATTAATTTTCATGCTCGATCATAACTGGATTGGGTACTCGACCCTAATTGGATTTGGATACTCGATCCTAACTAGATTTAGATACTCAATCCTAACTAGATTTGGATACTCGTTCCTAAACTGGATTGGGATAATCGATCCTAATAGGTTTCAGATACTTGATCCTAACTGGATTTGTGGATTTGGATACTCGATCTTAAACTGGATTGGGATACTCGATCCTAAATGGATTTTGCTACTCGTTCCTAACTAGATTCGGATAGTCTATCCTAACTTGATTCGGATACTCGATACAAACTGGATTCGGATACTTAATAGTAACTGGATTTGGATACCCGATCCTAACTGGATTTGGATACTCAATCCTAAATTGGATTGGGATACTCGATCCTAAATGGATTTGGATACTCGATCCTAAACTTGATTTGGATACTCGATCCTAACTTTGTTTTGATACTCGATCCTAACTGGATTTGGATACTCGATCCTAATATATTTCGGATACTCGATCCTAACTGGATTTGTGGATTTGGATACTCGATCCTAACTGGATTTGGATACTCAATCCTAAATGGATTTTGATACTCGATCCTAAATGGATTCAGATACTCGATCCTAACTTGATTTGGATACTCGGTACAAACTAGATTCGGATACTCGATCGTAACTAGATTTGGATACTCGATCCTAACTGATTTGGATACTCGATCCTAACTGGATTTGGATACTCGGTCCTAAACTCGATTGGGATACTCGATCCTAACTGGATTTTGATACTCGATCCTAGCTAGATTTGGATACTCGATGGTAATAGGATTCGGATACTCGATCCTTGCTTGATTTGTGGATTTGGATACTCGATCCTAACTTGATTTGGATACTCGATCCTAACAAGATTTGGATACTCGATCCTAACTGGATTTGGATACTCGATCATAACTAGATTTGGATACTCGATCATAACTAGATTGGGATACTCGATCCTAAATGAATTTTCATGCTCCATCATAACTGGATTGGGATACTCGATCCTAAATGAATTTTCATTCTCCATCATAACTGGATTGGGATACTCGACCCTAATTGGATTTGGATACTCGATCCTAAATTGGATTGGGATACTCGATCCTAACTAGATTTGGATTCTCGATCCTTTGGATACTTGATCCTAAATGGATTTTCATTCTCGATCATAAGTGGATTGGGTACTCGACCCTAATTGGATTTGGATACTCGATCCTAACTAGATTTTGATACTCAATCCTAACTGGATTTGGATACTCGTTCCTAAACTGGATTGGGATACTCGATCCTAATAGGATTAAGATACTTGATACTAACTGGATTTGTGGATTTGGATACTCGATCTTAACTTGATTGGAAACACGATGCTAACTTGATTTGGATTCTCGATCCTAACTGGATTTGGATATTCGATCCTAAATTTGATTGGGATACTCGACCCTAATTTGATCTGGATACTCGATCCTAAATCAGATTGGGATACACGATCCTATCTGGACTTGGGTACTCGATCCTAACCGAATTTTGATACCCGATCCTAACTAGATTTGGATACTCGATCCTAAATTGGATTCGGATACTTGATCCTAACTTGATTGGGATACTTGATCCTAACTTAGATTTGGATACTCGATCCTAACTGGATTTGGATGCTCTATCCTAACTACATTTGGATGCTCGATCCTAAATTGGATTTGGATGCTCGATCCTAAACATGATTGGGATACTCGATCCTAACTGGATTTGGATACTCGATCCTAACTGGATCTCGATCCTAACTGGATTGGGATACTCGATCCTAACTGATTTGGATACTCGATCCTAACTAGATTTGGATACTCAGTCCTAAACTCGATTGGGATACTCGATCCTAACTGGATTTGGATACTCGATCCTAGCTAGATTTGGATACTCGATCGTAATAGGATTCGGATACTCGATCCTTGCTTGATTTGTGGATTTGGATACTCGATCCTAACTTGATGTGGATACTCAATCCTAACAAGATTTGGATACTCGATCCTAAATTGGATTGGGATACTCGATCATAACTAGATTTGGATACTCGATCCTAACTAGATTTGGATACTCGATCCTAAATGGATATTCATGCTCCATCATAACTGGATTGGGATACTCGACCCTAATTGGATTTGGATACTCGATCCTAAATTGGATTG
Source organism: Garcia nutans (assembly GCA_947685225.1). Lineage (NCBI taxonomy): Eukaryota > Viridiplantae > Streptophyta > Magnoliopsida > Malpighiales > Euphorbiaceae > Garcia > Garcia nutans. The sequence continues at coordinate 57,593,486 of CANTUV010000024.1, forward strand.
GGATACTCGATCCTAACTAGATTTGGATTCTCGATCCTAACTGGATTTGGATACTCGATCCTAAATTAATTTTCATGCTCGATCATAACTGGATTGGGTACTCGACCCTAATTGGATTTGGATACTCGATCCTAACTAGATTTAGATACTCAATCCTAACTAGATTTGGATACTCGTTCCTAAACTGGATTGGGATAATCGATCCTAATAGGTTTCAGATACTTGATCCTAACTGGATTTGTGAATTTGGATACTCGATCTTAAACTGGATTGGGATACTCGATCCTAAATGGATTTTGCTACTCGTTCCTAACTAGATTCGGATAGTCTATCCTAACTTGATTCGGATACTCGATACAAACTGGATTCGGATACTTAATAGTAACTGGATTTGGATACCCGATCCTAACTGGATTTGGATACTCAATCCTAAATTGGATTGGGATACTCGATCCTAAATGGATTTGGATACTCGATCCTAAACTTGATTTGGATACTCGATCCTAACTTTGTTTTGATACTCGATCCTAACTGGATTTGGATACTCGATCCTAATATATTTCGGATACTCGATCCTAACTGGATTTGTGGATTTGGATACTCGATCCTAACTGGATTTGGATACTCAATCCTAAATGGATTTTGATACTCGATCCTAAATGGATTCAGATACTCGATCCTAACTTGATTTGGATACTCGGTACAAACTAGATTCGGATACTCGATCGTAACTAGATTTGGATACTCGATCCTAACTGATTTGGATACTCGATCCTAACTGGATTTGGATACTCGGTCCTAAACTCGATTGGGATACTCGATCCTAACTGGATTTTGATACTCGATCCTACCTAGATTTGGATACTCGATGGTAATAGGATTCGGATACTCGATCCTTGCTTGATTTGTGGATTTGGATACTCGATCCTAACTTGATTTGGATACTCGATCCTAACAAGATTTGGATACTCGATCCTAACTGGATTTGGATACTCGATCATAACTAGATTTGGATACTCGATCATAACTAGATTGGGATACTCGATCCTAAATGAATTTTCATGCTCCATCATAACTGGATTGGGATACTCGACCCTAATTGGATTTGGATACTCGATCCTAAATTGGATTGGGATACTCGATCCTAACTAGATTTGGATTCTCGATCCTAACTGGATTTGGATACTCGATCCTAAATTAATTTTCATGCTCGGTCATAACGGGATTGGGTACTCGACCCTAATTGGATTTGGATACTCGATTCTAACTAGATTTGGATACTCAATCCTAACTGGATTTGGATACTCGTTCCTAAACTGGATTGGGATACTCGATCCTAATAGGATTCAGATACTTGATCCTAACTGGATTTGTGGATTGGATACTCGATCTTAACTTGATTGGATACACGATCCTAACTTGATTTGGATACTCGATCCTAACTTGATACGGATACTCGATACTAACTGGATTCGGATACTTAATAGTAACTGGATTTGGATACCCGATCCTAACTTGATTTGGATACTCAATCCTAAATTGGATTGGGATACTCGATCCTAAATGGATTTGGATACTCGATCCTAAACTTGATTTGGATACTCGATCCTAACTTGATTTTGATACTCGATCCTAACTGGATTTGTGGATTTGGATACTCGATCCTAACTGGATTTGGATACTCAATCCTAAATGGATTTTGATACTCGATCCTAATTGGATTCAGATACTTGATCCTAACTTTATTCGGATACTCGGTACAAACTAGATTCGGATACTCGATCCTAACTAGATTTGGATACTCGATCCTAACTAATTTGGATACTCGATCCTAACTGGATTTGGATACTCGGTCCTAAACTCGATTGGGATACTCGATCCTAACTGGATTTGCATACCCGATTCTAGCTAGATTTGGATACTCGATGGTAATAGGATTCGGATACTCGATCCTTGCTTGATTTGTGGATTTGGATACTCGATCCTAACTTGATTTGGATACTCGATCCTAACAAGATTTGGATACTCGATCCTAACTGGATTTGGATACTCGATCATAAGTAGATTTGCATACATGATCCTAACTGGATTTGGATACTCGATCCTAAATGAATTTTCATGCTCCATCATAACTGGATTGGGATACTCGACCCTAATTGGATTTGGATACTCGATCCTAAATTGGATTGGGATACTCGATCCTAACTAGATTTGGATTCTCGATCCTAACTTGATTTGGATACTCGATCCTAAATTAATTTTCATGCTCGGTCATAACGGGATTGGGTACTCGACCCTAATTGGATTTGGATACTCGATTCTAACTAGATTTGGATACTCAATCCTAACTGGATTTGGATACTCGTTCCTAAACTGGATTGGGATACTCGATCCTAATAGGATTCAGATACTTGATCCTAACTGGATTTGTGGATTTGGATACTCGATCTTAACTTGATTGGATACACGATCCTACCTTGATTTAGATACTCGATCCTAACTGGATTTGGATATTCGATCCTAAATTTGATTGGGATACTCGACCCTAATTTGATTTGGATACTCGATCCTAAATCAGATTGGGATACAAAATCCTATCTGGATTTGGATACTCGATCCTAACCGAATTTTGATACTCGATCCTAACTAGATTTGGATACTCGATCCTAAATTGGATTCGGATACTCGATCCTAACTTGATTGGGATACTCGATCCTAACTTAGATTTGGATACTCGATCCTAACTGGATTTGGATGCTCTATCCTAACTACATTTGGATGCTCGATCCTAAACTTGATTGGGCTACTCGATCCTAACTGGATTTGGATACTCAATCCTAACTGGATTGGGATACTCAATCCTAACTGGATTTGGATACTCGATCCTAACTGATTTGGATACTCGATCCTAATTGGATTTGGATACTCGGTCCTTAACTCGATTGGGATACTCGATCCTAACTGGATTTGGATACTCGATCCTAGCTAGATTTGGATACTTGATCGTAATAGGATTCGGATACTCGATCCTTGCTTGATTTGTGGATTTGGATACTCGATCCTAACTTGATTTGGATACTCGATCCTAACAAGATTTGGATACTCGATCCTAAATTGGATTGAGATACTCGATCATAACTAGATTTGGATGCTCGATCCTAACTAGATTTGGATACTCGATCCTAAATGGATTTTCATGCTCCATCATAACTGGATTGGGATACTCGACCCTAATTGGATTTGGATACTCGATCCTAAATTGGATTGGGATACTCGATCCTAACTAGATTTGGATTATCGATCCTAACTGGATTTGGATACTCGATCCTAAATTAATTTTCATGCTCGATCATAACTGGATTGGGTACTCGACCCTAATTGGATTTGGATACTCGATCCTAACTAGATTTGGATACTCAATCCTAACTAGATTTGGATACTCGTTCCTAAACTGGATTGGGATACTCGATCCTAATAGGATTCAGATACTTGATCCTAACTGGATTTGTGGATTTGGATACTCGATCTTAACTTGATTGGATACACGATCCTAACTTGATTTGGATACTCGATCTTAACTGTATTTGAATATTCGATCCTAAATTTGATTGGGATACTCGACCCTAATTTGATTTGGATACTCGATCCTAAATCAGATTGGGATACACGATCCTATCTGGATTTGGATACTCAATCCTAACCGAATTTTGATACTCGATCATAACTAGATTTGGATACTCGATCCTAAATTGGATTCGGATACTTGATCCTAACTTCATTGGGATACTCGATCCTAACTTAGATTTGGATACTCGATCCTAACTGGATTTGGATGCTCTATCCTAACTACATTTGGATGCTCGATCCTAAATTGCATTTGGATGCTCGATCCTAAACTTGATTGGTATACTCGATCCTAGCTGGATTTGGATACTCGATCCTAACTTGATTGGGATACTCGATCCTAACTGGATTTGGATACTCGATCTTAATTGATTTGGATACTGGATCCTAACTGGATTTAGATACTCGGTCCTAAACTCGATTGGGATACTCGATCCTAACTGGATTTGGATACTCAATCCTAGCTAGATTTGGATACTCGATCCTAATAGGATACGGAAACTCGATCCTAACTGGATTTGTGGATTTGGATACTCGATCCTAACTTGATTTGGATACTCGATCCTAACAAGATTTGGATACTCGATCCTAACTGAATTTTGATACTCGATCCTAACTAGATTTTGATACTTGATCCTCAATTGGATTAGGATAATCGATCCTAACTTGATTTGGATACTCAATCCTAAACTAGTTTGGGATACTCGATCCTAACTGGATTTGGATACTTAATCCTAAATTTGATTGGGATACTCGATCCTAACTGGATTTGGATATTCGATCCTAAATGGATTTTCATGCTCGATCATAACTGGATTGGGATACTCGACCCTAATTGGATTTGGATAATCGATCCTAACTCGATTTGGATACTCAATCCTAACTGGATTTGGATACTCAGTCCTAAACTGGATTGGGATACTCCATCCTAAATTGGATTCAGATACTTGATCTTAACTGGATTTGTGGATTTGGATACTGGATCCTAACTTGATTTGGATACACGATCCTAACTTGATTTGGATACTCGATCCTAATTGGATTTGGATATTCAATCCTAAATTTGATTGGGATACTCGAACCTAATTGGATTTGGATACTTGAACCTAAATCGGATTGGGATACACGATCCTATCTGGATTTGGATACTCGATCCTAACTGAATTTTGATACTCGATCCTAACTAGATTTGGATACTCGATCCTAAATTGGATAGGGATACTCGATCCTAACTTGATTTGGATACTCAATCCTAAACTGGTCTGGGACACTCGATCCTAACTGGATTTGGATACTCGATACTAAATTTGATTGGGATACTCGATCCTAACTAGATTTGGATACTCGATCATAACTGGATTTGGATACTCGATCCTAAAAGGATTTTCATGCTCGAACCTAACTAAATTCAGATAGTCGCTCCTAAATTTGATTAGGATACTCGATCCTAACTGGATTTAGATACTCGATCCTGAATTGGATTGGGATACTCGACCCTAACTGAATTTGGATACTCAATCCTAACTGGATTATGATACTTGATCCTAACTAGATTTGGATGCTAGATCATAAATTGGATTGGGATACTCGATCCTAAACCTGATTGGGATACTCGATCCTAACTGGATTTGGATACTCGATCCTAAATGTATTTTGATACTCGATCCTAACTGGATTTGGATACTCGATACTAACTGGATTTGGATACTCAATACTAACTGGATTTGGATACTCGATCCTAACTGGATTGGGATACTGGATCCTAACTAGATTTTGATACTAGATCCTAACTGGATTTGCATACTCGATCCTAAATTGGATTGGGATACTTGACCTAACTGGATTTGGATAGTCGATCCTAAATTGGATTGGGATATTCGATCCTAACTGGATTTGGATACTCGATTCTAACTGGATTTTAATACTCGATCCTAAATGGATTTGGATACTCAATCCAAATAGTATTCGGATACTTGATCCTAACTTGATTCAGATACTCAATCCTAACTTAATTTGGATACTCGATCCTAACTGGATTTTGATGCTCGATCCTAAATTGGATTGGGATAATCGACCCTAAATGGATTTGGATACTCAATCCCAACTGGATTATGATACTCGATCCTAACTAGATTTGGATGCTCGATCCGAAATATGATTGGGATACACGATCCTAAACCTGATTGGGATACTCGATCCTAACTGGATTTGGATACTCAATCCTAACTAGATTTGGATACTCGATCCTAAATGTATTTTGATACTCGATCCTAACTGGATTTGGATGCTTAATCCTAACTTGATTCAGATACTCGATAGAAACAGGATTTGGATACTCAATACTAACTGGATTTGGATACTCGATCCTAACTAGATCGGGATACTCGATCCTAACTGGATCTGCATACTCGATCCTAACTAGATTTAGATACTCGATCCTAAATTGGATTGGGATACTTGACCCTAACAGGATTTGGATACTCGATCCTAAAATTGATTGGGATACTAGATCCTAAATGGATTAGGATAATTGATCCTAACTGGATTTTAATACTCGATCCTAAATGGATTTGAATACTCCATCCTTATAGGATTCAGATACTCGATCCTAACGTAATTTGGATGCTCGATCCTAACTGGATTTGAATACTCGATCCTGAATTGGATTGGGATACTCGACCCTAACTTAATTTGGATACTCAATCCTAAGTAGATTATGATACTCGATCCTAACTAGATTTGGATGCTAGATCCTAAATTTGATTGGCATACTCGATCCTAAACCTGATTGGGATACTCGATCCCAACTAGATTTGGATACTCGATCCTAAATGTATTTTGATACTCGATCCTAACTGGATTAAGATACTCGATGCTAACTTGATTCGAATACTCGATACAAACTGTATTTGGATACTCGATCCTAACTTGATTTGGATACTCGATCCTAATTGTATTTGGATACTCGATCCTAACTAGATTTTGATGCTCGATCCTAAATTGGATTGGGATACACGATCCTAACTTGATTTGGATACTCGATCCTAACTTGATTCGGAAACTTGATACAAACTGTATTTGGATACTCGATCCTAACTGGATTTGGATACTTGATCTTAACTCAATTTGGATATTCGATCCTAATTAGATTTGGATACTCGATCCTATCTGGATTTTGATACTCGATCCTAAATAGATTTTTATACTCGATCCTTACGGGATTTTGATACTCGATCCTAACTTGATTCGAATATACTCGATACTAACTAGATTTGGATACTCGATCCTAACTGGATCTAGATACTCGATCCTAAATAGGATTGGGATACTCGATCCTAATTGGATTAGGATACTCGATCCTAACTGGATTTGGATACTTGATCCTAAATTGGATTGGGATACTCTACCCTAACTGGATTTTGATACTCGATCCTAACTAGATTTGGATACTCGATCCTAAATTGAATTGGAATACTCGACCCTAAACTTGATTGGGATACTCGATAATAACTAGATTTGGATACTCGATCCTAACTGGATTTTGATACTCCTTTCTAACTAGATTCGGATACTCTAACCTAACTTGATTCGGATACTCGATACTAACTACATTCGGATACTCAATAGTAACTGGATTTATGTACCCGATCCTAACTGGATTTGGATACTCGATCCTAAATTGGATTGAGATACTCGATCCTAACTGGATTTGGATACTCGATTCTAAACTGGATTGGGATACTCGATCCTAACTTGATTTGGATACTCGATCCTAAATGGATTTTGATACTCGATCCTAACTTGATTCAGATACTCGATCCTAACTTGATTCGGATACTCGAAACTAACTGGATTTGGATACTCAATACTAACTGGATTTGGATACTCGATCCTAACTGGATTTGGATACTCGATCCTAAATGGATTTTGATACTCGATCCTAACTTGATTCGGATACTCGAAACTAACTGGATTTGGATACTCAATACTAACTGGATTTGGATACTCGATCCTAACTGGATTGGGAAACTCGATCCTAACTGGATTTTGATACTCGATCCTAACTGGATTTGCATACTCGATCCTAAATTGGATTGGGATACTTGATCCTAAATGGATTTGGATACTCCATCCTAAATGGATTGGGATACTCGATCCTAACTGGATTTGGATAATTGATCCTAACTGGATTTTAATACTCGACCCTAAATGGATTTGGATGCTCGATCCTAACTTAATTTGGATACTCGATCCTAACTGGATTTAGATACTCGATCCTGAGTTGGATTGGGATACTCGACCCTAAATAGGTTATGATACTAAATCTAACTAGATTTGGATGCTAGATCCTAAATTGGATTGGGATACTCGATCCTAAACTTGATTGGGATACTCGATCATAACTGGATTTGGATACACGATCCTAAATGGATTTTGATACTCAATTCTAACTGGATTCGGATACTCGATCCTAACTTGATTCGGATACTCGATACAAACTGTATTCGGATACTCGATCCTAACTGGATTTAGATACTCAATCCTAAGGATTTTGATACTCGATCCTAAATGGATTTTTATACTCTATCCTAACTGGATTTGGATACTCGATCCTAACTTGATTCAAATACTCGATACTAACTAGATTCGGATACTCAATTCTAACTAGATTTGGATACTCGATCCTAACTGGATATGGATACTCGATCCTAAATTGGATTGGGATACTCGATCCTAATTGGATTAGGATACTCGATCCTAACTGGATTTGGATACTTGATCCTATATTGGATTGGGATACTGGACCCTAACTGGATTTTGATACTCGATCCTAAACTTATTGGGATACTCGATACTAAACTTGATTGGGATACTCGATACTAACTGGATTTGGATACTCGATCTTAACTTTGGATACTCGATCCTAAATGGATTTTGATACTCGTTCCTAACCAGATTCGGATACTCTATCCTAACTTGATTCGGATACTCGATACTAACTGGATTCGGATACTCAATAGTAACTGGATTTGGATACCCGATCCTAACTGGATTTGGATACTCGATCCTAAATTGGATTGGGATACTCGATCCTAAATGGATTTGGATACTCGATCCTAAACTTGATTTGGATACTCGATCCTAGCTTGATTTTGATACTCGATCCTAACTGGATTTGTGGATTTGGATACTCGATCCTAACTGGATTTGGATACTCAATCCTAAATGGATTTTGATACTCGATCCGAACTGGATTCAGATACTCGATCCTAACTTGATTCGGATACTCGGTACTAACTAGATTCGGATACTCAATACTAACTGGATTTGGATACTTGATCCTAACTGGATTGGGATACTCGATCCTAACTGGATTTGGATACTCGATCATAACTGGATTTGGATACTCGATCCTAACTGGATTTGGATATTCTATTCTAGCTAGATTTATATACTCGATCCTAATAGTATTCGGATACTCGATCCTTGCTTGATTTGTGTATTTGGATACTCGATCCTAACTTGATTTGGATACTCGATCCTAATAAGATTTGGATACTCGATCCTAAATTGGATTGGGATACTCGATCGTAACTAGATTTGGATACTCTATCCTAACTGGATTTGGATACTCGATCCTAAATGGATTTTCATGCTCCATCATAACTGGATTGGGATACTCGACCCTAATTGGATTTGGATACTCGATCCTAACTAGATTTGGATACTCGATCCTAACTGGATTTGGATACTCAATCCTAAACTAGTTTGGGATACTCGATCCTAACTGGATTTGGATACTCGATCCTAAATTGGATTGGGATACTTGATCCTAACTAGATTTGGATTCTCGATCGTAACTGGATTTAGATACTCTATCCTAAATGGATTTTCATGCTCGATCATAACTGTATTCGGTACTCGACCCTAATTGGATTTGGATACTCGATCCTAACTAGATTTGGATACTCAATCCTAACTGGATTTGGATACTCGTTCCTAAACTGGATTGGGATACTCGATCCTAATAGGATTCAGATACTTGATCCTAATTGGATTTGTGGATTTGGATACTCGATCTTAACTTGATTGGATACACTATCCTAACTGGATTTGGATACTCGATCCTAACTGGATTTGGATATTCGATCCTAAATTTGATTGGGATACTCGACCCTAATTTGATTTGGATACTCGATCCTAAATCTTATTGGGATACACTATCCTATCTGGATTTGGATACTCGATCCTAACTGAATTTTGATACTCGATCCTAACTAGATTTGGATACTCGATCCTAAATTGGATTGGGATACTCGATCCTAACTTCATTGGGATACTCGATCCTAACTTAGATTTGGATACTCGATCCTAACTGTATTTGGATGCTCTATCCTAACTACATTTGGATGCTCGATCCTAAATTGGATTTGGATGCTCGATCCTAAACTTGATTGGGATACTCGATCCTAACTGGATTTGGATACTCGATCCAAACTGAATTGGGATACTCGATCCTAACTGGATTTGGATACTCGATCCTAACTGATTTGGATACTCGAACCTAACTGGATTTGGATACTCGGTCCTAAACTCGATTGGGATACTCGATCCTAACTGGATTTGGATACTCGATCCTATCTAGATTTGGATACTCGATCCTAATAGGATACGGATACTCGATCCTAACTGGATTTGTGGATTTGGATACTCGATCCTAACTTGATTTGGATACTCGATCCTAACAAGATTTGGACACTCGATCCTAACTGAATTTTGATACTCTATCCTAACTAGATTTTGATACTTGATCCTAAATTGGATTAGAATAATCGATCCTAACTTGATTTGGATACTCAATCCTAAACTAGTTTGGGATACTGGATCCTAACTAGATTTTGATACTAGATCCTAACTGGATTTGGATACTTAATCCTAAATTTGATTGGGATACTCGATCCTAACTAGATTTGGATACTCGATCCTAAATTGATTTGGATACTTGATCCTAAATGGATTTTCATGCTCAATCATAACTGGATTGGGATACTCGACCCTAATTGGATTTGAATGCTCGATCCAAATAAGATTTGGATACTCAATCCTAACTGGATTTGGTTACTCGGTCCTAAACTAGATTGGGATACTCGATCCTAATAGGATTCAGATACTTGATCTTAACTGGATTTGTGGATTTGGATACTCTATCCTAACTTGATTTGGATACGCGATCCTAACTGGATTTGGATACTCGATCCTAACTGGATTTTGGATATTCGATTTTAAATTTGATTGGGATACTCGACCCTAATTGGATTTGGATACTCGATCCTAAATTGGATTGGGATACACGATCCTATCTGGATTTGGATACTCGATCCTAACTGAATTTTGATACTCGATCCTAACTAGATTTGGATATTCGATCCTAAATTGGATTGGGATACTCGATCCTAACTTGATTGAGATACTCGATCCTAACTTAGATTTGGATACTCAATCCTAACTGGATTTGGATGCTCTATCCTAACTAGATTTGGATGCTCGATCCTAAATTGGATTTGGATACTCGATCCTAAACTTGATTGGGATACTCGATCCTAACTGGATTTGGATACTCGATCCTAACTGAATTGGGATACTCGATCCTAACTGGATTTGGATACTCGATCCTAACTGGATTGGGATACTCGATCCTAACTGAATTTTGATACTCGATCTTAACTAGATTCGGATACTCGATCCTAATTAGATTTGGATACTCGATACTAAATGGATTTTGATACTCGGCCCAAACTGGATTCGGATACTCGATCCTAACTGGATTTGGATACTCGATCCTAGCTAGATTTGGATACTCGATCCTAATAGGATATGGATACTCAATCCTAACTGGATTTATGGATTTGGATGCTCGATCCTAACTTGATTTGGATACTCGATCCTAACAAGATTTGGACACTCGATCCTAACTGAATTTTGATACTCGATCCTAACTATATTTTGATACTTGATCCTAAATTGGATTAGGATAATCGATCCTAACTTGATTTGGATACTCAATCCTAAACTAGTTTGGGATACTCGATCCTAACTGGATTTGGATACTTAATCCTAAATTTGATTGGGATACTCGACCCTAACTAGATTTGGATACTCGATCCTATCTGGATGTGGATACTCGATCCTAAATGGATTTTCATGCTCGATCATAACTGGATTGGGATACTCGACCCTAATTGGATTTGGATACTCGATCCTAACAAGATTTGGATTGTAACGACCCTCCCCGACCAGGTCGGCTGCCCGGCCCACTAGTGGCTTACGGCCCGGCCTTTTCACCACCTGGGCACGGAGTCCGCAGGAGGCAAGCGATCGCTACAGTACTGGACAACCCTCGCGGCCCACCCAGCAGGATTTGTTTATTTGGCCCCAAGGGGTCGCCTCCCTGGATCGAACCCCTGACCAGGATTTATTCTCGCTGGCTCTCTTATGTGGGAGGTCAGGGGTTCGATCCAGGGAGGCGACCCCTTGGGGCCAAATAAACAAATCCTGCTGGGTGGGCCGCAAGGGCTGTCCAGTACTGTAGCGATTGCTTGCCTCCTGCGGACTCCGTGCCCAGGTGGTGAAAAGGCCGGGCCGTAAGCCACTAGTGGGCCGGGCAGCTGACCTGGTCGGGGAGGGTCGTTACATGGATACTCAATCCTAACTGGATTTGGATACTCGGTCCTAAACTGGATTGGGATACTCGATCCTAATAGGATTCAGATACTTGATCTTAACTGGATTTGTGGATTTGGATACTCGATCCTAAATTGATTTGGATACACGATCCTAACTGGATTTGGATACTCGATCCTAACTGGATTTGGATATTCGGTCCTAAATTTGATTGTGATACTCGACCCTAATCGGATTTGGATACTCGATCCTAAATCGGATTGGGATACACGATCCTATCTGGATTTGGATACTCGATCCTAACTGAATTTTGATACTCGATCCTAACTAGATTTGGATACTCGATTCTAAATTGGATTGGGATTGTAATATCCTCATATATGGTCTAGAAGTTTTGATTATGTTGTTGATGTTGTTGTTGTTGTTGTTGTTGTTGTTATATTGGATTGAATATATGTGTTAATTGCAAGAGAAAAGAAATTGGGAAAGAAAATAGGGTTTAGAGAGAATGGTATATGTTGTGTATATGATGATATATATAACATATAAATTGGTCAAATGAAGAGTCAAGGGAGTAGAGATATTTATTTGGTTATTGGTGAAATGACTATTAAGGGCATTGGATTAAAAAGAAAGCTAAAACAAATGATATAAGGGTGTTTTGGTAATTGTTTGAATTGGAACACTTGGTGGAGATTAAAAGAAGAGTTGACTTTATTTTTGTGGTTCATTTCTTCTTTCTTCTTTGTGTGGCCGGCTCCTTCATAGACAAAGGAAAACAAGAGACAAAGTGAAGATCTTGATGTGTTAAGCTCAAATTGATGGAAGATTGAAGTGATCTAGTGGGTGATACAAGAAGTCTTATAACTTTGGTAAGTTCTCTTGTGATCTTTGTGTTTATTTGAAATGATATTTGAGTTGGATAGATGATTTAAGAGTGTGTTGGTTGATTTGATGTGTTTAACAGTGTTTGATTGTCTTGATCATGGATTTTAAGAATGAATTGAAGAAAGAAGTAAGTTGGTTGGAAAAGATGGTATTGTTTGTGTGGTTAGGGTTTGAGATGATTTTGTGTTTTGTGTTTGATATGTGTTTTGGTTTGTTTTGGGGTTGTTGCAAGTTTGAGATAGGTTGTTGGGTATGTTTTGTGAAGATTGGTTGAAGTGAATGTTAGTGAATAGAAGTGTGTTGTTGAGTGTTTGGTTGGTTTGGCCGGATTCTGAGTTTTTGGTCGGACACGCCCATGAGCACGTCAAGATTTTTAGGCGTGTCAATTGTGTTGGAGGCAGTAGGTTTGACACGACCAGTAACACGCCCGTGTTATTGAGCGTGTCATAGCTACTGTGAGAATGGATAATTTACACGGTCAGGAGCACGGTCAGGTTGTTGGACGTGTTGATGTATTTGTGTGAGGTAGTATGTATTGCACGCCCAGTGACACGCCCGTGGTGTTGAGCGTGTAAAGGCTTCTGTGTTGTGGAGTTAAGACACGGTCATGGACATGCCCGTGTGGGTGAACGTGTCAAGTTTAGGGTTTGCCCTAGTTCACTCTTAAATTGTTTATTTCTTGTGTATCCCTAAGTAAGTATATGTTATTATTTTTGGATTAGGGTTTGAAGAGAGGGATTGATCATTGATCCAAGTGAAAGGATCTTGGACAAGGAAGTGTTAAGAGTTGTATAAATTGTTATTGAGGTAAGTACAAACATGTCATTGTTGCATATATTCATTGGATGATATGGTTGACTTATATGAATAATGTTCTTTGTTATGTTTATATCCATGATGCCATATGCATAATGTAAATTGAGATAATTGAGGCATGTATGTCTATGTGATAATGTGAAGTGAAACATGATGAGATATGAGGCCATTGTGATTGGCTAATATGAGATATGAAGCCATTGTATTTGGCTATGATGATGAGAATTGAGAATGGAAATGATAATGAAATAATAAATGAGCTGTGTGGCTAATGTGTTATTCCATTTTCAGAGTTTGTTGTTGGTGGCATGCCTAATATGAGTAACAATCTCTTGAAGTTAGGTTGGACTTGGTCCTTGAAGCCTAATTGAGATGTTACCACCCTTGAAGCTAGGTTGGATTGGTTCTTGAAGCCAAGTTGAGTTGAAGCTTAGCATGCTTTGCTCCCCTTGAAGCTTGGTTGAACCTAATCCTTGATGTAACACCCCTACATTCAATACATGCACACTACAAACACCACAATGTAGTATACATGCACTAAACATAGTGATGCTACGGATTTTCTTAACATTTAAAACATTTTAAATCATACCATAATCTTTCAATTGTATACATTATAGAAAGATAAGTAGTTAACTTGTAATACAAAACTAAATAGATATATATAAAGATACATTTAGTTGTTACGCAGCGGAAATTATCAAATATTTACATATATTAAAAACATTTAATTTCATATTTACAAATATACACATATGTACATTAAAATCATTACTTTACAAAATATAAAAGAGTTATACATGATTGGCAAATCTCCTCTGATCTTTAAGTTCCCAAAATCAACTCTTCAATGTCTACTCTCACTCGGTCTAGAAGAGCTCTCGGGTTCAACTCTATTACCTGCGCGATTAAACACTATCGCGCTAAGCCAAGGGCTTAGTAAGACAATTCATGCTAATGTTATGCTTTAGTGCAATGCAATGTTTCACATTTGTATTAATAAATCAACATCAATGATACACACACAATTAGTAAAGATCATACTCAACAAACAATATTCCGTGAATAGTCCGTTTCATCATATAAGTAATATTAACATTTCATTACATTAGAACAACATTTATGTTATACAACATTTTGATACTCGATCCTAACTGGATTCGAATACTCGATCCTAACTTGATTTGGATACTCAATACAAACTGTACTCAGATACTCGATCCTAACTGGATTTGGATACTCGATCCTAACTAGATTTGGATGCTCGATCCTAAATTGGATTGGGATACTCGATCTTAAACTTAATTGGGATAATCGATCCTAACTGGATTTGGACACTCGATCCTAAACTTGATTGGGATACTCGATACCAACTGAAATTGGATACTCGATGCTAGCTGGATTTGGATACTCGATCCTAAATGGATTTTGATACTCATTCCTAACTAGATTCAGATACTCTATCCTAACTTGATTCGGATACTCGATACTAACTGGATTCGGATACTCAATAGTAACTGGATTTGGATACCTGATCCTAACTGGATTTGGATACTCGATCCTAAATTGGATTGGGATACTCGATCCTAACTGGATTTGGATACTTGATCCTAAACTGGATTAGGATACTTGATCCTAACATGATTTGCATACTCGATCCTAACTAGATTTGGATACTTGATCCTAAATGGATTTTCATACTTGGCCCTAACTGGATTCAGATACTCGATCCTAACTTGATTCGGATACTCGATACAAACTGGATTCAGATACTCGATCCAAACTGGATTTGAATACTCAATCCTAACTAGATATGGATGCTCGATCCTAACTAGATTTGGATGCTCGACCCTAAATTGGATTGGGATACTCGATCCTAAACATGATTGGTATACTCGATCCTAACTGAATTTGGATATTCAATCCTATCTTGATTTGGATACTCGATCCAAAATACATTTTTATACTCGATGCTAGCTGGATTTGGATACTCGATCCTAAATGGATTTTGATACTCATTTCTAATTAGATTCGGATACTCTATCCTAACTTGATTCGGATACTCGATACTAACTGGATTCGGATACTCAATAGTAACTGGATTTGGATACCCGATCCTAACTAGATTTGGATACTCGATCCTAAATTGGATTGGGATACTCGATCCTAACTAGATTAGGATACTTGATCCTAAAATGGATTGGGATACTCGATCCTAACATGATTTGGATACTCGATCCTAACTAGATTTGGATACTCGAACCTAAGTTGATTTTCATACTAGGCCCTAACTGGATTTGGATACTCGATCCTAACATGATTCGGACACTCGATACAAACTGGATTCGGATACTCGTTCCAAACTGGATTTGGATACTCAATCCTAACTGGATTTGGATGCTCGATCCTAACTAGATTTGGATGCTCGATCCTAATTTGGATTGGGATACTCGATCCTAAACATGATTGGTATACTCAATCCTAACTGGATTTTGATACTCGATCCTATCTGGATTTGGATACTCGATCCTAAATACATTTTTATACTCGATGCTAACTGGATTTGGATACTCGATCCTAACTTGATTCGGATACTCGATACTAACTGGATTTGGATGCTCGATCCTAAATTGGATTGGGACACTAGATCCTAATTGGATTAGGATACTCGAATCCTAACTGGATTTGGATACTCAATCCTAATTTGATTGGGATACTCGATCCTAATTGGATTGGGATACTCGATCCTAACTGGATTTGGATACTCGATCCTAAATGGATTTTGATACTCGTTCCTAACTAGATTCGGATACTATATCTTAACTTGATTCGGATACTCGATACGAACTGGATTCGGATACTCAATAGTAACTGGATTTGGACACTCGATACTAACTGGATTCGGATACTCAATAGTAACTAGATTTGGATACTCTATCCTAACTGGATTTGGATACTCGATCCTAAATTTGATTGGGATACTCGATCCTAATTGGATTTGGATACTCGATCCTAACTGGAATTGGATACTCGATCCTTAATGGATTTTGATACTCGTTCCTAACTAGATTCGGATACTCAATCCTAAATGGATTTTGATACTCGATCCTAACTGTATTTAGATACTCGATCCTAACTTTATTCGGATACTCGATACTAACTGGATTTGGATACTCGATCCTAACTGGATTGGGATACTCGATCCTAACTTAATTTGGATACTCGATCCTAACTGGATTTAGATACTCGATCCGGAATTGGATTGGGATACTCGACCCTAACTGAATTTGGATACTCAATCCTAACTTGATTATGATACTCGATCCTAACTATATTTGGATGCTAGATCCTAAATTGGATTGGGATAATTGATCCTAAACCTAATTGGGATACTCGATCCTAACTGGATTTGGATACTCGATCCTAAATGGATTTTGATACTCGATCCTAACTGGATTTGAATACTCGATCCTAACTGGATTTGAATACTCGATCCAAAATACATTTTTATACTCGATGCTAGCTGGATTTGGATACTCGATCCTAAATGGATTTTGATACTCATTTCTAATTAGATTCGGATACTCTATCCTAACTTGATTCGGATACTCGATACTTACTGGATTCGGATACTCAATAGTAACTGGATTTGGATACCCGATCCTAACTAGATTTGGATACTCGATCCTAAATTGGATTAGGATACTCGATCCTAACTAGATTAGGATACTTGATCCTAAAATGGATTGGGATACTCGATCCTAACATGATTTGGATACTCGATCCTAACTAGATTTGGATACTCGAACCTAAGTTGATTTTCATACTAGGCCCTAACTGGATTTGGATACTCGATCCTAACATGATTCGGACACTCGATACAAACTGGATTCGGATACTCGTTCCAAACTGGATTTGGATACTCAATCCTAACTGGATTTGGATGCTCGATCCTAACTAGATTTGGATGCTCGATCCTAATTTGGATTGGGATACTCGATCCTAAACATGATTGGTATACTCAATCCTAACTGGATTTTGATACTCGATCCTATCTGGATTTGGATACTCGATCCTAAATACATTTTTATACTCGATGCTAACTGGATTTGGATACTCGATCCTAACTTGATTCGGATACTCGATACTAACTGGATTTGGATGCTCGATCCTAAATTGGATTGGGACACTAGATCCTAATTGGATTAGGATACTCGAATCCTAACTGGATTTGGATACTCAATCCTAATTTGATTGGGATACTCGATCCTAATTGGATTGGGATACTCGATCCTAACTGGATTTGGATACTCGATCCTAAATGGATTTTGATACTCGTTCCTAACTAGATTCGGATACTCTATCTTAACTTGATTCGGATACTCGATACTAACTGGATTCGGATACTCAATAGTAACTGGATTTGGACACTCGATACTAACTGGATTCGGATACTCAATAGTAACTAGATTTGGATACTCTATCCTAACTGGATTTGGATACTCGATCCTAAATTTGATTGGGATACTCGATCCTAATTGGATTTGGATACTCGATCCTAACTGGAATTGAATACTCGATCCTAAATGGATTTTGATACTCGTTCCTAACTAGATTCGGATACTCAATCCTAAATGGATTTTGATACTCGATCCTAACTGTATTTAGATACTCGATCCTAACTTTATTCGGATACTCGATACTAACTGGATTTGGATACTCGATCCTAACTGGATTGGGATACTCGATCCTAACTTAATTTGGATACTCGATCCTAACTGGATTTAGATACTCGATCCGGAATTGGATTGGGATACTCGACCCTAACTGAATTTGGATACTCAATCCTAACTTGATTATGATACTCGATCCTAACTATATTTGGATGCTAGATGCTAAATTGGATTGGGATAATCGATCCTAAACCTGATTGGGATACTCGATCCTAACTGGATTTGGATACTCGATCCTAAATGGATTTTGATACTCGATCCTAATTGGATTCGAATACTCGATCCTAACTTGATTTGGATACTCGATACAAATTGTACTCAGATACTCGATCCTAACTGGATTTGGATACTCGATCCTAACTAGATTTGGATGCTCGATCCTAAATTGGATTGGATACTCGATCTTAAACTTGATTGGGATAATCGATCCTAACTGGATTTGGACACTCGATCCTAAACTTGATTGGGATACTCGATACCAACTGGAATTGGATACTCGATGCTAGCTGTATTTGGATACTCGATCCTAAATGGATTTTGATACTCATTTACCTCAATCCCTCCTCAAACCTCCTACATCTATCTACCTCATCTGATATTATGCCCCCAGCATACTGACTTAATCGAATAAACTCAACCTCATATTCAGTTACGGTCCGATGATCTTGCTTCAAATCTAGAAACTCTCTTTTCTTCCCATCTTTATACTCCCTTGGAGTATACTTCAATTCAAATTCTCTCAGAAAGTTAGCATATGACAAGGTTGGTGGATCATCCATAGAATGGGGCACTGTCTTCCACCAACTATATGCATCCTTTTGTAACAAAGATCTTGCATAGTCAAAGTTTTCCTCTGAAGTAGCTTGCAACTGAACAAAGATTCTCTGTACTTTGTCTAACCACTGCTCAGCCACTGCTGGATCAGTAGTACCTACAAAATCTTCGGCTCCATACTTCCTCAATTTGTCATAGTGCCTCACTGATACCAAAGGCTGAGGGGGTGGTGGCTGAGGTTGTACTGGTGTTTGTCTCATAGCTTCCATCATATGCATAAACCAGGCTGGCGGAACCTCATCACCTACTGGTCTCCCCGACCCAGAAGCAGGTGCCTCACCAGCACTAACAATCCTAGCTCCATCATCAGGAGCAATACTCTCAGCACTAGCCTCAACCGACTGACTGGAGTGAGGATCCATCACAACCTATGTCTGTAAACACAGCAGATTACATTTTATTAAAGATCAGAGACTGCCAATCCCAAATGTATATGTTATTGAAAACCACTTTTAAAGTCAAAATAGTCTTTTTATTACATTTTACCTAGGTCGAGAATCTCAAACCTAGGCTCTGATACCAAAACAACTGTAACACCCCTACATTTAATACATGCACACTACAAACACCACAATGTAGTATACATGCACAAAACATAGAGATGCGACGGATTTTCTTAACATTTTAAACATTTTAAACCATACCTTAATCTTTCAATTGTATACATTATAGAAAGATAAGTAGTTAACTTGTAATACAAAACTAAATAGATATATATATATAGATACATTTAGTTGTTACGCAGCGGAATTTATCAAATATTTACATATATGAAAACATTTAATTTCATATTTACAAATATACACATATGTACATTAAAATCATTACTTTACAAAATATAAAAGAGTTATACATGATTGGCAAGTCTCCTCTGATCTTTAAGTTCCCAAAATCAACTCTTCACTGTCTACTCTCACTCGGTCTCGAAGAACTCTCGGGTTCAACTCGGTTACCTGCGCGATCAAACACTATCGCGCTAAGCCAACGGCTTAGTAAGACAAAATGTGCTAGTGTTATGCTTTAGTGCAATGCAATGCCAATTCTCAATCCATATTATACATGTAACATCATATATGCAAGGCTAACAACATACCTTTACATTTCATATGCCTCATTAGTTATTCATTTAACCATTCATGAACAACATTAAACAAATCATGACTCACATTAAACAAAGACAAGCATTGGGCCCAAGACACACTAATATGCTATTCGAATTTTCAGAGTTAATGCTTTGGTTTTGTTATCACATCTATCATTATCATATACCCAACTAGGCTTCAAGGATTAAGTTCAACCAAGCTTCAAGGGGAGCAAAGCATGCTAAGCTTCAACCCAACTTGGCTTCAAGAACCAACCCAACCTAGCTTCAAGGGTTGTAACATCTCAATTAGGCTTCAAGGATTCAATCCAACCTAACTTCAAGAGATTGTTACTATCATTAGGCATGCCACCAATAACATACTCTGAAAATGGAATAACACATTAGCCACACAATTCATTTACATATCATTCTCAATTCTCATCAATTAGGCAAACATGCCATATATCTTTCAATTGAACCATCATAGCCAATCACAATGGCTTTATAGCATTATTAGTATCACATTTCAAAGTACATTATTCATAATACACATCACCATTCACAAGCCTCACAATACACAATACATAACCTTGTTCATGTAATATCATATGCATTATCAATTCCATATCATCTCACATTTCATGATTCAACAATGATGTTAGACAAATGATATCTATTTTGATCCTTGACAACTCAAATGGATGATCTATTTAACATGTATTTGAGAATCTTGTTGTAGGATTAGATTGCTTCCAATAAGGTGAACAGAACCTTTCTAGCGGTCGCGCCTCACCTGAATACGACCGCCCCATACAATTACAAGATGAAACCTTATTACAGTAGGTTTCGCGGTCAGAAGCCCGACCTAAGTCGCGACCGTACCTCACAATCAAAAGATGAAACATTATTACAGTAGGTTTCGCGGTCAGAAGCCCGACCTAAGTCGCGACCGCACATGAATAATAGCGACCGCACATGAATAATAGCGACCGCCCCAAATTACGTGTCTCTCATGCATAAACCCTAAATGTAGCCAAATTTCTTTTGGTTAACTTAACACACATTGTACACAATATAACCTCATTCAAATGGACATAATCAACATCATTAGCAATTATTTTACATGCTCATCACAATATTTTCATCACCAACATTCATTTGATACTCTATCACATTTACAAACAAAAGTGTTTTAAGATTAAACAACATATGCATGTTTGTACCCATATAATTTGTACTTACCTTTAGCACCAATTATACAACTCTAAACACTTCCTTTTCTCCAAGAATTCTTCACTTCTCAAATTAGAGCAAATCACTTTCTTCCAAAACCTAATCCAAAATAACACAATATAATTTATCACTTACCATTTCCAAAACCCTAAACCAACATCACTCTTAACTTATCATCTTCAAATCCAAAACCAACACCACAACCAATTAAATCCAACATATAACAATCAACACAACCCCACTTTAAAATCCACAATCAACTCACAAACAACTTAAATAACTTAAAAGAATCAAGAGAAACTTACCAAATATAGTGAATCTTCTTGGATTTCCACTTAACCACTTAGAACTTCTTCAATTTGAGCTCAAAATATCATCAAACCTTTGCTTTCTCTCTTGTTCTTTAGGTTGGCCGGCCACACGTGAAAAGAAGAAAGAAATTGATCAAAATAAAAGTCAAACTCTCTTTTAATCTCCACCACACAATTTCAAAAGAAGAATTACCAAAATGCCCTCTTTAACATAGTTAAACTTCTTTTCATTATGCATGCCCTTTATAGTAATTTCAATAACAACCAAAAATATCTTCTTCCACTTAACCATCACCTTGACTCTTCATTTGACCAATATATATGTTATATATATCATCATATACACAACATATACATTTGTCTCTAAACCCTATTTTTTTCCCCAAAACACATATACACAAGCATTCACTTTCCAATATATATATCAACAACAACAATAACAACAACATCAACAACATAATCAAAACTTCTAGGGCATATATGAGGATATTACATTTGGTACTCGTTCCTAACTAGATTCGGATACTCTATCCTAACATGATTCGGATACTCGATACTAACTGGATTCAGATGCTAAATAGTAACAGGATTGGGATATTCGATCCTAATTGAATTTGGATACTCGATCCTAACTGGATTTGGATACTTGATCCAAAATTTGATTGGGATACCCGATCCTAAACTTGATTGGCATACTCGATCCTAACTGGATTTGGATACTCGATCCTAACTGGATTTGGATACTCGATCCTAAATGGATTTGGATACTTGATCCTAATTGGATTCGGATACTAGATCCTAATTTGATTCGGATACTCGATACTAACTGGATTTGGATAGCCAATAGTAACTGAATTTGGATACTCGATCCTAACTGGATTGGGATACTCGATCCTAACTGGATTTTGATACTAAATCCAAACTGGATTCGCATACTCAATCCTAAATTGGATTGGGATACTTGATCCTAACTGGATTTGGATACTCGATCCTAAATTGGATTGGGATACTCGATCCAAACTGGATTTGGATAATTGATCCTAATTGGATTTTAATACTCGATCCTAAATGGATTTGGATATTCAATCCTAATAGGATTCGGATTGTAACACCCCTTCCCGACCTACATGTGTAAGCTGAGTAGAGGCGCCACACTAACCTAATGTTGCTACCAATTTTACTTAGTCAAATTTTAGTTCCAATTTTAATAGAAATTTTGCCATAGTTTTGCCTAAAAATTGAGTCCCAAGTGTCGACAAAACTAGTTTTTTTTTTAAACATTTTACACAAACCAATGCAAACAAAATCATTCTCAATACACTCCCAATAAATCCCCCTTATAACCTCAACTACAACCTGCAAATAAGATTTACACTTCTAGTACAAAATAAAGTAAAGGTTTATTGTAACACCCCCACACCTGGTACAAGCACACTACAACACCACAATGTAGCATAAGTGCACCAAACATAGGGATGCTACGATTCTCTTAACATTCAAAACACTTTAAAACTTGATACCATACCCTATTCATTATACATTAAAATATTACACAGCGGAAGTTATAAAATATTTACATATTTACATATTAAACATTTCTTTAGAAAAATATAAAGAATTATACATGATTGGCAAGTTTGCTCTGATCTTTAAGCTCCCAAAATGAATTCTTTAAGGTCTACTCACACTTGGTCTTGATGAACTCTCGGGTTCAACTCTATCAACTCTATTACCTGCGCGATTAAACACTATCGCGCTAAGCCAACGGCTTAGTAAGATAATCATGCAAATGATATGACTTAGTGCAATGCAATGTCATTTCTCAATCCATAATATACATGTAACATCATATATGCAAAACTAACAACATACTTTCACTTTACATATCACATTTCAATATCTTTTCATATACTTCATTAATATTCATTTAACCATTCATAATCAACACTAAACAAAGACAAGCATGGGCCCAAGACATACTAATATGCCATTCAATTTTCAGAGTTAATGTTTTGGTTTTGTTATCACATTTATCAATATCATATACCCAACTAGGCTTCAAGGACTAAGTCCAACCTAGCTTCAAGGGTGGTAACATCTCAATTAGGCTTCAAGGATTCAATCCAACCTAACTTCAAGAGATTGTTACACTTATTAGGCATGCCACCAACAACAAACTCTGAAAATGGAATAACACATTAGCCACACAATTCATTCTCAATTCTCATTATCATTTAGGCAAACATGCCTCATTTATCTCCATTGAATCACCTTAGCCAATAACAATGGCTTCACATTTCATTTCACAATATAACATTTCATTATTCAAGTATATATTTATCTCATCCATGATCACATTATATCTCACATAGCATCATTCATAAATATCAACATTTCATTCCACATTACTCATGAAACACATTACCATTCACAATGCATAACATAACATTGTTCAATCTCAACAATGCAAGAACAACAAAGAATTAAAACCCTAACCTACACAATTGAGGGACACGGTCAGCCACTTGAAGGACACGGTTAGGGCAATTCAACCTCTTCACAATCTAATCCAAAAGGAGTATTAGCAAAATGACCATATGAATAGTACATTCTGGTTTTAGACTCCATTTTATCCTTATTTTGAAAAATTGTATAAAATAATCTACTTGACTAAAAATTCTAAATTTTTTACAGAATTTAGTTTTGTATCTTAAAATCATTCCTTTAAAATTTCAGATCAAACTGAACACAAAATCTTGGTCAAATAGTTCACCTAACCAGACTGCCCCAATTGCCCTGCATCCTGGCAGCAGTTCTGAACTTTGTGAATTTCATAAATCAATTTCAATCAACGTGGTTCCAAATTATTTTTCTCAAATACTAGACTCACTAAGCAACAACATATCCAAAATTCAATTGAATATGATTTTTCTACATTTTATTAAAAATCCCGAAATAGAGCTGTCTCAGTTAAGGTACCTGCTGGAACAGGTCTAATAAAAATAATCTTTCTAAACTCATAACCTATCCAAAATCGAATCAACATATTTTTCAGTCATTCTAGACTCATAGAGGCACAACATATCAAAAATTCACTTCAAGAACATTTTTCTATAATTAATTAAAAATCATACAAATCACAGCCTTTACTAATTGTAAAACAGAAAAAGAATTCACTAAACACACTCTTACTCTTCCATCACCAACACCAACCTAGCTTCTTATCTTTAATTCCATTTCAACACTTGAGAATAAATCATAAACACATCTCATCATCAAATCATCAAACCCTAATTAACTTCCCATACCACTTCAAAAGTAGGAAAGAAATCAAAGGAAAGATCTTACCTTAGTTAAAACTTCTTGAATCAACACTTGAACACTTAAACTTCCTTCAATTTTGAACTCAACTCATCAAGAACCTCTCTTCACCTCTTGCTTCCCTTTGTCTATGGAGGAGCCGGCCACTTCATGAAAGAAAGAAGAAAATGATGAAGAAACAAAGTCAAACCTTCTTTAAATATCCACCATGTGATTCAATTCAAGCAATTACCAAATTGCCCTCCACCATAAAACTAACCTTTTGTCTCATATAAGCCCATATATGTAATTACACACTCAACACAAAAATATCTCTCTTCCTTTGACTCTTCCTTTGACCCATTTATATGTTATATATATCATCATATACACAACATATACCATTCTCTCTAAACCCTAATTCTTTTCTTATCCCATCATATACATTCAATCCAATTTATAACAATAACAACAACAACAATATGCAAAACTTCTAGGGCAAAAATGAGGATATTACACGGATACTCGATCCTAACTTAATTTGGATACTCGATCCTAACTGGATTTGGATACTCGATCCTAAATTGGATTGGGATACTCGACTCTAATTGAATTTGGATACTCAATCCTAACTGGATTATGATACTCGATCCTAACTAGAATTGGATGCTCGATTCTAAATTGGATTGGGATACTCGATCCTAAACCTGATTGGGATACTCGATCCTAACTGGATTTGGATACTCTATCCTAAATGGATTTTGATACTCGGTCCTAACTGGATTCGGATACTCGATCCTAACTTTATTCGGATACTCGATACAAACTGGATTCGGATACTCGATCAAAACTGGATTTGGATACTCAATCCTAACTAGATTTGGATGCTCGATCCTAACTAGATTTGGATGCTCGATCCTAAATTGGATTGGGATACTCGATCCTAAACTTGATTGGTATACTCGATCCTAACTGGATTTGGATACTCGATCCTATCTGGATTTGGATACTCGACCCTAAATACATTTTTATACTCGATCCTAACTGGATTTGGATACTCGATCCTAACTTGATTCAGATACTCGATACTAACTGGATTTGGATGCTCGATCCTAAATTGGATTGGGATACTAGATCCTAATTGGAATAGGATACTCGATCCTAACTGGATATGGATACTCGATCCTAATTTGATTGGGATACTCGATCCTAATTGGATTGGGATACTCGTTCCTAACTGGATTTGGATACTTGATCCTAAATGGATTTTGATACTCGTTCCTAACTAGATTCGGATACTCTATCCTAACTTGATTCGGATAATCGATACTAACTGGATTCGGATACTCAATAGTAACTGGATTTGGACACTCGATACTAACTGGATTCGGATACTCAATAGTAACTGGATTTGGATACTCGATCCTAACTGGATTTGGATACTTGATCCTAAATTTTATTGGGATACTCGATCCTAAACTTGATTGGGATACTCGATCCTAACTGGATTTGGATACTCGATCCTAACTGGATTTGGATACTCGATCCTAAATGGATTTTGGTACTCGATCCTAACTGGATTTAGATACTCGATCCTAACTTGATTCGGATACTCGTTACTTACTGGATTTGGATACTCGATCCTAACTGGATTGGGATACTCGATCCTAACTTGATTGGGGTACTTGATCCTAAATTGGATTGGGATACTGGATCCTAACTGGATTTGGATACTCGATCCTAAAATGGATTGGGATACTCAATCCTAACTGGATTTGGATAATTGATCCTAACTGGATTTTAATACTCGATCCTAAATGGATTTGGATACTCCATCCTAATAGGATTTGGATACTCGATCCTAACTTAATTTGGATACTCGATCCTAACTGGATTTAGATACTCGATCCTGAATTGGATTGGGATATTCGACCCTAACTAAATTTGGATACTCAATCCTAACTTGATTATGATACTCGATCCTAGCTATATTTGGATGCTAGATCCTAAATTGGATTGGGATAATCGATCCTAAACCTGATTGGGATACTCGATCCTAACTGGATTTGGATACTCGATCCTAAATGGATTTTGATACTCGATCCTAACTGGATTTGGATACTCGATCCTAACTTGATTTGGATACTCGATACAAACTGTATTCGGATACTCGATCCTAATTGGATTTGGATACTCGATCCTAACTAGATTTGGATGCTCGATCCTAAATTGGATTGGGATACTCGATCTTAAACTTGATTGGGATAATCGATCCTAACTTGATTTGGATACTCGATCCTAAACTTGATTGGGATACTCGATACCAACTGGAATTGGATACTCGATGCTAGCTGGATTTGGATACTCGATCCTAAATGGATTTTGATACTCATTCATAACTATATTCGGATACTCTATCCTAACTTGATTCGGATACTCGACACTAACTGGATTCGGATACTCAATAGTAACTAGATTTGGATACCCGATCCTAACTGGATTTGGATTCTCAATCCTAAATTGGATTGGGATACTCGATCCTAACTGGATTTGGATACTTGATCCTAAACTGGATTGGGATACTGGATCCTAACATGATTTGGATACTCGATCCTAACTAGATTTGGATACTCGATCCTAAATGGATTTTGATACTCGGCCCTAACTGGATTCGGATACTCGATCCTAACTTTATTCGGATACTCGATACAAACTGGATTCGGATACTCGATCCAAACTCGATTTGGATACTCAATCCTAACTGGATTTGGATGCTCGATCCTAACTAGATTTGGATGCTCGACCCTAAATTGGATTGGGAGACTCGATCCTAAACATGATTGGTATACTCGATCCTAACTGGATTTGGATACTCGATCCTATCTGGATTTGGATACTCGATCCTAAATGCATTTTTATACTCGATGCTAGCTGGATTTGGATACTCGATCCTAAATGGATTTTGATACTCATTCCTAACTAGATTCGGATACTCTATCCTAACTTGATTCGGATACTCGATACTAATTGGATTCGGATACTCAATAGTAACTGGATTTGGATACCCGATCCTAACTGAATTTGGATACTCGATCCTAAATTGGATTAGGATACTCGATCCTAACTGGATTTGGATACTTGATCCTAAATTGGATTGGGATACTCGATCCTAACTGGATTTGGATACTTGATCCTAAACTGGATTGGGATACTCGATCCTAACTTGATTTGGATACTCGATCCTAATTAGATTTGGATACTCGATAGTAAATGGATTTTGATACTCGGCCCTAACTGGATTCGGATACTCAATCCTAACTTGATTCGGATACTCGATACAAACTTGATTCGGATACTCGATCCAAACTAGATTTGGATACTCAATCCTAACTGGATTTGGATGCTTGATCCTAACTGGATTTGGATGCTTGATCCTAAAGTGGTTTGGGATACTCGATCCTAACTAGATTTGGATGCTTGATCCTAACTAGATTGGGATACTCGATCCTAACGGGATTTGGATACTTGATCCTAAACTGGATTGGGATACTCGATCGTAACTTGATTGGGATAATCGATCCTAACTGGATTTTGGTACTCGATCCTAATTGGATTTAGATACTCGATCCTAACTTGATTCGGATACTCGTTACTTACTGGATTTGGATACTCGATCCTAACTGGATTGGGATACTCGATCCTAACTTGATTGGGGTACTTGATCCTAAATTGGATTGGGATACTGGATCCTAACTGGATTTGGATACTCGATCCTAAAATGGATTGGGATACTCA
Organism: Garcia nutans; assembly: GCA_947685225.1. Taxonomy (NCBI): domain Eukaryota; kingdom Viridiplantae; phylum Streptophyta; class Magnoliopsida; order Malpighiales; family Euphorbiaceae; genus Garcia; species Garcia nutans. Next base: position 57,622,786 of record CANTUV010000024.1, read on the forward strand.
ATCCTAACTGGATTTGGATAATTGATCCTAACTGGATTTTAATACTCGATCCTAAATGGATTTGGATACTCCATCCTAATAGGATTCGGATACTTGATCCTAACTTAATTTGGATACTCGATCCTAACTGGATTTAGATACTCGATCCTGAATTGGATTGGGATACTCGACCCTAACTGAATTTGGATACTCAATCCTAACTTGATTATGATACTCGATCTTAGCTATATTTGGATGCTAGATCCTAAATTGGATTGGGATAATTGATCCTAAACCTAATTGGGATACTCGATCCTAACTGGATTTGGATACTCGATCCTAAATGGATTTTGATACTTGATCCTAACTGGATTTGAATACTCGATACAAACTGTATTCGGATACTCGATCCTAACTGGATTTGGATACTCGATCATAACTAGATTTGGATGCTCGATCCTAAATTGGATTGGGATACTCGATCTTAAACTTGATTGGGATAATCGATCCTAACTTGATTTGGATACTCGATCCTAAACTTGATTGGGATACTCGATACCAACTGGAATTGGATACTCGATGCTAGCTGGATTTGGATACTCGATCCTAAATGGATTTTGATACTCATTCCTAACTATATTTGGATACTCTATCCTAACTTGATTCGGATACTCGACACTAACTGGATTCAGATACTCAATAGTAACTGGATTTGGATACCCGATCCTAACTGGATTTGGATTCTCAATCCTAAATTGGATTGGGATACTCTATCCTAACTGGATTTGGATACTTGATCCTAAACTGGATTGGGATACTTGATCCTAACATGATTTGGATACTCGATCCTAACTAGATTTGGATACTCGATCCTAAATGGATTTTGATACTCGGCCCTAACTGGATTCGGATACTCGATCCTAACTTTATTCGGATACTCGATACAAACTGGATTCGGATACTCGATCCAAACTCGATTTGGATACTCAATCCTAACTGGATTTGGATGCTCGATCCTAACTAGATTTGGATGCTCGACCCTAAATTGGATTGGGAGACTCGATCCTAAACATGATTGGTATACTCGATCCTAACTGGATTTGGATACTCGATCCTATCTGGATTTGGATACTCGATCCTAAATGCATTTTTATACTCGATGCTAGCTGGATTTGGATACTCGATCCTAAATGGATTTTGATACTCATTCCTAACTAGATTCGGATACTCTATCCTAACTTGATTCGGATACTCGATACTAACTGGATTCGGATACTCAATAGTAACTGGATTTGGATACTCGATCCTAACAGGATTTGGATACTCGATCCTAAATTGGATTAGGATACTCGATCCTAACTGGATTTGGATACTTGATCCTAAACTGGATTGGGATACTCGATCCTAACTGGATTTGGATACTTGATCCTAAACTAGATTGGGATACTCGATCCTAACTTGATTTGGATACTCGATCCTAATTAGATTTGGATACTCGATAGTAAATGGATTTTGATACTCGGCCTTAACTGGATTCGGATACTCAATCCTAACTTGATTCGGATACTCGATACAAACTTGATTCGGATACTTGATCCAAACTGGATTTGGATACACAATCCTAACTGGATTTGGATGCTTGATCCTAACTAGATTTGGATGCTTGATCCTAAACTGGATTGGGATACTCGATCCTAACTAGATTTGGATGCTTGATCCTAACTAGATTGGGATACTCGATCCTAACTTGATTTGGATACTTGATCCTAAACTGGATTGGGATACTCGATCCTAACTTGATTGGGATAATCGATCCTAACTTGATTTGGATACTCGATCCTAAACTTGATTGGGATCCTCGATACCAACTGATGCTAACTTGATTTGGATACTCGATCCTAAATGGATTTTGATACTCATTCCTAACTAGATTCGGATACTCTATCCTAACTTGATTCGGATACTTGATACTAACTCGATTCAGATACTCAATAGTAACTGGATTTGGATACCCGATCCTAATTGGATTTGGATACTCGATCCTAAATTTGATTGGGATACTCGATCCTAACTGGATTTGGATACTTGATCCTAAACTGGATTGGGATACTTGATCCTAACATGATTTGGATACTCGATCCTAACTAGATTTGGATTCTCGATCCTAAATGGATGTTGATACTCGGCCCTAACTGGATTCGGATACTCGATCCTAACTTGATTCGGATACTCGATACAAACTGGATTTGGATACTCGATCCTAACTGGATTTGGATGCTCGATACTAACTGGATTTGGATGCTTGATCCTAAATTGGATTGGGATACTCGATCTTAAACTTGATTGGGATAATCGATCCTAACTGGATTTGGATACTCAATCCTAATCTTGATTGGGATACTCGATACCAACTGAATTTGGATACTCGATGATAACTTGATTTGGATACTCGATCCTAAATGGATTTTGATACTCATTCCTAACTAGATTCGGATACTCTATCCTAACTTGATTCGGATACTCGATACTAACTGGATTCGGATACTCAATAGTAACTGGATTTGGATACCTGATCCTAATTGGATTTGGATACTCGATGTAATATCCCACAATGTACCCTAGAAGTTTTGGTATAATTGTTGTTTAATTGGATTTAATGTATATGTTGTGTATATGGCTAGATATATAACATATATACAAGTCAATGAGAAAGTCAAAGGAAGAGATTAATTATTATTGATTGTGTTTAAAGAATTAATTAATTATGAGTGGGATTAGAGTTGGTGGTAGTGGAAAGATATTTGTATTATTTTAAGATTTATTGCTTGGATGAGAGGATTTTGAGGAGAAGTGGTTGGGATGTGACTTATCTTCTTCTTTCTTTCTTCTTCACGTGGGCTTTGGTTTTCATTTCTTCTTCTTCCTTTGTTTTTCTTTTGGCCGGCTGACATAGAGACAAGAGAGCAAGGGAGAGATTTGAACATTCAAACTCAAGATTAAGGAAGTCTTCAAGTGAACGAGTTGGAATCTAAGAGTTTTCTTCATCCTTGGTAAGTACTTCACTTGATTCTTTGATTTCTTTGAGTTTATGAGTTGAGTTTGTGGATGGTATGTGAATATGTTTGATTATGATGGGTTTAAGAGTGTTTGGGTATATTGATTTCTGGTTTTGGGGGATGGATTGAAAGAAAGAGTAAGTTGTTGGAAGTGAATGTATTGTGGTTGTGTTTTGGGTTTGTGGTGATGATTTTGATTTGTGTTGGAAGGATGTTTTTAGTTGTTTTGGTGTTTTTGTTATGGTTTTTGGGTATGTTGAGTTAAGTTTGGTTGAAGTGGATTTTGGTGAAAGGAAGTGATTTGTTGGTTGTCTTGTTGTTTTGGCCGGAATCTGGGTTTTTGGCCTGACACGCCCATGGGCACGACCAGGATTTTTGGGCGTGTCGATGGTTATGTGTTTTGGATGGATGGCACGTGTAGTGACACGCCCATGTCATTGAGCGTGTCATAGCTTCTGTGTGGCAGTAGGATTGACACGGCCAGTAACACGCCCGTGTTATTGAACGTGTCATAGCCACTGTGTTTTTGGAGAATTGACACGGCCATGAGCACGCTCATGTTGTTGGTCGTGCCAATATTTTTTCTGAGAGGCAGAATGTATTACACGCCCAGTGACACGCCCGTGTTGTTGAGCGTGTAAAAGCTTCTGTGTTGTGGAGTTAGGGCACGGTCATGGACACGCCCGTGTTGGTGAGCGTGTCATGTTTAGAGTTTACCCTAGTTGGTTCTTAGCCTTATGTTCTTATGTGAGTTTCATCTTCCTTTTGGAATAGATTGTGAAGAAGGTGAATTACCCTAGTTCAAGTGGTGAAAGATTCTTGGAAGAAGAAGTGTTTAGAGTTGTGTGGGTTGCTTTTGAGGTAAGTACATACCTTGCATTGTTGCATACAATTATGTGGTAATGGAACTTACATCTTTTGATATGAATGTACTAAGAGATCTTATTGCATTGTTGATATATATATATATGAATAATGTTAACCTTGTGAAATGTAATGTATTGTATGCATATTGATGATAATATGATCAATTGTATTGATGTGATGAGAAGCCATGATTATTGGCTATGATGATGTAAATGAATTAAAATTGAGGCATGGTTGCCTATTGTGAATATGAGAATGAAAATATTTTGTGTAAAATGTGTTATTCAACCTTCAGAGTTCTGATTTTGGCAGGCATGCCTATTGTAGTAACAGTCTAGCCGGGTTGAGGATCTCCTTGGTTTATCCAGGTTGATGGTCCAAGAGACTGGGTCTATTACTTTATAAATGTGAAATGATAAATGTGAATTAAAGTAACAGTCTAGCCGGGTTGAGGATCTCCTTGGTTTATCCAGGTTGATGGTCCAAGAGACTGGGCCTGTTACAAGTAACAGTCTAGCCGGGTTGAGGATCTCCTCGAGTTTAGCCAAGTTGATGGTCCAAGAGACTGGGTCTGTTACGCTATCCATGGATAGAGATATTTGTATATTGCCTACGAGCTTGATTATTGTGATTATGGACCAAAGCAGCAACTCTGAACTTTGAATAACAAATTAGTGTCTTGTGGGCCCATAGGTGTCTATGTTGAACGAGTATAATGGATGATGATATAATTATTGAAATGTTGAAATGTAACATTCATAAGTATGATCTTTATTGGTTGAATGCATAACATTTATATTGACATTGCATAATATCATTATGGTTTGTACTACTGAGTCGTTCGCTCAGCGCGATTGTGGTTCATCGCGCAGGTGGTAGGATTGATAGGGTTGAGACGGAGGATTTAGCTAGACCTATTTGAGTTATACTTGAAGAGTTGGATTAAAGCTTAAAGATTAGAGGGTCAAGCTGCCAATCATGTTTATATTCTATGTTTTGTAGATTTTGATTTTTTTATGTATTTAGACTTGTAAAAGTTTGTAATAACTTCCGCTGCGGGTTATTAAACGTTTTATTTATTGTGTCTTATGAATTTCTTTTAAATGATTGAGATTTGTTTTCACTTATTTTTAAAGATATGACTTGTGTATTTTATAAACGGTGGCATTTCCATATTCAGTATACGTATATTACGATCGTATAAGCATGTTGTGTACGTATACGGGGTATAGGGGTGTTACAATTATTTTGGTATCAGAGCCTAGGTTTGAGATTCTCAGCCTAGGACAAGAGTAAGAAAAAGAATATTTTGATTTTAAAAAGTGGTTTTTGAATAAAATACATGTTTGGCATTGGCAGCCTCTGATCTTTAATGTAGTGTATTCTGCTGTGTTTGCAGATATAGGTTATAATGGATCCTCATTCACGTCAATCTATTGAGGGTAGTGCGGAGAGTGTAGCTCCTGATGATGGAACTAGAGTGGATAGAACTGGAGAGGCCCCTGTTTCTGTGTCAGGGAGACTAGCTGGTGAAGAGGTTCCGCCAGTTTGGCTTAGGTATATGGTTGATTTATTGAGGTAGGCACTAGTGCAACCACCGCCACCCCCACCCCAGCCTTTGGTACCAGTGAGACATTACGATAAACTAAGAAAGTTTGGAGCAGAAGATTTTCGGGGTACTATTGATCCAGCAGTTGCTGAGTAGTGGCTAGATAAGATGCAACGGATATTCATTCAAATGCAAGCCACTCCAGAGGAAAAGTTTGATTATGCTAGATCACTGTTGCAGAAGGATGCATATGACTGGTGGAAAACAGTTCCGCATGCTATGGATGATCCACCTACATTGTCCTACAGTGATTTTCTACGGGAGTTTGAGCTGAAATATACTCCGAGGGAGTATAAAGATGTGAAGAAGATGGAGTTTCTGACCTTGAGGCAAGATCACCGATCTGTAACAGAGTATGAACTAGAGTTTATCCGGTTGAGCCACTACGCCGGGGGTATTATCTCGGATGAGATTGATAGGTGTAGAAGGTTTGAGGAGGGATTGAGACCCTCAATTATGTGTCTTGTGTCTGGTTCTAGATACCAGGATTTTTCCCAACTGGTTGCAGCAGCTAGGAGTGTGGAGAGAGCTCAGAATATTGCAGCAGCTGCTACAGAGGAGGAGACCAGGGTTAGGAGACCCCAGTTTGATGCAGGGTCTTCATCTGCAAAGAGAGGTAGGGGAAGTTTTGTTCCCAGGATCAGTCGGAGTCAGAGACAGGCTGGTAGGTCAGTTCAGTTTCAGAGACAGAGATCGAGACCTACAGTTTCAGTAGCGAGTGCTCCTACTCCAGTAGTTCAGAGATCCACTCTACCTATTTGTGTTCAGTGTGGGGTTTCTCATAGGGGTGCTTGTTGGAAGAATAATGGACCAGCTGTGTGTTTCAGATGTGGGTCGCCGGATCATTTTATTAGAGAGTGTCCGGAGATGCAGGAGCAGAGGCCGGCAGACTCTGCAGTTTCTCGACCTAGTCTTAGAGGTGGTCGAGGGAGTAGAGGTTTCAGTAGAGGGGGTAGACCTGGATATAGTCAGAGAGGAGGATCTTCATCCAGGGATAGCAAGCTAGATGAGGCTGGGCCTTCTCAACGGGTATATGTGATGCAAAGACAACCTGATGCTTCTGCAGTTATTGCTGGTACTTTCTCTTTATTTGGCATTTCAGTTCTTGCTTTAATTGATCCAGGCTCTACACATTCATATATTAGTGCATCTATTTTGCCTGTGTCTGAGTTGCATTCTGAGTCCCTAGGATTTGATGTGTTGGTGACAAATCCTTTTAGGGCATAGTGTGATTGTTATCAAGGTGCACCGAGATAGTGCAATTATGGTGCAAGGTGAGGAGTTTTGTGGAGATTTGATTGAATTGCCTTTTAAAGAGTATGATTTGATTTTGGGTATGGACTGGTTGTCTAGGCATGGAGCTGTGGTAGATTGTCATAAGAAATGTGTCACTTTGAGAACTAGTGATGGTAAGAGTGTAAGGGTGTTTAGTGAGCAGAGACAACTTGCATCCTTGTTTGTATCAGCCGTAACAGCTAGAAGGTTGATTAGAAAAGGGTGTGATGCTTACCTTGCTCATGTTGTGGATACTAGAGTAAGGGGTCCTCAGCTTGATGATATAACCACAGTTGCAGATTTTCCAGATGTGTTTCCAGAGGAATTGCCAGGGTTGCCTCCTGAGAGAGAGGTTGAGTTTGGTGTCGACTTGTTGCCTGGTACCACTCCCATCTCTATCACTCCTTATCGCATGGCACCTGCTGAATTGAGAGAGTTGAAGGTGCAGTTACAGGAGTTGTTGGATAAAGGGTATATTCGCCCCAGTGTTTCTCCTTGGGGAGCTCCTGTGTTGTTTGTGAAGAAAAAGGATGGTACCATGAGGTTATGCATTGATTATAGGCAATTGAACAAAGTGACTATTAAGAATAAATATCCTTTGCCTAGAATTGATGATCTCTTTGATCAACTGAAGGGAGAATCAGTGTTTTCTAAGATTGATTTGAGATCAGGGTATCATCAGTTGAGGGTTAGAGCTGAAGATGTTTCAAAGACAGCTTTCCACACCAGGTATGGGCATTATGAGTTTTTAGTAATGCCTTTTGGATTGACAAATGCACCTGCAGTTTTTATGGATTTGATGAATAGGGTGTTCAGGCCCTATCTGGATCAATTTGTGGTGGTTTTCATTGATGATATTTTGGTGTATTAGCGTAATGAGGAGGAGCATGACAAGCATTTGCGGATTGTGCTGCAGATTTTGAGAGAGAAGCAATTGTATGCTAAGCTGTCGAAGTGTGAGTTTTGGCTTGACCAAGTGACTTTTCTGGGTCATATAGTTTCAGTGGATGGTATAAGAGTTGATCCAAGTAAAGTTGAAGCTATTTTGAATTGGAATCCACCAAAGTCAGTGACTGAAGTTAGAAGTTTTCTGGGTTTGGTAGGCTATTACCGACGGTTTGTAAAAGGTTTTCTTTGATAGCTACTCCACTCACCAGATTGTTTCGGAAGGGGGTTAGATTTGTGTGGACGGATCAGTGTCAAGCTAGCTTTATACGGTTGAAAGAAATATTGACACAAGCACCTGTTCTTACTTTACCCGTGGAAGATAAACCATATGTGATTTACAGTGATACTTCACATAATGGTTTAGGGTGTGTTTTGATGCAAGAGGGTAAAGTCATAGCTTATGCTTCTCGACAGTTGAAGCCGCATGACCTTAATTATCCGACTCATGATTTGGAGTTGGCGGCTATAGTGTTTGCTTTAAAGATTTGGCGACATTATTTATATGGGGAGAAATGCTTTATTTATACGGATCACAAAAGTTTGAAATATTTGGGGGTTCAGAGAGAGCTTAACCTTCGGCAGAGGCGATGGCTGGAGTTGATCAAAGACTACGACTGTTTGATTGATTATCATCCTGGTAAGGCAAATGTTGTTGCTGATGCCTTAAGTAGGAAGTCTTTGGCAAGTTTGGTTGTTTATTCGCTCTCGTTGCTTGTTGAGTTGAGAGCATTGCATGCTAATTTCGAAATATGTGATGATGGTGCATTATTGACTCAACTGCAGTTGAGACCAGCATTATTAGGTCAGATTAAGGAGGCTCAGTTAACAGATGAGAAAATTCAGAAGATTGTATTAGATTGCCGAAATGGAGAGAGCCAGGATTTTCATGTGAAAAGTGATGGTAGTCTTTGGTTCAAAGATAGGTTGTGTGTTTCTGAGGATAACAGTTTGAAAAGGATAATTTTGGAAGAAGCACATCAATCGGTTTTCGCTATGCATCCGGGTAGTACAAAGATGTACCATGATTTAAGACAGCATTATTGGTGGTCTGGTATGAAGAGAGACATAGCGGAATTTGTGTCCAAATGTCTTACTTGTCAGAAAGTAAAAGCGGAGCATCAAGTTCCAACAGGGTTGCTTCAACCTTTAACAGTGCCTGAATGGAAATGGGAGAGAGTGACAATGGACTTTGTGTCTGGTTTGCCATTGACGCCAAGGAAACATGATTCTATTTGGGTAATTGTTGATAGATTGACAAAGACAGCTCACTTTCTTCCGGTTCGGATGGATTATTCCCTTGAGAAGTTGGCTGAGCTGTATATCCGTGAGATTGTGAAGTTGCATGGAGTCCCAATTTCTTTAGTATCGGATCGAGATCCCCGGTTCACTTCGAGGTTTTGGAAGAGTTTACATGGGGCTTTGGGTTCTCGATTGCATTTTAGCACTGCTTTCCATCCGCAGACAGATGGAGAGTCAGAGAGAGTGATACAGATTGTTGAGGATATGTTGAGAAGCTGTGTCATTGATTTTTCTGGGGGTTGGGACAAATTTTTACCACTTGTGGAATTTGCTTACAACAACAGTCATCAATCAAGTATTGGCATGGCACCATTTGAGGCATTGTATGGTAGGCGATGTAGAACTCCTCTATATTGGAAGGAAACTGGTGAAGGTAAGCTAATTGGTCCTGATTTGGTTAGAGAGATTGAAGAGAAAGTGAAGATGATTTGGAATAGATTGAAAGCAGCTTCAGACCAACAAAAGTCTTATTCAGATTTGAAGAGGAGAGACATTGAGTATAATGTGGGAGATAAAGTATTTTTGAAAGTGTCTCATTGGAAGAAGATTTTTAGATTTGGTCGTAAAGGAAAACTGAGTCCTCGTTTTATTGGACCATATGAAGTTTTAGAAAGAGTTGAACCAGTTGCTTATCGTCTGGCTTTGCCGCCTGAGTTAGATAGAATCCATAATGTCTTTCATGTTTCTATGTTGAGAAGGTATAGATCGGATCCATCTCATATTTTGCCAGTGGAATCTATTGAGGTGAGTTCGGATTTGACTTTTGAAGAAGAACCAGTTTTAGCATATGGGATGAAAGAGTTGAGACATAAGAAAGTACCAATTGTAAAGGTTCTTTGGAAGAATCATGGTAGAGAAGAATCAACTTGGGAGAATGAGCAAGCGATGCTAGACCAAAATCCTCAACTTTTTCAGATTTGATATCAGGTAATTTTCGAGGACCAAATTCTTTTTAGAGGGGGAGAATTGTAATATCCCACAATGTACCCTAGAAGTTTTGGTATAATTGTTGTTTAATTGGATTTAATGTATATGTTGTGTATATGGCTAGATATATAACATATATACAAGTCAATGAGAAAGTCAAAGGAAGAGATTAATTATTATTGATTGTGTTTAAAGAATTAATTAATTATGAGTGGGATTAGAGTTGGTGGTAGTGGAAAGATATTTGTATTATTTTAAGATTTATTGCTTGGATGAGAGGATTTTGAGGAGAAGTGGTTGGGATGTGACTTTGCTTCTTCTTTCTTTCTTCTTCACGTGGGATTTGGTTTTCATTTCTTCTTCTTCCTTTGTTTTTCTTTTGGCCGGCTGACATAGAGACAAGAGAGCAAGGGAGAGATTTGAACATTCAAACTCAAGATTAAGGAAGTCTTCAAGTGAACAAGTTGGAATCTAAGAGTTTTCTTCATCCTTGGTAAGTACTTCACTTGATTCTTTGATTTCTTTGAGTTTATGAGTTGAGTTTGTGGATGGTATGTGAATATGTTTGATTATGATGGGTTTAAGAGTGTTTGGGTATATTGATTTCTGGTTTTGGGGGATGGATTGAAAGAAAGAGTAAGTTGTTGTAAGTGAATGTATTGTGGTTGTGTTTTGGGTTTGTGGTGATGATTTTGATTTGTGTTGGAAGGATGTTTTTAGTTGTTTTGGTGTTTTTGTTATGGTTTTTGGGTATGTTGAGTTAAGTTTGGTTGAAGTGGATTTTGGTGAAAGGAAGTGATTTGTTGGTTGTGTTGTTGTTTTGGCCGGAATCTGAGTTTTTGGCCTGACACGCCCATGGGCACGACCAGGATTTTTGGGCGTGTCGATGGTTATGTGTTTTGGATGGATGGCACGTGTAGTGACATGCCCATGTCATTGAGCGTGTCATAGCTTCTGTGTGGCAGTAGGATTGACACGGCCAGTAACACGCCCGTGTTATTGAACGTGTCATAGCCACTGTGTTTTTGGAGAATTGACACGGCCATGAGCACGCTCATGTTGTTGGTCCTGTCAATATTTTTTCTGAGAGGCAGAATGTATTACACGCCTAGTGACACGCCCGTGTTGTTGAGCGTGTAAAAGCTTCTGTGTTGTGGAGTTAGGGCACGGTCATGGACACGCCCGTGTTGGTGAGCGTGTCATGTTTAGAGTTTACCCTAGTTGGTTCTTAGCCTTATGTTCTTATGTGAGTTTCATCTTCCTTTTGGAATAGATTGTGAAGAAGGTGAATTACCCTAGTTCAAGTGGTGAAAGATTCTTGGAAGAAGAAGTGTTTAGAGTTGTGTGGGTTGCTTTTGAGGTAAGTACATACCTTGCATTGTTGCATACAATTATGTGGTAATGGAACTTACATCTTTTGATATGAATGTACTAAGAGATCTTATTGCATTGTTGATATATATATATATGAATAATGTTAACCTTGTGAAATGTAATGTATTGTATGCATATTGATGATAATATGATCAATTGTATTGATGTGATGAGAAGCCATGATTATTGGCTATGATGATGTAAATGAATTACAATTGAGGCATGGTTGCCTATTGTGAATATGAGAATGAAAAGATTTTGTGTAAAATCTGTTATTCAACCTTCAGAGTTATGATTTTGGCAGGCATGCCTATTGTAGTAACAGTCTAGCCGGGTTGAGGATCTCCTTGGTTTATCCAGGTTGATGGTCCAAGAGACTGGGTCTGTTACTTTATAAATGTGAAATGATAAATGTGAATTAAAGTAACAGTCTAGCCGGGTTGAGGATCTCCTTGGTTTATCCAGGTTGATGGTCTAAGAGACTGGGCCTGTTACAAGTAACAGTCTAGCCGGGTTGAGGATCTCCTCGAGTTTAGCCGAGTTGATGGTCCAACAGACTGGGTCTGTTACGCTATCCATTGATAGAGATATTTGTATATTGCCTACGGGCTTGATTATTGTGATTATGGACCAAAGCAGCAACTCTGAACTTTGAATAACAAATTAGTGTCTTGTGGGCCCATAGGTGTCTATGTTGAACGAGTATAATGGATGATGATATAATTATTGAAATGTTGAAATGTAACATTCATAAGTATGATCTTTATTGGTTGAATGCATAATATTTATATTGACATTGCATAATATCATTATGGTTTGTACTACTGAGTCGTTGGCTCAGCGCGATTGTGGTTCATCTCGCAGGTGGTAGGATTGATAGGGTTGAGACGGAGGATTCAGCTAGACCTATTTGAGTTATACTTGAAGAGTTAGATTAAAGCTTAAAGATTAGAGGGTCAAGCTGCCAATCATGTATATATTCTTTGTTTTGTAGATTTTGATTTTTTATGTATTTAGACTTGTAAAAGTTTGTAATAACTTCCGCCGTGGGTTATTAAACGTTTTTTTTTATTGTGTCTTATGAATTTCTTTTAAATGATTGAGATTTGTTTTCACTTATTTTTAAAGATATGACTTGTGTATTTTATAAACGGTGGCATTTCCATATTCAGTATACGTATATTACGATCGTATAAGCATGCTGTGTACGTATACGGGGTATAGGGGTGTTACATTCGATCCTAAATTGGATTGGGATACTCGATCCTAACTGGATTTGGATACTTGATCCTAAACTGGATTGGGATACTCGATCCTAACTTGATTTGGATACTCGATCCTAACTAGATTTGGATACTCGATCCTAAATGAATTTTGATACTCGGCTGTAACACCCCCATACCCTATATAAGTACTATACATATACCTGGTATACATACAATACGTATATAAAGTATAAGAATGTCACTTTTAGTTTCAATTTAAAAACCTTTATCCGAGTTCAAACAATATTACATTAATTTATAGAACATTTACAAAATCATTATACTTTCAATGGTCTTATATATATATTACTCTCATTCTTATTTACCAAAACTTTATTTATACATATGAATATTGTAACACCCCTTCCCGACCTACATGTGTAAGCTGAGTAGAGGCTCCACACTAACCTAATGTTGCTACCAATTTTACTTAGTCAAATTTTAGTTCCAATTTTAATAAAAATTTTGCCATAGTTTTGCCTAAAAATTGAGTCCCAAGTGTCGATGTAATATCCCTATTTGTGCCCTGGAAGTTTAGTTGTTGTTGTTGTTGTTGTTGTTCATTTGGATTAATTGTATATGTTAAGTTGTTAAGGAATTAGGGTTTAGAGAGAAGTGTATATGTTGTGTATATGGTAATATATATGACATATAAGTTGGTCAAAGGGAGAGTCAAGGTGTTGGATTTAGTGGAAGAAGATATTTCTTTTGTTATTATGGAATTACATATATGGGCATATAAGAGACAAGAGCTTAGTTATATAGTTAAGGGTGTTTTAGTAATTTTTTTTCCTTGTAGAATTGCATGGTGGAGATTAAAAGAAGAAAAGTAAGGTTGACTTATCATTTTCTTCTCTTTTCTATCATGTGTGGCCGGCTCAACATAGAGACAAGAGAGCAAGAGAACCAATGAAGGTTTTGATGATTTCAAGCTCAAATTGAAGAAAGTTTTCAAAGTTACAAGTTGGATTTTCAAGGAATTTCATTATTTGGTAAGTTTTCTCTTGTTTACTCTTGTTATTTTTGAAGTCTTGCTTGAGTTGAGTTGTGATTTGATGATGGTATGATTAAGTTGCTTATGGTGTGATTTTAAGTATTGATTTTGCTTGATAGATGAGAAGTTGAGTTGGTGAAGGTGTTGGAAGTGATTGTGTTGAGTTTGAGTTAGGGTTTTGAGTTGATAAGTGAGGTTTTTGTTATGTTTGATTGGTTATTTTTGTTAATCTTTGAATTAGTGGTGTTTGTTGGTTTTGAAAGTGAAGAAAACATGATTTTGGAAAGGGGCAGTAGCGTTTGGGATCCCACGCCCGTGGCCTTTTGATAGCCATGGCCGTGGGGGAGGTGACCACTTTTGGACAGAATTGTTCTCAAAGCCACGACCGTGGGGGTTGGAGGTGACCACGGCCGTGGGCTTTGCTTAGGGTTGTTGAGTTTTGTTTAGTGTTCTAAAGGTCTAAGATAAGCTTAATAAGTGTTAAATATTATAGAAATTGATGTATTGCATTATTGTTTTGGGTTAGGTTTTGGAAGAGGTGGTTTGCCCTAATTGTGAAGTGTAAAACCTTTGGAAGGAAGGATTGCTTAGAGTTGTGTGAGTGTTCATAAGGTAAGTACAACTACATTATTGCATTCATTTATAAGATGATGAAACTTAACACACATGTGAGTGTTAAGGTGTTAAAAGCATTAATGCATGGTGAATGCATATTGTTAATATTGTGTTAAGCAATGTGGAATGTATGTTAAGATCATTGTTTGTGTATACTTGAGTAGTAAAGTGTGGAACCATATGATTAATTGTTCATGATGAAAGTAAAATGGTTAATGTATAGTTGTCTATATGATAATGTAATGTGATACTATATATGAAGGATGTGATGAATTGCCCTAATGTGATTGATATTTGGTGTACAATCATTGTGATTGTTTATGATGATTTATATGATATGTGAGGCCATTGTGATTAGGCCAATATGATGCAAATGGAATAGTTGAGGCATGGTTGCCTAATGAATGGTGAATTGTGAAATGAGAAATGAATTGAGAAAGAAATAAATGAAATGTTTGTGTGCCTAATATGTTGATTCAACTTTCAGAGTCCTGTTTTTGATGGCATGCCTATGAACCATTGGATAGGTGAAATGGGAGGCCCGTAAACCGATTCCAATTGGTAATTATGATATGAATCACTGGATAGGCGAAATGGGAGGCTCGTAAGCCGATTCCAGTTGAAAATGTGAATATGGAATGATGGTGAAATGGGAGGCCCGTAAACCACTTCCATTTGAAAATTTGTAACAGTCTAGCCGGGTTGAGGATCTCCTCATGTTAATGGGTTGATGGTCCAAGAGACTGGGTCTGTTACACTATCCATGGATAGAGATATGATGTATATTGCTTACAGGCTTGATGATTGTGATATTGAATCAAAACAGGGACTCTGAACTTTGAATAACGTATTAGATGTGTTATGGGCCCAATGCTTGTGTTTGTCTATATGTGGTTATTGTTTGATGAAACTTATGAGTAAAGATAAGATATGATGTTATGAAACATGATTGTGGTTTGAGATACTATGATGACTATGGTATGAACTGAAGTGAAATATTTACTTGCTTTGTGCATAGAACTTGATTGTGTGACATGAGTATTGCATCATAGCATATCGATATTGTAGTTGCTTTACTAAGCCGTTGGCTTAGCGCGATTGCGTTCATCGCGCAGGTGTTAGAGAACAACCCGAGAGCTCCACTAGACCGAGTGAGTCTAGGAATTGAAGAGTTGTGTTGGACTTAAAGATCAAAGGGAAAGCTGCCAATCATGTATAAACTCTTTATGTTTTGTAAAGTATTGGATTTAATGTATATGTATATAACTTTGTAAACTTGTACTTGGATGTATTTATATATGTAAATATTTTGATAAATTCCGCTGCGTATTAAATAAAGTGTTTATACTTATTTTATTTTATTTTATTTTACAAGTAAATATCATTATACTATATATATATATTGTGAATTGTTTATGGAAAAAAAAATGTAGCATTCTTAGGTTCTATGTATGTTCATTACATGGTGGTGATATGTAGTGAACGTATATGGGACTTAGGGGTGTTACAGTTGTTTTGGTATCAGAGCCTAGGTTTGAGATTCTCAACCTAGGTAAAATGTAATAAAAAGAATATTTTGATTTTAAAAGTTGGTTTTGAATAAAATACATGTTGGTATTGGCAGCCTCTGATCTTTAATAAGGTGTATTTGGTCGTGTTTGCAGATATAGGTAGTAATGGATTCCCATTCACGACAGTCTGTTGAGGGAAGTGCAGAGAGTATAGCTCCTGTTGAGAGTAGGGAGGGAGCTAGAGTTGAGGTAGCCGGTGAGGTACCTGTTTCAGTGTCTGGGAGACCAGCAGGTGATGAGGTTCCACCAGTTTGGTTTAGACATATGATGGAAGTTATGAGGCAAGCACTGGTGCAGCCACCACCACCCCAGCCTCAGATATAGATGAGACATTATGATAAACTGAGGAAGTTTGGGGCAGAGGATTTTCTGGGTACGATAGATCCAGCTGTGGCAGAACAGTGGCTTGATAAAGTTCAGAGAATTTTTATTCAGTTGCAAGCCACGTCAGAGGAAAAGTTTGATTATGCTAGGTCATTATTGCAGAAGGACGCATATGACTGGTGGAAGACTGTACCACATGCCATGGATGATCCACCCACATTGACCTATGCTGATTTCCTTAGGGAATTTGAATTGAAGTATACTCCTAGGGAGTATAAGGATGTGAAGAAAATGGAGTTCTTGAGTTTGAAACAAGATCATCGTACAGTAACTGAATATGAAGTGGAGTTTATTCGATTAAGCCATTATGCGGGAGGCGTTATATCCGATGAAATTGACAGATGTAGGAGATTCGAAGAGGGGTTGAGGCCTTCTCTTATATGTCATGTGGCTGGATCCAGATATAATGATTTCTCTCAGCTTGTGGCAGCAGCACGGAGTATGGAAAGAGCTCAAAGCATTGCAGCTACATCTGAGGAAGAGACTAGAGTGAGAAGACCCCAGTTTGAGACAAGGTCTTCATCAGTGAAGAGGGGCAGAGGGAGCTTTGTTCCTAGAGTGGGAAGGAGTCAGAGGCCGATGAGTAGGTCAGGACAGTTTCAGAGACAGAGATCAAGACCTACAGCTTCTGTGGCTAGTGCACCAACTCCCTTTATTCAAAGATCCACTACACCTGTATGTGAGCGTTGTGGTAAGATTCATGTGGGTAATTGTCAGAGGATTGGTAGATCAGGGGTGTGTTTTCGTTGTGGATCGCCTGACCATTTCATTAGAGAGTGTCTGGAGATGCAGGACCAGAGGTCAGTGGAATCTACAGCTTCTCGGCAGAGTTTTAGCAGAGGAGGTCGAGGAAGCAGGGGTTTCAGCCGAGGGGGTAGATCTGGGTATAGTCAGAGAGGAGGATCTGCACCCAGGGATGACAGACCAGGTGAGGCTGGGCCTTCTCAGCGGGTTTATGTGATGCAAAGACAGCCTGATGCTTCTGCAGTCATAGCTGGTACTTTTTCTTTATTTGGCATTTCTGTACTTGCTTTGATTGACCCTGGATCCACACATTCATACATTAGTGCATCAGTGTTGCCTGTGTCTGAAATGCATGCTGAGTCCCTAGGATTTGATGTGTTGGTGACAAATCCTTTAGGGCATAGTGTGATTGTTAGTAAAGTGCATAGAGATTGTGCAGTGGTGGTACAGGATGAGAAGTTTTGTGGTGATTTGATTGAGATGCCATTTAAAGAATTTGATTTGATTCTAGGCATGGATTGGCTGTCTAGGCATGGAGCTGTGGTGGATTGTAGGAAGAAGTGTGTTACTTTGAGAACTAGTGATGATAGAGTGGTGCTGGTATCTAGTGAGCAGAGACAGCTTGCATCTTTGTTTGTTTCAGCTGTTGCAGCTAGGAAGATGATCAGAAAAGGGTGTGATGCCTATCTTGCTCATGTCTTAGATACCAGAGTGGTAGGTTCTCAATTGGATAGCATTCCCACAGTTTCAGAGTTTCCAGATGTTTTTCCAGAGGAGTTGCCAGGATTGCCTCCTGAGAGAGAGGTGGAGTTTGGTATTGACTTGTTGCCAGGTACCACTCCTATCTCTATTACTCCTTATAGAATGGCACCTGTTGAATTGAGAGAGTTAAAGGTGCAGTTGCAGGAGTTGTTGGATAAGGGTTTTATTCGCCCTAGTGTGTCGCCATGGGGAGCTCCTGTTTTGTTTGTTAAGAAGAAAGATGGTACTATGAGATTGTGTATCGATTATAGGCAATTAAACAAGATAACTATCAAGAATAAATACCCTTTGCCTAGAATCGATGATCTCTTTGATCAATTAAAGGGAGCCGCTGTGTTTTCTAAAATTGATTTGAGATCAGGGTATCATCAATTGCGGGTTAGAGCTGAGGATGTGCCAAAGACAGCTTTTCGAACCAGGTATGGGCATTATGAGTTTTTGGTAATGCCATTTGGTTTGACGAATGCACCTGCCGCTTTTATGGATTTGATGAACAGGGTGTTTAGGCCCTATTTGGATCAGTTTGTGGTAGTGTTTATCGATGATATTTTGGTGTATTCGCGAAATGAAGAGGAGCATAGTGAGCATCTTCGGATTGTGTTACAAATCTTGAGAGAGAAGCAGTTATTTGCTAAGCTGTCAAAGTGTGAATTCTGGCTTGATCAAGTAGCTTTTCTCGGTCATATTGTGTCAGCAGATGGCATTAGGGTTGACCCGAGTAAAGTTGAAGCTATTTTGAATTGGAGTCCACCGAAGACTGTGACTGAAGTTAGAAGTTTTCTGGGATTGGCAGGCTATTATCGACGCTTCGTGAAAGGATTTTCTTTGATAGCTACTCCACTTACCAGATTACTTCGAAAGGGAGTGAGATTTGTGTGGACGGATCAATGTCAAGCTAGTTTTGAGCAGTTGAAAGAGATGTTGACTCAAGCGCCTGTTCTCACTTTACCTGTGGAAGACAAACCATATGTGATCTATAGTGATGCTTCACATAGTGGTTTGGGTTGTGTGTTGATGCAAGAGGGTAAAGTGATAGCTTATGCTTCTCGTCAGTTGAAGCCGCATGAGCTCAATTATCCGACTCATGACTTGGAGTTAGCAGCTATTGTGTTTGCTTTAAAGATTTGGCGACATTATTTGTATGGAGAGAAATGTTTTATCTATACTGATCACAAAAGTTTGAAGTATTTGGGTGTTCAGAAGGAGCTAAATCTTCGGCAGAGAAGATGGTTAGAGTTGATTAAAGACTACGACTGCTTGATTGATTATCATCCGGGTAAGGCAAATGTTGTGGCAGATGCCTTGAGTCGGAAGTCTTTAGCAGGTTTGACTGCTTATTCGCTCTTGTTGCTTGTTGAGTTGAGAGCATTGCATGCTAGTTTTGTAGTTTGTGATGATGGTGCATTGATGGCACAATTGCATTTGAGGCCAGTGTTATTAGACCAGACTAAGGAGGCTCAGTTGACTGATGAGAAAATTCAGAAGATTGTGTCAGTTTGTCGACAGGGAGAGAGCCGAGATTTTGTTGTGAGAGATGATGGGAGTTTGTGGTTCAAGAATAGATTGTGTGTGCCTGATGATGATAATTTGAGAAAAATTATTTTAGGAGAAGCACACCAATCAGCTTTTTCCATGCATCCGGGCAGTACCAAGATGTACCATCATTTGAGACAACATTATTGGTGGTCCGGTATGAAGAGAGACATTGCAGAGTTTGTATCTAGATGTCTCACATGTCAGAGGGTGAAAGCTGAGCATCAAGTTCCAACTGGGTTGCTTCAACCTTTGTCAGTGCCTGAATGGAAGTGGGATAGAGTAACTATGGACTTTGTGTCTGGTTTGCCTTTGACACAAAGAAAGCATGATGCCATTTGGGTGATTGTTGATAGGCTGACTAAGACAGCTCATTTTCTTCCAGTTCGGATGGATTATTCTTTGGAGAGGTTGGCTGAGCTGTATATCCATAAAATTGTGAAGTTGCATGGAGTCCCAATTTCTTTAGTGTCTGATCGAGATCCTAGGTTCACCTCGAGATTTTGGAAGAGTTTGCATGGAGCTTTAGGTTCTCGATTGCATTTCAGTACTGCTTTCCATCCTCAGACAGATGGGCAGTCAGAGAGAGTGATACAGATTATCGAGGATATGTTGAGAAGTTGTGTTATTGACTTCTCTGGAAGTTGGGACGGATTCTTGTCACTTGTGGAGTTTGCCTATAATAACAGTCATCAATCGAGCATTGGTATGGCACCATTCGAGGCATTATATGGGAGGAGGTGTAGAACACCTTTGTGTTGGAGTGAAACTGGTGAAGGTAAGATAATTGGTCCTGATTTGGTTAAGGAAACAGAAGATAAAGTGAAAATGATTCGAGATAGATTGAAAGCAGCTTCAGATCGACAAAAGTCTTATGCGGATTTAAAAAGGAGAGACATTGAGTATAATGTGGGAGAGAAAGTATTTTTGAAAGTTTCTCCTTGGAAAAAGATTTTAAGATTTGGTCGGAAAGGGAAGCTGAGTCCTCGTTTCATTGGGCCATATGAAGTTTTAGAAAGAGTGGGACCAGTTGCTTATCGGCTTGTTTTGCCACCTGATTTGGACTGGATTCATAATGTCTTCCATGTTTCTATGTTGAGAAGGTACAGATCGGACCCATCTCATGTGTTATCAGTTGAATCTATTGAGGTGAGTCCGGATCTGACATTTGAAGAAGAGCCAGTTGCTATTTTGGCACATGAAGTGAAAGAGTTGAGGAACAAGAGAGTGCCACTTGTGAAAGTGTTATGGAAGAATCATGGGAGAGAAGAGGCAACTTGGGAGAGTGAGCAAGCAATGCGAGACCAGTATCCTCAGTTATTTCAGAATTAATTTCAGGTAATTTCGAGGACGAAATTTCTTTTTAGAGGGGGAGAATTGTAATATCCCTATTTGTGCCCTGGAAGTTTAGTTGTTGTTGTTGTTGTTGTTGTTGTTGTTCAGTTGGATTAATTGTATATGTTAAGTTGTTAAGGAATTAGGGTTTAGAGAGAAGTGTATATGTTGTGTATATGGTAATATATATGACATATAAGTTGGTCAAAGGGAGAGTCAAGGTGTTGGATTTAGTGGAAGAAGATATTTCTTTTGTTATTATGGAATTACATATATGGGCATATAAGAGACAAGAGCTTAGTTATATAGTTAAGGGTGTTTTAGTAATTTTTTTCCTTGTAGAATTGCATGGTGGAGATTAAAAGAAGAAAAGTAAGGTTGACTTATCATTTTCTTCTCTTTTCTATCATGTGTGGCCGGCTCAACATAGAGACAAGAGAGCAAGAGAACCAATGAAGGTTTTGATGATTTCAAGCTCAAATTGAAGAAAGTTTTCAAAGTTACAAGTTGGATTTTCAAGGAATTTCATTATTTGGTAAGTTTTCTCTTGTTTACTCTTGTTATTTTTGAAGTCTTGCTTGAGTTGAGTTGTGATTTGATGATGGTATGATTAAGTTGCTTATGGTGTGATTTTAAGTATTGATTTTGCTTGATAGATGAGAAGTTGAGTTGGTGAAGGTGTTGGAAGTGATTGTGTTGAGTTTGAGTTAGGGTTTTGAGTTGATAAGTGAGGTTTTTGTTATGTTTGATTGGTTATTTTTGTTAATCTTTGAATTAGTGGTGTTTGTTGGTTTTGAAAGTGAAGAAAACATGATTTTGGAAAGGGGCAGTAGCGTTTGGGATCCCACGCCCGTGGCCTTTTGATAGCCATGGCCGTGGGGGAGGTGACCACTTTTGGACAGAATTGTTCTCAAAGCCACGACCGTGGGGGTTGGAGGTGACCACGGCCGTGGGCTTTGCTTAGGGTTGTTGAGTTTTGTTTAGTGTTCTAAAGGTCTAAGATAAGCTTAATAAGTGTTAAATATTATAGAAATTGATGTATTGCATTATTGTTTTGGGTTAGGTTTTGGAAGAGGTGGTTTGCCCTAATTGTGAAGTGTAAAACCTTTGGAAGGAAGGATTGCTTAGAGTTGTGTGAGTGTTCATAAGGTAAGTACAACTACATTATTGCATTCATTTATAAGATGATGAAACTTAACACACATGTGAGTGTTAAGGTGTTAAAAGCATTAATGCATGGTGAATGCATATTGTTAATATTGTGTTAAGCAATGTGGAATGTATGTTAAGATCATTGTTTGTGTATACTTGAGTAGTAAAGTGTGGAACCATATGATTAATTGTTCATGATGAAAGTAAAATGGTTAATGTATAGTTGTCTATATGATAATGTAATGTGATACTATATATGAAGGATGTGATGAATTGCCCTAATGTGATTGATATTTGGTGTACAATCATTGTGATTGTTTATGATGATTTATATGATATGTGAGGCCATTGTGATTAGGCCAATATGATGCAAATGGAATAGTTGAGGCATGGTTGCCTAATGAATGGTGAATTGTGAAATGAGAAATGAATTGAGAAAGAAATAAATGAAATGTTTGTGTGCCTAATATGTTGATTCAATTTTCAGAGTCCTGTTTTTGATGGCATGCCTATGAACCATTGGATAGGTGAAATGGGAGGCCCGTAAACCGATTCGAATTGGTAATTATGATATGAATCACTGGATAGGCGAAATGGGAGGCCCGTAAGCCGATTCCAGTTGAAAATGTGAATATGGAATGATGGTGAAATGGGAGGCCCGTAAACCACTTCCATTTGAAAATTTGTAACAGTCTAGCCGGGTTGAGGATCTCCTCATGTTAATGGGTTGATGGTCCAAGAGACTGGGTCTGTTACACTATCCATGGATAGAGATATGATGTATATTGCTTACAGGCTTGATGATTGTGATATTGAATCAAAACAGGGACTCTGAACTTTGAATAACGTATTAGATGTGTTATGGGCCCAATGCTTGTGTTTGTCTATATGTGGTTATTGTTTGATGAAACTTATGAGTAAAGATAAGATATGATGTTATGAAACATGATTGTGGTTTGAGATACTATGATGACTATGGTATGAACTGAAGTGAAATATTTACTTGCTTTGTGCATAGAACTTGATTGTGTGACATGAGTATTGCATCATAGCATATCGATATTGTAGTTGCTTTACTAAGCCGTTGGCTTAGCGCGATTGCGTTCATCGCGCAGGTGTTAGAGAACAACCCGAGAGCTCCACTAGACCGAGTGAGTCTAGGAATTGAAGAGTTGTGTTGGACTTAAAGATCAAAGGGAAAGCTGCCAATCATGTATAAACTCTTTATGTTTTGTAAAGTATTGGATTTAATGTATATGTATATAACTTTGTAAACTTGTACTTGGATGTATTTATATATGTAAATATTTTGATAAATTCCGCTGCGTATTAAATAAAGTGTTTATACTTATTTTATTTTATTTTATTTTACAAGTAAATATCATTATACTATATATATATATATTGTGAATTGTTTATGGAAAAAAAAATGTAGCATTCTTAGGTTCTATGTATGTTCATTACATGGTGGTGATATGTAGTGAACGTATATGGGACTTAGGGGTGTTACAGTCGACAAAACTAGTTTTTTTTTTAAAAAACATTTTACACAAACCAATGCAAACAAAATCATTCTCAATACACTCCCAATAAATCCCCCTTATAACCTCAACTACAACCTGCAAATAAGATTTACACTTCTAGTACAAAATAAAGTAAAGGTTTATTGTAACACCCCCACACCTGGTACAAGCACACTACAACACCACAATGTAGCATAAGTGCACCAAACATAGGGATGCTACGGTTCTCTTAACATTCAAAACACTTTAAAACTTGATACCATACCCTATTCATTATACATTAAAATATTACACAGCGGAAGTTATAAAATATTTACATATTTACATATTAAACATTTCTTTACAAAAATATAAAGAATTATACATGATTGGCAAGTTTGCTCTGATCTTTAAGCTCCCAAAATGAATTCTTCAAGGTCTACTCACACTTGGTCTTGATGAACTCTCGGGTTCAACTCTATCAACTCTATTACCTGTGTGATTAAACACTATCGCGCTAAGCCAACGGCTTAGTAAGATAATCATGCAAATGATATGACTTAGTGCAATGCAATGTCATTTCTCAATCCATAATATACATGTAACATCATATATGCAAAACTAACAACATACTTTCACTTTACATATCACATTTCAATATCTTTTCATATACTTCATTAATATTCATTTAACCATTCATAATCAACACTAAACAAAGACAAGCATGGGCCCAAGACATACTAATATGCCATTCAATTTTCAGAGTTAATGTTTTGGTTTTGTTATCACATTTATCAATATCATATACCCAACTAGGCTTCAAGGACTAAGTCCAACCTAGCTTCAAGGGTGGTAACATCTCAATTAGGCTTCAAGGATTCAATCCAACTTAACTTCAAGAGATTGTTACACTTATTAGGCATGCCACCAACAACAAACTCTGAAAATGGAATAACACATTAGCCACACAATTCATTCTCAATTCTCATTATCATTTAGGCAAACATGCCTCATTTATCTCCATTGAATCACCTTAGCCAATAACAATGGCTTCACATTTCATTTCACAATATAACATTTCATTATTCAAGTATATATTTATCTCATCCATGATCACATTATATCTCACATAGCATCATTCATAAATATCAACATTTCATTCCACATTACTCATGAAACACATTACCATTCACAATGCATAACATAACATTGTTCAATCTCAACAATGCAAGAACAACAAAGAATTAAAACCCTAACCTACACAATTGAGGGACACGGTCAGCCACTTGAAGGACACGGTTAGGGCAATTCAACCTTTTCACAATCTAATCCAAAAGGAGTATTAGCAAAATGACCATATGAATAGTACATTCTGGTTTTAGACTCCATTTTATCCTTATTTTGAAAAATTGTATAAAATAATCTACTTGACTAAAAATTCTAAATTTTTTACAGAATTTAGTTTTGTATCTTAAAATCATTCCTTTAAAATTTCAGATCAAACTGAACACAAAATCTTGGTCAAATAGTTCACCTAACCAGACTGCCCCAATTGCCCTGCATCCTGGCAACAGTTCTGAACTTTGTGAATTTCATAAATCAATTTCAATCAACGTGGTTCCAAATTATTTTTCTCAAATACTAGACTCACTAAGCAACAACATATCCAAAATTCAATTGAATATGATTTTTCTACATTTTATTAAAAATCCCGAAATAGAGCTGTCTCAGTTAAGGTACCTGCTGGAACAGGTCTAATAAAAATAATCTTTCTAAACTCATAACCTATCCAAAATCGAATCAACATATTTTTCAGTCATTCTAGACTCATAGAGGCACAACATATCAAAAATTCACTTCAAGAACATTTTTCTATAATTAATTAAAAATCATACAAGTCACAGCCTTTACTAATTGTAAAACAGAAAAAGAATTCACTAAACACCCTCTTACTCTTCCATCACCAACACCAACCTAGCTTCTTATCTTTAATTCCATTTCAACACTTGAGAATAAATCATAAACACATCTCATCATCAAATCATCAAACCCTAATTAACTTCCCATACCACTTCAAAAGTAGGAAAGAAATCAAAGGAAAGATCTTACCTTAGTTAAAACTTCTTGAATCAACACTTGAACACTTAAACTTCCTTCAATTTTGAACTCAACTCATCAAGAACCTCTCTTCACCTCTTACTTCCCTTTGTCTATGGAGGAGCCGGCCACTTCATGAAAGAAAGAAGAAAATGATGAAGAAACAAAGTCAAACCTTCTTTAAATATCCACCATGTGATTCAATTCAAGCAATTACCAAATTGCCCTCCACCATAAAACTAACCTTTTGTCTCATATAAGCCCATATATGTAATTACACACTCAACACAAAATATATCTCTCTTCCTTTGACTCTTCCTTTGACCCATTTATATGTTATATATATCATCATATACACAACATATACCATTCTCTCTAAACCCTAATTCTTTTCTTATCCCATCATATACATTCAATCCAATTTATAACAATAACAACAACAACAATATGCAAAACTTCTAGGGCAAAAATGAGGATATTACAATTATCCCCCTCTAAAAAGAAAATTTCGTCCTCGAAATTACCTGATATCAAAGCTGAAACAATTGCGGATATTGCTCTCGCATGGATTGTTCACTTTCCCAAGTTGCTTCTTCTTTCCCATGATTTTTCCACAAAATCTTCACAAGTGGCACTCTCTTGTTTCTCAATTCTTTCACATCACGTGCCAAAATAGCAACTGGTTCCTCTTCAAATGTTAGATCAGAATTTACTTCAATTGACTCAATCGGCAACACATGAGATGGATCCGATCTATACCTCCTCAACATAGAAACATGAAATATGTTATGAATACGATCCAACTCAAGTGGCAAAGCAAATCGATACGCCACTGGCCCAACTCTTTCTAACACTTCATACGGCCCAATGAAACGAGGACTCAATTTTCCTATCCGACCGAACCTCAAAATCTTCTTCCAAGGAGATACTTTCAAAAACACCTTATCTCCAACATCAAACTCTATGTCTCTCCTCTTCAAATCTGCATAAGACTTCTGTCGGTCTGAAGCTGCTTTCAATCTGCCTCGAATTAGCTTTACTTTTTCTTCAGTTTCTTGAATCAAATCAGGCCCAATTAACTTACCTTCCCCAATTT
Organism: Garcia nutans; assembly: GCA_947685225.1. Lineage (NCBI taxonomy): Eukaryota > Viridiplantae > Streptophyta > Magnoliopsida > Malpighiales > Euphorbiaceae > Garcia > Garcia nutans. The sequence goes on from CANTUV010000024.1 coordinate 57,649,170, forward strand.
CACTCCAACAAAGAGGTGTCTTACATCGTCTGCCATACAATGCTTCAAATGGTGCCATACCAATGCTGGATTGATGACTGTTGTTGTATGCAAACTCCACAAGAGGTAAAAATCTATCCCAACTTTCAGTGAAATCAATGACACAGCTTCTCAACATGTCTTCAAGAATCTGTATCACCCTCTCTGACTGTCCATCCGTCTGTGGATGAAAAGCAGTGCTAAAGTGCAGTCGAGAACCTAAAGCACTATGCAAACTCTTCCAAAATCTGGAAGTAAACCTGGGATCTCGATCAGACACTAAAGAAGTTGGAACACCATGCAGTCTCACAATCTCATGGATATACAACTCAGCCAATCTCTCCAAAGAGTAATCCAACCGAACCGGAAGGAAATGAGCTGTCTTAGTCAATCTATCCACAATCACCCATATGGCATCATGTTTCTTTTGTGTCAATGGCAACCCAGACACAAAATCCATTGTCACTCTTTCCCACTTCCATTCTGGTACTGACAACGGTTGAAGCAACCCGATTGGAACTTGATGCTCTGCTTTAACCTTCTGACAAGTGAGACATTTCGACACAAAATCTGCAATGTCTCTCTTCAAACCAATCCACCAATAATGCTGTCTCAAATCATGATACATCTTCGTATTACCCGGATGCATAACAAATATTGACTGATGAGCTTCTTCTAAAATAATCTTCTTCAAATCAGCATCATCGGGTACACATAATCTATTTTTAAACCATAGGCTCCCATCACTTTTCATAACAAAATCTCTACTCTTTCCACTCTGACAATCTGAAATAATTTTCTGAATCTTCATATCAGTCAACTGAGCTTCTCTGATCTGATTCAACAAAACTGGTCTCACTTGCAATTGTGCCAACAATGCACCATCATCACAAGGTACAAAGCTAGCATGCAATGCTCTCAATTCAACAAGCAACGAGAGCGAGTAAACTGTTAAACCAGCTAAAGACTTCCGACTCAAGGCATCAGCAACTACATTTGCTTTACCTGGATGATAATCAATCAAACAGTCGTAGTCTTTAATCAATTCTAACCATCTACTCTGACGAAGATTGAGTTCTTTCTGGACACCCAAATACTTTAAACTCTTATGATCAGTGTAAATGAAACATTTCTCCCCAAACAGATAGTGGCGCCAAATCTTCAATGCAAACACAATGGCAGCCAATTCCAAATCATGGGTCGGATAGTTAAGCTCATGCGGTTTCAACTGTCGAGATGCATAAGCTATAACTTTCCCTTCCTGCATCAATACACACCCCAAACCTCTATGTGAAGCATCACTGTAAATCACATATGGTTTGCCTTCAACAGGTAAAGTAAGAACAGGCGCTTGAGTCAACAACTCTCTCAACTACTCAAAACTAACCTGACACTGATCTGTCCACAAGAACCTCACTCCCTTACGAAGCAATCTGGTGAGTGGAGTAGCTATCAAAGAAAACCCTTTTACAAACCGCCGGTAATAGCCTGCCAAACCCAGAAAACTTCTAATCTCTGTCACAGACTTGGGTGGACTCCAATTTAAAATGGCTTCAACTTTACTCGGATCAACTCTAATGCCTTCAGCTGAAACAATATGTCCGAGAAAAGCGACTTGATCCAACCAGAACTCACACTTCGACAATTTGGCAAACAACTGCTTCTCTCTCAAAATCTGCAATACAATCCGCAGATGCTTGTCATGTTCCTCTTCATTCCGCGAATACACTAGTATATCATCAATGAAGACCACTACAAACTGATCCAAATAGGGCCTAAACACCCTATTCATCAAATCCATAAAAGCTGCAGGTGCATTCGTTAGACCAAAAGGCATAACTAGAAATTCATAATGCCCATACCTGGTCCGAAAGGCGGTCTTCGGAACATCCTCAGCTCTGACTCTCAGCTGATGGTACCCAGATCTCAAATCAATTTTAGAAAACACAGCTGCACCTTTCAATTGATTAAAGAGATCATCGATTCTAGGCAAAGGATATTTATTTTTAATAGTCACCTTGTTCAATTGCCTATAATCGATACACAACCTCATAGTACCATCTTTCTTCTTCACAAATAGCACAGGAGCTCCCCAAGGAGAAACACTGGGGCGAATAAATCCTTTGTCCAACAACTCCTGTAATTGCACTTTCAACTCCCTCAATTCTGCTGGTGCCATTCTGTAAGGAGTAATAGAGATAGGAGTGGTACCAGGCAACAATTCAATACCGAACTCCACCTCTCTCTCAGGAGGCAATCCTGGCAACTCCTCTGGAAAAACATCAGAGAACTCTGCAACTGTGGCAATACTATCAATGGGAGAACCCTTCACTCTAGTATCCATCACATGAGCAAGGTAGGCTTCACACCCCTTTCTAATCAACCTCCTGGCTGTAACAGCTGAAACAAATAAGGAGGCTAGCTGTTCCTGCTCATTAGATACTATCACCTCTCTACCATCACCCGTTCTCAAAGAAACAATTTTCTTTTCACAATCCACCACAGCTCCATGTCGAGATAGCCAATCCATACCTAAAATCACGTCATATTCCTTAAATGGCATCTCAATCAAATCCCCAAGGAACTCCTCACCCTGCACCACTACTGCACTATCTCGGTGCACCTTACTCACAACCACACTATGCCCTAAAGGATTTGTCACCAATACATCAAATCCTAGGGACTCAGCATGCAAATCAGACACAGGCAAAATAGATGCACTAATATAAGAATGTGTGGAACCCGGATCAATTAAAGCAAGTACTGATATATCAAATAAAGAAAAAGTACCAGCTATGATTGTCGAAGCATCTGGTTGCCTCTGCATAACATACATCCTCTGGGAAGAACCAACCTCCTCTGGCCTACTCTCCTTGGATATAGCACCTCCTTTAGCACTGAACCCCGATCTGCCACCTCTACCAAAACCCCTGCCTCCTCGACCTCCCCTCACACTAAGTCGAGAAGCTGCAGTATCAGCTGACATCTGCTCTTGCCTCTCAGGGCAATCTCTAACAAAATGTTCGGGAGACCCACATCTGAAGCATACTCCTGCCACACCAGTCTTCCAACAAGGACCACCATGTGGCCTACCACAATGAATGCATACTGGTAGAGTGGATCTCTGAGTCACTGGGGTCGGAGCACTCGCCACTGAAGCTGTAGGTCTAAATCTCTGCCTCTGAAACTGTGCCGACCTACCCGCTGGCCTCTAACTCCTGCTAACTCGAGGAATAAAACTTCCCCTACCTCTCTTAGCAGATGAAGACCCTGCCTCAAACTGGGCCTTCTTACTCTGGTCTCTTCTTCTGAAGCAGCCGCTGCAATACCCTGGGCTCGCTCTACACTTCGAGCTGCTGCCACAAGCTGGGAAAAATCATGATATCTGAATCCAGCTACCAGACACATGATAGAGGGCCTCAATCCCTCCTCAAATCTCCGACATCGATCTATCTCATCTGAAATAATACCCCCAGCATACTCACTCAACCGAATAAATTCAATCTCATACTCCGTTACGGTCCGGTGATCTTGCCTCAAATCTAAAAACTCTCTTTTCTTCCCATCTTTATACTCCCTTGGAGTGTACTTCAATTCAAATTCTCTCAGAAAATCTTCATTGGATAAGGTAGGTGGATCATCCATAGAATGGGGCACTGTCTTCCACCAACTATATGCATCCTTCTGCAACAAGGATCTTGCATAATCAAACCTTTCCTCTGAAGTAGCTTGCAATTGAACAAAGATTCTCTGAACTTTGTCTAACCATTGCTCAGCTACTGCTGGATCAGTAGTACCTATAAAATCTTCGGCTCCATACTTCCTTAGTTTGTCATAATGCCTTACTGACACCAAAGGCTGTGGGGGTGGTGGCGGTGGTTGCACTGGTGCTTGCCTCAAAGCATCTACCACATGCCTAAGCCAGACTGGTGGAACCTCCTCACCAGCTGGTCTCCCTGATACTGAAGCAGGTACCTCCTCAGCACTATCAACCCTAGCTCCCTCATCAGGAGCAACACTCTCTGCACTACCCTCAGCTGACTGACGCAGAAGGGGATCCATCACAACCTATGTCTGCAAACACAGCAGAATACAACTTATTAAAGATCAGAGGTTGCCAATCCCAAACATGTATATTATTCAAAAACCACTTTTAAAGTTCAAAATAGTCTTTTTATTACATTTTACCTAGGTTGAGAATCTCAAACCTAGGCTCTGATACCAAAACAATTGTAACACCCCTTCCCGACCTACATGTGTAAGCTGAGTAGAGGCGCCACACTAACCTAATGTTGCTACCAATTTTACTTAGTCAAATTTTAGTTCCAATTTTAATAAAAATTTTGCCATAGTTTCGCCTAAAAATTGAGTCCCAAGTGTCGACAAAACTAGTTTTTTTTTAAAAAACATTTTACACAAACCAATGCAAACAAAATCATTCTCAATACACTCCCAATAAATCCCCCTTATAACCTCAACTGCAACCTGCAAATAAGATTTACACTTCTAGTACAAAATAAAGTAAAGGTTTATTGTAACACCCCCACACCTGGTACAAGCACACTACAACACCACAATGTAGCATAAGTGCACCAAACATAGGGATGCTACGGTTCTCTTAACATTCAAAACACTTTAAAACTTGATACCATACCCTATTCATTATACATTAAAATATTACACAGCGGAAGTTATAAAATATTTACATATTTACATATTAAACATTTCTTTACAAAAATATAAAGAATTATACATGATTGGCAAGTTTGCTCTGATCTTTAAGCTCCCAAAATGAATTCTTCAAGGTCTACTCACACTTGGTCTTGATGAACTCTCGGGTTCAACTCTATCAACTCTATTACCTGCGCGATTAAACACTATCGTGCTAAGCCAACGGCTTAGTAATATAATCATGCAAATGATATGACTTAGTGCAATGCAATGTCATTTCTCAATCCATAATATACATGTAACATCATATATGCAAAACTAACAACATACTTTCACTTTACATATCACATTTCAATATCTTTTCATATACTTCATTAATATTCATTTAACAATTCATAATCAACACTAAACAAAGACAAGCATGGGCCCAAGACATACTAATATGCCATTCAATTTTCAGAGTTAATGTTTTGGTTTTGTTATCACATTTATCAATATCATATACCCAACTAGGCGTCAAGGACTAAGTCCAACCTAGCTTCAAGGGTGGTAACATCTCAATTAGGCTTCAAGGATTCAATCCAACCTAACTTCAAGAGATTGTTACACTTATTAGGCATGCCACCAACAACAAACTCTGAAAATGGAATAACACATTAGCCACACAATTCATTCTCAATTCTCATTATCATTTAGGCAAACATGCCTCATTTATCTCCATTGAATCACCTTAGCCAATAACAATGGCTTCACATTTCATTTCACAATATAACATTTCATTATTCAAGTATATATTTATCTCATCCATGATCACATTATATCTCACATAGCATCATTCATAAATATCAACATTTCATTCCACATTACTCATGAAACACATTACCATTCACAATGCATAACATAACATTGTTCAATCTCAACAATGCAAGAACAACAAAGAATTAAAACCCTAACCTACACAATTGAGGGACACGGTCAGCCACTTGAAGGACACGGTTAGGGCAATTCAACCTCTTCACAATCTAATCCAAAAGGAGTATTAGCAAAATGACCATATGAATAGTACATTCTGGTTTTAGACTCCATTTTATCCTTATTTTGAAAAATTGTATAAAATAATCTACTTGACTAAAAATTCTAAATTTTTTACAGAATTTAGTTTTGTATCTTAAAATCATTCCTTTAAAATTTCAGATCAAACTGAACACAAAATCTTGGTCAAATAGTTCACCTAACCAGACTGCCCCAATTGCCCTGCATCCTGGCAACAGTTCTGAACTTTGTGAATTTCATAAATCAATTTCAATCAACGTGGTTCCAAATTATTTTTCTCAAATACTAGACTCACTAAGCAACAACATATCCAAAATTCAATTGAATATGATTTTTCTACATTTTATTAAAAATCCCGAAATAGAGCTGTCTCAGTTAAGGTACCTGCTGGAACAGGTCTAATAAAAATAATCTTTCTAAACTCATAACCTATCCAAAATCGAATCAACATATTTTTCAGTCATTCTAGACTCATAGAGGCACAACATATCAAAAATTCACTTCAAGAACATTTTTCTATAATTAATTAAAAATCATACAAGTCACAGCCTTTACTAATTGTAAAACAGAAAAAGAATTCACTAAACACCCTCTTACTCTTCCATCACCAACACCAACCTAGCTTCTTATCTTTAATTCCATTTCCACACTTGAGAATAAATCATAAACACATCTCATCATCAAATCATCAAACCCTAATTAACTTCCCATACCACTTCAAAAGTAGGAAAGAAATCAAAGGAAAGATCTTACCTTAGTTAAAACTTCTTGAATCAACACTTGAACACTTAAACTTCCTTCAATTTTGAACTCAACTCATCAAGAACCTCTCTTCACCTCTTGCTTCCCTTTGTCTATGGAGGAGCCGGCCACTTCATGAAAGAAAGAAGAAAATGATGAAGAAACAAAGTCAAACCTTCTTTAAATATCCACCATGTGATTCAATTCAAGCAATTACCAAATTGCCCTCCACCATAAAACTAACCTTTTGTCTCATATAAGCCCATATATGTAATTACACACTCAACACAAAAATATCTCTCTTCCTTTGACTCTTCCTTTGACCCATTTATATGTTATATATATCATCATATACACAACATATACCATTCTCTCTAAACCCTAATTCTTTTCTTATCCCATCATATACATTCAATCCAATTTATAACAATAACAACAACAACAATATGCAAAACTTCTAGGGCAAAAATGAGGATATTACAAATATATTCTTATAAAAAATACAACATAATTAAATCACACATGTATGCATCACCTTCTAGTTGGTCTCGACAAACTCTTACTCTTCTCATGGCATAACGAAAGACTTCAGATCTACCATCTACTCACTTGCGCGATTACACATTCACGCTAAGCCCGAGAGCTTAGTAATACAAATAAATAGTATAAACATATAGTACAAAAATTCTAACATACAAATATATTAACCTCATGTACCAATAGTTTCTTATCATGGTTTTTCCCTTTTCAATTACACCTTTCATATATCTCTACTAATCTCATATATCATATATACATATGCATATACATCATTTCAACAAATCACCAATCAACGACTTATCCAACCCTTTGTGGAAACAATACTCACAAGTTCCACATTTATATCCATTTTACACATCATATTATATTTTCATAAACTCATTTCTCAACATAGCTCCTCAAGCCATATTCACTTTCAATAATTTACTTATGTATTGTATACATCTCATTCCATGATTATCATCATAAATCACATAACAATACATTTTTCATTCCATAATTCACATTTAAGCAAAGACACGCATGGGCCCAAAAGACACTAATATGCCATTCAACTTTCAGAGTTAATGTTTTGGTTTAATTATCTCATTTATCATTATCATTATCCCAACTAGGCTTCAAGGATTATGTTGAACCAAGCTTCAAGGGGAACAAAGCATGCTAAGTATCAACCCAACTTGGGTTCAAGAACCAATCCAACCTAGCTTCAAGGGTTGTAATATCTCAATTAGGCTTCAAGGACTAGACCCAACCAAGCTTCAAGGGGAGTATAACATGTTAACTTCAACCCAACTTGGCTTCAAGGATCAAGCCCAACCTAACTTCAAGAGATTGTTACTATTAGGCATGCCACCAACAACAAAACTCTGAAAATGAATAACATATTAGACACACAATTCATTTATTATTTCATTATCAATTTCATTCTCAATGCTCATCATCATCTAGGCAAACATGCCCCACATATCTCATTTGAATCATAATAGCCAATAACAATGGCTTCACATCTCATTTGTTTCAATTCACATTATAATACCTCATTATTGAAATATACATAATCAAACACATTAAGAATAATCATCATTGATATACACATATATAATTTACCTCATTCATAGATTTAGAATCCTCAATATACATTTGTTTAAGTCATCCTTGTTTTAAGTATATTTAAAGTGTAGATACAAAAAGACCTTTGGAGGATCCCACAATGCAAGAATAGAAAATAAATAAATACAGTAGCCAAAACACTCAAGGGACACGGCCAAGCTTGTGACCGTGTCTCTCAACAAAAATTCCAACACGGCCAAGACTCCCCTAGCTTGGCCGTGTCTCCCTTAAATCCAAAGAACAAAAACAAAAGAAGAAAGATGGAATCAGGCAGTAGCAGACACGGGCAAGGGACACGGCCAAGATAGTGGCCGTGTCTCTCCAAAAATCATCCAACACGGCCAAGTTTCCCCTGACTTGGCCGTGTCTCCCATAACATGGCCGTGTCTCTCCTTAAATTTTGGTCGTGTCTCTCAATAATCTAAAAACCAAACACGGCCAAGCCTCCTTGATTGCATTAAATCACATTATACACAATATAGCATGATTCAAATGGATATAATCAATGTTCTAGGCACATATATTACATGCTTATCACAATATTCACACTATTAATACACATCAACAATGCATTAGATTCACTAACACATTTACAAATTAATGTAATTTGTACTTACCTTAAGAATCACTCACACCAATCTATACACTTTACCTTCCAAGAACTCTTCACCACTTAAATTAGGGCAATCCACTTCCTTCACAACCTAATCCAAAAACAATGATAAGATACATGAATTCCAATACAAGTATTCACTTATGAAACTCATTCTAAAACTTTAGATCACAACTTCACAAATCACATCTCTCTCTAGGATCCAAACTCATTTATTTTATGTTTTCAACTTCCTTAAACACAACATACATCAATCATATATCAATTATTCAATTCCCCAACTCCTTTATATTAAACCCTTATTAAACAATTTCAATAATCCATCATCACTCTCACAACTAACCATATCAAATCCAAACATAAACAATAGAAATCCATACAAGGAAATGAATACTTGGATATTATGCCAAATCTTCAATAACCATCTTCAATTCTCTCAAAATCCCTTTGGATTTGATATGTATATTGATGAAATCATCTCTCTCTCTCTCTCTCTCTCGTGCAAGAAGAAGAAGAAGAAGAAGAAGAAGAAGGGAAGAAGATCTTTTCTTCTTTTCTCATACTTATCATATATATATATATAATAATAATAATAATTATATAATTAATTATTTCTAAAATAATCTCCACCACCACTTTCTTCCTTTGACTTTCCTTTCTTCTTTTCCTTTTATTATTATTATTATTATTTAATTATAAAACTTACTTTTCCTACACCATTTTATACATCATGTATATGTGATGTATATGTGGGTATATGTATATTTTATATATATTGCATTTATATATCCCATATCTTTCAAATACTATATATACATTTTATCCTTCATATCCATCTAGCTCTTATAATATTTTCCTTACATATTTTATCAACATATCTTCTCACTACTACAATTCCACTGTACACCAAAATCAAATATTAAATTAATTCATTGTTATTCCTTTAGCCTTTATTAATTTAACTTGTATATATTCCCTTAGATACAACATATACACTCTCTTCACTTCTTTTCTCTTTCCCTTCAATATACACATTAAATCCAATTACAACAATAATTATTCCAAAACTTTTAGAGTGTATTTTGGGATATTACAATTCTCTCCCCCTTAAATAATTTCGTCCTCGAAATTCTCTAGTATAATAGTAATCCATTCATAATACAATACCATCTTAACTTCCATATGAAGTTAATTATATTCTTAAATTATTATATCACCAAATCATATAATTTATACTCTCCCCTTTAGAGTCAATCAACTTCTTTAAATTTCATAATTCACCATTATACATATATATATATATATCTTATTACTTCTTTAACAAAGCAATCAAGATATTTTCTCACATTCCCAATGAAATTACCTTTATACCAAAAATCAAATCATCTTATAATATACTTATACCTCGTCTAATCATTATCTTCAGAATATGTTATTACTTCATCTTTTTATAATTACTCTTTCAATTTAACCCTAAAAATCATTGAGTTAAATCTTAATATGGATTATCCCGTCATTACAATCACTTTCAAAATAAACATCTACTAAACCTTAATTATAGATAATCAATCTTTTCTCTTTTTATCATTATTTACAACTAATATAACTCCTTTCATTCTTTTCCATTCACATTTTAGAATTCTACATCATATACATTATCACTTAAATCTTATGCTTCTAATACAATTGTACACATTAAATTTCAATAACGATTCATAATCTTCATAGAATCTAGATCAATTGATCTATCTGTCACAATATACCCACGTTTCAATCTTTTTTAATTCAAATCAACAATTAATTTATTTAAACTTATCATGAAATTTCACAATATATATATAAGTTAATTCTATTAGAGCAAACTTATATTCAAATCCTGATCTCTTCAGATCCATATTCAGTAAAATTATCATGATTACAAATCACTTTAAATTATCTTTCAATATATACATAGTTTATTTTCTACTATCTTAGTATAATTGCCACCAATTCTCATGATCATCTCATACCATACTTTCTATCCATAGTTCACTCACTTAAACCTTAAATCCATTCACTTATTCACTTCATACCATAAACATATTCAATATAACTTTCATTCACATTTTATAATTTCTCCCTTTTTAATATTTCTTCACATTTCATACCTTTACTATATTTACAATAATTGTCTTTTTATCACATTATCCATAGCTCAAAACATTTTTCGTAATTCTCTTTTCTTTCCTTACTTTTCAAAATTATAACAAATTTCTAACATAAAATGATAAAGTATAACTTTACCAATCAAATCTCTTGATCATGTTTTTAGAAACATAATTATTAATCTCACCAAAACTGTGTTCCAGTCATATTATCCCAATCACAAAGTTGGGGATAACAAAGCTAATCGGCCAAATATACTAAACAAATCATAGAATCATAGGAGATTAACAATTATGCCTGTAGCCCCATAATCAATTCTGTTCCTCTATTATTCCTGTTCTAACCTTTCCAATTACAAAGCTAAATTAGATCACAGGAATTACATATTCATTTTCTAAACTTTTGCTACATCAAGAGTTAACACACTTCAACTCCATTTCAACTCAATTTGCACTCATTTATGTGGTCATCTTTAGCATAATTCATGTTTCAACAATATTACTATTAACATCTCTTACATATATGTATGCAATCATATACAATTCTTACACAATTTCCCTTTTGTCACTCCATTTCGAATCTATTTCTAATCCATTTACAATCTCCTATTATACACATATACATAAAACCTTCCCACATGTAAATACCTTGGGACTCAAAATATTATATAATTATCAGATTTAGTGATTACCATAACAATTTCACCATCCAATATTACTCAAGTCCATTTTCATTCTTAATTTCATTACATAATCTATCTAACTTTGCACAGTTCAAGACCTAATCTCTCTGAGGTCCACTAATACATGCAATATCATTCTTAATATCATTATACCAGTAATTATCACTTACATATTTATAGGCCACATCCACAATGTGACTCACTTCCCATATTCCTTACATATTACACTTACCTTCATATCGAAGAACTCATCTCACATACCCTTTACATATATACACTTATGTATTTTTTTTATTTCCTCTTTCGCATACAATCTATACCAATTTAATGTTTATCATCATATATTTTTTTTTCTGAACATTATCAATGTCATGTATTCAACCAATCAAGATCATATTTATAAATGTTACATTTCATTGTTTCAATAATTATATCATCATTCATTATACTCACTCAAGTTCATCATTATAGCCAACAACCATGGCTTCATATACGAACCTTCCCCCAACTAGTTCGGTTGCCCATCCCAGTGGGTCCACATGGTTCCGCAGGAGGCAGATAGGTCCATTCATCAATCTTTAAACATTACTTTCTCAATTCCTTTCATTCTCATAAGCAAATTAGGCAACCATGCCTCAATCATCTCATATGATCTCAAATCACAATAAAGCAACTCTTCATAACATCATATCTTTCACATTTCACATTTCATCATCATAATATACAACATCAATTACATTAACTAAACACATATATCATTATTCAATTATATCATTCACATATCTAATGTGACATCTCTTTCACACTTATCTTTTATTTCAAAATAAATTTTCATATGCAAGAATATTCATTGCAAATAGCTCATATGTTTAATATCTAAATAAGCTTTATCAACATTCCATTAAAATTCTAAATTCTCAAATCACTATTTCATTTAAACTTCAACTTACAATTCTCATCTTTGCTTAATATCAACTTTAAAAACATCTTATATACATACCACAAAGCAACATCCAAACATATAATTTTCACAATTATAAAGCTCTTTTCAAAAATCCAACTGTCGTATATTACCACCATTAACATGAGCTTTAACAATATTCAAACATATTACATTTTTAACATTGAAATCACAATGTTGCATTACAATAACAATACAAACAATACCAATATATCTTTTTACTTAACCAACATCATCTCTTTTTCTTTTAAACAAAACTTTAACTTTATACACCCAAACCTTAAATGATCACATTTTGTTTATACCGATCAACTCACTTAATATTTCACCATACTCTCTTCAATTAATAACATATCTATCTATTTTAACAATCCCACAATATTTCCTCCCTCTAATAATCCAAACATAAGGTTTATTAGAAAGAGATCCAAACCGTATAGAAAAGAGTACATACTTTAATCTTGATTTTATTTTTAACTCCTTTCCAACTATATTCTTCTATTCATTTCTTTCTTTAATTTTCCTTTCATGCAGAACTTTATCCCCATGCTATTATTCATTTCATTTAATTCAATTACATTACAATTCACATAATGCCACATCCGAGACCAACCTAGGTGTGAATGCATATGCATGTATTACAAATTTCATTTCAAAACTTTTCTTTTTAATTCTCTTTAAGTTTTTCAAAACTTTCTCTTTTTAATTCTACTTAGGCCGAGAATCTCGAACCTAAGCTCTGATACCAAAATAATTGTAACACCCCCATACCCTATATAAGTACTATACATATACCTGGTATACATACAATACGTATATAAAGTATAAGAATGTCACTTTTAGTTTCAATTTAAAAACCTTTATCCGAGTTCAAACAATATTACATTAATTTATAGAACATTTACAAAATCATTATACTTTCAATGGTCTTATATATATATTACCCTCATTCTTATTTACCAAAACTTTATTTATACATAAGAATATATTCTTATAAAAAATACAACATAATTAAATCACACATGTATGCATTACCTTCTAGTTGGTCTCGACAAACTCTTACTCTTCTCGTGGCATAACGAAAGACTTCAGATCTACCATCTACTCACCTTCGCGATTACACATTCGCGCTAAGCCCGAGAGCTTAGTAATACAAATAAATAGTATAAACATATAGTACATAAATTCTAACATACAAATATATTAACCTCATGTACCAATAGTTTCTTATCATGGTTTTTCCCTTTTCAATTACACCTTTCATATATCTCTACTAATCTCATATATCATATATACATATGCATATACATCATTTCAACAAATCACCAATCAACGACTTATCCAACCCTTTGTGGAAACAATACTCACAAGTTCCACATTTATATCCATTTTACACATCATATTATATTTTCATAAACTCATTTCTAAACATAGCTCCTCAAGCCATATTCACTTTTAATAATTTACTTATGTATTGTATACATCTCATTCCATGATTATCATCATAAATCACATAACAATACATTTTTCATTCCATAATTCACATTTAAGCAAAGACACGCATGGGCCCAAAAGACACTAATATGCCATTCAACTTTCAGAGTTAATGTTTTGGTTTAATTATCTCATTTATCATTATCATTATCCCAACTAGGCTTCAAGGATTAGGTTCAACCAAGCTTCAAGGGGAACAAAGCATGCTAAGTATCAACCCAACTTGGCTTCAAGAACCAATCCAACCTAGCTTCAAGGGTTGTAACATCTCAATTAGGCTTCAAGGACTAGACCCAACCAAGCTTCAAGGGGAGTATAACATGTTAACTTCAACCCAACTTGGCTTCAAGGATCAAGCCCAACCTAACTTCAAGAGATTGTTACTATTAGGCATGCCACCAACAACAAAACTCTGAAAATGAATAACATATTAGACACACAATTCATTTATTATTTCATTATCAATTTCATTCTCAATGCTCATCATCATCTAGGCAAACATGCCCCACATATCTCATTTGAATCATCATAGCCAATAACAATGGCTTCACATCTCATTTGTTTCAATTCACATTATAATACCTCATTATTGAAATATACATAATCAAACACATTAAGAATAATCATCATTGATATACACATATATAATTTACCTCATTCATAGATTTAGAATCCTCAATATACATTTGTTTAGGTCATCCTTGTTTTAAGTATATTTAAAGTGTAGATACAAAAAGACCTTTGGAGGATCCCACAATGCAAGAATAGAAAATAAATAAATACAGTAGCCAACACACTCAAGGGACACGGCCAAGCTTGTGACCGTGTCTCTCAACAAAAATTCCAACACGGCCAAGACTCCCCTAGCTTGGCCGTGTCTCCCTTAAATCCAAAGAACAAAAACAAAAGAAGAAAGATGGAATCAGGCAGTAGCAGACACGGGCAAGGGACACGGCCAAGACAGTGGCCGTGTCTCTCCAAAAATCATCCAACACGGCCAAGTTTCCCCTGACTTGGCCGTGTCTCCCATAACATGGCCGTGTCTCTCCTTAAATTTTGGCCGTGTCTCTCAATAATCTAAAAACCAAACACGGCCAAGCCTCCTTGATTGCATTAAATCACATTATACACAATATAGCATGATTCAAATGGATATAATCAATGTTCTAGGCACATATATTACATGCTTATCACAATATTCACACTATTAATACACATCAACAATGCATTAGATTCACTAACACATTTACAAATTAATGTAATTTGTACTTACCTTAAGAATCACTCACACCAATCTATACACTTTACCTTCCAAGAACTCTTCACCACTTAAATTAGGGCAATCCACTTCCTTCACAACCTAATCCAAAAACAATGATAAGATACATGAATTCCAATACAAGTATTCACTTATGAAACTCATTCTAAAACTTTAGATCACAACTTCACAAATCACATCTCTCTCTAGGATCCAAACTCATGTATTTTATGTTTTCAACTTCCTTAAACACAACATACATCAATCATATATCAATTATTCAATTCCCCAACTCCTTTATATTAAACCCTTATTAAACAATTTCAATAATCCATCATCACTCTCATAACTAACCATATCAAATCCAAACTTAAACAATAGAAATCCATACAAGGAAATGAATACTTGGATATTATGCCAAATCTTCAATAACCATCTTCAATTCTCTCAAAATCCCTTTGGATTTGATATGTATATTGATGAAATCATCTCTCTCTCTCTCTCTCTCTCTCTCTCGTGCAAGAAGAAGAAGAAGAAGAAGAAGAAGAAGGGAAGAAGATCTTTTCTTCTTTTCTCATACTTATCATATATATATAATAATAATAATAATAATAATATAATTAATTATTTCTAAAATAATCTCCACCACCACTTTCTTCCTTTGACTTTCCTTTCTTCTTTTCCTTTTATTATTATTATTATTATTTAATTATAAAACTTACTTTTCCTACACCATTTTATACATCATGTATATGTGATGTATATGTGGGTATATGTATATTTTATATATATTGCATTTATATATCCCATATCTTTCAAATACTATATATACATTTTATCCTTCATATCCATCTAGCTCTTATAATATTTTCCTTACATATTTTACCAACATATCTTCTCACTACTACAATTCCACTGTACACCAAAATCAAATATTAAATTAATTCATTGCTCTTCTTTTAGCCTTTATTAATTTAACTTGTATATATTCCCTTAGATACAACATATACACTTTCTTCACTTCTTTTCTCTTTCCCTTCAATATACACATTAAATCCAATTACAACAATAATTATTCCAAAACTTTTAGAGTGTATTTTGGGATATTACAATTCTCTCCCTCTTAAATAATTTCGTCCTCAAAATTATCTAGTATAATAGTAATCCATTCATAATACAATACCATCTTAACTTCCATATGAAGTTAATTATATTCTTAAATTATTATATCACCAAATCATATAATTTATACTCTCCCCCTTAGAGTCAATCAACTTCTTTAAATTTCATAATTCACCATTATACATATATATATATATATCTTATTACTTCTTTAACAAAGCAATCAAGATATTTTCTCACATTCCCAATGAAATTACATTTATACCAAAAATCAAATCATCTTATAATATACTTATACCTCGTCTAATCATTATCTTCAGAATATGTTATTACTTCATCTTTTTATAATTACTCTTTCAATTTAACCCTAAAAATCATTGAGTTAAATCTTAATATGGATTATCCTGTCATTACAATCACTTTCAAAATAAACATCTACTAAACCTTAATTATAGATAATCAATCTTTTCTCTTTTTATCATTATTTACAACTAATATAACTCCTTTCATTCTTTTCCATTCACATTTTAGAATTCTACATCATATACATTATCACTTAAATCTTATGCTTCTAATACAATTGTACACATTAAATTTCAATAACGATTCATAATCTTCATAGAATCTAGATCAATTGATCTATCTGTCACAATATACCCACGTTTCAATCTTTTTTAATTCAAATCAACAATTAATTTATTTAAACTTATCATGAAATTTCACAATATATATATAAGTTAATTCTATTAGAGCAAACTTATATTCAAATCCTGATCTCTTCAGATCCATATTCAGTAAAATTATCATGATTACAAATCACTTTAAATTATCTTTCAATATATACATCGTTTATTCTCTACTATCTTAGTATAATTGCCACCAATTCTCATGATCATCTCATACCATACTTTCTATCCATAGTTCACTCACTTAAACCTTAAATCCATTCACTTATTCACTTCATACCATAAACATATTCAATATAACTTTCATTCACATTTTATAATTTCTACCTTTTTAATATTTCTTCACATTTCATACCTTTACTATATTTACAATAATTGTCTTTTTATCACATTATCCATAGCTCAAAACATTTTTCGTAATTCTCTTTTCTTTCCTTACTTTTCAAAATTATAACAAATTTCTAACATAAAATTATAAAGTATAACTTTACCAATCAAATCTCTTGATCATGTTTTTAGAAACATAATTATTAATCTCACCAAAACTGTGTTCCAGTCATATTATCCCAATCCTAAAGTTGGGAATAACAAAGCTAATCGGCCAAATATACTAAACAAATCATAGAATCATAGGAGATTGACAATTATACCTGTAGCCCCATAATCAATTCTGTTCCTCTATTATTCCTGTTCTAACCTTTCCAATTACAAAGCTAAATTAGATCACAGGAATTACATATTCATTTTCTAAACTTTTGCTACATCAAGAGTTAACACACTTCAACTCCATTTCAACTCAATTTGCACTCATTTATGTGGTCATCTTTAGCGTAATTCATGTTTCAACAATATTACTATTAACATCTCTTACATATATGTATGCAATCATATACAATTCTTACACAATTTCCCTTTTGTCACTCCATTTCGAATCTATTTGTAATCCATTTACAATCTCCTATTATACACATATACATAAAACCTTCCCACATGTAAATACCTTGGGACTCAAAATATTATATAATTATCAGATTTAGTGATTACCATAACAATTTCACCATCCAATATTACTCAAGTCCATTCTCATTCTTAATTTCATTACATAATCTATCTAACTTTGCACAGTTCAAGACCTAATCTCTCTTAGGTCCACTAATACATGCAATATCATTCTTAATGTAACACCCCCACAACCAATACATACACACTACATACACCACCCTGTAGTATACATGTATCGAATATAGGAATGCTACGGATTTTATTAACATTTAAAACATTCTAAATAATACCATCATCTTTCTCATATACATTATAGAAAATAAGTCATTAATTATAATATAAAACAAATAGATATATATATATATATATAGAATATACATTTACTTAATACGCAGCGGAATATAGAAAATATTTACATATGTGAAAACATTTAAATCCATATTTACAAATATACATGTAATATCCTAAAGTATACCCTAAAAGTGTTGGGGTTATTGTTGTATTTGAATTCAATGTGTGTATTGAAGGGAAAGAGAAAAGAAGTGAAGAGAAGATTTGGGAAATATAAATGCAATATATATGACATATACATATACTTACATATACATCACATATACATGATATATATAATGGTGTAGGAAAAGTGAGTTATATATATATATGTGATTAATAATAATGATAATAAGGACAAAAAGAAAAAGAAGAGGAAAGTCAAAGAAATGGTGTGTGGTGGAGATTTAATTGTATTAATATTATTAATATTAATATTATTGTTATTATTATTATTATTGTTATTATTATATATATATATATATGATAAGAATGAAAGAAAGAACGAGATCTTTCTTTCTTCTTCTTCTCCTTCGTCTTCTTTTTCTTAGTGAACGCGAGAGAGAGAGAGAGAGAGAGAAGCTAGAGAGAGAAAGATGATTTTGCTTCTAATTACACCAAAGATTGAGAATATCAAGAGATTTGCAAGTGGAGTTGAAGATTTGGCAAGCTATTCATGTAAGTACTTACCTTTTTAGTTGATTTTATTGATTATGTATATATAAATCTTTCTCTTCTTGTTTTGAATTTCTTTTGGATTGAGGTTATGATTGGTGTATAAGATGATGGAAATGAAAGATTGAAGTATGTAATTGTGTTGAATTGATAGTTAAGCGATGATATTGGGGTAATTGTGAAGATGGTGATGAATTGTTGAGTTAGGGTTTAGTATGAATAAATTGGTATTTGATTATAGTGATGTATATATATATATATTGATTATTGTGATGATATAATGAAGATATATAAATGTTAAAGTGATAGGGAATTGATAAATATGATTAAAGATGATGATTAAAAGGGTTGTGGTATGAATTTTGAAGGGCTTGGTCTTTAAATACTTGAAGGACACGGCCAAGATATGAGAGACACGGCCAAGTTAGGGCAAACTTGGCCGTGTTGGATGATTTTTGGAGAGACACGGCCACTGGCTTGGCCGTGTCCCTTGACTGTGTTTGCCACTACCTATTTTATGTTGAGAGACACGGCCGTGTCCCTTGCCCGTGTCTGCTACTGGATTTTTGGTGTTGAGAGACACGGCCACTGGCTTGGCCGTGTCCATTGCCCGTGTTTGCTACTGTTTGAATTGGTGTTGTGAGACACGGCCACAAGCTTGGCCGTGTCCCTTGAGTGTGTTGGCTAAGGATATTTATTCTTGGTTATTCTTACATTGTTGAATCCTCCAAAGGTCTTTTTGTATCTACACTTTAAATATACTTGAACAAAGATGACCTAAACTAATGTATATTGAGGATTCCAAATCTATGAATAAGGTAAATTATATATGTGTATATCAATGATTGATCATACTTTTGATGGTAATGAAGATGCATATGATATTATATAAACAATGTTATGTTATATGCATTGTGAATCTAATGAATTATAATGTGTTATATGAATGATGTACTTTATAATGTAAAGGATATGATGAGATAATTGATTATGTATAATTGAATAATGAAATATTATATTATGATTCAAATGAGACATGAAGCCATTATGATTGGCTATAGTGATTCAAATGAGATGTCAAGCCATTCTTATTGGCTATGATAATTCAATTGAGAATGAAATGAAAATGAAAAGATTTTGTGTTTAATATGTTGATTCAATTTTCAGAGTTCTGGATTTGGCGGTATGCCTAGAAAATGTGAAAATGTAACAGTCTTGCCGGGTTGAGGATCTCTTCAATTTGAGTGAATTGAGGTCCAAGAGACTGGGTCTGTTACACTATGTGAATTATTGATACGAAATACATGAAAGTTAACAGTCTTGCCGGGTTGAGGATCTCTTTGCATTGAGATGAATTGAGATCCAAGAGACTGGGTCTGTTACTTGATAAAATGTGAAATGTGAATTGTAGTAACAGTCTAGCCGGGTTGAGGATCTCCTCGAGTTTAGCCGAGTTGATGATCCAAGAGACTGGGTCTGTTATGCTATCCATGGATAGAGATATGAGATATATTGCCTACGGGCTTGATCATTGTGATTATGGACCAATGCAGAAACTCTGAACTTTGAATAACATATTAGTGTCTGTTGGGCCCGAGTCTGTCTTTGTTTTCAGTGTGATATTTAAATGTTGAAATAAATGAGAAATGAGATCTACGGTTGCCTTTATTGCAAATGTGATTCATGATTGGTATGATATATAATATGATATGTAAATGTATATGAATGTGGAACTTGTAACAATTGTTTTCATGAAGGTTTGGATAAATCATTGAATGGTGACTTGTTGAAATAACGTATATGGATATGTATATGAGATAGAAATGGTAAGTATTGCTTGGTGAATGTTCTGTGTAAATATGTGTATAATTTATGAGATTAGTAGGAATATGTGAAGAATGCATTGAGAAAGGAAAACGGGGTAAGAGAAAGAAAGTAAAATATGATGCTAAAAATATGAGGTATGATTCTTTAGTAAGGTATATTTTATTCTTATTTATATTACTAAGCTTTCGGGCTTAGCGCGGTTGTGTAATCGCGCAGGTGGTTGCGGTTGATCTGGAAGTCCAGCTTTTTGCCACGAGAAAGGTATGAGTGTCTCGAGACCAACTAGAGGTGATGCATACATGTGTGATTTTAAATTATATTGTATTTTTGAGTTAATATATATATTCATATGGATGAATGAAGTTTTGATAAATAAGAATACTGACTTTTGTAAATGTGTTTTAAATTAATGTTCAATTTTATGAATCTGGATAAAGGTTTTTAAATTGAAACTAAAAGTAACATTCTTATACTTTATATACGTATTGTATGTATACTAGGTATATGTATAGTACTTATATGGCGTATCAGGGTGTTACAATTATTTTGGTATCAGAGCTTAGGTTCGAGATTCTCGGCCTAAGTGAAATTAAAAGGAGAAAGTTTAGAAAAGCTTAAAGAGAAGTAAAAAGAAAAGTTTTGAATTGAAGTTTGTAATACATGCATATGCATTCACACCTAGGTTGGTCTCGAACGTGGCATTATGTGATTTGTGATGTTTCTGAACAATAGGAGATGGATGATAGTGTGTAAATGAGGTTTCATATGAAAGCAAATTTTGAAATGTTGATAATTGAGAGGTGATTGTGATATAAAGAATTGATATGGAAGGTATAAGTAAAAAGTTTGATTATTAATATGTGTATGACATTTAAAGAAATGGTTAGAAGAATAAAGTTGGAAATAAGTTAGAAATAAAATTAAGATTAAAGTATGTAATCTTTCCTTTATTATTTGAATCTCTTTCTAATAAACTTTATGTTTGGGTTTCTAGAAAGAGGAAATATTGTTGGATGGGTAATATGGAAAGATACATTATTTAAATGCAAAGAATACAGTGAAATATTGAATGAGTTGATTGGTATAGATTAAGTGTGATAATTTAAAGTGTGGATATGTAAAGTTAAGGTTTTGTTTAAAGGAGAAAGAGATGACGTTGGTCAAGTACGAAGACATATTGGTGTTGTTTGTATTGTTATTTCAATGCAAACATGGTGATTTCAATGTTAGAGATGCGATAGGTTTGAATATAGTGAAAGCTCATATTAATGGTGGTAATATGTAATATTTAGATTTTTGGAATGAGCTTAATAATTGTGAAACTTATATGTATTGATGTTGCTTTGTGGCATATACATATAAGATGTTTTTAAAGTTGATATTGAGAGAATGAGATGAATAAATTGAAGTTTAAGTAAATTAGTAAGTTGAGATTTATAGTTTTAATGGAATGTGGATAAAGACCATTGATATATTGATAGTTTAATGTATTTAATACATGAGATATATGAAATGAATATTAGTGCACATGAAAGTATTAGGAATTGGGAGATGTGATTGTTAGTGGGAAAATTTGGTTTGAAAGTAAAGAAAAGGAATTGAGCAAAAGAAAGTGAGTTACTTTAAGTAATTTGATTGGAAAGGATGAAAAGGACTATGAAAGATATGTTAAAGATATTTATAAACAAATGTGAGAGAGATATCACATTGGAAATGTGATTAAGTTCCTTGTGAAATAATATTATAAGTAGAGTGTATATATTTATTGAAGTTAATGAATAACTTAAGTTATGATAAACAAATGAGAATGATAATAGTCAAAGGAAAGTGATAACTATTAAATTTGTATAAACTATATGCAAAAGGGAAATTTAATAAATTGCATAATTATGTGTTTATATAAAGAGGATTTGTGAAATGAACTTTTTGATATGAATGTAATGGTTATATGTAAGAAAGGTGGGAAGTGAATCACATTATGAACGTGACCTATGAATGTGTATATAATATGTTTATTATTTTATACCAATACATGTGAAATGGTATTAGAAATGAGAATGGACTTGGGTAATATTGAACAGTGAAATTGTTATGTCAATAACTAAATGAGGCTATCATAAGATGTTTTGGAATTCAAAGTATTTGTGTGTGAAAATGTTTTATGTATAAGCGTATAATAAGAAATTGTAAGGAAAGAATATTGTATTTGAAAATTTTTAGAAGAGATGGTTTGGAAATGGAGTAATGAATGAAACTTGTGTAAGATTTGTATCTGATTAAAGGATAGGCGTAGAAAATGTTAAAGATAATATTATTGAACATGAGTTGGGTTAATGATGATTAAATAATTAAAAGCAAACTGTTTTGAAATGGAATTAAAATGTGTTAATTCTTGGTGTAATACAAGTTTGGAGAATAAATATATAATTTTTGTGGTACAATCTAGCCTTATAATCGTAAAGGCTAAAACTCGAATAATAGAAGAACAATATTGAATTACAATCCCTAAGTGTGATTGTTAATAATTATGGTCATATGACTTGGTTAATGTGATTAGTGGTTAGTTTTATTATCTTCAGAGTTAGAACTGAGATGATATGATTGTAATACCGATTTGGTGAAACTGAAATTTTGTTTGAAAAGTATAGTTAAAAGTTATGGTAGATAAAGTTGTACCTTAACATTTTATGTTAAGAATTTGGTTATAAATTATGAAGGTAAAGAGAGAAAAAGGAAAATTATGGAAATGTGTTGAGATATGGATAATATGACAAAAAGGTAATCAAAATAAATATAACAATGTTTTGCAATTGATTATATTGTTAATATAATGTGTTTTGAGAAATGATGAAATGTGATGTAATATCCTCATATATGGTCTAGAAGTTTTGATTATGTTATTGTTATTGTTGTTATTGTTGTTGTTGTTATATTGGATTGTATATATATGTTAATTGCAAGAGAAAAGAAATTGGGAAAGAAAATAGGGTTTAGAGAGAATGGTATATGTTGTGTATATGATGATATATATAACATATAAATGGGTCAAAGGAAGAGTCAAAGGAAAAGAGATATTTTTGTGTTGAGTGTGTAATTACTTAAATGGGTTTATATGAGACAAAAGGTGAGTTATATGGTTAAGGGCATTGAGGTAATTTACCTTTAGAAATCTCTTGGTGGAGATTAAAAGATGGAAAAGTGTTTGACTTGTGGCTATTTTGTTTTCTTTTCATTTTGGGTACCGGTGATTGAAGGAGAGAAAGAGGAAGAGAAGTGTTCTTGATGCTAGAGTGCAATTGAAGAGGCAATCAAAGAGTTTGGTTAGAGATTTGTGAAATTTCTTCATCTAAGGTAAGAAATCTCTTGTTTTCCATTGTAAATTTTGAAGTTATGTTTAAAGTGAAGTGTGATTTGTTGATGTAATGATTTGGTGTATTTGATATGTGTTTGCAAGTGTTAGAATTGATTTAAAGTTAAAAATTGGAATTGGTGTTGGTTTGGTTGTGATTATGGAAAATAAGTGAAGATTGATAGTGGAAAATCAAGAGTAAAGTTTGAGTTAGGGTTTTGAGATGGTTTGTGTTCAAATGTGTTGTTTAAGTGGTTATTGTGATGAATATGTGTTATGACATGAGTTATATCCATTTGAGTGAGTTTGTGTTGGGAATTATATGTTAAAATGCATTTGGAAGAGGGTTGGTTACATTTAGGGTTTATGCATGAGAGACACGTAATTTGGGGCGGTCGCTATTATTCAAGTGCGGTCGCGACTTAGGTCGGGCTTCTGGCCGCGAAACCTACTGTAATAAGGTTTCATCTTGTGATTGTGAAGTGCGGTCGCGACTTAGGTCGGGCTTCTGGCCGCGAAACCTACTGTAATAAGGTTTCATCTTGTAATTGTATGGGGCGGTCGTATTCGGGTGAGGCGCGACCGCTAGAAAGGTTCTGTTCACCTTATTGGAAGCAATCTAATCCTACAACAAGATTCTCAAATACATGTTAAATAGATCATCCATTTGAGTTGTCAAGGATCAAAATAGATATCATTTGTCTAACATCATTGTTGAATCATGAAATGTGATACTAATAATGCTAAATACACAATATGAATTGAGATATGAAATGCTATAAAGCCATTGTGATTGGCTATGATGATATAATTGAATGATGTATGGCATGTTTGCCTAATTGATGAGAAAGATTGAGAAAGAGTTTCATAAAGAGAATAATGAAATAAGTGTATGTTTAATATGATATTCAGTTTCAGAATTCTGGTTTTGGAGGCATGCCTATTTAATGAAAGTTAACAGTCTTGCCGGGTTGAGGATCTCTTCAAATTGAGTTGAATTGAGATCCAAGAGACTGGGTCTGTTACACTATGATAATTGATATTATGAAATATTAGATTTGTAACAGTCTTGCCGGGTTGAGGATCTCCTCGAGTTAGATGAGTTGATGATCCAAGAGACTGGGTCTGTTACACTATCCATGGATAGAGATATATATGTATATGTTGCCTACGGGCGTGATAATGGTGTTTATGAACCAAAGCAGTAACTCTGAATTCTGAATATCGTATTAAATACTTGTTGGGCCCATAGGTGTCAAAGTTATATGAATGTCCTAAATAATGTTATGAGTTAATGAAATGAGATGTTGTTTATTGAGTATGATTGATTAATGTTGAATGTGGTATGCTCATATGACTATGATTTGTGAAATGCATAATTATGTGGTTAACTTTATATTTATGATGTTGATCTTATCAATAATATATTTGGCATTGCATTACATTAAAGCATATCACTAGCATGTTTTATCTTACTAAGCCGTTGGCTTAGCGCGATAGTGTTTAATCGCGCAGGTAATAGAGTTGTTAGAGTTGAACCCGAGAGTTCATCAAGACCGAATGAGAGTAGACATTGAAGAGTTGATTTTGGGAACTTAAAGATCAGAGGAGATTTGCCAATCATGTATAACTCTTTTATATTTTGTAAAGATTTTGTTTATATTGTAAATATATATGTAATGATAAATATGTACTCAAATGTTTTCATATGTGTAAATATTTTATATCTTCCGCTGTGTACTACTTAAATGTATTTATGTATCTATAATGTATATTGAGAAAGGTGATGGTATTATATAAAAATGTTTTGAATGTTGATGAAAAGCCGTAGCACTCCCATATTCAGTGCACATATGCTACATTGTGGTGTTGTAGTGTGTGTGTACTGAATGTGGGGGTGTTACATGTGATATCATCATGGTTGATGATATAATTGAAACATGTCTAGATGATACGATTGAATAATGAGATATTCAATATAGTTGATGATATATGTGTATACTATTTCGATGTGATGAGAAACCATGATTGTTGACAATGATGTTAGAAATAAATTATAATTGAGGTATAATGCCTAAATGATTATGAAAAATGAATTGTGAAAAGACAATTGAGCGGACTTATCTGCCTCCTGCGGAACCATGCGGACCCATTGTGTTGGGCATCCGAACTTGGACTACCGACCTGGTTGGGGGAAAGTTCGTATTTGAAGCCATAGTTGTTGGCTATATTGATAAACTTTGAATGAGTATGAGAGATGATGATATAATTATAATAATAATGAAATGTATATTTATAAGCATGATTCTTATTGATTGAATATATGAATCTGAAAAGATTAGAATTTGAAAATAAGTTTGACCTAATGGAATTAGGTTGTATATATATATGTATTATGAAATCCAATGATAAATTTCGATAAGGTAATTGTTGGTTTGGATTAAATAAGATTGAAATGTTAGTATGTTGTGATAGGTAGATCGATTGATCTAGATTTCGCTTAAGTTGCGAGTCAATATTGAGATTTACTACGTACTGTTGTATTGGGAGTGTAAAATTGAAATGGTAATGTGTATGATGTAATATTCTGGTTTATGAATGAACATAAATAAATTGAATTATATCAATTGTACTTGGTGAGAAAAAGGGAAATGTTGTTTACCTGTTAGGTAAGTTTAAAAGTATTGTATTAATATGTATATTAAATGAGAAGCAAGCTAAAGAATGTAAGGATATTGTTATTCATTGAAGTTTGGTAAATATTTATTTTGAAAGTGATTGTAAGAACGGAATCAGCAATGCTAAGATATTAATTAATGATTTTTGAGGTTAAAGTTAAGAGAATATCTATAACCAGATAATGTGATAATCTGACTCATATACAAAGATAAAATTCATTGGAAATGTAATAAGTTATCTTGATTGCTTTGTTGAAAAAGTACTAAGATATAAAGATATATATATATCTATACAATGATGAATTATGAAAGTCAGAGAAGATGATTGTTTCTAAGGGGGAGACTAGAACTTATGTGACTTGATGAAATCATAATGTAAGAATACGATTATTTTCATATGATGGTGATTTGTTTTAAATGAGTTGTTATTATGCTGGATAATTTCGAGGACGAAATTATTTAAGGGGGAGAGAATTGTAATATCCTAAAGTATACCCTAAAAGTGTTGGGGTTATTGTTGTATTTGAATTCAATGTGTGTATTGAAGGGAAAGAGAAAAGAAGTGAAGAGAAGATTTGGGAAATATAAATGCAATATATATGACATATACATATACTTACATATACATCACATATACATGATATATATAATGGTGTAGGAAAAGTGAGTTATATATATATATATGTGATTAATAATAATGATAATAAGGACAAAAAGAAAAAGAAGAGGAAAGTCAAAGAAATGGTGTGTGGTGGAGATTTAATTGTATTAATATTATTAATATTGTTATTATTATTATTATTGTTATTATTATTATATATATATATGATAAGAATGAAAGAAAGAACGAGATCTTTCTTTCTTCTTCTTCTCCTTCGTCTTCTTTTTCTTAGTGAACGAGAGAGAGAGAGAGAGAGAGAAGCTAGAGAGAGAAAGATGATTTTGCTTCTAATTACACCAAAGATTGAGGATATCAAGAGATTTGCAAGTGGAGTTGATGATTTGGCAAGCTATTCATGTAAGTACTTACCTTTTTAGTTGATTTTATTGATTATGTATATATAAATCTTTCTCTTCTTGTTTTGGATTTCTTTTGGATTGAGGTTATGATTGGTGTATAAGATGATGGAAATGAAAGATTGAAGTATGTAATTGTGTTGAATTGATAGTTAAGCGATGATATTGGGGTAATTGTGAAGATGGTGATGAATTGTTGAGTTAGGGTTTAGTATGAATAAATTGGTATTTGGAATAATTGATTATAGTGATGTATATATATATATATTGATTATTGTGATGATATAATGAAGATATATAAATGTTAAAGTGATAGGGAATTGATAAATATGATTAAAGATGATGATTAAAAGGGTTGTGGTATGAATTTTGAAGGGCTTGGTCTTTAAATACTTGAAGGACACGGCCAAGATATGAGAGACACGGCCAAGTTAGGGCAAACATGGCCGTGTTGGATGATTTTTGGAGAGACACGGCCACTGGATTGGTCGTGTCCCTTGATTGTGTTTGCCACTGCCTATTTTATGTTGAGAGACACGGCCGTGTCCCTTGCCCGTGTCTGCTACTGGATTTTTGGTGTTGAGAGACACGGCCACTGGCTTGGCCGTGTCCATTGCCCGTGTTTGCTACTGTTTGAATTGGTGTTGTGAGACACGGCCACAAGCTTGGCCGTGTCCCTTGAGTGTGTTGGCTAAGGATATTTATTCTTGGTTATTCTTACATTGTTGAATCCTCCAAAGGTCTTTTTGTATCTACACTTTAAATATACTTGAACAAAGATGACCTAAACTAATGTATATTGAGGATTCCAAATCTATGAATAAGGTAAATTATATATGTGTATATCAATGATTGATCATACTTTTGATGGTAATGAAGATGCATATGATATTATATAAACAATGTTATGTTATATGCATTGTGAATCTAATGAATTATAATGTGTTATATGAATGATGTACTTTATAATGTAAAGGATATGATGAGATAATTGATTATGTATAATTGAATAATGAAATATTATATTATGATTCAAATGAGACATGAAGCCATTATGATTGGCTATAGTGATTCAAATGAGATGTCAAGCCATTCTTATTGGCTATGATAATTCAATTGAGAATGAAATGAAAATGAAAAGATTTTGTGTTTAATATGTTGATTCAATTTTCAGAGTTCTGGATTTGGCGGTATGCCTAGAAAATGTGAAAATGTAACAGTCTTGCCGGGTTGAGGATCTCTTCAATTTGAGTGAATTGAGGTCCAAGAGACTGGGTCTGTTACACTATGTGAATTATTGATACGAAATACATGAAAGGTAACAGTCTTGCCGGGTTGAGGATCTCTTTGCATTGAGATGAATTGAGATCCAAGAGACTGGGTCTGTTACTTGATAAAATGTGAAATGTGAATTGTAGTAACAGTCTACCCGGGTTGAGGATCTCCTCGAGTTTAGCCGAGTTGATGATCCTAGAGACTGGGTCTGTTACGCTATCCATGGATAGAGATATGAGATATATTTCCTACGGGCTTGATCATTGTGATTATGGACCAATGCAGAAACTCTGAACTTTG
Organism: Garcia nutans; assembly: GCA_947685225.1. Taxonomy (NCBI): domain Eukaryota; kingdom Viridiplantae; phylum Streptophyta; class Magnoliopsida; order Malpighiales; family Euphorbiaceae; genus Garcia; species Garcia nutans. Next base: position 57,678,717 of record CANTUV010000024.1, read on the forward strand.
AATAACATATTAGTGTCTGTTGGGCCCGAGTCTGTCTTTGTTGTCAGTGTGATATTTAAATGTTGAAATAAATGAGAAATGAGATTTATGGTTGCCTTTATTGCAAATGTGATTCATGATTGGTATGATATATAATATGATATGTAAATGTATATGAATGTGGAACTTGTAACAATTGTTTTCATGAAGGTTTGGATAAATCATTGAATGGTGACTTGTTGAAATAACGTATATGGATATGTATATGAGATAGAAATGGTAAGTATTGCTTGGTGAATGTTCTGTGTAAATATGTGTATAATTTATGAGATTAGTAGGAATATGTGAAGAATGCATTGAGAAAGGAAAACGGGGTAAGAGAAAGAAAGTAAAATATGATGCTAAAAATATGAGGTATGATTCTTTAGTAAGGTATATTTTATTCTTATTTATATTACTAAGCTTTCGGGCTTAGCGCGGTTGTGTAATCGCGCAGGTGGTTGCGGTTGATCTGGAAGTCCACCTTTTTGGCACGAGAAAGGTATGAGTGTCTCGAGACCAACTAGAAGGTGATGCATACATGTGTGATTTTAAATTATATTGTATTTTTGAGTTAATATATATATTCATATGGATGAATGAAGTTTTGATAAATAAGAATACTGACTTTTGTAAATGTGTTTTAAATTAATGTTCAATTTTATGAATCTGGATAAAGGTTTTTAAATTGAAACTAAAAGTAACATTCTTATACTTTATATACGTATTGTATGTATACTAGGTATATGTATAGTACTTATATGGAGTATCAGGGTGTTACAAGCAGAAATGGTACTGGATGGTTATCGCTGGCTCTCTTAAGTGGGAGGTCAGGGGTTCGATCCAGGGAGGCGACTCCTTAGGGAGCCAAATAAACAAATTCCTGCTGGGTGGGCCGCGAGGGCTGTCCAGTACTGTAGCGATCTCTTGCCTCCTGCGGACTCCGTGCCCAGGTGGTGAAAAGGCCGGGCCGTAAGCCACTAGTGGGCCGGGCAGCCGACCTGGTCGGGGAGGGTCGTTACAATACATATATTCACGTTATAAACAAAACTTTACAAAATATAAGAGAGTTATACATGATTGGCAAATCTTCTCTGATCTTTAAGTTCCCAAAATCAACTCTTCAACGTCTACTCTCACTCGGTCTCGAAGAGCTCTCTGGTTCAACTCTATCAACTCTATCACCTGCGCGATTAAACACTATCGCGCTAAGCCAAGGGCTTAGTAAGTCTACTCATGCTAATGTTATGCTTAAGTGCAATGCAATGTAAATTCTCAATCCATATTATACATGTAACATCATATATGCAAAGCTAACAACATATCTTTACATTTCATAATCCAACATACGTAGATATAACACATTTCAACATCTTTTCATATACCTCATTAGTTACTCATTAAACCATTCATGAACAACATTAACAAAGACAAGCATGGGCCCAAGACACACTAATATGCCATTCAATTTTCAGAGTTAATGTTTTGGTTTTGTTATCACATTTATCAATATCATATACCCAACTAGGCTTCAAGGATTAGGTTCAACCAAGCTTCAAGGGGAGCAAAGCATGCTAAGCTTCAACCCAACTTGGCTTCAAGAACCAACCCAACCTAGCTTCAAGGGTTGTAACATCTCAATTAGGCTTCAAGGATTCAATCCAACCTAACTTCAAGAGATTGTTACTATCATTAGGCATGCCACAAATAACAAACTCTGAAAATGGAATAACACATTAGCCACACAATTCATTTACATTTAATTCTCAATTCTCATCAATTAGGCAAACATGCCATATATCTTTCAATTGAATCATCATAGCCAATCACAATGGCCTCAAATCAAACAATATCTCAATTCATATTAATCATATAACATCATTGATACAACATTTCAAAGTACATACCACATTACCATTCACAATGCATATAGCCTAACATTGTTCATATGTTTCATCAATATCAACAAATGTGTGCTATAATCTCAACATCCATGAATGTATGTTCCACATATATTTGATTAGGTCATTCTTATCTTTGAAGTATATTAAAAGTGTTTATGTTTAGGTTTAAGTATCAATGATATCTTTGAAGAATCAAAACCATACAAAAAGAACAAAAATAAAAACAGTAGCCAACACATTTGAGGGACACGACCAAGCTTGTGGCCGTGTCTCTCAACTTAACTTTGGCAGTGACAGACACTGGCATGGGACACGGCCGTGTCTCTTAAAAATCAACCCAACACGGCCAAATGTTCCATGACTTGGCCGTGTCTCTCCATTGCTTTTGGCCGTGTCACCCATGAACATAACCCTAACCAAATCCAACACTCTTTCAATTGTACTCAAACACAATATACACCATATAATATATTTCAAATGAATACAATCAATGTTCTAAACATATATTCATCACAAGAATCACCTTACAATACATTAATATTACATTTAAACACAAACCATCTCAAAACCCTAAAATCACCATCCTTCTCCACCCTTTCAAAATCAACATATACCACTTCCAACAACAACACCTATTTAAACTATTAACTTAAAACCAATTTAACACTTGAAAACACAACACAAACACATCTCAAACTCATCAAATCACAAAATCAACAAACCCTAATTCACTTCAGCACAACTTCAAAATAAGTAAAGAAAACAAGAGAATACTTACTTTAAATGAAGAAATTCCACAAATCTCTAACCAAATCCCTTGATTCCTTCTTCAATTTGAGTATAAAACTCCAAACACCTCTCTAGCTCTTTCTCTTCTTGGATGGCCGGCCTCTTCATGAAAGAAAGAAGAAAATGATAAAGACACAAAGTCAAATAGCTTTTCTTCTTTAAATCTCCGCCAAGAGATTTTATCCAATCAATTACAAAATGCCCTCAACCATATAACTAACCTTTTGTCTCTTATATGCCCATATATGTAATTACACACTCAACACAAATAAATATCTCTTCCATTGACTCTGCCTTTGATATATATATATATTAGTTATATCATCATATAAACAACATATACATTTCTCTCTAAACCCTATTTCTTTCCCAAAACACATAAGCATAAACATTCTTTTACAAATTTCTTTTCTTATCACACAACATATACATTCAATCCAATTGACAACAACAACATAATAAAAAATTCTAAGGCATATATGAGGATATTACAATTCTCCACCTCTAAAAAGAAATTTCATCCTCGAAATTACCTGATATCAAGTCCGAAATAACTGAGGGTACTGATCTCGCATGATTTGTTCACTTTCCCAAGTTGCCTCTTCTTTTCCATGATTCTTCCATAGAACTTTCACCAATGGCACACTCTTGTTTCTCAACTCTTTCACTTCACGTGCCAAAATAGCAACTGGTTCCTCTTCAAATGTCAAATCTGGGCTCACTTCGATAGATTCAATTGGCAACACATGAGATGGATCCAATCTGTACCTCCTTAACATAGAAACATGGAATACATTATGGATACGATCCAATTCAAGTGGCAAAGCAAGCCGATAAGCAACTGGCCCAACTCTCTCTAAAAGTTCATACGGTCCAATGAATCGAGGACTCAATTTCCCTTTCCAACCGAACCTCAATATCTTCTTCCAAGGAGACACTTTCAAAAATACCTTATCTCCAACATCAAACTCTATGTCTCTCCTCTTCAGATCTGCATAAGACTTCTGTCGGTCTGAAGCTGCTTTCATCCTGCCTCGAATCAACTTTACTTTTCTCTTCAGTTTCTTGAATGAAATCAGGCCCAATCAACTTACCATCTCCAAGTTCACTCCAACAAAGAGGTGTCCTACACCGTCTACCATACAGTGCTTCGAATGGGGCCATACCAATGCTGGATTGGTGACTGTTGTTATAAGCAAACTCCACAAGCGGTAGAAATCTGTCCCAACTTCCAGAAAAATCGATGACACAGCTTCTCAACATATCCTCAATAATCTGTATCACCCTCTCTGACTGCCCATCTGTCTGCGGATGGAATGCAGTGCTGAAGTGTAATCGAGAACCCAAAGCACTATGCAAACTCTTCCAAAACCTTTAAGTAAACCGGGGATCTCGATCAGACACTAAAGAAGTTGGAACCCCATGCAACTTTACAATCTCATGGATATACAGCTCAGCTAATCTCTTCAAAGAGTAATCCATCCGAACCGGAAGGAAATGAGCTGTCTTAGTCAATCTATCCACAATCACCCATATAGCATCATGCTTCCTTTGTTTCAATGGCAACCCAGACACAAAATCCATTGTCACTCTTTCCCACTTCCATTCAGGCACTGACAATGGCTGAAGTAACCCGGTTGGAATTTGATGCTCAGCTTTTATCCTCTGACAAGTGAGACATTTTGATACAAACTCCGCAATGTCTCTCTTCATACCAATCCACCAGTAATGCTGTCTCAAGTCATGATACATCTTTGTATTGCCCGGATGCATAGCAAACACTAACTGATGTGCTTCTTCCAAAATGATCCTTTTCAAATTAGCATCATCGGGTACACACAATCTATTCTTAAACCAGAGACTCTCATCATCTCTCACAACAAAATCTCCACTTTTCCCATTCTGGCAAGCTGAAACAATATTCTGAATCTTCTTATCGGCTGACTGAGCCTCTTTAATTTGATCCAACAAAACTGGTTTCAATTGCTACTGTGCCGACAATGCACCATCATCACAAGGTACAAAACTGACATGTAACGCTCTCAACTCAACAAGCAATGAGAGCGAATAAACAGTTAAACCTGCTAAAGACTTCCGACTCAAGGCATCAGCAACCACATTTGTAATATCCCGGAATAGACCCTAAGAGTTTTGGAGTTAATGTTGTTGCATTTGGATTTAATGTATATGTATGTATGGGAAATATAAAGATAATATATATATAAGACATATACATATACATCACATATACATGGGATATAAAATGGTGTAGGAAAGTGAGTTGTGTATATATATTTGTATAATAAGTTAATAATAATGATGATAAGGACAAAAAGAAAAGAGAAGAAGAAAGTCAAAAGTTGGAAAATTATGTGTGGTGGAGGTTATTTGAGAAATATTATTATTATTATTATTATTATTATTATATATATATGAGAGAAACGAAAGAAAGAACGAGAATGTTCTTTCTTCCTCTGCTTCTTCTTTTCCTTTGTAAACGAGAGAGAGAGAGAGAGAGAAGCTAGAAAGAGAAAGATGATTTTTGTAACACCCCGATACTCTATATAAGTACCATACATATACTTTGTATACGTAAAGTAAGTATATAGAGTATAAGGATGCCACTAGTTATTACAATTAAAAATCTTTACTTAACTTCTAAAACAATAGTACATTTTATTATATAAAATTATTTACAAGATCACTATCCTTTTGATAATAACATATATATATATAATAGTTACATTGTCTCTTCCAAAGATTTATTGATACATATGAATACATTCTTATAAAAAAAATGCAATATATATATTAACTTATACATGCATGCACCATCTTCTAGTTGGTCTCGAGCTACACTTGCCCTTTTCAAGACATAATGGTTTAACTCCAAATCCATCACCTTTTACCTGCGCGATTAATATAACCACGCTAAGCCCAAAAGCTTAGTAATACAAATAAATATTAAAAACAAAATATACATTGCAAAATAAACATACCTCATATTTTTAGCATCATGTTTTATCATTCTCTTAACCTGTTTTCCCTTTTTCCAATGCATTCCACATAAATTTCTACCAACCTCATAAACTATATATATATATATGCTTATAACATTACGACAAATCATAGTTTACCAATCATAAATCATATTCCCAATAAAGGCAACCATTATCATCAACCACAATCCATCACTAATACTCACAAACAATATACACATTACATATCAGACTACATAACATTGTTATATTCACAATTCACCAATCATTGATCTCAATATTTATTTATTTCAACATTTGTATATCATATTAACAACAAAGACATACTCGGGCCCAAAACACACTAATATGTTATTCAAAGTTCATCATTATTTCCAACAACCATAGCTGCAAATACAAACCTTTCCCCAACCAGGTCGGTTGTCCACTGGGCCTCAGGCCACTGCCAATCCCAGGGGTCCGCAGGAGGCAGATAGGCATGTATAAAACTATAATTAACGAACCTTCTCCCAACCAGGTCGGTAGTCCAAGTTCGGTTGCCCAATTCACTGGGTCCGCATGGTTCCGCAGGAGGCAGATAGGTACGTATAACACTGAATGAATCGAACTTTCCCCAACCAGGTCGGTAGTCCAAGTTCGGTTGCCCAATCCACAGGGGTCCGCATGGTTCCGCAGGAGGCAGATAAGTTCGTCCATTTATCTCTACTTTCTCAATTCATTTCACATTACACAATAGATTTGCACCATATCTCAAATCACATTGGAACAATTCATCATTTACCTCATCATAGCCAATCACAATGGCATCAATTAGGCAAACATGCCTCAATCATCATTTACATCATCATAGCCAATCACGATAGCTTCATACATCATTATATCTCAATCTCTATTTCATGTCTCATTATTATTACATATATAATCATTCATCATTTAAGTATACACAATCAATTACATTATTATATCATCATATCATACAATCATATCATCACATCTTTCATCTTTCATAGTATATACATTATTGAATGCTCTCACATTTCATATACTCTTATTGATATACTCATAGGTATCAATGATATAATAGATTTCTTAACACATTTATAATCAAATGGTTTAAGGTTCAAAGTCATATAAATATATGAAATCAAATAGGGTTTTGTACTTACCTCAATAGCACTTCACACAACTCTAAACTCTTCTTCTCTCAAGAGTTCTTTACTTCTCAACTTAGGGCAATTCACTTCCTTCCAAAACCTAATCCAAAAGGAATATTAGCAAAATGACCATATGAATAGTACATTCTGGTTTTAGACTCCATTTTATCCTTATTTTGAAAAATTGTATAAAATAATCTACTTGACTAAAAATTCTAAAATTTTTACAGAATTTATTTTTGTATCTTAAAATCATTCCTTTAAAATTTCAGATCAAACTGAACACAAAATCTTGGTCAAATAGTTCACCTAACCAGACTGCCCCAATTGCCCTGCATCCTGGCAGCAGTTCTGAACTTTGTGAATTCCATAAATCAAATTCAATCAACGTGGTTCCAAATTATTTTTCTCAAATACTAGACTCACTAAGAAACAACATATCCAAAATTCAATTGAATATTATATTTCTACATTTTATTAAAAATCCCGAAATAGAGCTGTCTCAGTTAAGGTACCTGCTGGAACAGGTCTAATAAAAATAATCTTTCTAAACTCATAACCTATCCAAAATCGAATCAACATATTTTTCAGTCATTCTAGACTCATAGAGGCACAACATATCAAAAATTCACTTCAAGAACATTTTTCTATAATTAATTAAAAATCATACAAATCACAGCCTTTACTAATTGTAAAACAGAAACAATTTCACTAAACACAACTCTTACTCTTCCATCACCAACACCAACCCAACTTCTCATCTATCAAGCAAAATCAATACTTAAAATCACACCATAAGCAACTTAATCATACCATCATCAAATCACAACTCAACTCAAGCATAACTTCAAAAATAACAAGAGTAAACAAGAGCAAACTTACCGAAAATCATGAAATTCTTGAAATTCCAACTTGTTTACTTGAAATCTCTCTCAACTTTGAAGCTTAGAACATCAAACCCTCACTTAGCTCTCTTGTCTTCCTTTGCTTTAGGTGAGCCGGCCACACAAGGAAGAAGAAGAAGAAATGATGAAGAAACCCTAAAGTCAACACTCATTAAATACTCCTCCAAAAGTAATTTACTATCTTACCCTCATGCACATTTTAATTCCCTTTACAAACTCTTGCCCATTTTGGTAATTTCACACTTAACAATATAAATATCTTCTTCCCTTGACCAAGCCCTTTGACCAACTTATATGTCATATATATCACCATATACACTACATATACACTTCTCTCTACACATTGCTTTTCTTTCCAATTACACATATACATTATCTCTTAACTTCTTTTATCATTCAAATAAACCATACACAATTACCACTTATCACTTACACCTTCAATTCAATAATAACAATATTATCATAACTTCTAGGCACACTTAGGGATATTACAATTAGACATATACATATACATCACATATATATTAAATCCAAATACAACAACTCCTCCAAAACTTTTAAGGTATATCTCGGGATATTACAATTTTGCTTCTAGTTACACCAAAGATTAAGGATATCAAGATGTTTGCAAGTGGATATTGAAGATTTAGCAAGCTATTCAAGTAAGTACTCCCTTTTGAGTTGATTTTATTGATTATATGTATATATTTAAGTTCTTATCTTTTTGTTTTGAATTCTTGTGGATTGAGGTTATGTTTGGTATAATTAGTGTGTAAAATGAAGATAATGAAAGAGTGAAGTATGTAAAGATGTTGAATTGATATTTAAGTGATGATAAGTTGAGAAAATTGTGAGGTAAATGATGAAATGTTGAGGTTGGGTTTGGGTTAGATGAATTTGGAAGTGTTTGGCCTTTAATTCATTGAAGATCACGGCCAAGTCATGAGAGACACGGCCAAGTTAGGGCAAACTTGGCCGTGTTGGATGATTTTTGGAGAGACACGGCCGTGTCCCTTGCCCGTGTCTGCTACTGGATTGTTGTATTGAGAGACACGGCCACTGACTTGGCCGTGTCCACAGCCCGTGTTTGCTACTGCTTGAATTGGATTGAGAGACACGGCCACTGGCTTGGCCGTGTCCTTTGACCGTGTTTGCTACTGGATGTTTGGATTGAGAGACACGGCCACAAGCTTGGCCGTGTCCCTTGAGGGTGTTTGCAAATGTGTTTGTTATTTGGTCTTCAAACATTGTTGGATCTTCAAATGTCTTTTGTACCTAAACACACTTAAAACAATAATGATCCAACCAAATGTATATGGAGGATTCTAAGTTCTTGAATAAGGTAAATTGTTATGTATGAATATATCAATGATAATATAGGAAATGTGGAAGACATATTGATCAATGAAAAAGTATGTGCAATGTCTTTGATTATGTATACTTGAGTGATGAATTGAATTGATCAATATGATTTGATGATAACGTTGATATGATATGAACAATGTTAGGTTTTATGCATTGTCAATCTCATAAATTGTATTGTACTATATGTAGATTGAGGATGCATGTGAATAATAGCATGTTGTGTATAATGTGGAATATCATGAGATCATTGATGATGAAATTACTTTAATGTTATGATTGAAGCATGCCTATATGGTATGGTTGATTCATGATATGTTTGTTTAGTAATGTAATTGATGTTGCATATATCAATGATGAAACTGAAATGTGATTTGAGATATAATATGATGTGAGGTCATTGTTAATGACTATGATGATTCAAATGAGATATGAAGCCATTGTGATTGGCTATAGTGATTCAAATGAGATGTTAAGCCATTGTTATTGGCTATGATAATTCAATTGAGAATGAAATGAAAATGAAAAGATTTTGTGTCTAATATGTTGATTCAATTTTCAGAGTTCTGGATTTGGCGGCATGCATAGAAAATGTGAAAAAGGTAACAGTCTTGCCGGGTTGAGGATCTCTTCAATTTGAGTGAATTGAGGTCCAAGAGACTGGGTCTGTTACACTATGATAATTATGATTATGAGATATATGATTGGTAACAGTCTTGCCGGGTTGAGGATCTCCTCGAGGTTAGTCGAGTTGATGGTCCAAGAGACTGGGTCTGTTACATTATCCATGGATAGAGTTATTGATATATGATGCCTACGGGCTTGATTATTGTGATTATGAACCAAAACAGTAACTCTGAACTTTGAATAACATATTAGTGTCTGTTGGGCCCGAGTCTGTCTTTGTTGTCAATGTGATATCCAAATGTTGAAATGAATGAATAATGAGATCTATGAATGCTTTTGATGAAAATATGATTTATGTTTAATGAATTGTGAATAATACAATGTTAAGAAGTATGATTTCGTAATGTGTGTATTGATATATTGAAAGTGAATATGGCTTGAGGAGCTTTGTTGAGATATGAGTTTATGAAAATATAGTATGTTGCGTACAATGTATATGAATATGGAATTTGTAAGAACTGTTTTTATGAAGGTTTGGATAGGCCATGGAAGGGTGATTTGTTGAAATGATGTATATGTATATGTATATGAGATAGAAATGGTAAGTATTGTATTGTGAATGTTCTATGTAAATATGTGTATAATTTTATGAGATTAGGGGAAATATATGAAGAATGCATTGAGAAAGGAAAAACGGGGTAAGCGAACAATAGAACATAATGCTAAAAACATGAGGTATGATTATTTTTGTAAAGTATATTTTAATATTTATTTATACTACTAAGCTTTCGGGCTTAGCGCGGATAATTAATCGCGCAGGTATTTATGCGGATGATCTGGGAGTGTAGCTGTTATGCCACGAAAAGGGTAAGTGTATCTCGAGACCAACTAGAAGGTGATGCATACATGTGTGATTTTAAGTTGTATTGTATTTTTGAGTTAATATATATTCATATGGATGAATGAAGTTTTGATAAATAAGAATACTGACTTTTGTAAATGTGTTTTAAATTAAATGTTAAATTTTATGAATCTGGATAAAGGTTTTTAAATTGAAACTAAAAGTAACATTCTTATACTTTATATACGTATTGTATGTATACTAGGTATATGTATAGTACTTATATGGAGTATCAGGGTGTTACAATTATTTTGGTATCAGAGCTTAGGTTCGAGATTCTCGGCCTAAGAGAAATTAAAAAGAAAATTTTTGAAAAGATTAAATAAGAATTGAAAAGAAGATTTTGGAAATGCAATTGGTAAGACATGCATATGCATTCACATCTAGGTTGGTCTCGAAAGTGGCATTGAGTGAATTGTGAATTGTGATGTATTTGAGTTACATGAGATGAGATAAATGATAGTGTATAAATGAGGTTTTATATGAAAGCAAATTTTGAAATGTTGATAATTGAAAAGTGATTGTGATATAAAGAAATGATATGGAATTTATAAGTAAAAAGTTTGATTATTGATATGTGTTTGACATGTAAAGAAATGGTTAGAAGAATAAAGTTGGGAATGAGTTAAAAAAAAAATTAGATTTAATTATGTAATCTTTCCTCTATTATTTGAACCTCTTTCTAATAAACTTTATGTTTGGATTTTTAGAAAGAGGAAAGATTGTTGGATGGGTAATATGGAAAGATATATATATATTTCTTTTAATGAAAAGAGTACGGTGAAATATTGAATGAGTTGATTGGTATAGATTAAGTGTGATAATTTAAGGTGTGGATATGTAAAGTTAAGGTTTTGTTTAAAAAGAAAAAAGAGATGATGTTGGTTAGGTACAAAGAGATATTGGTGTTGTTTGTATTGTTCTTTTAATATAAACATGGTGATTTCAATGTTAGAAATGTGATATGTTTGAATATTGTAAAAGCTCCTGTAAATGGTGGTAATATGTGATATTTAGATTGTTGGAATGAGCTTAGTAATTGTGAAACATATATGTTTGATGTTGTTTTGTGGTATATCCATATAAGATGTTTTAAGGTTGATATTAAGAGAATGAGATGAATAAATTGAAGTTTAAGTAAATTAGTAAGTTGAAGATTTATAGTTTTAATGGAATGTGGGTAAAGACCATTTATATATTAATAGTTTAATGTATTTAATACATGAGATATATGAAATGAATATTAGTGCACATGAAAGTATTAGGAATTGGGAGATGTGATTGTTAGTAGGAAAATTTGGTTTGAAAGTAAAGAAAAGGAATTGAGCAAAAGAAAGTGAGTTACTTTAAATAATTTGATTGGAAAGGATAAAAAGGACTATGAAAGATGTGTTAAAGATATTTATAAACAAATGTGAGAGAGATATCACATTGGAAATGTGATTAAGCTCTTTGTGAAATAATATTATAAGTAGAGTGTATATATTTGTTGAAGTTAATGAATAACTTAAGTTATGATAAACAAATGAGAATGATAATAGTCAAAGGAAAGTGATAACTATTAAATTTGTATAAACTATATGCAAAAGGGAAATTTAATAAATTGCATAATTATGTGTTTATATAAAGAGGATTTGTGAAATGAACTTTTTGATATGAATGTAATGGTTATATGTAAGAAAGGTGGGAAGTGAATCACATTATGAACGTGACCTATGAATGTGTATATAATATGTTTATTATTTTATACCAATACATGTTTAATGGTATTAGAAATGAGAATGGACTTGCGTAATATTGAACAGTGAAATTGTTATGTCAATAATTAAATGAGGCTATCATAAGATGTTTTGGAACTCAAGGTATTTGTGTGTGGAAATGCTTTATGTATAAGCATATCATCAGGAATTGTAAGGAAAGAATATGGTATTTGAAAATTTTTAGAAGAGATGAATTGGAAATGGAGTAATGAATAAAACTTGTGTAAGATTTGTATCTAATTGAAGGTTGGGTATAGGAAATGTTAAAGATAATATTATTGAACATGAGTTGGGTTAATGATGATTAAATAATCAAAAGCAAACTGTTTTGAAATGGAATTAAAATGTGTTAATTCTTGGTGTAATACAAGTTTGGAGAATATATATAATTTTTGTGATATAATCTAATATTATAATTGTAAAGGTTGGAAATTGAATAATAGAAGAGCGAGATTGATTTACAAACCCTAAATGTGATTGTTTATATATTATGGTCATATGACTTGGTTAGTGTGATTAGTGGTTAGTTTTATTATCTTCAGAGTTAGAACTGAGATGATATGATTGTAATACCGATTTGGTGGAACTGAAATTTTGTTTGAAAAGTATAGTTAAAAGTTATGGTAGATAAAGTTGTACCTTAACATTTTATGTTAAGAATTTGGTTATAAATTATGAAGGTAAAGAGAGAAAAAGGAAAAATTATGGAAATGTGTTGAGATATGGATAATATGACAAAAAGGTAATCAAAATAAATGTAACAAGGTTTTGCAATTGATTATATTGTTAATATTATGTGACTAGTGTTATGACTTATATAGTGTGAAAGAGGCGAGGATCATTAAAAAGGTACGTGTAATGTAATTTGTTATGATAAATGTTTTAATAATAAATGATGTTAATGTGTTTTGAGAATTGATGAAATGTGATATCATCATGGTTGATGATATTATTGAAACATGTCTAGATGATACAATTGAGTAATGAGATATTCAATATAGTTGATGATATATGTGTATACTATTTCGATGTGATAAGAAACCATGATTGTTGACAATGATGTTAGAAATAAATTATATTGAGGTATAATGCCTAAATGATTATGAAAAAAAAATGATGAAATGAATTGTGAAAAGATAAATGAACGGACTTATCTGCCTCCTGTGGAACCATGCGGACCCAATGTGTTGGGCAACCCAACTTGGATTACCAACCTGGTTGGGGGAAAAGCTTGTTTATGAAGTTATAGTTGTTGGCAATATTGATAAACTTTGAATGAGTATAAGAAATAATGATATAATTATTGAAATAAGGAAATGTATATGTATAGGCATGATTCATATTGATTGAATATATGAATTTGGAAAGATTAGAATTTGAATATAAGTTTGACCTAATGAACTTAGGTTATATATAAGTATATATGGTAAAATCCAATGATAAATTCCAATAAGTTAATTGTTGGTTTGAATCAAATAAAGTTGAAATGTTAGTATATTGGGATGGATAAATCGATTGATCTAGGTTTCGTTAAAGTTGCAAGACAACATTGAGATTTATTATGTGCAATTGTATTGGGAATGTAAGATTTAATGGTAATGTGTATGATATAATATTCTGATTTATGAATGAACATAAATAAATTGAGGTATATTAATTGTACATGGTAAGAAATAAACTCATGAAAGTAAGGATATAGTTATCCATTGATGTTTGGTAAATGTTTATTTTGAAAGTGAAGGTAAGAGTGGAATAAACAATGCTAAGATATTGATTAATGATTTTTGAGGTTAAAGTTAAGAGAATATCTATAAAGAGTTAAAGTGATAATCTGACTTTAGAACAAAGATAAAAATTCATTGGAAATGTAATGAGCTATCTTGGTTGCTCTGTTGAGAAAGTTATAAGATAAAAATACATATATAATGATAAGTTATGATTAACTAAAAGGGGGAGAGTAAAAGTTATGTAAGTTGATAAATTAAGATGGTGATTTGTTCCAAATGGGTTGTTAGTGTGCTAGATAATTTCGAGGACGAAATTATTTAAGGGGGAGAGAATTGTAATATCCCGGAATAGACCCTAAGAGTTTTGGAGTTAATGTTGTTGCATTTGGATTTAATGTATATGTATGTATGGGAAATATAAAGATAATATATATATAAGACATATACATATACATCACATATACATGGGATATAAAATGGTGTAGGAAAGTGAGTTGTGTATATATATTTGTATAATAAGTTAATAATAATGATGATAAGGACAAAAAGAAAAGAGAAGAAGAAAGTCAAAAGTTGGAAAATTATGTGTGGTGGAGGTTATTTGAGAAATATTATTATTATTATTATTATTATTATTATATATATATATATGAGAGAAACGAAAGAAAGAACGAGAACGTTCTTTCTTCCTCTGCTTCTTCTTTTCCTTTGTAAACGAGAGAGAGAGAGAGAGAGAAGCTAGAAAGAGAAAGATGATTTTGCTTCTAGTTACACCAAAGATTAAGGATATCAAGATGTTTGCAAGTGGATATTGAAGATTTAGCAAGCTATTCAAGTAAGTACTCCCTTTTGAGTTGATTTTATTGATTATATGTATATATTTAAGTTCTTATCTTTTTGTTTTGAATTCTTGTGGATTGAGGTTATGTTTGGTATAATTAGTGTGTAAAATGAAGATAATGAAAGAGTGAAGTATGTAAAGATGTTGAATTGATATTTAAGTGATGATAAGTTGAGAAAATTGTGAGGTAAATGATGAAATGTTGAGGTTGGGTTTGGGTTAGATGAATTTGGAAGTGTTTGGCCTTTAATTCATTGAAGATCACGGCCAAGTCATGAGAGACACGGCCAAGTTAGGGCAAACTTGGCCGTGTTGGATGATTTTTGGAGAGACACGGCCGTGTCCCTTGCCCGTGTCTGCTACTGGATTGTTGTATTGAGAGACACGGCCACTGACTTGGCCGTGTCCACAGCCCGTGTTTGCTACTGCTTGAATTGGATTGAGAGACACGGCCACTGGCTTGGCCGTGTCCTTTGACCGTGTTTGCTACTGGATGTTTGGATTGAGAGACACGGCCACAAGCTTGGCCGTGTCCCTTGAGGGTGTTTGCAAATGTGTTTGTTATTTGGTCTTCAAACATTGTTGGATCTTCAAATGTCTTTTGTACCTAAACACACTTAAAACAATAATGATCCAACCAAATGTATATGGAGGATTCTAAGTTCTTGAATAAGGTAAATTGTTATGTATGAATATATCAATGATAATATAGGAAATGTGGAAGACATATTGATCAATGAAAAAGTATGTGCAATGTCTTTGAATATGTATACTTGAGTGATGAATTGAATTGATCAATATGATTTGATGATAACGTTGATATGATATGAACAATGTTAGGTTTTATGCATTGTCAATCTCATAAATTGTATTGTACTATATGTAGATTGAGGATGCATATGAATAATAGCATGTTGTGTATAATGTGGAATATCATGAGATCATTGATGATGAAATTACTTTAATGTTATGATTGAAGCATGCCTATATGGTATGGTTGATTCATGATATGTTTGTTTAGTAATGTAATTGATGTTGCATATATCAATGATGAAACTGAAATGTGATTTGAGATATAATATGATGTGAGGTCATTGTTAATGACTATGATGATTCAAATGAGATATGAAGCCATTGTGATTGGCTATAGTGATTCAAATGAGATGTTAAGCCATTGTTATTGGCTATGATAATTCAATTGAGAATGAAATGAAAATGAAAAGATTTTGTGTCTAATATGTTGATTCAATTTTCAGAGTTCTGGATTTGGCGGCATGCATAGAAAATGTGAAAAAGGTAACAGTCTTGCCGGGTTGAGGATCTCTTCAATTTGAGTGAATTGAGGTCCAAGAGACTGGGTCTGTTACACTATGATAATTATGATTATGAGATATATGATTGGTAACAGTCTTGCCGGGTTGAGGATCTCCTCGAGGTTAGTCGAGTTGATGGTCCAAGAGACTGGGTCTGTTACACTATCCATGGATAGAGTTATTGATATATGATGCCTACGGGCTTGATTATTGTGATTATGAACCAAAACAGTAACTCTGAACTTTGAATAACATATTAGTGTTTGTTGGGCCCGAGTCTGTCTTTGTTGTCAATGTGATATCCAAATGTTGAAATGAATGAATAATGAGATCTATGAATGCTTTTGATGAAAATATGATTTATGTTTAATGAATTGTGAATAATACAATGTTAAGAAGTATGATTTCGTAATGTGTGTATTGATATATTGAAAGTGAATATGGCTTGAGGAGCTTTGTTGAGATATGAGTTTATGAAAATATAGTATGTTGCGTACAATGTATATGAATATGGAATTTGTAAGAACTGTTTTTATGAAGGTTTGGATAGGCCATGGAAGGGTGATTTGTTGAAATGATGTATATGTATATGTATATGAGATAGAAATGGTAAGTATTGTATTGTGAATGTTCTACGTAAATATGTGTATAATTTTATGAGATTAGGGGAAATATATGAAGAATGCATTGAGAAAGGAAAAACGGGGTAAGCGAACAATAGAACATAATGCTAAAAACATGAGGTATGATTATTTTTGTAAAGTATATTTTAATATTTATTTATACTACTAAGCTTTCGGGCTTAGCGCGGATAATTAATCGCGCAAGTATTTATGCGGATGATCTGGGAGTGTAGTTGTTATGCCACGAAAAGGGTAAGTGTATCTCGAGACCAACTAGAAGGTGATGCATACATGTGTGATTTTAAGTTGTATTGTATTTTTGAGTTAATATATATTCATATGGATGAATGAAGTTTTGATAAATAAGAATACTGACTTTTGTAAATGTGTTTTAAATTAAATGTTAAATTTTATGAATCTGGATAAAGGTTTTTAAATTGAAACTAAAAGTAACATTCTTATACTTTATATACGTATTGTATGTATACTAGGTATATGTATAGTACTTATATGGAGTATCAGGGTGTTACAACATTTGCTTTACCTGGATGATAATCAATCAAACAGTCGTAGTCTTTAATCAATTCTAACCATCTTCTCTGCCGAAGATTGAGCTCTTTCTGGACACCCAAATACTTCAAACTCTTGTGATCAGTGTAGATGAAACATTTCTCCCCAAATAAATAGTGTCGCCAAATCTTTAATGCAAACACAATGGCTGCCAATTCCAAATCATGGGTCGGATAATTGAGCTCATGCGGTTTCAACTGTCGAGATGCATAAGCTATAACTTTACCTTCTTGCATCAGCACACAACCCAAACCACTATGTGAAGCATCACTGTAAATCTCATATGGTTTGCCTTCCACAGGTAAAGTAAGAACAGGCGCTTGAGTCAACATTTCTCTCAACTGCTCAAAACTAGCCTGACACTGATCTGTCCACACAAATCTAACTCCCTTTCGAAGCAATCTGGTGAGTGGAGTAGCTATCAAAGAAAATCCTTTCACAAACCGTCGGTAATAGCCCGCCAAACCCAGAAAACTTCTAACTTCTGTCACAGATTTTGGTGGACTCCAATTCAGAATAGCTTCAACTTTACTCGGATCAACTCTAATACCTTCTGCTGAAACTATATGACCAAGAAAAGCTACTTGGTCCAACCAAAACTCACACTTCGACAGTTTAGCAAACAACTGCTTCTCTCTCAGAATTTGTAACACAATCCGTAGATGCTTGTCATGTTCCTCTTTATTCCGCGAATACACCAGAATATCATCAATAAACACTACCACAAACTGATCCAAATAGGGCCTAAATACCCTATTCATCAAGTCCATAAAAGCTGCAGGTGCATTCGTCAAACCAAAAGGCATAACTAGAAACTCATAATGCCCATACCTGGTCCGAACGGCGGTCTTAGGAACATCTTCAGCTCTGACTCTCAGCTGATGGTACCCTGATCTCAGATCAATTTTAGAAAACACAGCTGCACCCTTCAATTGATCAAAGAGATCATCGATTCTAGGCAAAGGATATTTATTTTTAATAGTCACCTTATTCAATTGCCTATAATCGATACACAACCTCATAGTACCATCTTTCTTCTTCACAAATAGCACAGGAGCTCCCCAAGGAGAAACACTGGGGCGAATAAATCCTTTGTCCAACAACTCCTGTAATTGCACTTTCAATTCTCTCAATTCAACAGGTGCCATTCTGTAAGGAGTACTAGAGATAGGAGTGGTACCAGGCAACAATTCAATACCGAACTCCACCTCTCTCTCAGGAGGCAACCCTGGCAACTCCTCTTGAAACACATCTGGAAACTCTGCAACTGTGGCAATACTAACAATAGGGGAACCCTTCACTCTAGTATCTACCACATGAGCAAGATAAGCTTCACACCCCTTTCTAATCAATCTCCTAACCGCAACAGCTGAAACAAATAAGGAGGCTAGCTGTTCCTGCTCATTAGATACTATCACCTCTCTACCATCAGCAGTTCTCAAAGAAACAATTTTCCTTTTACAGTCTACCACAGCTCCATGTTTAGATAGCCAGTCCATGCCTAGAATCACATCATATTCCTTAAATGGCATCTCAATCAAATCTCCAAGGAACTCCTCACCTTGCACCCTCAGTACACTATCTCGGTGCACCTTGCTCACAATCACACTATGCCCTAACGGATTTGTCACCAACACATCAAATCCTAGGGACTCAGCATACATATCAGATACAGGCAAAATAGATGCACTAATATAGGAATGTGTGGAACCCGGATCAATCAAAGCAAGTACTGAAGTATCAAATAAAGAAAAAGTACCAGCTATGACTGCCGAAGCATCTGGCTGCCTCTGCATAACATATATCCTCTGGGAAGACCCAACCTCCTCTGGTCTACTCTCTTTGGATGTAGAACCTCCTCTAGCACTGAACCCAGATCTGCCTCCCCGGTTGCTACCTCTGCCTGCTCGACCTCCCCTCACACTAGGTTGAGAAGCTGCAGTATCCACTGACATCTGTTCTTGCCTCTCAGGACAATCTCTAACAAAGTGATCTGGTGATCCACATCTGAAACAAACCCCTGCTACACCAGTCTTCCAGCAAGGACCACCATGTGGCCTACCACAATGAATGCAGATGGGAAGAGTGGATCTCTGAATCATTGGGGTCGGAGCACTCGCCACTGAAGCTGCAGGTCTAAATCTCTGCCTCTGAAACTGCACTGACCTACCAGCTGTCCTCTGACTCCTACTAACTCTAGGAACAAAGCTTCCTTTACCTCTCTTCACAGAAGAAGACCCTGCCTCCAACTGGGGCCTTCTAACCCTAATCTCTTCCTCTGAAGCAGCTGCAATAACTTGAGCTCGCTCTACACTTCGAGCTGCTGCCACTAGCTGGGAGAAATCGTGATATCGAGATCCAGCCACTAAGAACATGATAGAGGGCCTCAATCCCTCCTCAAATCTCCTGCATCTATCTATCTCATCAGCTATAATGCCCCCAGCATAATGACTCAATCTAATAAACTCAACTTCATATTCAGTTACAGTCCCGCTGTCTTACTTCAAGCTCAAAAACTCCATCTTCTTCATGTCTTTATACTCCCTAGGAGTATACTTGTAACGACCCTCCCCAACCAGGTCGGTATCCCAAGGTCGGTTGCCCAGCCCACTGGGTCCGCATGGTCCGCAGGAGGCAAGCGATCGCTACAGTACTGGATAGCCCTCGCGGCCCACCCAGCAGGATTTGTTTATTTGGCTTAATTCCTTGGAATTAAGTCGCCTCCCTGGATCGAACCCCTGACCTCCCACTTAAGAGAGCCAGCGAGAACCATTAAGTACCATTTCTGCTACTAGCAGAAATGGTACTGGATGGTTCTCGCTGGCTCTCTTGAGTGGGAGATTAGGGGTTCGATCCAGGGAGGCGACCCCTTGGGGCCAAATAAACAAATTCCTGCTAGGTGGGCCGCGAGGGCTGTCCAGTACTATAGCGATCGCTTGCCTCCTGCGGACCATGCGGACCCAGTGGGCTGGGCAACCGACCTTGGGATACCGACCTGGTTGGGGAGGGTCGTTACAATACTTCAATTCAAATTCTCTCAGAAAATCCACATATGACAAGGTTGGTGGATCATCCATAGAATGGGGCACTGTCCTCCACCAATCGTATGCATCCTTCTGTAGCAAAGATCTTGCATAGTCAAACTTTTCCTCCGGGGTGGCTTGCAACTGAATAAAGATCCTCTGTATTTTATCAAGCCATTGCTCCGCTACAGCTGGATCAACTATACCAAGGAAATCCTCTTCTCCATACTTCCTTAGTTTATCATAGTGCCTCACTGATACCACAGGCTGAGGGGGTGGTGGTGGTTGCACTGGTGCTTGCCTCAAAGCCTCTACCACATGCCTAAGCCAAGCTGGCGGAACCTCCTCACTAACTGGTCTCCCCGACACCGAAGCAGGTGCCTCCTCAGCACTATCAACTCTAGCTCTATCCTCGGGAGCTACACTCTCCTCACTACCCTCAACTGACTGACACAACTGAGGATCCATCACAACCTATGTCTGCAAACATAGCAGAATACTTCTTATTAAAGATCAGAGATTGCCAATCCCAAACATGTAGGTTATTAAAAAATTCACTTTTTAAGTAAAAATATTCTTTTTATTACATTTTACCTAGGTTGAGAATCTCAAACCTAGACTCTGATACCAAAACAATTGTAACACCCCCACACCCAATACATACACACTACATACACCACCCTGTAGTATACATGTATCGAATATAGGAATGCTACGGATTTTATTAACATTTAAAACATTCTAAATAATACCATCATCTTTCTCATATACATTACAGAAAATAAGTCATTAACTTATAATATAAAACAAATAGATATATATATATATATATAGAATATACATTTATTTAATACGCAGCGGAATATAGAAAATATTTACATATGTGAAAACATTTAAATCCATATTTACAAATATACATATATTCACATTATAAACAAAACTTTACAAAATATAAGAGAGTTATACATGATTGGCAAATCTTCTCTGATCTTTAAGTTCCCAAAATCAACTCTTCAACGTCTACTCTCACTCGGTCTCGAAGAGCTCTCTGGTTCAACTCTATCAACTCTATCACCTGCACGATTAAACACTATCGCGCTAAGCCAAGGGCTTAGGAAGTCTACTCATGCTAATGTTATGCTTAAGTGCAATGCAATGTAAATTCTCAATCCATATTATACATGTAACATCATATATGCAAAGCTAACAACATATCTTTACATTTCATAATCCAACATACGTAGATATAACACATTTCAACATCTTTTCATATACCTCATTAGTTACTCATTAAACCATTCATGAACAACATTAACAAAGACAAGCATGGGCCCAAGACACACTAATATGCCATTCAATTTTCAGAGTTAATGTTTTAGTTTTGTTATCACATTTATCAATATCATATACCCAACTAGGCTTCAAGGATTAGGTTCAACCAAGCTTCAAGGGGAGCAAAGCATGCTAAGCTTCAACCCAACTTGGCTTCAAGAACCAACCCAACCTAGCTTCAAGGGTTGTAACATCTCAATTAGGCTTCAAGGATTCAATCCAACCTAACTTCAAGAGATTGTTACTATCATTAGGCATGCCACCAATAACAAACTCTGAAAATGGAATAACACATTAGCCACACAATTCATTTACATTTAATTCTCAATTCTCATCAATTAGGCAAACATGCCATATATCTTTCAATTGAATCATCATAGCCAACCACAATGGCCTCAAATCAAGCAATATCTCAATTCATATTAATCATATAACATCATTGATACAACATTTCAAAGTACATACCACATTACCATTCACAATGCATATAGCCTAACATTGTTCATATGTTTCATCAATATCAACAAATGTGTGCTACAATCTCAACATCCATGAATGTATGTTCCACATATATTTGATTAGGTCATTCTTATCTTTGAAGTATATTAAAAGTGTTTATGTTTAGGTTTAAGTATCAATGATATCTTTGAAGAATCAAAACCATACAAAAAGAACAAAAATAAAAACAGTAGCCAACACATTTGAGGGACACGGCCAAGCTTGTGGCCGTGTCTCTCAACTTAACTTTGGCAGTGATAGACACTGGCATGGGACACGGCCGTGTCTCTTAAAAATCAACCCAACACGGCCAAATGTTCCATGACTTGGCCGTGTCTCTCCATTGCTTTTGGCCGTGTCACCCATGAACATAACCCTAACCAAATCCAACACTCTTTCAATTGTACTCAAACACAATATACACCATATAATATATTTCAAATGAATACAATCAATGTTCTAAACATATATTCATCACAAGAATCACCTTAAAATACATTAATATTACATTTAAACACAAACCATCTCAAAACCCTAAAATCACCATCCTTCTCCACCCTTTCAAAATCAACATATACCACTTCCAACAACAACACCTATTTAAACTATTAACTTAAAACCAATTTAACACTTGAAAACACAACACAAACACATCTCAAACTCATCAAATCACAAAATCAACAAACCCTAATTCACTTCAACACAACTTCAAAATAAGTAAAGAAAACAAGAGAATACTTACTTTAAATGAAGAAATTCCACAAATCTCTAACCAAATCCCTTGATTCCTTCTTCAATTTGAGTATAAAACTCCAAACACCTCTCTAGCTCTTTCTCTTCTTGGATGGCCGGCCTCTTCATGAAAGAAAGAAGAAAATGATAAAGACACAAAGTCAAATAGCTTTTCTTCTTTAAATCTCCACCAAGAGATTTTATCCAATCAATTACCAAAATGCCCTCAACCATATAACTAACCTTTTGTCTCTTATATGCCCATATATGTAATTACACACTCAACACAAATAAATATCTCTTCCATTGACTCTCCCTTTGATATATATATATTAGTTATATCATCATATAAACAACATATACATTTCTCTCTAAACCCTATTTCTTTCCCAAAACACATAAGCATAAACATTCTTTTACAAATTTCTTTTCTTATCACACAACATATACATTCAATCCAATTGACAACAACAACATAATCAAAACTTCTAAGGCATATATGAGGATATTACAATTCTCCCCCTCTAAAAAGAAATTTCGTCCTCGAAATTACCTGATATCAAGTCCGAAATAACTGAGGGTACTGATCTCGCATGATTTGTTCACTTTCCCAAGTTGCCTCTTCCTTTCCATGATTCTTCCATAGAACTTTCACCAATGGCACACTCTTGTTTCTCAACTCTTTCACTTCACGTGCCAAAATAGCAACTGGTTCCTCTTCAAATGTCAAATCTGGGCTCACTTCGATAGATTCAATTGGCAACACATGAGATGGATCCGATCTGTCCTTCAATGATTTTGAAGTCCTTCAATGTTAATTGGTCTTTAAATCATTGAAGGACACGGCCAAGTTATGAGAGACACGACCAAGTTAGAGGAAACTTGGCCGTGTTGGATGATTTTAGGAGAGGACACGGCCGTGTCCCTTGCCCATGTTCACCACTGCCTGATTTTTGTTGAGAGACACGGCCATGTCCTTTGCCCGTGTTTGCCTCGGTTTGATTTGGTGTTGAGAGACACGGCCACAAGCTTGGCCGTGTCCCTTGAGTGTGTTGGTTAATGATAATTATTCTTGAATATTCTTACATTGTTGGATCCTCCAAAGGTCTTGTTGTATCTACATTTTAAATATACTTAAAACAAAGATGACCTAAACAAATGTATATTGAGGATTCTAAATCTAAGAATAAGGTAAGTTATATATATGTACATCAATGATGATACATATGATACTATATGAACAATGTCATGTTTTATGCATTGTGAACCTTGTAAATTGTAATGTGTTATATGAATAAGGTATTTTGTAATGTGAAGGATATGATGAGGTAATTGATTATGTATATTTCAATAATGAGATGTAAAACCAATGTGTTTGGTGATAATGATGCATATGATATTATATAAACAATGTTAGGTTATATGCATTGTGAATCTTGTGAATTATAATGTGTTATATGAACAAGGTATTTTATGATGTGAAGGATATGATGAGGTAATTGATTATGTATAATTGAATAATGAAATATTATAGTATGATTTGAGACATGATATAATTTGAAGCCATTGTGATTGGCTATGATGATTCAAATGTGATGTGAAGCCATTGTGATTGGCTATGATGATTCAAATGAGATGTGAAGCCATTGTTATTGGTTATGATAACTTAATTGAGAATGAAATTGATAAATGATTTGTGCAGCTAATGTGTTATTCCATTTTCAGAGTTTGTTGTTGGTGGCATGCCTAATATGAGTAACAATCTCTTAAAGTTAGGTTGGGCTTGATCCTTGAATCCAAGTTGGGTTGAAGTTTAACATGTTTTACTCCCTTTGAAGCTTGGTTGGGTCTAGTCCTTGAAGCCTAATTGAGATGTTACAACCCTTGAAGCTAGGTTGGATTGGTTCTTGAAGCCAAGTTGGGTTGATACTTAGCATGCTTTGTTCCCCTTGAAGCTTGGTTGAACCTAAATCCTTGAAGCCTAGTTGGGATAATGATAAATGTGATGATTAAGCCAAAGCATTAACTCTGAAAGTTGAATGGCAAATTAGTATCTTTTGGGCCCGAGTCTGTCTTTGTTGTTAATTGGATATACAAATGTTGAAATAAGTGAGTAATGAGATCTATGGTTGCCTTTGTTGGATATGTAATTTATGATTGATGAATTGTAAATAAAGTAATGTTATGAAGTATGATATGTAATGTGTGTATTGATACATTGATTGTGATTCATGAAGGTTGAATATTGGATAATGATTAATTTGAATGGTGTAATGAGATGTTGAGAAATGAGTTCATGAAAATATAATACGATGTGTAAAATGTGTGTGAGTGTGGAACTTGGGAGAATTGTTTTCACGAAGGTTTGGATCAGTCATTGAATGATGATTTGTTGAAATGATGTATATGTATAGGTATATGAAATAGAAATGGTAAGTATTGTTTTATGAGTGTTCTATGTAAATATGTGTATAATTTATGAGATTAGTGGGGATATATGAAGAATGCATTGAGAAAGGAAAATGAGATAAGAGAACAATAAAACATGATGCTAAAAATAGGAGGTATGATTCTTTTGTAAAGTATATTTTAATATTTATTTGTACTACTAAGCTCTCGGACTTAGCGCGGTTGTGTAATCGCGCAGGTGATTATGCGGTTGATCTGGAAGTCCAGCTGTTATGCCACGAGTAGGGTAAGAGTGTTTCGAGACCAACTAGAAGGTGATGCATACATTTTGCGAATTTAATTATGTTGTATTTTTTATAAGAATATATAATAATATGTATAGATGAAGTTTTGGTAAATAAGAATAATTATTTTTGTAAATGTTCTTTAAACTAATGTAATATTGCTTGAACTCGGATAAACGTTTTTAAATTGAAACTAGAAGTGACATTCTTATACTTTGTATATGTATTGTATGTATACCAGGTATATGTATAATACTTATATAGGGTATGGGGGTGTTACAATTATTTTGGTATCAGAGCTTAGGTTCGAGATTCTCGGCCTAAGTGAAATTAAAAAGAAAATTTTTGAAGAGTTTAAATAGAATTAAAAAGAAGAGTTTTGAAATGCAATTGGTAATACATGCATATGCATTCACACATAGGATGGTCTCGAACGTGGCATTATGTGATTTGTGATGTATCCAAATTACATGAGATAGATGATAGTGTGTAAATGAGGTTTTATATGAAAGCAAATTTTGAAATGTTGATAATTGAGAGGTGATTGTGATGTAAAGAAATGATATGGAATTTATCAGTAAAAAGTTTGATTATTGATTTGTGTTTGACATATAAAGAAATGGCTAGAAGAATAAAGTTGGAAATGAGTTAAAAACAAAATTAAGATTAAAATATGTAATCTTTCTTCTAATATTTGAATCTCTTTCCAATAAACTTTATGTTTGGATTTCTAGAAAAAGGAAATATTGTTGGATGGGTAATATGAAAAGATATGTTATTTAAATGAAAAAAAAAAAAATAATACGGTGAAATATTGAATGAGCTAATTGGTATAAATTAAGTGTGATAATTTAAGGTGTGGATATGTAAAGTTAAGGTTTTGTTTAAAAGAGAAAGAGATGATGTTGGTTAAGTACGAAGATATATTGGTGTTGCTTGTATTGTTATTTCAATGCAAACATGGTGATTTCAATGTTAGAAATGTGATATGTTTGAATATTGTGAAAGCTCATGTTAATGGTGGTAATATGTAACATTTAAATTTTTGGAATGAGCTTAATAATTATGAAACATATATGTTTTGATGTTGCTTTGTGGTATATACATATAAGATGTTTTAAAGTTGATATTAAGAGAATGAGATGAATAAATTGAAGTGTAAGTAAATTAGTAAGTTGAAAATTTATAGTTTTAATGGAATGTGGATAAAGATCATATAAATATTGATAGTTTAATGTATTTAATACATGAGATATATGAAATGAATAGTAGTGCACATGAAAGTATTATGAATTGGGGGATGAGATTGATAGTAGGAAAATTTGGTTTGAAAAAAAAAAGATTTAGCAAATGGAAATGAGCTACTTTAAGTAATTTGATTGGAAAGGATGAAAATGAATATGAAAGATATGTTAAAGGTATTTAAAAACAAATGTGAGAGAGATATCACATTGGAAATGTGATTAAGCTCTTTGTGAAATAATATTATAAGTAGAATGTATATATTTATTGAAGTTAATGAATAACTTAAGTTATGTTAAAAGAATGAGAATGATAATAGTCAAAGGAAAGTGATAAATATTAAATTTGTATAAACTATATGCAAAAGAGAAATTTAATAAATTGCATAATTATGTGTATATGTAAAGAGGATATGTGAAATGAACTTTTCGACATGAATGTAATGGTTATATGTAAATAAAAAAAGGTGGGAAGTGAGTCACATTATTAACGTGATCTATGAATGTGTATATAATACGTTTATTATTTTATACCATTGCATGTTTAATGGTATTAGAAATGAGAATGGACTTGGGTAATATTGAACAGTGATGTTGGACTTGTTTAATGGTTTGATGTGATGAGAAACCATAATTGTTGGCAATGATGTTGGAAATGAATTATAATGGAGGTAGAGTACCAAATTGATTATGAGAAATGAATTATGAAAAGATAAATGAACGGACTTATCTGCCTCCTGCGGAACCATGCGGACCCATTGTGTTGGGCAACCGAACTTGGACTACCGACCTGGTTGGGGGAAAGTTCATTTATGAAGCCATAGTTGTTGGCTATATTGATAAACTTTGAATGAGTATGAGAGATGATGATATTATTATTAAGATAATGAAATGTATATTTATAAACATGATTCTTGTTGAATGAATATATGAATCTGAAAATATTAGAATTTGAATATAAGTTTGACCTAATGGAATTAGGTTATATATATATATTTATATAAATATATGGTGAAATCCAATGATAAATTTCGATAAGTTAATTGTTGGTTTGAATCAAATAAGGTTGAGATGTTAATATATTGTGTTAAATAGATCGATTGATCTAGATTTCGCTAAAGTTGCAAGTCAATATTGAGATTTAATACGTACAGTTGTACTGGGAGTGTAAATTTTAAATGGTAATGTGTATGATGTAATATTCTGGCTTATGAATGAATATAAATAAATTGAATTATATCAATGGTACTTGATGAGAAAAAGGGAAATGTTGTTTACCTATTAAGTAAGTTTAAAAGTATGGTATTAATATTTATATTAAGTGAGAAGAAAGTTAAAGGAAGTAAGGATATTGTTATCAATTGAGGTTTGATAAATGATTATTTTGAAAGTGATTGTAAGAACGGAATAATCAATGCTAAGATATTAATTAATGATTTTTGAGGTTAAAGCTAAGAGAATGTCTATATAGAGATAAAGTGATAATCTGACTCTAATATAAAGATAAAATTCATTGGAAATGTAATAAGTTATCTTGATTGCTTTGTTGAGAAAGTAATAAGATATATATATATATACCTATACAATGATGAATTATGAATTTCAGAGAAGATGATTATCTTTAAGGGGGAGAGTAGAAATTATGTGATTTGATGAAATCATAATGTAAGAATATGATTGATATTATATGAAATTAAGATGGTGTTTTGTTAAGAATGAATTGTTATTACACTGGATAATTTCGAGGACGAAATTATATAAGGGGGAGAGAATTGTAATATCCCAAGGTATGCCCTAAAAGTTTTGGAGTTATTGTTGTATTTGGATTTAATGTATATGTATTTATGGGAAATATAACTACAATATAAAAGACATATACATATACATCACATATACATGGGATATAAATTGGGATAGGAAAAGTGAGTTATATATATATATAATTAATTATAATAATGATAATAAGGGCAAAAAGAAAAAGATGAAGAAAGTCAAAAGGGATGGTGTGTGGTGTAGATTTAATTATATTATATTATTATTATTATTATTGTTATTATTGTTATTATTATTATTATATATATATATTTGTGATAAGAACGAAGAAAGAGGAAAATTCTTTCTTTCTTTCTTTCTTCTTCTTCTTCTTCTTCGTGAGAGAGAGAGAGAGAGATGTGATTTTGTTGTTTTTCACATCAAATTTCTTAAGGATTTTAAGAGTATTGAAGATGGAGATGAAGATTTGGCAACATATTCAAGTAAGTACTCATTTCTTGAGTTGATTTTATTGATTATATATAGATATATAAGTCTTTATCTTCTTGTCTTGTCACATCCCAAATTTTAGGTAGTCGAGTATTAGGCAAGAAGGATATAAATAAGTGGTCAAATAGAGGCTCGAGATAGTCAAAAACAAAATCGGTGTGCAAAGGAGGCCCGTGAAGTTGACGGAACCTAAAGGTAATATTTCGAAAGGCCGAGGACCTAAGAGTAATTTTTCAAAAAGTCGTATTGGATGTTCTTAATAGTGCACATAACATATTCTAAAAATGGAAAGTAGAGAAAAATCGGGTCACAACTACGCGTAACGGTTTTTCCAGAAAATGCCCCGTTAAAGAGAAATGAAGACATGTAGACTAGGGGCATTTTGGTAATTTTTATTAAGATTTATACATGAATCGAAAGTAGAACATAAACATAAGAGTAAGTAGAGGACGTTGAGGGGTTGAATATGAAACGATCGTCAGTAGAAACGAAACCAGGGCAAAACCCGAGCAAAGAAAGGACCTAAAGAGAATTTTGTAAAAAGTTGAGGGCTTATTGGTAATTTTTCAAAATGACGTGGAAACCTAAAATGGACCTTACAAATAGAAAGTAGAGGTTGAGAGGATCAAAACTATATGTAGTTTGACTCGTGGAACTGTACGGTTTAAGAGATATGATCAATTAACCGCCGGAACGTAAAGTGGGCCCGGTTTCGTGTCGGGACCGTATGGGTAACACGGGACAACTTTAGGGTATCCAATGAGAAGAGGGACAAGTGGAAAGAAGTAATGGGAAAGAAAACTATAAAAATCTCTTGTTGGCCAATCAAAAGTAACCATTTAGCATGAGTATTAAATGAAGAAAGAGAAAGGTGGACAAGTGGTCTTAAAGGATTTATCCAACACATAAGGTGATCATCATTTCCCTTATATATATATATATCATGAAATGAAGAACAAACTCTCTCTTTTCCACTTACAAATTTCGGCCACAATAGGAAAAGCAAAAGGGAATTAAAGAGCAAGGTTTGGTACTTTAACCATTGAACTCCTTTTGAAATTTTTCTGTTTTACAATTAGTAAAATGCTGTGACTTGTATGATTTTTAATTAAATATAGAAAAATTATCTTGCGTTTAATTTTGGATATGTTGTTGTTTAATAAGTCTAGTATTTGAGAAAAATAATTTGGAACCACATTGATTGAATTTAATTTACGGAATTTATAAAATTCAGAACTGCTGCCAGGATGCAGGGCAACTGGAGCAGTCTGGTTGGGTGAACTACTTGAACAAGATTTTGTGTCCAGTTTGATCTGAAATTTTAAAGGAATGATTTTAAGATGCAACACTAAATTCTGTAAAAATTTTAGAGTTTTTAGCCAAGTGGATTATTTTATACAAATTTTCTAAAACAAGGATCAAGTTGGGTCAAGAACCAGAGTTTATTGTTCATATGGAAATTTTTCATTATTAACTTGGTCAAAAACTTGGTGTGGGTGTTTTATCATTTTATTTTTAGTATTGAGTTTAATTATGATATGAAGAATAAATTAAGATGGAAAATATGTGAATACATATGATACATATGTGAGTATATGTGATATTTGTGTAAATATATTGTATATACATGGAGAATATGTGGTATATATACGAAGTGAATGGGGTATATATGAAATGTTATATATGCTCTACTCGGTAAATGGGTAAAACCGATCTAGAATGGGGGTTTGGCATGCCATCCTACCGGCAGTACTGTCTTAACGGCTTCGGTCGGGATATTACTTACGCGCGCGCGGTTATATCGTGTGAGGTCAAGATCATGGCAACTAGTCGTGTGAGACCAAGACCACGCAGTTATATCGTGTGAGGTCAAGATAATGACAACTAGTCGTGTGAGACCAAGACCACGAGGTTATATCGTGTGAGACCAAGACCACGCAGTTATATTGTATATTCCATATCGTGTGAGACCAAGACCATGGCAATTAGTCGTGTGAGGTCAAGACCACGCGTAACTCTATACGAGGCCTCATTTGAGATCGGTGTACTCATAATTACCGAGTGGAGCAGATTAACTCGTAATTATAATGAAGTTATATTACATGTTGATTACATACAGAATGTGAATCTTAACTTAATTAGAAAATATAAATATGATGATTGTATGAAAATAGTTTAATTATGCAGTATTCTACTTTTATATGTGATATCGAGTAGACATTGTATAGCAATGGTTAAAGTACCCACTGGGCAATAAGTTGCTCAGCGAGTTATATGTCTAACTCGCAGGTAGTGTATAGAAGATCAGCATTTCTGCAGCGGCTCGCATCAGCTCGACGGTGATTAGGATAGGACTTTTGACATAAAATAGTAGTATGGCATGTACGTTATATCTATTGTAAAGGTTTGTTAACATATTAAGTATTATGGTGTATGTAACAAGAGAATAAACAATGGTATGGTAATGAAACTTAGCAAATGATATGTAATCTTGAGAAATGATATAGAAGTGTGAACTTTTCTTGCAGGATTGTAGTTGAGGTTATAAGGGTGGATTATTGGGAGTGTGCTTGAGTTGAATTGTGAAATAAAATATTTTTCAAAAATAAGAAAAATCAGTTTTGTCGACACTTGGGACCTCCATTTTTAGGGGAGGTTATGGCAAAATTTTTTTAAAATCTGCACTTAAAATTGGCTAAGTAAAATATTAAGAAACAACCACCTCAAGATAACAGTCCAAGATTTCTGTAAAATCGGAACTAAAAATTGACTAAGTAAAATTGGTAGCAACATTAGGATAGTTTGGCGCCTCTACTCGGCTTACACATGTAGGCCGGGAAGGGGTGTTACATGTCTTGATTTCTTTGGATTGAGGTTAGGTTTGATATGGTTGGTGTGGAATATGATGATAATGAAAGATTGAAGTATGTGAATGTGTTGAATTGATATTTAAGTGATGATAAGTTGGGGTATTTGTGAGGAAAATGATGAAATGTTAAGTTAGGGTTTAGTATAAATGAATTTTGAAGTGTTTGGTCTTTAAATCATTGAAGGACACGGCCAAGTTATGAGAGACACGGCCAAGTTAGAGGAAACTTGGCCATGTTGGATATTTTTGGAGAGGACACGGCCGTGTCCCTTGCCCATGTTCACCACTGCCTGATTTTTGTTGAGAGACATGGCCATGTCCTTTGCCCGTGTTTTCCTCGGTTTGATTTGGTGTTGAGAGACACGGCCACAAGCTTGGCCGTGTCCCTTGAGTGTGTTGGTTAATGATAATTATTCTTGAATATTCTTACATTGTTGGATCCTCCAAAGGTCTTGTTGTATCTACATTTTAAATATACTTAAAACAAAGATGACCTAAACAAATGTATATTGAGGATTCTAAATCTAAGAATAAGGTAAGTTATATATATGTACATCAATGATGATACATATGATACTATATGAACAATGTTATGTTTTATGCATTGTGAACCTTGTAAATTGTAATGTGTTATATGAATAAGGTATTTTGTAATGTGAAGGATATGATGAGGTAATTGATTATGTATATTTCAATAATGAGATGTAAAACCAATGTGTTTGGTGATAATGATGCATATGATATTATATAAACAATGTTTGGTTATATGCATTATTGTAATGTGTTATATGAACAAGGCATTTTATGATGTGAAGGATATGATGAGGTAATTGATTATGTATAATTGAATAATGAAATATTATAGTATGATTTGAGACATGATATAATGTGAAGCCATTGTGATTGGCTATGATGATTCAAATGTGATGTGAAGCCATTGTGATTGGCTATGATGATTCAAATGAGATGTCAGGCCATTGTTATTGGTTATGATAACTTAATTGAGAATGAAATTGATAAATGAATTGTGTAGCTAATTTGTTATTCCATTTTCAGAGTTTGTTGTTGGTGGCATGCCTAATATGAGTAACTGTAACACCCCTTCCCGACCTACGTGTGTAAGCTGAGTAGAGGCGCCACCCTATCCTAATGTTGCTACCACTTTTACTTAGTCAAATTTTTGTTCCGATTTTTATAGAAATTTTGCCATAGTTTTGCCTAAAAATTCAATCCCAAGTGTCGACAAAACTGGTTTTTTTTCTAATTTTTGAAAACATTTTTACACAAACCAATGCAAACAAAATCATTCTCAGTACACTTCCAATAAATCCCCCTTATAACCTCAACTACAACCTGCAAAAAGGATTTACACTTCTAGTACAAAATAAAGTAAAGGTTTATTATGAAATACAGCAGATAAAATCTTTGTTCACTATGCAACGGAAAGTAACAATATTTACAAATTCATATACATCAAAACTCAAGTTTTACAACACATAAAATTTATACATGTTTGGCAGTCAGTCTTCGATCTTAAAGCCCACTATTCAATCTTCAAAATCTAGGCTCGACTCGACCTAGAGGAACTCTCTGGTTCTTCCTTGTCACCTGCGCGAAGAATCACATTCGCGCTAAGCCAACGGCTTAGTAAGATAAAACATGCTAATGGTATGCTTTAATGTAATGCAATGCCACATATGTTATTGATAAGATCAATATCATAAATATAAAGTTAACCACATAATTATGCATTTCACAAATCATAGTCATATGAGCATACCACATTTCAACATCTTTCCACATTCAACATTAATCAATCATACTCAATAACCAACATCTCATTTCATTAACTCATAACATTATTTAGGACATTCATATAACCCTGACACCTATGGGCCCAACAAGTATTTAATACGATATTCAGAGTTCAGAGTTACTGCTTTGGTTCATAGTCACAATAATCACGCCCGTAGGCAAGTGTAACAGACCCAGTCTCTTGGATCATCAACTCAACACATATGAGGAGATCCTCAACCCGGCAAGACTGTTACAAATCATATATCTCATAGTGTAACAGACCCAGTCTCTTGGACCATCAACTCAACACCTATGAGGAGGTCCTCAACCCGGCAAGACTGTTACCTGTCATCATTTCTTAGGCATGCCACCCAAATCCAGAACTCTGAAACTGAATAACATATTAAACAAACAATTCATTTCCATTCTCAATTCTCATCACATTTAGGCAAACATGCCTTCTTTCTTTCAATTACATCATCTTAGCCAATAACAATGGCTTCACATTTCATTTCACAATATAACATCTCATTATTCAAGTATATATATATATATATATCTCATCCATGATCACATTATATCTCACATAGCATCATTCATAAATATCAACATTTCATACCACATTACTCATGAAACACATTACCATTCACAATGCACAACATAACATTGTTCAATCTCAACAATGCAATTAGGGCAAAGAACAATTGATTATAACATTCATTGATTCAAGTGTGTTTAAAGTGTTTAGGGTTAGGTTTAAGGACCAACCTACCTTTGGAAAACCAAAGCAATGCAAAAAGAACAAAGAATTAAAACCCTAACCATAAATAGTACATTCTGGTTTTAAACTCCATTTTATCCTTATTTTGAAAAATTGTATAAAATAATCTACTTGACTAAAAATTCTAAAATTTTTACAGAATTTAGTTTTGTATCTTAAAATCATCCCTTTAAAATTTCAGATCAAACTGAACACAAAATCTTGGTCAAATAGTTCACCTAACCAGACTGCCCCAATTGCCCTGCATCCTGGCAGCAGTTCTGAACTTTGTGAATTCCATAAATCAAATTCAATCAACGTGGTTCCAAATTATTTTTCTCAAATACTAGACTCACTAAGCAACAACATATCCAAAATTCGATTGGATATGATTTTTCTACATTTTATTAAAAATCACGAAATATAGCTGTCCCAGTTAAGGTACCTGCTGGAACAGGTCTAATGAAAATAATCTTTCTAAACTCATAACCATTCCAAAATCGAATCAACATATTTTTCAGTCATTCTACACTCATAGAGGCACAACATATCAAAAATTCACTTCAAGAACATTTTTCTATAATTAATTAAAAATCATACAAATCACAGCCTTTACTAATTGTAAAACAGAAACAATTTCACTAAACACAACTCTTACTCAACACAATCACTTCCAACACCTTCACCAACTCAACTTCTCATCATCAAACCAACAAACCCTAATTCCTTTCTCACACCACTTCAAAATAATTGAAGAAATTAAAGAAAAGATCTTACCTCAAATGAAGAAATCTACAAATCTTTAACCAAAACCCTTGTTTCTTTCTTCAAAATGCTTCAAACCTCAAGATCACCTCTCTTTCTCTCTTTGTCTATGGAGAATCCGGCCACTTCAAGAAAGAAAGAAGAAAATGCACAAGTCAAACACCTTTTCTTCTTTTAATCTCCACCATGCATCTTACAAGGAAAATTACCAAAACACCCTTAACCATATAACTAACTCTTTGTCTCATATAAGCCCTTTATAGTAATTTCATTAACAACCAAAAATATCTTCTTCCACTTAACCATCACCTTGACTCTTCATTTGACCAATGTATATGTTAATTATATCATCATATAAACAACATATACATTTGTCTCTAAACCCTAAATTTCTTCTCCAAAACACATATACATATACATTCTCTTCCCATTTCTTTTCTCTTACAATTTAACACATATATGCACAAACATTCACTTCCCAATATATATATCAACAACCACAATAACAACAACATACTCAAAACTTCTAGGGCATAAATGAGGATATTACAATTCTCCCCCTCTAAAAAGAAAATTTCGTCCTCGAAATTACCTGATATCAAAGCTGAAACAATTGCGGATACTGCTCTCGCATGGTATGCTCACTTTCCCAAGTCGCTTCTTCTTTTGCATGATTCTTCCAAAGAATCTTCACCAATGGCACTCTCTTGTTCCTTAACTCTTTCACTTCTCGTGCCAAGATAGCAACTGGTTCCTCTTCAAATGTCAAATCTGGGCTCACTTCAATAGACTCAAATGACAACACATGAGATGGATCCGACCTATATCTCCTCAACATAGAAACATGGAATACATTATGAATACGATCCAACTCAGGTGGCAAAGCAAGTCGATACGCCACTGGCCCAACTCTTTCTAACACTTCATACGGCCCAATGAAACGAGGACTCAATTTTCCTTTCCGACCGAACCTCAAAATTTTCTTCCAAGGAGACACTTTCAGAAATACCTTATCTCCAACATCAAACTCTATATCTCTCCTTTTTAGATCTGCATAAGACTTCTGTCGGTCTGAAGCTGCTTTTAACCTGCCTCGAATCAACTTTACTTTATCTTCAGTTTCTTGAATCAAATCAGGACCAACCAACTTATTATCTCCAAGCTCATTCCAACAAAGAGGTGTCCTACACCGTCTGCCATACAATGCTTCAAACGGTGCCATACCAATGCTGGATTGGTGACTGTTGTTGTAAGCAAACTCCACAAGAGGTAAAAACCTATCCCAACTTCCAGAGAAATCGATGACACAGCTTCTCAACATGTCCTCAATAATCTGTATCACCCTCTCTGACTGTCCATCCGTCTGTGGATGAAAAGCAGTGCTGAAGTGCAGTCGAGAACCTAAAGCACTATGCAAACTCTTCCAAAATCTGGAAGTAAACCTGGGATCTCGATCAGACACTAAAGAAGTTGGAACACCATGCAGTTTCACAATCTCATGGATATACAGCTCAGCCAATCTCTCCAAAGAGTAATCCATTCGAACCGGAAGGAAATGAGCTGTCTTAGTCAATCTATCCACAATCACCCATATAGCATCATGCTTCTTTTGTGTCAATGGCAAACCAGACACAAAATCCATTGTCACTCTTTCCCACTTCCATTCTGGCACTGACAATGGTTGAAGCAACCCGGTTGGAACTTGATGCTCTGCTTTAACCTTCTGACAAGTGAGACATTTCGATACAAACTCAGCAATGTCTCTCTTCAAACCAATCCACCAATAATGCTGTCTCAAATCATGATACATCTTCGTATTACCCGGATGCATAGCAAACATTGACTGATGAGCTTCTTCTAAAATGACTCTTTTCAAATCAGCATCATCGGGTACACACAATCGGTTCTTAAACCAGAGACTCCCATCATCTTTCACAACAAAATCTCTAGTCTTCCCATTCTTGCAATCTGAAAAAATCTTCTGAATCTTCTTATCGGCCAACTGAGCTTCTTTGATCTGATCTAACAAAATCGGCTTTAATTGCAACTGTGCCAATAATGCACCATCAACACAAGGTACAAAACTGGCATGCAATGCTCTCAACTCAACAAGCAACGAGAGCGAGTAAACAGTTAAACCAGCTAAAGACTTCCGACTCAAGGCATCAGCAACAACATTTGCTTTACCTGGATGATAGTCAATCAAGCAGTCGTAGTCTTTAATCAATTCTAACCATCTCCTCTGACGAAGATTGAGTTCTTTCTGGACACCCAAATACTTCAAACTCTTGTGATCAGTGTAGATGAAACATTTCTCCCCAAACAGATAGTGGCGCCAAATCTTTAATGCAAACACAATGGCAGCCAATTCTAAATCATGGGTCGGATAGTTAAGCTCATGCGGTTTCAACTGTCGAGATGCATAAGCTATAACTTTTCCTTCCTGCATCAATACACACCCCAAACCTCTATGTGAAGCATCACTGTAGATCACATATGGTTTGCCTTCAACAGGTAAAGTAAGAACAGGCGCTTGAGTCAACAACTCTCTCAACTGCTCAAAACTAGCCTGACACTGATCTGTCCACACAAATCTCACTCCCTTTCGAAGTAATCTGGTGAGTGGAGTAGCTATCAAAGAAAACCCTTTCACAAACCGTCGGTAATAGCCTGCCAAACCCAGAAAACTTCTAATCTCTGTCACAGACTTGGGTGGACTCCAATTTAAAATGGCTTCAACTTTGCTCGGATCAACTCTGATGCCTTCTGCAGAAACAATATGTCCGAGAAAAGCAACTTGATCCAACCAGAACTCACACTTCGACAATTTGGCAAATAACTGATTCTCTCTCAAAATCTGCAACACAATCCGCAGATGCATATCATGCTCCTCTTCATTCCGCGAATACACCAGTATATCATCAATGAAGACCACTACAAACTGATCCAAATAGGGCCTAAACACCCTATTCATCAAATCCATAAAAGCTGCAGGTGCATTCGTTAGACCAAAAGGCATAACTAAAAACTCATAATGCCCATACCTGGTCCGAAAAGCAGTCTTAGGAACATCTTCACTTCTTACCCTCAGCTGATGGTACCCAGATCTCAAATCAATTTTGGAGAACACTGACGCTCCCTTCAACTGATCAAAGAGATCATCGATTCTAGGCAAAGGATATTTATTTTTAATAGTCACCTTGTTCAATTGCCTATAATCGATACACAACCTCATAGTACCATCTTTCTTCTTCACAAATAGCACAGGAGCTCCCCAAGGAGAAACACTGGGGCGAATGAATCCTTTGTCCAACAACTCCTGTAATTGCACTTTCAACTCCCTCAATTCTGCTGGTGCCATTCTATAAGGAGTAATAGAGATAGGAGTGGTACCAGGCAACAATTCAATACCGAACTCCACCTCTCTCTCAGGAGGCAACCCTGGCAACTCCTCTGGAAACACATCCGGGAACTCAGCAACTGTGGCAATGCTATCAATAGGGGAACCCTTCACTCTAGTATCCACCACATGAGCAAGATAGGCTTCACACCCCTTTCTAATCAACCTCCTGGCTGCAACAGCTGAAACAAATAAGGAGGCTAGCTGTTCCTGCTCATTAGATACTATCACCTCTCTACCATCACCCGTTCTCAAAGAAACAATTTTCTTTTTACAATCCACCACAGCTTCATGTCGAGATAGCCAATCCATACCTAAGATCACGTCATATTCCTTAAATGGCATCTCAATCAAATCCCCAAGGAACTCCTCACCCTGCACCACTACTGCACTATCTCTATGCACCTTACTCACAACCACACTATGCCCTAACGAATTTGTTACCAACACATCAAATCCTAGGGACTCAGCATGCAAATCAGATACAGGCAAAACAGATGCACTAATATATGAATGTGTGGAACCCGGATCAATCAAAGCAAGTACTGGAGTATTAAATAAAGAAAAAGTACCAGCTATGACTGCCGATGTATCTGGCTGTCTCTGCATAACATACATCCTCTGGGAAGATCCAACCTCCTCTGGTCTACCCTCCCTGGATGTAGTACCTCTTCTAGAACTGAATCCTGGTCTACCTCCCCGGCTGGCACCTCTGCCTCCTCTGCCTCCCCTCACACTAGCTCGAGAAGCAGCAGAATCAACTGGCATCTGATCCTGCCTCTCAGGACAGTCTCTCACAAAGTGGTCAGGTGATCCACACCTGAAGCAT
This sequence comes from Garcia nutans, assembly GCA_947685225.1. Classification (NCBI taxonomy): domain Eukaryota; kingdom Viridiplantae; phylum Streptophyta; class Magnoliopsida; order Malpighiales; family Euphorbiaceae; genus Garcia; species Garcia nutans. The sequence goes on from CANTUV010000024.1 coordinate 57,718,411, forward strand.
ACCCCTGATCTACTATGCCTCCAACAAACGCCCCCATGTCTTCCACCACACTGGTTACACACAGGTAAGGTGGATCTCTGAACTCCAGGAGTAGGAGCACTCGCTACTGAAGCTGCAGGTCTAAATCTCTGCCTCTGGAACTGCACTGACCTACCCACTGGTCTCTGGCTCCTACTACTCCGAGGAACAAAACTTCCTCTACCCCTCTTCGCAGAAGAAGACCCTGCCTCGAACTGGGGCCTTCTAACCCTAACCTCTTCCTCTGAAGCAGCTGCAATAACTTGAGCTCGCTCTACACTTCGAGCTGCTGCCACAAGCTGTGAGAAATCCTGATATCTGGATCCAGCCACTAAGCACATGATCGAGGGCCTCAATCCCTCCTCAAATCGCCGACATCTATCAATCTCATCAGTAATGATACCCCCAGCATACTGACTCAGTCGAATAAACTCAACTTCATACTCAGTTACGGTCCGATGATCTTGCTTCAAATCTAGAAACTCTCTTTTCTTCCCATCTTTATACTCCCTAGGAGTATACTTCAACTCAAATTCTCTCAGAAAATCCGCATAAGACAAGGTTGGTGGATCATCCATAGAATGGGGCACTGTCTTCCACCAGTCGTAGGCATCCTTCTGTAGCAAAGATCTTGCATAGTCAAACTTCTCCTCTGAAGTGGCTTGCAACTGCACAAATACCCTCTGAACTCTATCAAGCCACTGTTCTGCTACAGCCGGATCAACTGTACCAAAGAAATCCTCTGCTCCATATTTCCTTAGCTTATCATAGTGCCTTACTGGTACTGAAGGCTGAGGGGGTGGTGGCGGTGGCTGTGGTTGCACAGGTGCTTGTCTCATAGCTTCCAACATAGGCCTAAACCAGGCTGGCGGAACCTCCTCCCCAGCTGGTCTACCCGACACCGAAGCAGGTGCCTCCTCAACACTATCAACCCTAGCTCCCTCAGCAGGAGCAATACTCTCGGCACTACCCTCAACAGATTGTCGTGAATGAGATGCCATCTCTACCTATATCTGCAAACACAGCAGAATATTCCTCATTAAAGATCAAAGACTGCCATACCAAAACATGTATTTTACTCAAAAACCCACTTTAAAAATCAAAATATTCTTTTTCTTACAATTGATCTAGGTTGAGAATCTCAAACCTAGGCTCTGATACCAAAAATTGTAACACCCCTTCCCGACCTACGTGTGTAAGCTGAGTAGAGGCGCCACCCTATCCTAATGTTGCTACCACTTTTACTTAGTCAAATTTTTGTTCCGATTTTTATAGAAATTTTGCCATAGTTTTGCCTAAAAATTCAATCCCAAGTGTCGACAAAACTGGTTTTTTTTCTAATTTTTGAAAACATTTTTACACAAACCAATGCAAACAAAATCATTCTCAGTACACTTCCAATAAATCCCCCTTATAACCTCAACTACAACCTGCAAAAAGGATTTACACTTCTAGTACAAAATAAAGTAAAGGTTTATTATGAAATACAGCAGATAAAATCTTTGTTCACTATGCAACGGAAAGTAACAATATTTACAAATTCATATACATCAAAACTCAAGTTTTACAACACATAAAATTTATACATGTTTGGCAGTCAGTCTTCGATCTTAAAGCCCACTATTCAATCTTCAAAATCTAGGCTCGACTCGGCCTAGAGGAACTCTCTGGTTCTTCCTTGTCACCTGCGCGAAGAATCACATTCGCGCTAAGCCAACGGCTTAGTAAGATAAAACATGCTAATGGTATGCTTTAATGTAATGCAATGCCACATATGTTATTGATAAGATCAATATCATAAATATAAAGTTAACCACATAATTATGCATTTCACAAATCATAGTCATATGAGCATACCACATTTCAACATCTTTCCACATTCAACATTAATCAATCATACTCAATAACCAACATCTCATTTCATTAACTCATAACATTATTTAGGACATTCATATAACCCTGACACCTATGGGCCCAACAAGTATTTAATACGATATTCAGAGTTCAGAGTTACTGCTTTGGTTCATAGTCACAATAATCACGCCCGTAGGCAAGTGTAACAGACCCAGTCTCTTGGATCATCAACTCAACACATATGAGGAGATCCTCAACCCGGCAAGACTGTTACAAATCATATATCTCATAGTGTAACAGACCCAGTCTCTTGGACCATCAACTCAACACCTATGAGGAGGTCCTCAACCCGGCAAGACTGTTACCTGTCATCATTTCTTAGGCATGCCACCCAAATCCAGAACTCTGAAACTGAATAACATATTAAACAAACAATTCATTTCCATTCTCAATTCTCATCACATTTAGGCAAACATGCCTTCTTTCTTTCAATTACATCATCTTAGCCAATAACAATGGCTTCACATTTCATTTCACAATATAACATCTCATTATTCAAGTATATATATATATATATATATCTCATCCATGATCACATTATATCTCACATAGCATCATTCATAAATATCAACATTTCATACCACATTACTCATGAAACACATTACCATTCACAATGCACAACATAACATTGTTCAATCTCAACAATGCAATTAGGGCAAAGAACAATTGATTATAACATTCATTGATTCAAGTGTGTTTAAAGTGTTTAGGGTTAGGTTTAAGGACCAACCTACCTTTGGAAAACCAAAGCAATGCAAAAAGAACAAAGAATTAAAACCCTAACCATAAATAGTACATTCTGGTTTTAAACTCCATTTTATCCTTATTTTGAAAAATTGTATAAAATAATCTACTTGACTAAAAATTCTAAAATTTTTACAGAATTTAGTTTTGTATCTTAAAATCATCCCTTTAAAATTTCAGATCAAACTGAACACAAAATCTTGGTCAAATAGTTCACCTAACCAGACTGCCCCAATTGCCCTGCATCCTGGCAGCAGTTCTGAACTTTGTGAATTCCATAAATCAAATTCAATCAACGTGGTTCCAAATTATTTTTCTCAAATACTAGACTCACTAAGCAACAACATATCCAAAATTCGATTGGATATGATTTTTCTACATTTTATTAAAAATCACGAAATATAGCTGTCCCAGTTAAGGTACCTGCTGGAACAGGTCTAATGAAAATAATCTTTCTAAACTCATAACCATTCCAAAATCGAATCAACATATTTTTCAGTCATTCTACACTCATAGAGGCACAACATATCAAAAATTCACTTCAAGAACATTTTTCTATAATTAATTAAAAATCATACAAATCACAGCCTTTACTAATTGTAAAACAGAAACAATTTCACTAAACACAACTCTTACTCAACACAATCACTTCCAACACCTTCACCAACTCAACTTCTCATCATCAAACCAACAAACCCTAATTCCTTTCTCACACCACTTCAAAATAATTGAAGAAATTAAAGAAAAGATCTTACCTCAAATGAAGAAATCTACAAATCTTTAACCAAAACCCTTGTTTCTTTCTTCAAAATGCTTCAAACCTCAAGATCACCTCTCTTTCTCTCTTTGTCTATGGAGAATCCGGCCACTTCAAGAAAGAAAGAAGAAAATGCACAAGTCAAACACCTTTTCTTCTTTTAATCTCCACCATGCATCTTACAAGGAAAATTACCAAAACACCCTTAACCATATAACTAACTCTTTGTCTCATATAAGCCCTTTATAGTAATTTCATTAACAACCAAAAATATCTTCTTCCACTTAACCATCACCTTGACTCTTCATTTGACCAATGTATATGTTAATTATATCATCATATAAACAACATATACATTTGTCTCTAAACCCTAAATTTCTTCTCCAAAACACATATACATATACATTCTCTTCCCATTTCTTTTCTCTTACAATTTAACACATATATGCACAAACATTCACTTCCCAATATATATATCAACAACCACAATAACAACAACATACTCAAAACTTCTAGGGCATAAATGAGGATATTACAGTAACAATCTCTTAAAGTTAGGTTGGGCTTGATCCTTGAAGCCAAGTTGGGTTGAAGTTTAACATGTTTTACTCCCCTTGAAGCTTGGTTGGGTCTAGTCCTTGAAGCCTAATTGAGATGTTACAACCCTTGAAGCTAGGTTGGATTGGTTCTTGAAGCCAAGTTGGGTTGATACTTAGCATGCTTTGTTCCCCTTGAAGCTTGTTTGAACCTAAATCCTTGAAGCCTAGTTGGGATAATGATAAATGTGATGATTAAGCCAAAGCATTGACTCTAAAAGTTGAATGGCATATTAGTATCTTTTGGGCCTGAGTCTGTCTTTGTTGTTAATTGGATATACAAATGTTGAAATAAGTGAGTAATGAGATCTATGGTTGCCTTTGTTGGATATGTAATTTATGATTGATGAATTGTAAATAAAGTAATGTTATGAAGTATGATATGTAATGTGTGTATTGATACATTGATTGTGATTCATGAAGGTTGAATATTGGATAATGATTAATTTGAATGGTGTAATGAGATGTTGAGAAATGAGTTCATGAAAATATAATACGATGTGTAAAATGTGTGTGAGTGTGGAACTTAGGAGAATTGTTTTCACGAAGGTTTGGATCAGTCATTGAATGATGATTTGTTGAAATGATGTATATGTATAGGTATATGAAATAGAAATGGTAAGTATTGTTTTGTGAGTGTTCTATGTAAATATGTGTATAATTTATGAGATTAGTGGGGATATATGAAGAACGCATTGAGAAAGGAAAATGAGATAAGAGAACAATAAAACATGATGCTAAAAAATATGAGGTATGATTCTTTTGTAAAGTATATTTTAATATTTATTTGTACTACTAAGCTCTCGGGCTTAGCGCGGTTGTGTAATCGCGCAGGTGATTATGCGGTTGATATGGAAGTCCAGCTGTTATGCCACGAGTAGGGTAAGAGTGTTTCGAGACCAACTAGAAGGTGATGCATACATTTTGTGAATTTAATTATGTTGTATTTTTTATAAGAATATATAATAATATGTATAGATGAAGTTTTGGTAAATAAGAATAATGATTTTTGTAAATGTTCTTTAAACTAATGTAATATTGCTTGAACTCGGATAAAGGTTTTTAAATTGAAACTAGAAGTGACATTCTTATACTTTATATACGTATTGTATGTATACTAGGTATATGTATAGTACTTATATAGGGTATGGGGGTGTTACAATTATTTTAGTATCAGAGCTTAGGTTCGAGATTCTCGGCCTAAGTGAAATTAAAAAGAAAATTTTTGAAGAGTTTAAATAGAATTAAAAAGAAGAGTTTTAAAATGCATTTGGTAATACATGCATATGCATTCACACATAGGTTGGTCTCGAACGTGGCATTATGTGATTTGTGATGTATCCAAATTACATGAGATAGATGATAGTGTGTAAATGAGGTTTTATATGAAAGCAAATTTTGAAATGGTTATAATTGAGAGGTGATTGTGATGTAAAGAAATGATATGGAATTTATCAGTAAAAAGTTTGATTATTGATATGTGTTTGACATATAAAAAAATGGCTAGAAGAATAAAGTTGGAAATGAGTTAAAAACAAAATTAAGATTAAAATATGTAATCTTTCCTCTAATATTTGAATCTCTTTCCAATAAACTTTATGTTTGGATTTCTAGAAAAAGGAAATATTGTTGGATGGGTAATATGAAAAGATATGTTATTTAAATGAAAATAATAATAATAATAATAATAATACGGTGAAATATTGAATGAGTTAATTGGTATAAATTAAGTGTGATAATTTAAGGTGTGGATATGTAAAGTTAAGGTTTTGTTTAAAAGAGAAAGAGATGATGTTGGTTAAGTACGAAGATATATTGGTGTTGTTTGTATTGTTATTTCAATGCAAACATGGTGATTTCAATGTTAGAAATGTGATATGTTTGAATATTGTGAAAGCTCATGTTAATGGTGGTAATATGTAACATTTAGATTTTTGGAATGAGCTTAATAATTATGAAACATATATGTTTTGATGTTGCTTTGTGGTATATACATATAAGATGTTTTAAAGTTGATATTATGAGAATGAGATGAATAAATTGAAGTGTAAGTAAATTAGTAAGTTGAAAATTTATAGTTTTAATGGAATGTGGATAAAGATCATATAAATATTGATAGTTTAATGTATTTAATACATGAGATATATGAAATGAATAGTAGTGCACATGAAAGTATTATGAATTGGGGGATGAGATTGATAGTAGGAAAATTTGGTTTGAAAAAAAAAAAGATTTAGCAAATGGAAATGAGCTACTTTAAGTAATTTGATTGGAAAGGATGAAAATGAATATGAAAGATATGTTAAAGGTATTTAAAAACAAATGTGAGAGAGATATCACATTGGAAATGTGATTAAGCTCTTTGTGAAATAATATTATACGTAGAGTATATATTTATTAAAGTTAATGAATAACTTAAGTTATGTTAAAAGAATGAGAATAATAATAGTCAAAGGAAAGTGATAAATATTAAATTTGTATAAACTATATGCAAAAGAGAAATTTAATAAATTGCATAATTATGTGTATATATAAAGAGGATATGTGAAATGAACTTTTCGACATGAATGTAATGGTTATATGTAATAAAAAAAGGTGGGAAGTGAGTCACATTATTAACGTGATCTATGAATGTGTATATAATACGTTTATTATTTTATACCATTGCATGTTTAATGGTATTAGAAATGAGAATGAACTTGGGTAATATTGAACAGTAAAATTGTTATGGCAATAACTAAATTAAGCTATCATAAGATGTTTTGGAACTCAAAGTATTTATGTGTGGAAATGTTTTATGTATAAGTGTATAATAAGAAATTGTAAGGAAAGAATAATGTATTTAAAAATTTTTAGAAGAGATGGATTGGATATAGAGCAATGAATGAAATTTGTGTAAGATTTATATCTGATGGAAGGTTGGGCGTAGAAAATGTTAAAGATAATATTATTGAATATGAGTTAGGTTAATAATGATCAAATAATCAAAAGCAAACTGTTTTGAGATGGAATTGAAAGGGGTTAACTTTTGGTGTAATAAAAGTTTGGAGAATATATACAATTTTTGTGATTCAATCTAGCATTATAATCGTAAAGGCTGGAATCGAATAATAGAAGAACAATATTGATTTTCAAACCCCAAGTGTGATTGTTTATGTATCATGGTCATATGATTTGATTAGTGTGATTAATTGGTTAGTTTTAATATCTTCAGATTTAGAGCTGAGATGATATAACTGTAGTACAGTTTTGGTGAGATTGATAACTAAGTTTCTAGAAACATGGTTAAAAGATATGATTGAAGCATGTCTAGATGATATGATTGAATAATGAGATGTTTAATATAGTTGGTGATATATGTGTATACTATTTTGATGTGATGAGAAATGTAACACCCCCATATCCAATGCACACACACTACAACCACAACAATGTAGCATAAGTGCACTAAACATAGGGATGCTATGGTTTTCTTAACATTCAAAACACTTTAAAATTGATACAATACCCTTATAATTATACATTATAGAAAAGTAGATCATTTACTTATAAAACAAAACATATTAGTTATATATATACATTTAAATATTACACAGCGGAAGTTATAAAATATGTACATATTTACATATTAAACATTTTTTTACAAAATATAAAGAAGTATACATGATTGGCAAGCCTGCTCTGATCTTTAAGCTCCCAAAATGGATTCTTCAAGGTCTACTCTCACTTGGTCTTGATGAACCCTCGGGTTCAACTCTATCAGCTCTATTACCTGCGCGATTAAACACTATCGCGCTAAGCCAACGGCTTAGTAAGATAAAACATGCTAATGGTATGCTTTAATGTAATGCAATGTCACATATGTTATTGATAAGATCAACATCATAAATATAAAGTTAACCACATAATTATGCATTTCACAAATCATAGTCATATGAGCATACCACATTTCAACATTAATCAATCATACTCAATAAACAACATCTCATTTCATTAACTCATAACATTATTTAGGACATTCATATAACCTTGACACCTATGGGCCCAACAAGTATTTAATACGATATTCAGAGTTACTGCTTTGGTTCATAGTCACAATAATCACGCCCGTAGGCAATGTATATACATGTATCTCTATCCATGGATAGTGTAACAGACCCAGTCTCTTGGACCATCAACTCATCACATATGAGGAGATCCTCAACCCGGCAAGACTGTTACAAATCATATATCTCATATTCACAATTCTCATAGTGTAACAGACCCAGTCTCTTGGACCATCAACTCAACACATATGAGGAGATCCTCAACCCGGCAAGACTGTTACCTTTCATCATTTCTTAGGCATGCCACCCAAATCCAGAACTCTGAAACTGAATAACATATTAAACAAACAATTCATTTATTATATAGTTACCATTTCCATTCTCAAATTCTCATCACATTTAGGCAAACATGCCTTCTTTCTTTCAATATCATCAACATAGCCAATCACAATGGCATTGTCTCATATCATGTCTTATTTGAATTATCATTGCATCTTTGATATACATTTCAATTTCAATGTATATTACTCATGAAACACATTACCATTCACAATGCATAACATAACATTGTTCAATCTCAACAATGCGATTAGGGCAAAGAACAATTGATATGATTCATGGTTTTAGGACCTTACACATGCATTTGATTATATCATTCATTGATTCAAGTGTGTTTAAAGTGTTTAGGGTTAGATTTAAGGACCAACCTACCTTTGGAGAACCAAAGCAATGCAAGAAGAACAAAGAATTAAAACCCTAACCCACACAATTCATTTATTACTTAATTATCATTATCATCACATCATATGAATTATATGCAATAATGTATTAGTGCAAGATTTGTACTTACCTCAATAACAAATCACCCAACTCTAAACACTTTCCTATATCCAAGATTCTTCACTTCCCAAACTTAGGGCAAAATACCTTCTTTCAAACCCTAATCCAAACATAATACAATCCATCAATTCCAATGCCATTTAATCAAATAATAACTTCATCTTAAACCTTAAATCACAAAATTACACTTCAACATCATTCATTATAGGCCACGGTCGTGGTCACCACAACCCCCACGGGCGTGGCTTAAGGAGTGGTTCTGCCACCCTTGCTTCCCTCCTCCACGACCATGGTTCACATTGGCCACGGCCATGGCCAACCAAGGCCACGGGCGTGGCATCCATAAGGCCACTGCCTTCGGCCAACTTCTCCATTCCAAGGCCTAAAACTCCAACAAACTCAAATAGCAAAAAGATCTATGAAAATAATGAAACAAACTTAAGTAAAACATCATGTAACACTTCAAAATCCTAAAACAATTCAACTCCAACACTTCCAACAACAACACCTCTTAAACCTCTTCACTTAAAATCAAAAACAACTTTTAACAACTCATTACAAACACATTTAATCACCATCTCAACAAACCAAAAATTCATTTCCAACTCCACTTCAAAAGAACAAAAGAAAATCAAGAGAAAGGACTTACCAAAGTTGATGAATTCCACAAATCTTCCACTTAATTCCTTGAATCTCCTTTCAAAATGAGTTTAGAACTTCAAGCCCTCTCTAGTTCTTTCTCTTCTTCAATGGCCGGCACACACACATGAGAAAAGACAAGAAAATAAACTCAAATCAACCACTTCTTCTTCTTTTAATCTCCACCATGCAATTCCTATAAGGAAAATTACCAAAACACCTTTAACCATATAACTAACTTTTTGTCTCATATAAACCCTTTATAGTAATTTCAATAACAACCAAAAATATCTTCTTCCACTTAACCATCACCTTGACTCTTCATTTGACCAATTTATATGTTATATATATCATCATATACACAACATATACCATTCTCTCTAAACCCTATTTTCTTTCCCAATTTCTTTTCTCTTGCAATAACACATATATTCAATCCAATATAACAACAACAACAACAACAACAACAACAACAACATACAAAACTTCTAGGGCAAGCATAGGGATATTACAATTCTCCCCCTCTAAAAAGAAAATTTCGTCCTCGAAATTACCTGATATCAAAGCTGAAACAACTGCGGATACTGTTCTCGCATTGTATGCTCACTTTCCCAAGTTGCTTCTTCTCTTGCATGATTCTTCCATAGAACCTTTACCAATGGCACTCTTTTGTTTCTCAACACTTTCACATCCCGTGCCAAGATAGCAATTGGTTCCTCTTCAAAAGTCAAGTCTGAGCTCACTTCGATAGATTCAAAAGGCAACACATGAGATGGATCCGACCTGTACCTCCTTCACATAGAAACATGAAACACATTATGAATACGATCCAACTCAGGTGGCAAAGCAAGCCGATACGCAACTGGTCCAACTCTTTCCAACACTTCATACGGTCCGATGAAACGAGGACTCAGCTTCCCTTTCCGACCAAACCTCAAAATTTTCTTCCAAGGAGACACTTTCAGAAATACCTTATCTCCAACATCAAACTCTATGTCTCTCCTTTTCAGATCTGCATAAGACTTCTGTCGGTCTGAAGCTGCTTTTAACCTGCCTCGAATCAACTTTACTTTTTCTTCAGTTTCTTGAATCAAATCAGGACCAATCAACTTATTATCTCCAAGCTCACTCCAACATAGAGGTGTCCTACACCGTCTACCATACAATGCTTCAAACGGTGCCATACCAATGCTGGATTGGTGACTGTTGTTGTATGCAAACTCCACAAGAGGTAAAAACTTATCCCAACTTCCAGAGAAATCGATGACACAGCTTCTCAACATGTCTTCAAGAATCTGTATCACCCTCTCTGACTGTCCATCTGTCTGTGGATGAAAAGCAGTGCTGAAGTGTAATCGAGAACCCAAAGCACTATGCAAACTCTTCCAAAATCTTGAAGTAAACCTGGGATCTTGATCAGACACTAAAGAAGTTGGAACACCATGCAGTTTCACAATTTCATGGATATACAGCTCAGCCAACCTCTCCAAAGAGTAATCCATCCGCACCGGAAGGAAATGAGCTGTTTTAGTCAATCTATCCACAATCACCCATATGGCATCATGTTTCCTTTGTGTCAATGGCAATCCAGACACAAAGTCCATTGTCACTCTTTCCCACCTCCATTCTGGCACTGACAACGGTTGAAGCAACCCGGTTGGAACTTGATGCTCTGCTTTAACCTTCTGACAAGTGAGACATTTCGATACAAACTCAGCAATGTCTCTCTTCAACCCCATCCACCAATAATGCTGTCTCAAATCATGATACATCTTCGTATTACCCGGATGCATAGCAAACATCGACTGATGAGCTTCTTCCAAAATGACCCTTTTCAAATCAGCATCATTGGGTACACACAATCTGCTCTTAAACCAGAGACTTCCATCACTCTTCACAATAAAATCTCTACCCTTTCCACTCTGACAATCCGAAACAATCTTCTGTATCTTCTTATCGGCCAACTGAGCTTCTTTGATCTGATCTAACAAAACCTGCTTCAATTGCAACTGTGCCAATAATGCACCATCAACACAAGGTACAAAACTGGCATGCAATGCTCTCAACTCAACAAGCAACGAGAGCGAGTAAACTGTTAAACCAGCTAAAGACTTCCGACTCAAGGCATCAGCAACAACATTTGCTTTACCTGGATGATAGTCAATCAAGCAGTCGTAGTCTTTAATCAATTCTAACCATCTCCTCTGATGAAGATTGAGTTCTTTCTGGACACCCAAATACTTCAAACTCTTGTGATCAGTGTAAATGAAACATTTCTCCCCAAACAGATAGTGGCGCCAAATTTTCAATGCAAACACAATAGCTGCCAACTCCAAATCATGGGTCGGATAGTTAAGCTCATGCGGTTTCAACTGTCGAGATGCATAAGCTATAACTTTCCCTTCCTGCATCAATACACACCCCAAACCTCTATGTGAAGCATCAATGTAGATCACATATGGTTTGCCTTCAACAGGTAAAGTAAGAACAGGCGCTTGAGTTAACATTTCTCTCAACTGTTCAAAGCTCGCCTGACATTGATCTGTCCACAAAAACCTCACTCCCTTACGAAGCAATTTGGTGAGTGGAGTAGCTATCAAAGAAAACCCTTTCACAAACCGCCGGTAATAGCCTGCCAAACCCAGAAAACTTCTAATCTCTGTCACAGACTTGGGTGGACTCCAATTTAAAATGGCTTCAACTTTGCTCGGATCAACTCTGATACCTTCTGCAGAAATAATATGTCCGAGAAAAGCTACTTGATCCAACCAGAACTCACATTTCGACAATTTGGCAAATAATTGCTTTTCTCTCAAAATCTGCAACACAATCCGCAGATGCATATCATGTTCCTCTTCATTCCGCGAATATACCAGAATGTCATCAATGAAGACCACTACAAACTGATCCAAATAGGGCCTAAATACCCTATTCATCAAATCCATGAAAGCTGCAGGTGCATTTGTCAGACCAAAAGGCATAACTAGAAATTCATAATGCCCATACCTGGTCCGAAAAGCTGTCTTCGAAACATCTTCAGCTCTGACCCTCAACTGATGATACCCAGATCTCAAATCAATTTTAGAAAACACAGCTGCACCCTTCAATTGATCAAAGAGATCATCGATTCTAGGCAAAGGATATTTATTTTTAATAGTCACCTTGTTCAATTGCCTATAATCAATACACAACCTCATAGTACCATCTTTCTTTTTCACAAATAGCACAGGAGCTCCCCAAGGAGAAACACTGGGGCGAATAAATCCTTTGTCCAACAACTCCTGTAATTGCACTTTTAACTCCCTCAATTCTGCTGGTGCCATTCTATAAGGAGTAATAGAGATAGGAGTGGTACCAGGCAACAATTCAATACCGAACTCCACCTCTCTCTCAGGAGGTAACCCTGGCAACTCCTCTGGAAATACATCCGGGAACTCAGCAACTGTGGCAATGCTATCAATAGGGGAACCCTTCATTCTAGTATCTATCACATGAGCAAGATAGGCTTCACACCCCTTTCTAATCAACCTCCTGGCTGCAACAGCTAAAACAAATAAGGTGGCTAGCGGTTCCTGCTCATTAGATACTATCACCTCTCTACCATCAACAGTTCTCAAAGAAACAATTTTCTTTTTACAATCCACCACAGCTCCATGTCGAGATAGCCAATCCATACCTAAGATCACATCATATTCCTTAAATGGCATCTCAATCAAATCTCCAAGGAACTCCTCACCCTGCACCCTCACTACACTATCTCGATACACCTTACTCACAACCACACTATGCCGTAACGGATTTGTCACCAACACATCAAATCCTAGGGACTCAGTATGCAAATCAGATACAGGCAAAACAGATATACTAACATATGAATGCGTGGAACCCGGATCAATCAAAGCAAGTACTGGAGTATTAAATAAAGAAAAAGTACCAGCTATGACTGCCGATGCATCAGGCTGCCTTTGCATAACATACATCCTCTGGGAAGAACCAACCTCCTCTGGTCTACTCTCCCTGGATGTAGCACCTCCTCTAGAACTGAACCCTGGTCTACCTCCTCGGCTGGCACCTCTGCCTCCTCGGCCTCCCCTCGCACTAGGTCGAGAAGCTGCTGTATCAACTGACATCTGCTCCTGCCTCTCAGGACAGTCTCTCACAAAGTGGTCAGGTGATCCACACCTGAAGCATACCCCTGATCTACTATACCTCCAACAAACGCCCCCATGTCTTCCACCACACTGGTTACACACAGGTAAGGTGGATCTCTGAACTTCAGGAGTAGGAGCACTCGCTACTGAAGCTGCAGGTCTAAATCTCTGCCTCTGGAACTGCACTGACCTACTAGCTAACCTCTGACTCCTACTAACTCTAGGAACAAAGCTTCCTTTACCTCTTTTAACAGAAGAAGACCCTGCCTCAAACTGGGGCCTCCTAACCCTGATCTCTTCCTCTGAAGCAGCTGCAATACCCTGAGCTCGCTCCACACTTCGAGCTGCTGCCACAAGCTGTGAGAAATCCTGATATCTGGATCCAGCCACTAAACACATGATCGAGGGCCTCAATCCCTCCTCAAATCGCCGACATCTATCAATCTCGTCAGCAATGATACCTCCAGCATACTGACTCAGTCGAATAAACTCAACTTCATACTCAGTAACAGTCTTGCTGTCTTGCTTCAAGCTCAAGAACTCCATTTTCTTCATGTCCTTATACTCCCTAGGAGTATACTTCAACTCAAATTCCCTCAGAAAATCGGCATATGACAAGGTTGGTGGATCTTCCATAGAATGTGGCACTGTCTTCCACCAGTCGTAGGCGTCCTTCTGTAGCAAAGATCTTGCATAGTCAAACTTTTCCTCAGGGGTGGCTTGCAACTTAATAAAGATCCTCTGAACTTTGTCAAGCCACTGCTCTGCTACAGCTGGGTCAGTAGTACCAAAGAAATCCTCCGCTCCATACATCCTTAGTTTGTCATAATGCCTCACAGATACCAAAGGCTGAGGGAGTGGTGGCTGTGGTTGTACTGGTGCTTGCCTCAACGTCTCTACCACATGCCTTAACCAAGCTGGTGGAACCTCCTCACCAACTGGTCTACCCGACACCGAAGCAGGTGCCTCCTCAACACTATCAACCCTAGCTCCATCATCAGGAGCAACGCTCTCCTCACTACCCTCAAATGACTGTCTCAAATGAGGATCCATCAACACCTAACACTGCAAACACAAAAGGACACACCTTATTAAAGATCAGAGATTGCCAATCCCAAACATGTATTTTTATTCAAAACCAACTTTTTAAATAAAATATTCTTTTTGTTACATTTTACCTAGGTTGAGAATCTCAAACCTAGGCTCTGATACCAAAACAATTGTAACATCCCCATATCCAATGCACACACACTACAACCACAACAATGTAGCATAAGTGCACTAAACATAGGGATGCTACGGTTTTCTTAACATTCAAAACACTTTAAAATTGATACAATACCCTTATCATTATACATTATAGAAAAGTAGATCATTTACTTATAAAACAAAACATATTAGTTATATATATACATTTAAATATTACACAGCGGAAGTTATAAAATATGTACATATTTACATATTAAACATTTTTTTAAAAAATATAAAGAAGTATACATGATTGGCAAGCCTGCTCTGATCTTTAAGCTCCCAAAATGGATTCTTCAAGGTCTACTCTCACTTGGTCTTGATGAACCCTCAGGTTCAACTCTATCAACTCTATTACCTGCGCGATTAAACACTATCGCGCTAAGCCAACGGCTTAGTAAGATAAAACATGCTAATGGTATGCTTTAATGTAATGCAATGTCACATATGTTATTGATAAGATCAACATCATAAATATAAAGTTAACCACATAATTATGCATTTCACAAATCATAGTCATATGAGCATACCACATTTCAACATTAATCAATCATACTCAATAAACAACATCTCATTTCATTAACTCATAACATTATTTAGGACATTCACATAACCTTGACACCTATGGGCCCAACAAGTATTTAATACGATATTCAGAGTTCAGAGTTACTGCTTTGGTTCATAGTCACAATAATCACGCCCGTAGGCAATGTATATACATGTATCTCTATCCATGGATAGTGTAACAGACCCAGTCTCTTGGACCATCAACTCATCACATATGAGGAGATCCTCAACCCGGCAAGACTGTTACAAATCATATATCTCATATTCACAATTCTCATAGTGTAACAGACCCAGTCTCTTGGACCATCAACTCAACACATATGAGGAGATCCTCAACCCGGCAAGACTGTTACCTTTCATCATTTCTTAGGCATGCCACCCAAATCCAGAACTCTGAAACTGAATAACATATTAAACAAACAATTCATTTATTATATAGTTACCATTTCCATTCTCAAATTCTCATCACATTTAGGCAAACATGCCTTCTTTCTTTCAATATCATCAACATAGCCAATCACAATGGCATTGTCTCATATCATGTCTTATTTGAATTATCATTGCATCTTTGATATACATTTCAATTTCAATGTATATTACTCATGAAACACATTACCATTCACAATGCATAACATAACATTGTTCAATCTCAACAATGCGATTAGGGCAAAGAACAATTGATATGATTCATGGTTTTAGGACCTTACACATGCATTTGATTATATCATTCATTGATTCAAGTGTGTTTAAAGTGTTTAGGGTTAGATTTAAGGACCAACCTACCTTTGGAGAACCAAAGCAATGCAAGAAGAACAAAGAATTAAAACCCTAACCCACACAATTCATTTATTACTTAATTATCATTATCATCACATCATATGAATTATATGCAATAATGTATTAGTGCAAGATTTGTACTTACCTCAATAACAAATCACCCAACTCTAAACACTTTCCTATATCCAAGATTCTTCACTTCCCAAACTTAGGGCAAAATACCTTCTTTCAAACCCTAATCCAAACATAATACAATCCATCAATTCCAATGCCATTTAATCAAATAATAACTTCATCTTAAACCTTAAATCACAAAATTACACTTCAACATCATTCATTATAGGCCACGGTCGTGGTCACCACAACCCCCACGGGCGTGGCTTAAGGAGTGGTTCTGCCACCCTTGCTTCCCTCCTCCACGACCATGGTTCACATTGGCCACGGCCATGGCCAACCAAGGCCACGGGCGTGGCATCCATAAGGCCACTGCCTTCGGCCAACTTCTCCATTCCAAGGCCTAAAACTCCAACAAACTCAAATAGCAAAAAGATCTATGAAAATAATGAAACAAACTTAAGTAAAACATCATGTAACACTTCAAAATCCTAAAACAATTCAACTCCAACACTTCCAACAACAACACCTCTTAAACCTCTTCACTTAAAATCAAAAACAACTTTTAACAACTCATTACAAACACATTTAATCACCATCTCAACAAACCAAAAATTCATTTCCAACTCCACTTCAAAAGAACAAAAGAAAATCAAGAGAAAGGACTTACCAAAGTTGATGAATTCCACAAATCTTCCACTTAATTCCTTGAATCTCCTTTCAAAATGAGTTTAGAACTTCAAGCCCTCTCTAGTTCTTTCTCTTCTTCAATGGCCGGCACACACACATGAGAAAAGACAAGAAAATAAACTCAAATCAACCACTTCTTCTTCTTTTAATCTCCACCATGCAATTCCTATAAGGAAAATTACCAAAACACCTTTAACCATATAACTAACTTTTTGTCTCATATAAACCCTTTATAGTAATTTCAATAACAACCAAAAATATCTTCTTCCACTTAACCATCACCTTGACTCTTCATTTGACCAATTTATATGTTATATATATCATCATATACACAACATATACCATTCTCTCTAAACCCTATTTTCTTTCCCAATTTCTTTTCTCTTGCAATAACACATATATTCAATCCAATATAACAACAACAACAACAACAACAACAACAACAACAACAACAACAACAACATACAAAACTTCTAGGGCAAGCATAGGGATATTACAAGAAACCATAATTGTTGGCAATGATGTTGGAAATGAATTATAATGGAGGTAGAGTACCAAATTGATTATGAGAAATGAATTATGAAAAGATAAATGAACGGACTTATCTGCCTCCTGCGGAACCATGCGGACCCATTGTGTTGGGCAACCGAACTTGGACTACCGACCTGGTTGGGGGAAAGTTCGTTTATGAAGCCATAGTTGTTGGCTATATTGATAAACTTTGAATGAGTATGAGAGATGATGATATTATTATTGAGATAATGAAATGTATATTTATAAACATGATTCTTGTTGAATGAATATATGAATCTGAAAAGATTAGAATTTGAATATAAGTTTGACCTAATGGAATTAGGTTATATATATATATTATGTAATATCCTCATTTGTGGTCTAGAAGTTTTGATTATGTTGTTGTTATTGTTGTTGTTGTTGTTGGTTTAAATTGAGAAAAGGAAAGTATATGTATATGTGTTTTGGGAAGAAATAGGGTTTAGAGACAAGTTTATATGTTGTGTATATGGTGATATATATAACATATAAAATGGTCAAAGGGAGAGAGTCAATGCAAGAGGAGATTTTTATATGGCATGTGAAATTACTTAATTGGGTTTATAAGAGACAAAAGCTAAGTTAAGTGATGAGGGGTATATGAGTAATTGCTTGAAGTGGAATGCATGGTGGAGATTAAAAGAAGAAAAGGTGTTTGACTTGTGCATTTTTCTTCTTTCTTTCTTGAAGAGGCCAGCCATTGAAGAGAAGAGAGAGCAAGAGAGGTATTCATGGTGCTAGAAGCAGATTGAAGAAGCAATCAAAGGATTTGACAAGGGAATTGTGGAATTTCTTCATCTTAGGTAAGAAATCTCTTGAATTCCTTTGGTAATTTTGAGGTTATGTCTATATTGAATTGTGATTTGTTGATGTGATGAATTGGTGTGTTTGATATGTGTTTACAAGTGTTAAAGTTGATTGTTAGTTAAAAGATTGAATTGAGGTTGGTTTGGTTGTAAGTTTAAATGGATTTTGATAGTGGAAGTTCAAGTGTAAAGTTGGTTTTAGGGTTTGAGATGGTATGTGTTTAAATGATTTGGTTGATGTGTTTTAATAAGGAATATTGTGTTAAACATGTAGAATTTGTGTTTAGAACATTGATTCCATTCATTTGAAACATGTTATATGGTGTTTGATGAGTTTGAGTGCAATTGGAGGATAGTTGTGCATATTAGGGTTTGTGTTTTGGGAGACACGGCCAAAAGCAATGTGAGACACGGCCAAGCCAAGGGATTTTGGGCGTGTTGGATTAGTTTTTGGGTGACATGGCCGTGTTCCCAAGCCGTGTTAGCTACTGTGAGTTTTGGTTTAAGAGACACGGTCACAAGCTTGGCCGTGTCCCTTGCCTGTGTTGCTTACTGTCCAAGTGGGTTGAGTGACACGGCCACAAGCTTGGCCGTGTCCCTCAAGTGGCTGCCCGTGTCCCTCAAATGTGTGGGTTAGGGTTTTTATACTTTGTTCTATTTGCATTGTTTTGGTCCTTTTAAGGTAAGTTGGTACCTTAACCTAAACCTAAACACATTTAAACAATGATTGACCTAAACAAATGCATATGGAAGATCTTAAAGCTATGAATGATATAAATTATTCTTTGCCCTAATTGCATTGTTGAGATTGAACAATGTTATGTTATGCATTGTGAATGGTTATGTGTTTCATGAATAATGTATATTGAAATGTTATATCAAAGATGCTATGATGATTCAAATAAGAGGTGAAATGTGATGTAAAGCCATTGTGATTGGCTATGATGATGATATTGAAAGAAAGAAGGCATGTTTGCCTAAATGTGATGAGAATTTGAGAATGGAAATGGTAACTATACAATAAATGAATTGTTTGTTTAATATGTTATTCAGTTTCAGAGTTCTGGATTTGGGTGGCATGCCTAAGAAATGATGATTTGTAACAGTCTTGCCGGGTTGAGGATCTCCTCATATGTGTTGAGTTGATGGTCCAAGAGACTGGGTCTGTTACACTATGAGAATTGTGAATATGAGATATATGATTTGTAACAGTCTTGCCGGGTTGAGGATCTCCTCATATGTGTTGAGTTGATGATCCAAGAGACTGGGTCTGTTACACTATCCATGGATAGAGATACATGTATATACATTGCCTACAGGCGTGATTATTGTGACTATTAACCAAAGCAGTAACTCTGAACTCTGAATATCGTATTAAATACTTGTTGGGCCCATAGGTGTCAAGGTTATATGAATGTCCTAAATAATGTTATGAGTTAATGAAATGGGAGGTTGTTTATTGAGTATGATTGATTAATGTTGAATGTGGAAAGATGTTGAAATGTGGTATGCTCTTATGACTATGATTTGTGAAATGCATAATTATGTGGTTAATTTTATATTTATGATGTTGATCTTATCAATAACATATGTGGCATTGCATTACATTAAAGCATACCATTAGCATGTTTTATCTTACTAAGCCGTTGGCTTAGCGCGATAGTGTTTAATCGCGCAGGTAATAGGGTTGATAGGGGTGAACCCGAGAGTTCATCAAGACCAAGTGAGAGTAGACCTTGAAGAATCCATTTTGGGAGCTTAAAGATCAGAGCAGACTTGCCAATCATGTATACTTCTTTATATTTTGTAAAGAAATGTTTAATATGTAAATATGTACATATTTTATGACTTCCGCTGTGTAATATTTAAATGTATATATATATATAACTAATATGTTTTGTTTTATAAGTAAATGATCTACTTTTCTATAATGTATAATGATAAGGGTATTGTATCAAATTTAAAGTGTTTTGAATGTTAAGAAAACCGTAGCATCCCTATGTTTGGTGCACTTATGCTACATTGTGGTGGTTTTAGTATGTGTGCATTGAATATGGGGGTGTTACATATTATATACATATATGGTGAAATCCAATGATAAATTTTGATAAGTTAATTGTTGGTTTGAATAAAATAAGGTTGAGATGTTAATATATTGTGTTAAATAGATCGATTGATCTAGATTTCGCTAAAGTTTCAAGTCAATATTGAGATTTAATACGTACAGTTGTACTGGGAGTGTAAAATTTAAATGGTAATGTGTATGATGTAATATTCTGGCTTATGAATGAACATAAATAAATTGAATTATATCAATGGTACTTGATGAGAAAAAGGGAAATGTTGTTTACCTATTAAGTAAGTTTAAAAGTATGGTATTAATATTTATATTAAGTGAGAAGCAAGTTAAAGGAAGTAAGGATATTGTTATCAATTGAGGTTTGATAAATGATTATTTTGAAAGTGATTGTAAGAACGGAATAATCAATGCTAAGATATTAATTAATGATTTTTGAGGTTAAAGCTAAGAGAATGTCTATATAGAGATAAAGTGATAATCTGACTCTAATATAAAGATAAAATTCATTGGAAATGTAATGAGTTATCTTGATTGCTTTGTTGAGAAAGTAATAAGATATATATATATATATACCTATACAATGATGAATTATGAATTTCAGAGAAGATGATTATCTTTAAGGGGGAGAGTAGAAGTTATGTGATTTGATGAAATCATAATGTAAGAATACGATTGATATTATATGAAATTAAGATGGTGTTTTGTTAAGAATGAATTGTTATTACACTGGATAATTTCGAGGACGAAATTATATAAGGGGGAGAGAATTGTAATATCCCAAGGTATGCCCTTAAAGTTTTGGAGTTATTGTTGTATTTGGATTTAATGTATATGTATTTATGGGAAATATAACTACAATATAAAAGACATATACATATACATCACATATACATGGGATATAAATTGGGATAGGAAAAGTGAGTTATATATATATATATAATTAATTATAATAATGATAATAAGGGCAAAAAGAAAAAGATGAAGAAAGTCAAAAGGGATGGTGTGTGGTGTAGATTTAATTATATTATATTATTAATATTATTATTATTATTATTGTTATTATTATTATTATTATTATTGTTATTATTATTATTATTTTAATATTTATTTGTACTACTAAGCTCTCGGGCTTAGCGCGGTTGTGTAATCGCGCAGGTGATTATGCGGTTGATCTGGAAGTCCAGCTGTTATGCCACGAGTAGGGTAAGAGTGTTTCGAGACCAACTAGAAGGTGATGCATACATTTTACGAATTTAATTATGTTGTATTTTTTATAAGAATATATAATAATATGTATAGATGAAGTTTTGGTAAATAAGAATAATGATTTGGATACTCGATCCAAACTGGATTTGGATACTCGATCCAAACTGGATTTGAATACTCAATCCTAACTGGATTTGGATGCTCGATCCTAACTAGATTTGGATGCTCGATCCTAAATTGGATTGGGATACTCGATCCTAAACTTGATTGGTATACTCGATCCTAACTGGATTTGGATACTCGATCTTATCTGGATTTGGATACTCGATCCTAAATACATTTTTACACTCAATCCTAACTGGATTTGGATACTCGATCCTAACTTGATTCGGATACTCGATACTAAATGGATTTGGATGCTCGATCCTAAATTGGATTGGGATACTAGATCCTAATTGGATTAGGATACTCGATCCTAACTGGATTTGGATACTCGATCCAAAATTTGATTGCGATACTCGATCCTAATTGAATTGGGATACTCGATCCTAACTGGATTTGGATACTCGATCCTAACTGGATTTGGATACCCGTTCCTAAATGGATTTTGATACTCGTTCCTAACTAGATTCGGATACTCTATCCTAAGTTGATTCGGATACTCGATACTAACTGGATTCGGATACTCAATAGTAACTGGATTGGGATATTTTATCCTAACTGGATTTGGATACTCGATCCTAAATGGATTTGGATACTTGATCCTAAATTTGATTGGGATACTCGATCCTAAACTTGATTGGGATACTCGATCCTAACTGGATTTGGATACTCGATCCTAACTGGATTTGGATACTCGATCCTAAATGGATTTTGATACTCGATCCTAACTGGATTTAGATACTCGATCCTAACTTGATTCGGATACTCGATACTAACTAGATTTGGATACTCAATACTAACTGTATTTGGATACTCGATCCTAACTAGATTAGGATACTCGATCCTAACTGGATTGGGATACTCGATCCTAACTGGATTGGGGTACTCGATTCCAAATTGGATTGGGATACTTGATCCTAACTGGATTTGGATACTCAATCCTAAAATGGATTGGGATACTCGATCCTAACTGGATTTGGATAATTGATCCTAACTGGATTTTAATACTCGATCCTAAATGGATTCGGATACTCGATCCTAACTTAATTTGGATACTCGATCCTAACTGGATTTAGATACTAGATCCTGAATTGGATTTGGATACTCGACCCTAACTGAATTTGGATACTCAATCCTAACTTGATTATGATACTCGATCCTAACTATATTTGGATGCTAGATCCTAAATTGGATTGGGATAATCGATCCTAAACCTGATTTGAATACTCGATCCTAACTGGATTTTGATACTCGATCCTAAATGAATTTTGATACTCGATCCTAACTGGACTTGAATACTCGATTCTAACTTGATTTGGATACTCGATAAAAACTGTATTCGGATACTCGATCCTAAATGGATTTGGATACCCGATCCTAACTAGATTTGGATGCTCGATCCTAAATTTGATTGGGATACTCGATCCTAACTTAATTTGGATACTCGATACTAACTAGATTTGGATACTCGATGCTAACTGGATTTGGATACTCGATCCTAAATGGATTTTGATACTCATTCCTAACTAGATTCGGATACTCTATCCTAACTTGATTCGGATACTCGATACTAATTGGATTCAGATACTCAATAGTAACTGCATTTGGATACCTGATCCTAACTGGATTTGGATACTCGATCCTAAATTGGATTGGGATACTCGATCCTAACTGGATTTGGATACTTGATCCTAAACTGGATTGGGATATTCGATCCTAACTTGATTTGGATACTCGATCCTAACTAGATTTGGATACTCGATCCTAAATGGATTTTGATACTCGATACTAACTGGATTTTGATACTCGATACTAACTTTATTCGGATACTCGATACTAACTGGATTTGGATACTC
This sequence comes from Garcia nutans, assembly GCA_947685225.1. Classification (NCBI taxonomy): domain Eukaryota; kingdom Viridiplantae; phylum Streptophyta; class Magnoliopsida; order Malpighiales; family Euphorbiaceae; genus Garcia; species Garcia nutans. Next base: position 57,742,174 of record CANTUV010000024.1, read on the forward strand.
AATACTAACTGGATTTGGATACTCGATCCTAACTGGATTGGGATACTCGATCCTAACTGGATTTTAATACTCGATCCTAACTGGATTTGCATACTCGAACCTAAATTGGATTGGGATACTTGATCCTAACTGGATTTGGACACTCGATCCTAAAATGGATTGGGACACTCGATCCTAACTGGATTTGGATAATTGATCCTAACTGGATTTTAATACTCGATCCTAAATGGATTTTGATACACCATCCTAATAGGATTCGGATACTTGATCCTAACATAATTTGGATACTCGATCCGAACTGGATTTAGATACTCGATCATGAATTGGATTGTGATACACGACCCTAACTGAATTTGGATACTCAATCCTAACTGGATTATGATACTCGATCCTAACTAGATTTGGATGCTAGATCCTAAATTGGATTGGGATACTCGATCCTAAACCTGATTGGGATACTCGATCCTAACTGGATTTGGATACTCAAACCTAAAAGGATTTTGATACTCGATCCTAACTGGATTTAGATACTCGATCCTAACTTGATCCGGATACTCGATACAAACTATATTCGGATACTCGATCCTAACTGGATTTGGATACTCGACCCTAACTGGATTTAAATACTCGATCCTAACTAGAATTGGATGCTCGATCCTAAATTGGATTAGGATACACGATCTTAAACGTGATTGCGATACTCGATCCTAAATTGGATTAGGATACTCGATCTTAAACGTGATTGGGATACTCGATCCTAACTGGATTTGGATACTCGATCCTATCTGGATTTGGATACTCGATCCTAAATGGATTTTTATACTCGATTCTAACTGGATTTGGATACTCGATACTAACTTGATTCGAATACTCGATACTAACTATATTCGGATACTCAATACTAACTTGATTTGGATGCTCGATCCTAACTGGATCTGGATACTCGATTCTAACTGGATTTGGATACTTGATCCTAAATTGGATTGGGATACTCGATCCTAATTGGATTAGGATACTCGATCCTAACTGGACTTGGATACTTGATCCAAAATTGGATTGGGATACTCGATCCTAACTGGATTTGGATACTCGATCCTAAATGGATTTTGATACTCGTTCCTAACTAGATTTGGATACTCTATCTTAACTTGATTCGGATACTCGATACTAACTGGATTCGAATACTCAATAGTAACTGGATTTAGATACCCGATCCTAACTGAATTTTCATTCTCGATCCTAAACCAGATTGGGATACTCGATCCTAACTTGATTTGGATACTCGATCCTAACTTGATTTGGATACTCGATCCTAACTGGATTTGGATACTCGATCCTAAATGGATTTTGATTCTCGATCCTAACTGGATTCACATACTCGATCCTAACTTGATTCGGATGCTCGGTACTAACTGGATTGGGATACTCAATACTAACTAGATTTGGATACTCGATCCTAACTGGATTTGGACACTCGATCCTAACTGGATTTGGATACTCGATCCTAACTGATTTGGATACTCGATCCTAACTGGATTTGGATACTTGTTCCTAAGCTGGATTGGCATACTCAATCCTAACTGGATTTGGATACTCAATCCTAACTAGATTTGGATACTCGATCCTAGCTGAATTTGAGGATTTGGATACTCGATCCTAACAAGATTTGGATACTCGATCCTAACTGGATTTGGATACTCGATCCTAAATTGGATTGGGATACTCGACCCCAATTAGATTTGGATACTCGATCCTAAATTGGATTGGGATACACAATCCTATATGAATTTGGATACTCAATCCAAACTGAATTTTGATACTCGATCTTAACTAGATTTGGATACTCGATCCTAAATTGGATTGGGATACTCGATCCTAACTTGATTTGGATACTCAATCCTAAACTAGTTTGGGATACTCGATCCTAACTAGATTTGGATACACGATCCTAAATTGGATTGGGATACTCGATCCTAACTAGATTTGGATACTCGATCCTAACTGGATTTGGATACTCGATCCTAAAAGGATTTTCATACTCGATACTAACTTGATTCAGATATTCGCTCCTAAATCGATTTTGATACTCGATCTTAAATCGATTTTGATACTCGATCTTAACTGGATCTGGATGCTCGATCCTAACTGGATTTGGATATTCAATCCTAACTGGATTTTGATACTCGATCCTAACTGGATTAGGCCACTCAATCCTAACAGGATTTGGAGACTCGATCCTAAATTTGATTGGAATACTCGATCCAATCTTGATTTGGATACTCGATCCTAATTGGATTTGGATACTCGATCCTAACTAGATTTGGATACTCGATCCTAAATGGAGTTTCATGCTCGATGATAACTGGATTGGGATACTCAGCCCTAATTGGATTTGGATAATCTATCCTAACTAGATTTGGATACTCAATCCTAACTGGATTTGGATACTCGATCCTAAATTGGATTGGGATACTCTATGCTAATAGGATTTGGATACTTGATCCTAACTGGATTTGTGGATTTTGATACTCGATAGTAACTTGATTTGGATACATGATCCTAACTGGATTTGGATACTCGATCCTAACTGGATTTGGATATTCGATCCTAAATTTAATTGGGATACTAGACCCTAATTGGATTTGAATGCTCGATCCTAAATTTGATTGGGATACACGATCCTATCTGGATTTGGATACTCCATCCTAACTGAATTATGATACTCGATCCTAACTAGATTTGGATACTCGATCCTAAATTGGAATGGGATACTCGATCCTAACTTGATTTGGATACTCAATCCTAAACTGGTTTGGGATACTCGATCCTAACTAGATTTGGATACTCGATCCTAAATTGGATTGGGATACTTGATCCTAACTAGATTTGGATACTCGATCCTAAATGGACTTGGATACTCGATCCTAAAAGGATTTTCATACTCGAACCTAACTGGATTCTGACTCTCACTCCTAAATTTGATTGGGATACTCGATCCTAAATGGATTTTGATACTCGATCCTTAACTGGATTTTGATATTCGATCCTAACTGGATTTTGATACTCGATCCTAACTGGATTTGGCCACTCAATCCTAACTGGATTTGGAGACTCGATCCTCAATTTGATTGGGATACTCGATCCTAACAAGATTTGGATACTCGATCCTAACTGGATTTGGATACTCGATCCTAAATTGGATTGGGATACTCGACCCTAATTGGATTTGGATACTCGATCCTAAATTGGATTGGGATACACGATCCTATCTGAATTTGGATACTCGATCCTAACTGAATTTTGATACTCGATCTTAACTAGATTTGGATACTCGATCCTGAATTGGATTGGGATACTCGATCCTAACTTGATTTGGATACTCAATCCTAAACTAGTTTGGGATACTCGATCCTAACTGGTTTTGGATACTCGATCCTAAATTGTATTGGGATACTTGATCCTAACTAGATTTGGATACTCGATCCTAACTGGATTTGGATACTCGATCCTAAAAGGATTTTCATACTCGATCCTAACTGGATTCAGATATTCGCTCCTAAAATTGATTGGGATACTCGATCCTAAATCGATTTTGATACTCTATCTTAACTGGATCTGGATGCTCGATCCTAACTGGATTTGGATATTCGATCCTAACTTGATTTCGATACTCGATCCTAACTGGATTTGGAGACTCAATCCTAAATTTGATTGGGATACTCGATCCAAACTTGATTTGGATACTCAATCCTAACTGGATTTGGATACTTGATCCTAATTAGATTTGGATACTCAATCCTAACTGGATTTGGATACTCGATCATAAACTGGATTGGGATACTTGATCCTAATAGGATTCAGATACTTGATCCTAACTGGATTTGTGGATTTGGATACTCGATCCTAACTTGATTTGGAAACATGATCCTAACTAGATTTGGATACTCGATCGAAACTGGATTTGGATATTCTATCCTAAATCTAATTGGGATACTCGACCCTAATTGGATTTGAATACTCGATCCTAAATTTGATTGGGATACACGATCCTATCTGGATTTGGATACTCTATCATAACTGAATTATGATACTCGATCCTAACTAGATTTGGATACTCGATCATAAATTGGATTGGGATACTCGATCCTAACTTGATTTGGATACTCAATCCTAAACTGGTTTGGGATACTCGATCCTAACTAGATTTGGATACTCGAACCTAAATTTGATTGGGATAGTTGATCCTAACTAGATTTGGATACTCGATCCTAAATGGATTTGGATACTCGATCCTAAAAGGATTTTCATACTCGATCCTAACTGGATTCTGACTCTCGCTCCTAAATTTGATTGGGATACTCGATCCTAAATGGATTTTGATACTCGATCCTTAACTGGATTTGGATATTCAATCATAACTGGATTTTGATACTCGATCCTAACTGGATTTGGCCACTCAATCCTAACTGGATTTGGAGACTAGATCCTCAATTTGATTGGGATACTCGATCCAAACTTGATTTGGATACTCGATCCTAACTGGATTTGGATTCTCGATCCTAACTGGATTTGGATACTCGATCCTAAATATGATTGCGATACTCGATCTTAAACTTGATTGGGATACTCGATCCTAACTGGATTTCGATATTCAATCCTATCTGGATTTGGATACTTGATCCTAACTGGATTTGGATACTCGATCCTAACTTGATTTGAATACTCGATACTAACTAGATTCGGATACTCAATACTAACTAGATTTGGATGCTCGATCCTAACTTGATCTGGATACTCGATCCTAAATTGGATTGGGATACTCGATCCTAATTGGATTAGGACACTCGATCTTAACTGGATTTGGATACTTGATCCTAAATTGGAAAGGGATACTCGACCCTAACTAGATTTTGATACTTGATCCTAACTAGATTTGGATACTCGATCCTAAATTGAATTGGGATACTCGATCCTAAACTTGATTGGGATACTCGATACAAACTGGATTTGGAAACTTGATCCTAACTGGATTTGGATACTCAATCCTAAATGGATTTTGATACTCGTTCCTAACTAGATTTGGATACTCTATCCTAACTTATTTCGGATACTCGATACTAACTGGATTCGGATACACAATAGTAACTGGATTTTGATACCCAATCCTAACTGAATTTGGATACTCGATCATAAATTTGATTGGGATACTCGATCCTAACTGGATTTGGATACTCGATCCTAACTTTATTTGGATACTCGGTACTAACTGGATTCGGATACTCAATACTAACTGGATTTGGATTCTCGATCCTAACTGGGTTGGGATACTCGATCCTAACTGGATTTGGATAGTCGATCCTAACTGGATTTGGATACTCGATCCAAACTGGATTTGGATACTCGGTCCTAAGCTGGATTGGGATACTTGATCCTAACTGGATTTGGATACTCGATCCTAACTAGATTTGGATACTCGATCCTAATATGATTCGGATACTCGATCCTAGCTGGATTTGTGGATTTGGATACTCGATCCTAACTTGATTTGGATACTCGATCCTATCAAGATTTGGATACTCGATCCTAACTGGATTTGGATACTCGATCCTAAATTGGATTGGGATACTCGACCCTAATTGGATTTGGATACTCGATCCTAAATTGGATTGGGATACTGGACCCTAATTGAATTTGGATACTCGATCCTAAATTGGATTGGGATACACGATCCTATATGGATTTGGATACTCGATCCTAACTGAAATTTGATACTCGATCCTAACTAGATTTGGATACTCGATCCTAAATTGGATTGGGATACTCGATCCTAACTAGATTTGGATACTCAATCTTAAACTTGTTTGGAATACTCGATCCTAACTGGATTTGGTTACTCGATCCTAAATTGGATTGGTATACTCGATACTAACTAGATTTGGATACTCGATCCTAAAAGGATTTTCATACTCGATCCTAACTGGATTTGGAGACTCGATCCTAAATTTGAATGGGATACTCAATCCAAACTTGATTTGGATACTCTATCCTAACTAGATTTGGATACTCGATCCTAACTAGATTTGGATACTCGATCCTAAATGGATTTTCATGCTCGATCATAACTGGATTGGGATGCTCGACCCTAATTGGATTTGGATACTCGATCCTAACTGGATTTAGATACTCGATCCTAACTAGATTTTGATGCTCGATCCTAAATATGATTGGGATACTCGATCTTAAACTTGATTGGGATACTCGATCCTAACTGGATTTAGATACCCGATCCTATCTGGATTTGGATACTTGATCCTAAATGGATTTTTATACTCGATCCTAACTGGATTTGGATACTCGTTCCTAACTTGATTTGAATACTCGATGCTAACTAGATTCGGATACTCAATACTAACTAGATTTGGATGCTCGATCCTAACTGGATCTGGATACTCGATCCTAAATTGGATTGGGATACTCGATCCTAATTGGATTAGGATACTCAATCCTAACTGGATTTTGATACTTGATTCTAAATTGGATTGGGATACTCGACCCTAACTGGATTTTAATACTTGATCCTAACTAGATTTGGATACTCGATCCTAAATTGAATTGGGATACTCGATCCTAAACTTGATTGGGATACTCGATACTAACTGGATTTGGATACTCGATCCTAACTGGATTTGGATACTCAATCCTAAATGGATTTTGATACTCGTTCCTAACTAGATTTGGATACTCTATCCTAACTTATTTCGGATACTCGATACTAACTAGATTCGGATACACAATAGTAACTTGATTTGGAGACTAGATCCTCAATTTGATTAGGATACTCAATCCAAACTTGATTTGGATACTCGATCCGAACTGGATTTGGATACTCGATCCTAACTGGATTTGGATACTCGATCCTAAATATGATTGCGATACTCGATCTTAAACTTGATTGAGATACTCGATCCTAACTGGATTTGGATATTCAATCCTATCTGGATTTGGATACTCGATCCTAACTTGATTTGGATACTCGATCCTAACTTGATTTGAATACTCGATACTAACTAGATTCGGATACTCAATACTAACTAGATTTGGATGCTCGATCCTAACTTTATCTGGATACTCGATCCTAAATTGGATTGAGATACTCGATCCTAATTGGATTAGGAATCTCGATCCTAACTGGATTTGGATACTTGATCCTAAATTGGATTGGGATACTCGACCCTAACTGGATTTTGATACTTGATCCTAACTAGATTTGGATACTCGATCCTAAATTGAATTGGGATACTTGATCCTAAACTTGATTGGGATACTCGATACTAACTAGATTTGGATACTCGATCCTAACTGGATTTGGATACTCAATCCTAAATGGATTTTGATACTCGTTCCTAACTAGATTTGGATACTCTATCCTAACTTATTTCGGATACTCGATACTAACTAGATTCGGATACACAATAGTAACTTGATTTTGATACCCAATCCTAACTGAATTTGGATACTCGATCATAAATTAGATTGGGATACTCGATCCTAACTGCATTTGGATACTCGATCCTAACTTTATTCGTATACTCGGTACTAACTGGATTCGAATACTCAATACTAACTGGATTTGGATTCTCGATCCTAACTGGATTGGGATACTCGATCCTAACTGGATTTGGATAGTCGATCCTAACTGGATTTGGATACTCGATCCAAACTGGATTTGGATACTCGGTCCTAAGCTGGATTGGGATACTTGATCCTAACTGGATTTGGATACTCGATCCTAACTAGATTTGGATACTCGATCCTAATAGGATTCGGATACTCGATCCTAGCTGGATTTGTGGATTTGGATACTCGATCCTAACTTGATTTGGATACTCGATCCTATCAAGATTTGGATATTCGATCCTAACTGGATTTGGATACTCGATCCTAAATTGGATTGGGATACTCGACCCTAATTGGATTTGGATACTCGATCCTAAATTGGATTGGGATACTGGACCCTAATTGAATTTGGATACTCGATCCTAAATTGGATTGGGATACACGATCCTATATGGATTTGGATACTCGATCCTAACTGAATTTTGATACTCGATCCTAACTAGATTTGGATACTCGATCCTAAATTGGATTGGGATACTCGATCCTAACTATATTTGGATACTCAATCCTAAACTAGTTTGGAATACTCGATCCTAACTGGATTTGGTTACTCGATCCTAAATTGGATTGGTATACTCGATACTAACTAGATTTGGATACTCGATCCTAAAAGGATTTTCATACTCGATCCTAACTGGATTTGGAGACTCGATCCTAAATTTGATTGGGATACTCGAACCAAACTTGATTTGGATACTCTATCCTAACTAGATTTGGATACTCGATCCTAACTAGATTTGGATACTCGATCCTAAATGGATTTTCATGCTCGATCATAACTGGATTGGGATGCTCGACCCTAATTGGATTTGGATACTCGATCCTAACTGGATTTGGATACTCGATCCTAACTAGATTTTGATGCTCGATCCTAAATATGATTGGGATACTCGTTCTTAAACTTGATTGGGATACTTGATCCTAACTGGATTTGGATACCTGATCCTATCTGGATTTGGATACTTGATCCTAAATGGATTTTTATACTCGATCCTAACTGGATTTGGATACTCGATCCTAACTTGATTTGAATACTCGATGCTAACTAGATTCGGATACTCAATACTAACTAGATTTGGATGCTCGATCCTAACTGGATCTGGATACTCGATCCTAAATTGGATTGGGATACTCGATCCTAATTGGATTAGGATACTCGATCCTAACTGGATTTTGATACTTGATTCTAAATTGGATTGGGATACTCGACCCTAACTGGATTTTGATACTTGATCCTAACTAGATTTGGATACTCGACCCTAAATTGAATTGGGATACTCGATCCTAAACCTAATTGGGATACTCGATACTAACTGGATTTGGATACTCGATCCTAACTGGATTTGGATACTCAATCCTAAATGGATTTTGATAATCGTTCCTATCTAGATTTGGATACTCTATCCTAACTTGATTCGGATACTCGATACTAACTGGATTCGAATACTCAATAGTAACTGGATTTGGATACCCAATCCTAACTGAATTTGGATACTCGATCCTAAATTGGATTGTGATACTCGATCCTAACTGGATTAGCATACTTAGTCCTAAACTGGATTGGGATACTCGATCCTAACTTGATTTGGATACTCGATCCTAACTGGATTTGGATACTCGATCCTAATAGATTTCGGATACTCGATCCTAACTGGATTTGTGGATTTGGATACTCAATCGTAACTGTATTTGGATACTCGATCCTAAATGGATTTTGATACTCAATCCTAACTGGATTCATATACTCGATCCTAACTTGATTCGGATACTCGGTACTAACTGGATTCGGATACTCAATACTAACTAGATTTGGATTCTAGATCCTAACTGGATTGGGATACTCGATCCTAACTGGATTTGGATACTCGATCCTAACTGGATTTGGATACTCGGTCCTAAGCTGGAATGGGATACTTGATCCTAACTGGATTTGATACTCGATCCTAACTAGATTTGGATACTCGATCCTAATAGGATTTGTATACTCGATCCTAGCTCGATTTGTGGATTTGGATACTCAATCCTAACTTGATTTGGATACTCGATCCTAACAAGATTTGCATACTCGATCCTAACTTGATTTGGATACTCGATCCTAAATTGGATTGGGATACTCGACCCGAATTGGATTTGGATACTCGATCCTAAATTGGATTGGGATACACGATCCTATCTGGATTTGGATACTCGATCCTAACTGAATTTTGATACTCGATCCTAACTAGATTTGGATACTCGATCCTAAATTGGATTGGAATACTCGATCCTAACTTGATTTGGATACTCAATCCTAAACCAGTTTTGGATACTCGATCCTAACTGGATTTGGATATTCGATCCTAAATTGGATTGGGATACTCGATACTAACTAGATTTGGATACTCGATCCTAACAAGATTTGGATACTCGATCCTAAAAGGATTTTCATACTCGATCCTAACTGGATTTGGAAACTCAATCCTAAATTTGATTGGGATACTCGATCTAATCATGATTTGGATACTCGATCCTAACTAGATTTGGATACTCGAACCTAAATGGATTTTCATGCTCGATCATAACTGGATTGGGATACTCAACCCTAATTGGATTTGGATACTATCCTAACTAGATTTGGATACTCAATGCTAACTGGATTTAGATACTTGGCCCTAAACTGGATTGGGATACATGATCCGAATAGGATTTGGATACTTGATCCTAACTGGATTTGCGGATTTGGATACTCAATCCTAGCTTGATTTGGAAACATGATCCTAACTGGATTTGGATACTCGATCCTAACTGGATTTGGATATTCAATCCTAAATTTAATTGGGATACTCGACCCTAATTGGATTTGAATACTCGATCCTAAATTGGATTGGGATACACGATCCTATTTGGATTTGGATACACGATCCTAACTGAATTATGATACTCGATCCTAACTAGATTTGGATACTCAATCATAAATTGGATTGGAATACTAAATCCTAACATGATTTGGATACTCAATCCTAAACTGGTTTTGGATACTCGATCCTAACTGGATTTGGATACTCGATCCTAAATTGGATTGGGATACTCGATCCTAACTAGATTTGGATACTCGATCCTAAATGGATTTGGACACTTGATCCTAAAAGGATTTTCATACTTGATCCTAACTGGATTCTGACTCTCTCTCCTAAATTTGATTGGGATACTCGATCCTAAATGGATTTTGATACTCGATCCATAACTGGATTTGGATATTTGATCCTAACTGGATTTCGATACTCAATCCTAACTAGATTTCGCCACTCAATCCTAACTGGATTTGGAGACTTGATCCTCAATTTTATTGGGATACTCGATCCAAACTTGATTTGGATACTCGATCGTAACTGGATTTGGATACTCGATCCTAACTGGATTGGGATACTCGATCCTAAATTGGATTGGGATACTTGATCCTAACTGGATTTGGATACTCAATCCTAAATTAGATTGGGATACTCGAACCTAACCGATTTGGATAATCGATCATAACTGGATTTTAATACTCTATCCTAAATGGATTTGGATACTCAATACTAATAGGATTTGGATACTCGATCCTAACTTAATTTGGATACTCGATCCTAATTGCATTTGGATACTCGATCCTAAATTGGATTGGGATACTCGATCCTAACTGAATTTGGATACTCAATCCTTACTCGATTATGATACTCGATCCTAACTTGTAACACCCCATACTCTATATAAGCACTATACATATACTTGGTATACATACAATGCGTATATAAAGTATAAGAATGTCACTTTTAGTTTCTATTTAAAAATCTTTATCCAAGGTCAAGCAATATTATATTAATTTAAGAAACATTTATAAGAATCATTATTGTTATCAAAAATAAAACATAATTAAAATCATACATGTATGCATCACCTTCTAGTTGGTCTCGAGACACTCATACTTTTCTCGTGGCATAGCAGCTAAGCATCCAGATCATCCGCATAAATACCTGCGCGATTACACAACCGCGCTAAGCCCGAGAGCTTAGTAGTACAAATAAATAATAAAATATACATTACAAAATAATCATACCTTATAATTTTAGCATCATGTTTTATTGTTTTCTTACCACTTTTTCCTTTCTCAATGGATTCTTCATATATTGCCACTAATCTCATAAATTAAATACATCATTACATAGCATATTCACAACACAATACCTACCCTTTCTATTTCATATACACATATATATGTATATATAATCACAACAAAACACCATTCAAACCTTTAAAAGAACAATTCTCACAAATTCCACATTCACAAACATGTTACACATGATACAACAATTCCATAACCTCATATCTCAACAAAATCAATACATATATTACAAACTCATACTTCATAACATCACTTTATTCACAATTCATTAATCATGAAACACATTTCCATCAAAAGCATTCATAGATCTCATTATTCATTTGTTTCAACATTGTTTCCATATATCTTATTTATCAATCATGTTACCATTCATGACTCACATTACACAAAGACAAGCATGGGCCCAAGACACACTAATATGCCATTCAATTTTCAGAGTAATGCTTTGGTTTATTCATCACATTTATCATTATCATAGACCCAACTAGGCTTTAAGGATTAGGCTCAACCAAGCTTCAAGGGGAACAAAGCATGCTAAGTATCAACCCAACTTGGCTTCAAGAACCAAACCCAACCTAGCTTCAAGGGTTGTAACATCTCAATTAGGCTTCAAGGATTAGACCCAACCAAGCTTCAAGGGGAGTAAAACATGTTAAACTTCAACCCAACTTGGCTTCAAGGATCAAATCCAACCTAACTTCAAGAGATTATTACTAATAGGCATGCCACCAACAACAAACTCTGAAAATGGAATAACACATTAGTCACACAATTCATTTATTATTTCATTATCATTTCTATTCTCAATTCTCATCATCATTTAGGCAAACATGCCTTATTTCTTTCAATTGCATCACCATAGCCAATCACAATGGCTTTATATTACATTTGAGTCATCATTGCCAAGAACAATGGCTTTATATCACATTATATCTCAAATCACATTTCAAGTTTCATCATTGATATATGCAACATCAATTACATTACTACACAAACATATCATGAATCAATCATACCATATAGGCATGCTTCAATCATAACATTAAAGTAATTCATCATCAATGATCTCATGATATTCCACATTATACACAACATGCCATTATTCATATGCATCCTCAATCTACATATAGTACAATACAATTTATGAGATTGACAATGCATAAAACCTAACATGGTTCATATAATATCAACGTTATCATCAAATCATATTGATCAATTCAATTCATCACTCAAGTATACATAATCAATGACATTGCACATACTTTTTCATTGATCATTATATCTTCCACATTTCCTATATTATCATTGATATATTCATACATAACAATTTACCTTATTCAAGAACTTAGAATCCTCCATATACATTTGGTTGGATCATTATTGTTTTAAGTGTGTTTAGGTACAAAAGACATTTGAAGATCCAACAATGTTGAAGACCAAATAACAAACACATTTGCAAACACCCTCAAGGGACACGGCCAAGCTTGTGGCCGTGTCTCCCAATATAAACATCCAGTAGCCAACACGCCCAAGGGACACGGCCAAGCTTGTGGCCGTGTCACTTAACACCAATACAAGCAATAGCAAACACGGGCAATGGACACGGCCAAGCCAGTGGCCGTGTCTCTCAACACAACAATCCAGTACCAGACACGGGCAAGGGACACGGCCGTGTCTCTCAACATAAATCAGACAGTAACAAACACAGGCAAGGGACACGGCCAAGCCAGTGGCCGTGTCTCTCCAAAACTCATCCAACACGGCCAAATTTGCCCTAACTTGGCCGTGTCTCCCATAACTTGGCCGTGTCCTTCAATAATTCATAGACCAAACACTTCGAAATTCATCTAAACCAAACTCTAATTCAACATTTCATCATTTTCCTCACAATTTTCTCAACTCATCATCACTTAGATATCAATTCCACACATTTACATACTTAAATCTCTTGTTATCATCATTTTACACACCAATCATACCCAACATAACCTCAATCCAAAAGAAAACCACACAAGAAGGTATATACTTATATATATGTATAATCAATAAAATTCATTCAAGAAATGTGTACTTACCTATATAGCTTGCCAAATCTTCATCTCCATCTTCAATACTCTTAAAATCCTTAAGAAATTTGATGAAGATCAATCTCTCTCTCTCTCTCTCGTGCTCTCTCTCTCTCTCGTGCTCTCTTGTCCACGAAGAAGAAACAGAAGAAGAGGAAGAAGGAAGGTTCTCCATCCTTCCTTCGTTCTTATCTTATATATATAATAATAATAATAATAATAATAATAATAATAATAATAATAATAATAATAATAATAATAACAATAATAACAATTATACCATTTAAATCTCCACCACACACAATTTCTTTTTAACTTTCTTCTTCTTTTCTCTTCAACACACACATTGAATCCAAATACAACAGTAATCCCAACACTTTTAGGGTATACTTTAGGATATTACATAACTAGATTTGGATGCTCGATCCTAAATTGGATTAGGATACTCGATCCTAAACCTGATTGGGATACTCGATCCTAACTGGATTTGGATACTCTATCCTAAATGGATTTGGATACTCGATCCTAACTGGATTCGGATACTCGATCCTAACTTGATTCGGATACTCGATCCTAACTTGATTCGGATACTCGATACTAACTGGATTTGGATACTCAATACTAACTGGACTTGGATACTCGATCCTAACTGGATTGGGATACTCGATCGTAACTGGATTTTGATACTCGATCCTAACTGGATTTGCATACTCGATCCTAAATTGGATTGGGATATTGGATCCTAACTGGATTTGGATACTCTATCCTAAATTGGATTGGGATACTCGATCCTAACTGGATTTGGATACTCGATCCTAACTTGATTCGGATACTCGATACTAACTGGATTTGGATGCTAGATCCTAAATTGGATTGGGATACTCGATCCCAATTGGATTAGGATACTCGATCCTAACTGGAATTGGATACTTGATCCTAAATTCGATTGGGATACTCGATCCTAAACGTGATTGGGATGCTCGATCCTCTCTGGATTTGGATACTCGATCTTAACAGGATTTCGATACTCGATCCTAAATGGATTTTGATACTCGATACTAACTGGATTCGGATACACAATACTAATTAGATTTTGATACTCGATCCTAACTGGATTTGGATACTCGATCCTAAATTTGATTGGGATACTTGATCCTAACTGGATTTGGATACTCGATCATAACTATATTTTGATACTCGAACCTAATAGGATTCAGATACTTGATCCTAACTGGATTTATGGATTTGGATACTCGGAAACTCGATCCTAACAGGATTTTGATACTCGATCCTAAGTGGATTTGGATACTCGATCCTAACTAGAATTGGATGCTCGATCCAAAATTGGTTTGGGATACTCGATCCTAAACTTGATTGGGATACTCGATCCTAATTGGATTTAGATACTCGATACTAACTAGATTTGTAGACTCGATCCTATATTGGATTGGGATACTCAATCCTAACTTGATTTGGATTCTAGATCCTAAACTGGATTGGGATACTCGATCCTAACTGGATTTGGATACTCATTCCTAACCGGATTTGGATACTTGATCCTAAATTTGATTGGGATACTCGATCCTAAACTTGATTGGGATACTCGATCCTAACTTAGATTTGGATACTCGATCCTAACTGGATTTGGATACTTGATCCTAAATTTGATTGGGATACTTGATCCTAAATTTGATTGGGATACTCGATCCTAAACTTGATTGGGATACTCGATCCTAACTTAGATTTGGATGCACGATCCTAACTAGATTTGGATGCTCGATCCTAAATTGGATTGGGATACTTGATCCTAAACTTGATTGGGATACTCGATCCTAACTGGATTTGGATACTCGATCCTATTTGGATTTGGATACTCGATCCTAAATACATTTTTATGCTCGATCTTAGCTGGATTTGGATACTCGATCCTAACTTGATTCGGATATTCGATACTAACTAGATTCGGATTTGGATACTCAATACTCGATCCTACCTTCATTCGGATACTCGATCCTAACTGGATTTGGATACTCGATTCTAACTGGATTTGGATACTCGATCCTAACTAGATTTGGATTGTAACACCCCCTCCCAACCTACATATGTAAGCTGAGTAGAAGCGCCACACTAACCTAATGTTGCTACAAATTTTACTTAATCAAATTTTAGTTCCGATTTTTACAAAATTTTTGCCATAGTTTCGCCTAAAAATTGAGTCCCAAGTGTTGACAAAACCGGTTTTTTTCTTATTTTTAAAAACATTTTACACAAACCAATGCAAACAAAATCATTCTCAGTACACTCCCAATAAATCCCCCTTGTAACCTCAACTACAACCTGCAAAAAGGATTTACACTTCTAGTACAACATAAAATAAAGGTTTTGGGACAACCCCCATATTTAAATATTACACAGCGGAAGTTATAAAATATTTACATATTTACAAATTCATATACATCAAAACTCAAGTTTTACAACACATAAAATTTATACATGATTGGCAAGTCTGCTCTGATCTTTAAGCTCCCAAAATGGATTCTTCAAGGTCTACTCTCACTAGGTCTTGATGAACTCTCGGGTTCAACTCTATCCACTCTACTACCTGCGCGATTAAACACTATCGCGCTAAGCCAACGGCTTAGTAAGATAAAACATGCTAACGGTATGCTTTAATGAAATGCAATGCCACATATGTTATTGATAAGATCAACATCATAAATATAAAGTTAACCACACAATTATGCATTTCACAAATCATAGTCATATGAGCATACCACATTTCAACATCTTTTCACATTCAACATTAATCAATCATACTCCATAACCAACATCTCATTTCATTAAACTCATAACATTATTTAGGACATTCATATAACCTTGACACCTATGGGCCCAACAAGTATTTAATACGATATTCAGAGTTCAGAGTTACTGCTTTGGTTCATAGTCACAATAATCACGCCCGTAGGCAATGTATATACATGTATCTCTATCCATGGATAGTGTAACAGACCCAGTCTCTTGAATCATCAACTCAACACATATGAGGAGATCCTCAACCCGGCAAGACTGTTACAAATCATGTATCTCATAGTGTAACAGACCCAGTCTCTTGGACCATCAACTCAACACCTATGAGGAGGTCCTCAACCCGGCAAGACTGTTACCTTTCATCATTTCTTAGGCATGCCACCCAAATCCAGAACTCTGAAACTGAATAACATATTAAACAAACAATTCATTTCCATTCTCAATTCTCATCACATTTAGGCAAACATGCCTTCTTTCTTTCAATTACATCATCTTAGCCAATAACAATGGCTTCACATTTCATTTCATAATATAACATCTCATTATTCAAGTATATATATATATATCTCATCCATGATCACATTATATCTCACATAGCATCATTCATAAATATCAACATTTCATTCCACATTACTCATGAAACACATTACCATTCACAATGCACAACATAACATTGTTCAATCTCAACAATGCAATTAGGGCAAAGAACAATTGATTATAACATTCATTGATTCAAGTGTGTTTAAAGTGTTTAGGGTTAGGTTTAAGGACCAACCTACCTTTGGAGAACCAAAGCAATGCAAGAAGAACAATGAATTAAAACCCTAACCATAAATAGTACATTCTGGTTTTAAACTCCATTTTATCCTTATTTTGAAAAATTGTATAAAATAATCTACTTGACTAAAAATTCTAAAATTTTTACAGAATTTAGTTTTGTATCTTAAAATCATCCCTTTAAAATTTCAGATCAAACTGAACACAAAATCTTGGTCAAATAGTTCACCTAACCAGACTGCCCCAATTGCCCTGCATCCTGGCAGCAGTTCTGAACTTTGTGAATTCGATAAATCAAATTCAATCAACGTGGTTCCAAATTATTTTTCTCAAATACTAGACTCACTAAGCAACAACATATCCAAAATTCAATTGAATATGATTTTTCTACATTTTATTAAAAATCCCAAAATATAGCTGTCCCAGTTAAGGTACCTGCTGGAACAGGTCTAATGAAAATAATTTTTCTAAACTCATAACCATTCCAAAATCGAATCAACATATTTTTCAGTCATTCTAGACTCATAGAGGCACAACATATCAAAAATTCACTTCAAGAACATTTTTCTAAAATTAATTAAAAATCATACAAATCACAGCCTTTACTAATCCTAAAACAGAAACAATTTCACTAAACACCAATCTTACTCTTCCATCACCAACACCAACCCAACTTCTCATCTATCAAGAAAAATCAATACTTACAATCATACCATAAGCAACTTAATCATACCACTTCAAAAGAATTGAAGAAATTAGAGAAAAGATCTTACCTTAGTTAAAAACTTCTTAAATCAACACTTGAACACTTAATCTTTCTTCAATTTAAGCTTGAAATCATCAAAACCATCACTTGTCTCTTTCTTTCTCTTTGGCTATGGAGGGCCGGCCATCAACAACAAGAAGAAGAAGAAATGATGAAGAAAACACAAATCAAACCTTCTTTAAATATCCACCATGTGATTTTATCCAAGCAATTACCAAAGTGCCCTTATTCACATAATTATCTTTTTGTCTTATATGTGCCCAATTAAGTAATTTACCAATCTCAAATAAATATCTTCTCTTGCATTGACCAAGCCTTTTGACCACTTTATATGTCATATATATTAACATATACACAACATATAAATTTGTCTCTAAACCCTATTTCTTCCCAAAATACATATACATATACTTTCTCTTCTCAATTTCTTTTCTCTTACAATTTAACACATATATTCAATCCAATATATAACAATAACAACAACAACAATATGCAAAACTTCTAGGGCATAAATGAGGATATTACAATTCTCCCCCTCTAAAAAGAAAATTTCATCCTCGAAATTACCTGATATCAACTCTGAAACAACTACGGATACTGTTCTCGCATGGATTGTTCACTTTCCCAAGTTGCTTCTTCTTTTCCATGATTCTTCCAAAGAATCTTCACCAATGGCACTTTCTTGTTCCTCAATAACCTGTATCACCCTCTCTGACTGTCCATCCGTCTGTGGATGAAAAGCAGTGCTGAAGTGCAGTCGAGAACCTAAAGCACTATGCAAACTCTTCCAAAATCTGGAAGTAAACCTGGGATCTCGATCAGACACTAAAGAAGTTGGAACACCATGCAGTTTCACAATCTCATGGATATACAGCTCAGCCAATCTCTCCAAAGAGTAATCCATTCGAACCGGAAGGAAATGAGCTGTTTTAGTTAATCTATCCACAATCACCCATATGGCATCATGCTTCTTTTGTGTCAATGGCAAACCAGACACAAAATCCATTGTCACTCTTTCCCACTTCCATTCTGGCACTGACAATGGTTGAAGCAACCCGGTTGGAACTTGATGCTCTGCTTTAACCTTCTGACAAGTGAGACATTTCGACACAAAATCTGCAATGTCTCTCTTCAAACCAATCCACCAATAATGCTGTCTCAAATCATGATACATCTTCGTATTACCCGGATGCATAGCAAACATTGACTGATGAGCTTCTTCTAAAATGACTCTTTTCAAATCAGCATCATCGGGTACACACAATCGGTTCTTAAACCATAGACTCCCATCATCTTTCACAACAAAATCTCTAGTCTTCCCATTCTGACAATCTGAAATAATCTTCTGAATTTTCTTATCAGCCAATTGAGCCTCTTTGATCTGATCCAACAAAATCGGCTTCAATTGCAACTGTGCCAATAATGCACCATCAACACAAGGTACAAAACTGGCATGCAATGCTCTCAACTCAACAAGCAACGAGAGCGAGTAAACTGTTAAACCAGCTAAAGACTTCCGACTCAAGGCATCAGCAACAACATTTGCTTTACCTGGATGATAGTCAATCAAGCAATCGTAGTCTTTAATCAATTCTAACCATCTCCTCTGACGAAGATTGAGTTCTTTCTGGACACCAAAATACTTCAAACTCTTGTGATCAGTGTAGATGAAACATTTCTCCCCAAACAGATAATGGCGCCAAATCTTCAATGCAAAAACAATGGCAGCCAATTCCAAATCATGGGTCGGATAGTTAAGCTCATGCGGTTTCAACTGTCGAGATGCATAAGCTATAACTTTACCTTCTTGCATCAATACACACCCCAAACCTCTATGTGAAGCATCACTGTAGATCACATATGGTTTGCCTTCAACAGGTAAAGTTAGAACAGGCGCTTGAGTCAACATTTCTCTCAACTGCTCAAAGCTAGCCTGACACTGATCCGTCCACACAAATCTCACTCCCTTACGAAGCAATCTGGTGAGTGGAGTAGCTATCAAAGAAAATCCTCTCACAAACCGCCGGTAATAGCCTGCCAAACCCAGAAAACTTCTAACCTCTGTCACTGATTTAGGTGGATTCCAATTCAATACAGCTTCAACTTTGCTCGGATCAACTTTAATGCCTTCTGCTGAAACAACATGTCCGAGAAAAGCTACCTGATCCAACCAGAACTCACACTTCGACAATTTAGCAAACAACTGCCTCTCTCTCAAAATCTACAACACAATCCGCAGATGCATATCATGTTCCTCCTCATTCCGCGAATACACCAGTATATCATCAATGAAGACCACTACAAACTGATCCAAATAGGGCCTAAACACCCTATTCATCAAATCCATGAAAGCTGCAGGTGCATTCATCAGACCAAAAGGCATAACTAAAAATTCATAATGCCCATACCTGGTCCGAAAAGTGGTCTTAGGAACATCTTCAGCTTTGACTCTCAACTGATGATACCCAGATCTCAAATCAATTTTGGAGAACACTGACGCTCCCTTCAACTGATCAAAGAGATCATCGATTCTAGGCAAAGGATATTTATTTTTAATAGTCACCTTGTTTCATTGCCTATAATCAATACACAACCTCATAGTACCATCTTTCTTCTTCACAAATAGCACAGGAGTTCCCCAAGGAGAAACACTGGGGCGAATAAATCCTTTGTCCAACAACTCCTGTAATTGCACTTTCAACTCCCTCAATTCTGCTGGTGCCATTCTATAAGGAGTAATAGAGATAGGAGTGGTACCAGGCAACAATTCAATACCGAACTCCACCTCTCTCTCAGGAGGCAATCCTGGCAACTCCTCTGGAAACACATCTGGGAACTCTGCAACTATGGCAATGCTATCAATGGGAGAACTTCTTACTCTAGTATCTACCACATGAGCAAGATAGGCTTCACATCCCTTTCTAATCAACCTCCTGGCTGCAACAGCTGAAACAAATAAGGAGGCTAGCTGTTCCTGCTCATTAGATACTATCACCTCTCTACCATCAATAGTTTTCAAAGAAACAATTTTCTTCTTACAATCTACCACAGCTCCATGTCGAGATAGCCAATCCATACCTAAGATCACATCATATTCCTTAAATGGCATCTCAATCAAATCCCCTAAGAACTCCTCACCCTGCACCACTACTGCACTATCTCTATGCACCTTACTCACAACCACACTATGCCCTAACGGATTTGTCACCAACACATCAAATCCTAGGGACTCAGCATGCAAATCAGAGACAGGCAAAACAGATACACTAACATATGAATGCGTGGAACCCGGATCAATCAAAGCAAGTACTGGAGTATTAAATAAAGAAAAAGTACCAGCTATGACTGCCGATGTATCTGGCTGCCTCTGCATAACATACATCCTCTGGGAAGATCCAACCTCCTCTGGTCTACCCTCCCTGGATGTAGCACCTCCTCTAGAACTGAATCCTGATCTACCTCCCCGACTGGCACCTCTGCCTCCTCTGCCTCCCCTCACACTAGCTCAAGAAGCAGCAGAATCCACTGGCATCAGCTCCTGCCTCTCAGGACAGTCTCTCACAAAGTGGTCAGGTGATCCACACCTGAAGCATACAGCTGATCTACTGTACCTCCAAAAAATGCCCCCATGTCTTCCACCACACTGGTCACACACAGGTAAGGTGGATCTCTGAATTCCAGGAGTAGGAGCACTCGCTACTGAAGCTGCAGGTCTAAATCTCTGCCTCTGGAACTGCACTGACCTACCCGCTGGTCTCTGGCTCCTACTACTCCGAGGAACAAAACTTCCTCTACCCCTCTTCGCAGAAGAAGACCCTGCCTCAAACTGGGGCCTTCTAACCCTAACCTCCTCCTCTGAAACAGCTGCAATAACTTGAGCTCGCTCTACACTTCGAGCTGCTGCCACAAGCTATGAGAAATCCTGATATCTGGATCCAGCCACTAAGCACATGATCGAGGGTCTCAATCCCTCCTCAAATCGCCGACATCTATCAATCTCATCAGCAATGATACCCCCAGCATACTGACTCAGTCGAATAAACTCAACTTCATATTCAGTTACGGTCCGATGATCTTGCTTCAAATCTAGAAACTCTCTTTTCTTCCCATCTTTATACTCCCTAGGAGTATACTTCAACTCAAATTCCCTCAGAAAATCAGTGTAAGACAGTGTTGGAGGATCATCCATAGAATGGGGCACTGTCTTCCACCAGTCGTAGGCATCCTTCTGTAGCAAAGATCTTGCATAGTCAAACTTCTCCTCTGAAGTGGCTTGCAACTGCACAAATACCCTCTGAACTCTATCAAGCCACTTTTCTGCTACAGCCGGATCAACTGTACCAAAGAAATCCTCTGCTCCATATTTCCTTAGCTTATCATAGTGCCTTACTGGTACTGAAGGCTGAGGGGCTGGTGGCGGTGGCTGTGGTTGCACAGGTGCTTGTCTCATAGCTTCCATCATAGGCCTAAACCAGACTGGCGGAACCTCCTCCCCAGCTGGTCTACCCGACACCGAAGCAGGTGCCTCCTCAACACTATCAACCCTAGCTCCCTCAGTAGGAGCAATACTCTCGGCACTACCCTCAATCGACTGACGTGAGTGAGAATCCATCACAACCTAACACTGCAAACACAGCAGATTATATCTTATTAAAGATCAAAGACTGCCAATCTCAAACGTATATGTTATTCAAAACCACTTTTTAAGTAAAAATATTCTTTTTATTACATTTTACCTAGGTTGAGAATCTCAAACCTAGGCTCTGATACCAAAACAATTGTAACACCCCTTCCCAACCTACATATGTAAGCTGAGTAGAAGCGCCACACTAACCTAATGTTGCTACAAATTTTACTTAGTCAAATTTTAGTTCCGATTTTTACAAAATTTTTGCCATAGTTTCGCCTAAAAATTGAGTCCCAAGTGTCGACAAAACTGGTTTTTTTCTTATTTTTAAAACATTTTACACAAACCAATGCAAACAAAATCATTCTCAGTACACTCCCAATAAATCCCCCTTGTAACCTCAACTACAACCTGCAAAAAGGATTTACACTTCTAGTACAACATAAAATAAAGGTTTTGGGACAACCCCCATATTTAAATATTACACAGCGGAAGTTATAAAATATTTACATATTTACAAATTCATATACATCAAAACTCAAGTTTTACAACACATAAAATTTATACATGATTGGCAAGTCTGCTCTGATCTTTAAGCTCCCAAAATGGATTCTTCAAGGTCTACTCTCACTAGGTCTTGATGAACTCTCGGGTTCAACTCTATCCACTCTACTACCTGCGCGATTAAACACTATCGCGCTAAGCCAACGGCTTAGTAAGATAAAACATGCTAACGGTATGCTTTAATGAAATGCAATGCCACATATGTTATTGATAAGATCAACATCATAAATATAAAGTTAACCACACAATTATGCATTTCACAAATCATAGTCATATGAGCATACCACATTTCAACATCTTTTCACATTCAACATTAATCAATCATACTCCATAACCAACATCTCATTTCATTAAACTCATAACATTATTTAGGACATTCATATAACCTTGACACCTATGGGCCCAACAAGTATTTAATACGATATTCAGAGTTCAGAGTTACTGCTTTGGTTCATAGTCACAATAATCACGCCCGTAGGCAATGTATATACATGTATCTCTATCCATGGATAGTGTAACAGACCCAGTCTCTTGGATCATCAACTCAACACATATGAGGAGATCCTCAACCCAGTAAGACTGTTACAAATCATGTATCTCATAGTGTAACAGACCCAGTCTCTTGGACCATCAACTCAACACCTATGAGGAGGTCCTCAACCCGGCAAGACTGTTACCTTTCATCATTTCTTAGGCATGCCACCCAAATCCAGAACTCTGAAACTGAATAACATATTAAACAAACAATTCATTTCCATTCTCAATTCTCATCACATTTAGGCAAACATGCCTTCTTTCTTTCAATTACATCATCTTAGCCAATAACAATGGCTTCACATTTCATTTCATAATATAACATCTCATTATTCAAGTATATATATATATATATCTCATCCATGATCACATTATATCTCACATAGCATCATTCATAAATATCAACATTTCATTCCACATTACTCATGAAACACATTACCATTCACAATGCACAACATAACATTGTTCAATCTCAACAATGCAATTAGGGCAAAGAACAATTGATTATAACTGTAACACCCCTTCCCAACCTACATGTGTAAGCTGAGTAGAGGTGCCACACTATCCTAATTGTTGCTACCAATTTACTTAGTCAAATTTTAGTTCTGATTTTTACAGAAATTTTGCCATAGTTCCGCCTAGAAATTTGGATCCCAAGTGTCGTCAAAACTTGTTTTTCTGATTTTTGAAAACATTTTACACATACCAATGTGAATAAGAATACCATCAAATTTAATGCACTCCCAATGAATCCACCTTATACCCTCAACTACAAACCTGCACGAAGAGTTCACACTTCTAATATAACATAAAGTAAAGATTTATGATTATTACATACTACTAACATACAATTATAACATAGAAAATCTCTTTTATATTTATTCATATACATGCCACAACTATCGACTCATAATGGAACTAAAAGATCTACCCCTGAGATTTGCTGTGGTCTGGTCGTTGCTTCCCCAAGATTTATCTACTGCTCCGAACCTACGAGTCAAGGAAAACTTAACTCGCTGAGCGTTGTCGCTCAGTGGGTACTTTACCAATAAAAATAAAAGTAGTATATGAAAGTATTCAAAATCAAAGGAAATAATGAAATCATAATTTAACCAACCTTAAACCAATAGAAATTATTGTACATTCAGGGTAATATGCTTTCAATAATGTAAAATCATAATTCAAACTCATTGGCATTATATAGTTTAACGAAAAATAATATGTCATTGATTCAGGCTCTACTGGGATATAGGGAACCATAGTGATAAGGCAGTGGCCCTCACCACTGTAACATAGGTGGCCCTCACCACCGATATCAGATCACAGGAATGGCCCTCACCATCCTGGTTATAACCAATGGCCCTCACCATTGGCCCCCAATGGCCCTCACCATTGAGTTCAGATCATATCAATTCAATCACAATATCAAGCAGTACTACATAAGTTAGTATAGTGCACCATACCCTTATCTACCACTCCCACTATCCAGTAGAGCAAAAAGCTTTAAATGATTCAATTTAAGTCTCAAACCTCATTTTAGGATGACTCACGAAATCATTTTAAATTCCCATCGCACTTTGCCATTTATGCCGCGCAACACATTCTTTAGTCAAACCATTCCCCTTTTTCGCATATTTAACATCCACAATAAACACATCAAACATTTCAAAGCATTTCTCAAAATATCACAAATTGACCAAATGAATAGTGTTGCGGCGAGACAAATCGGCAACGCAAAATGACATGACCAAATGAATAGTAAAATCTGGGTTTTCGTCAAAATTTCAGTCCACTTCAGTCATGCATTTGACCAAGTAAATGATCTTATTTTTAGCTGAAATTTTACAGAAAACTTATTTCATATGTTGACTAATTGCATGTAAAATTTCGTTGAAAAATTCATTCATTTGCTGCCTCAAACGATTTCCACAAAAAGGTCCAGAAAGCTGTCTTTTTGGGACCATTTCGGCCCAAACACATAAAATGCATAGGATAGTTTATTTTTCTTTTGCAAATCAATATTAAGGCTTCTTTAATGGTAAAGTGAAGATTCAAACACTTCCCTTTGAAAACTTTTGCATATTTGACTCAAATCAAACTAATTAAAGTTCATGAACATCAAAAATTCCATAAACGAAAGTTTGTAAGAAAAATAGAATTTCTTTTATGGTAAAGCACCAAACCTTATTCTTGTACTTCCCCTTTTTCTTTTCCTCCTTCTCCTTCCTTAATCTTTGTTTTTCCTTCAAGAAATTCAAGAACACACCCTTAAACATAAACCTTAGCAATTTAGATTAATAAGCTATCCTCCATTTCTTTTCAAACTAAACCCTAATCTAACCTTATTAAACCTTAGAAACCTTGATTCTTTCATTTAATTGATTAATATCATAACTACTTAAAATTTCCAAATCCACCATAAGAACCCTAATTTCCAATCTTCCAATAGTTATATAACTACCTAAAACTAAAAATTAAAGTCTACATACTAGAAAACCTTAAAAAAAACTCACCTTAAAAATCAACTTTTGAAGAAACTTGGAAGTCTTTTGGGTGTTTCCCTTGTTGGCCGAATTTGGTGAGTGGAAAAAGAGAATTTGCTCTTCATATCACATATATTTATAGACAAAGGAAATGATGATCACCTTGCCCACTTGTCCACTTTTTCTCTTTCTTCATTTATTACACATTTATTACACATGCTAAATGTTTTCTTTTGATTGGCCAACCTTTGATTTTTATAACTTCCTTTTTCCTTTACTTCTTTCCACTTGTCTCTCTTCCCATTGGATCTCATAAAGTTGTCCCGGGTTACCCATCCGGTCCCGACACGAAACCGAGCCACATTACGTTCCGGCGATTAATCGATCATATCTTTTAAACCGTATAGTTCCACGAGTCAAACTATATATAGTTTTGATCCTCTCGACCTCTACTTTCTATTTATAAGGTCTATTTTAGGTTTCCAAGTCATTTTAAAAAAATTACCGATAAGCCCTCAACTTTTTACAAAATTCCCTTTAGGTCCTATTTTTGCTCGGGTTTTCTCCGGCTTCGTTTCTACTGACGATCGTTTCATATTTAACCTCTCGCCATTCTCTACGTACTCACGTCTTTATTTCCTACCCTAAATTCATGTATAACTTTAATTGGTAATGACCAAAATGCCCTTAGGCAACATTTCTTCATTTTTCTTTAACGGGATATTTCCTGGAAAAACCGTTACACGTCGTTGCGATCCGGTTTTTCTCTACATTCCATTTTTGAAATCTATTATATGAACTATTAAGAACATCCGGTGCAACTTTCTTTGAAATTACATCTACGTCCCCAACTTTATTAAAAATTACAATTATGTCCCTTTTGTCATACAACCTTATCTAGGGCTGTTATCAAGAATTATCTTCTCCTTTTCCCTACTCTCGCTATGCACGTGTCTACACTGCATAAATGCAGTAGGCGGATGTGATAGTTCCTTCCTCATTAATTTAAGCTTCGTCCCGAAGCTCATCAAGTGAAAACAAATATGGGTATTGCTTCTTCATAGTTTCTTCGCGTTCCCATGTAGCTTCTTCTACTTTGTGATTCCTCCAAAGCACTTTGACCAATGAAATCTTCTTATTTCGCAACTCTTTGATTTCACGTGCTAGGATCTCTACCGGCTCTTCCTCATATGCCAGTTTAGGCTGAATCTCAATATCTTGAACTTGTATGACGTGGGTTGGATCTGAACGATACCTCCTTAGCATCGAAACATGGAAAACATCATGTATTTTATTTAATTCAGGTGGTAACGCCAACTGGTAAGCTACCGGACCTACCCGTTTAATAATTTCATATGGTCCGATGAATCTAGGGCTTAGCTTGCCTTTTTATTTAAATCGTAACACTTTCTTCCAAGGAGAGACTTTGAGGAACACTCTGTCACCTACCTCAAACTGTATGTCTTTCCTTTTTAGATCCGCGTATGATTTTTGCCGGTCCGCTGCTGCTTTTAATCGGTCTCGAATGATTTCTACCTTCTCTTCAGTTTCCTTAACTATGTCTGGCCCCAACATCTTTTCCTCACTCAATTCTGTCCAGCAAACTGGAGTTCTGCATTTTTGACCATACAGTGCTTCGTAAGGTGCCATTTGTATGCTGGATTGATAACTGTTGTTGTACGCGAATTCCATTAAGCTTAGGTGTTTGTCCCAACTACCTTTAAATTCTAAAACGCACGCCCTCAGCATATCTTCTAAAATTTGAATCACTCTTTCCGACTGTCCATCTGTCTGGGGATGAAATGTTGTGCTGTGGTAAGTTCGAGTTCCAAGGGCTGTTTGTAACTTCTGCCAAAAATTTGACGTAAAACGTGGGTCTCGATTGGATATGATCGAAGTTGGAACTCCGTGGAGACGTATAATCTCTTTGATATACAAGTCTGCCAACTTGTCTAGCGAGTAATCCACACGTACTGGTATGAAATGAGCGGACTTAGTAAGCCGGTCTACGATTACCCAAATCGCGTCATGTTTGTCCCTTGTCATAGGCAATCCTGTGACAAAATCCATAGTAATACGATCCCATTTCCAGGTTGGAATCGTAATAGGTTGTAGTAGCCCTGAGGGTAGTTGATGTTCCTCCTTCACTTGCTGACAGGTTAGACACTTCGTTACATGATCAACGATATCCCTTTTCATTCCTGGCCACCAATAATACTCCTTCAAGTCCCGATACATTTTCGTTACTCCCGGATGCATTGTATAAGGACTGTTATGAGCTTCTTGCAAAATCTGCTTCTTCAGCTCCTTGGACTTAGGTACCACCATTCTCCTCTTGTAGTAGAGTATACCATCAGGATGAATTTGATAGTCTCCTGAAGAGTTCTCCTGTGCCTGTTGACTCCACTTCTTCACTTGTTCATCTTCCTTCTGAGCCTCATGTATTTGTTGATGTAAGTTAGGTCGCACGTGCATTTCTGCAAAGATAGCTCCATCTTCTGTAGGTTTTAACGTTACCCTCATAGCACTTAGCGCTTGCATTGACTTCCTACTAAGTGCATCTGCTACGACATTCGCTTTGCCCGGGTGATAATTAATCGTATAGTCGTAGTTGGCTAACCATTGCATCCATTTTCGCTGTCGCAGGTTTAAATCTTTCTGCGTGGGCAAATATTTCAGGCTTTGATGATCCATAAAGATGTAACATTTTTCTCCGTATAAGTAATGCC
Source organism: Garcia nutans (assembly GCA_947685225.1). Taxonomy (NCBI): domain Eukaryota; kingdom Viridiplantae; phylum Streptophyta; class Magnoliopsida; order Malpighiales; family Euphorbiaceae; genus Garcia; species Garcia nutans. The sequence goes on from CANTUV010000024.1 coordinate 57,771,349, forward strand.
TCCACGTCTTGAAAGCCAAAACAATCGCTGCTAGCTCTAAGTCATGCGTAGGATAATTCTTTTCATGTGGCTTGAGCTGTCGAGAGACATACGCAATGACTTTGCCTTCCTGCATCAATACACAACCTAACCCGATATGGGATGCTTCGCTATAAATCACAAAATCTTTTCCTGATTCTGGTTGTGTAAGAATAGGTGCTTCAGTAAGTTTTTGTTTCAGCTTTTCAAAGCTCCTTTGACAAGCGTCGGTCCACTGGAATTTGGCATTCTTCTGAAGTAGCTTGGTCTTAGGTACGGCGATCATGGAAAACCCTTTAACGAATCTCCGATAATATCCTGCTAATCCCAAGAAACTACGGACTTCCGTTACTGTTTTAGGTGACTTCCATTCCAATACTGCTTCTATTTTCTTGGGATCGACCCTTATTCCTTCTGCCGATACAATATGTCCCAAGAAAGCTACTTCTTCCAACCAAAATTCGCATTTGCTGAACTTAGCGTATAACTGCTTCTCATGCAGGGTTTGCAAAACAATTCTAAGGTGACGATCATGATCCTCTCGATTCTTTGAATACACCAATATGTCGTCAATAAATACCACCATGAACTGATCCAAATACGGGTGGAAGATTCTATTCATCAGATCCATGAATACTGCAGGTGCGTTCGTTAATCCGAAAGGCATAACAATGAATTCATAATGTCCATAGCGAGTTCTGAATGCGGTTTTTGATATGTCTTCATCTTTAATTCTCAATTGATGATAACCCGATCGTAGATCAATTTTTGAAAAGACTCCAGCACCTTTGAGTTGATCAAACAGATCATCTATGCGAGGTAACGGATACTTATTTTTGATGGTCAGCTTATTAAGTTGACGGTAATCTACACACAACCTTAAGGATCCGTCTTTTTTTTTCACGAACAATACTGGTGCTCCCCATGGTGACACACTTGGCCTTATGAACCCCTTGTCTAAAAGTTCTTGTAGCTGTACCTTTAATTCTTTTAGCTCCGCTGGCGCCATTCGGTAAGGTGCGATGGATACTGGTGCAGCTCCCGGGAACACGTCTATGATGAATTCCACCTCTCGTTTAGGTGGTAATCCGGGTAAATCATCAGGAAATACGTCGGGAAAATCGCATACAGTAGGTATATCTTGTAACTTTGTTACCTCTTCTTTCGCTACTAATGCACATACCAGGTATGCCTCGCAACCTTTTTGCACTAACCTCTTAGCCGTCATGGCAGAAATGATGTTAGTTAGATAATCCTTCCTTTTTCCTACTAGGGTCACTTCGTCACCGTCTGCAGTATGCAAGGTAACTCTCTTCCGTTTACAGTCAACTAGTGCATCGTGTTTGGCCAACCAATCCATCCCAAGGATAGCATCGAATTCTTGAAATGGTAGTTCAAATAAATCTCCCCAAAAGATATGTCCATGTATCTCTATTGGGCAATCTTTCACTACCTTCCTAGTAATCACCTCATTTCCTAATGGGTTAGTAACTAATATTCCTTCTTTCTCTAGTTCTACCTTTAGGTCCTCAAGTTTTTCATTTTTCGTGCATATATATGAGTGTGAAGAACCTGGATCTATTAAAAGGTAAAGCGAAACTCCAAACATAGACAACTAACCTACAATCACGTCTAGCGCTTCTTCGTCTTCTCGCCCCCTCATAGCATACATTCTAGCAGGAGCCCTTGCTTCTGGTCGATTCACTGTTTCAGATTGCACACGCGACGAATTTTTGCTCCTTCCTCTGCCTCGGCCTCGACCTGCTGCCGCTTGCGATCTCTCAGTATCCCTGGGTAGATTCTGTATTCGCTGGGGACACTCTCGCATAAGGTGGTCTAAAGATCCACATATATAACATGCAAATGTCCGACCCCAACATTCTCCCATGTGACGGCGTCCGCATTGATCACAGCGTGGATTATTATTTTCGCCTTCTGTAACACCCCCATATCCAATGCACATACACTACAACCACAACAATGTAGCATAAGTGCACCAAACATAGAGATGCTACGGTTCTCTTAATATTCAAAACACTTTAAAACTTGATATAATACCCTTATCATTATACATTATAGAAAAGTAGATCATTTACTTATAAAACAAAACATATTAGTTATATATATATATATATTTAAATATCACACAGCGGAAGTTATAAAATATTTACATATTTGTATATTAAACATTTCTTTACAAAATATAAAGAAGTATACATGATTGGCAAGTTTGCTCTGATCTTTAAGTTCCCAAAATGAATTCTTCAAGGTCTACTCTCACTCGGTCTCGAAGAGCTCTCGGGTTCGATTCTATCAGTTCTATCACCTGCGCGATTAAACACTATCGCGCTAAGCCAAGGGCTTAGTAAGATAAAACATGCAATCGATATGCTTAGATGCTATACAATGCCAATTCTAATTTATATCATATATGTAACAACATAAATGCAAAGCTAACAACATACTTTTACATTTCATAACCTAACATACATATATGTATATCAAAATTCAACATCTTTGCATATATTTTATTAGTTAATCATTTAATCATTCATGAACAACACTAAGCAAAGACAAGCATTGGGCCCAAGACACACTAATATGCCATTCAATTTTCAGAGTTAATGCTTTGGTTTTGTTATCACATTTATCAATATCAATATCATATACCCAACTAGGCTTCAAGGATTAAGTTCAACCAAGCTTCAAGGGGAGCAAAGCATGCTAAGCATCAACCCAACTTGGCTTCAAGAACTAACCCAACCTAGCTTCAAGGGTTGTAACATCTCAATTAGGCTTCAAGGATTCAATCCAACCTAACTTCAAGAGATTGTTACACTCATTAGGCATGCCACCAACAACAAACTCTGAAAATGGAATAACACATTAGCCACACAATTCATTTAGATTTCATTCTCAATTCTCATTATCATTTAGGCAAACATGCCTCATTTATCTCCATTAAATCACCTTAGCCAATAACAATGGCTCCACATTTCATTTCACAATATAACACTTCATTATTCAAGTGTATATTTATCTCACATAACATCATTCATAAATATTAACATTTTATTCCACATTACTCATAAAACACATTACCATTCAAAGTGCATAACATAACATTGTTAATTCTCAACAATGCAATTAGGGCAAAACACAATTGACATGATTCATAGCTTTAGGACCATCCACATTCATTTGATTAGATCATTCTTGTTTTTGAAACATGTTTATAATGTTCATGTTTAAGTTTAGGAACAATGGAACTTTTGAAGAATTTAAACCATGCAAAGAGAACCAAGAAATCAAACAATGTTCAAATCATTTGAAGGGCACGCCCAACTCACTTGATTGACACGCCCAACCAGCTTGAGTGACACGCCCGTGTCCTTAAAAAGAAAAGAGGCAGTAGCTTCCTCAAATAAATGACATGCCCAACCAACTTGAGTGACACGCCCGTGTCCTTAAAAAGAAAAGAGGCAGTAGCTAATTCAAACAATTGACACGCCCACTCCCCTAAGGGGCACGCCCACTCCCCTAAATTGCTTTTGGCCGTGTCACCAAATCACAAAACCTTAACTAAAACCAACCCTTTCTCAATTGCACTCAAACACAATATTCATCATATAACATATTTCACATGAACATAATCAATGTTCTAAACACATATTCATCACAAGAACTACTTCACCACACATTAATATCACAATAAAACACATATTAACTCAAAACCCTAAAATCAACATCCTTCTCCATCCATCCAAATCAACAACCATCATTTCCAACAACAACCTTCAATTAAACTCATAACTTAAAATCAATTTAACACTTGAAAACACAACCAAACACATCTCAAATCCACCAAATCACAAAATCATCAAACCCTACTTTACTTCCAACACAACTTCCAAATAAGTAAAGAAAACAAGAAAATACTTACTTGAAAAGAAGAAATTCCACAAATCCTTTGTCAAAACCTTGGATTGCTTCATCAACTTGCTTCTTGCCTCAAGAACACTTCTCTTTTCCTTTTGCTAATGGAGAGCCGGCCACTTCATGAAGAAAGAAGACAATGATCAAGATACAAAGTCAAATTTTGCTTTTAATCTCCACCAAGTGTTCTTATCCAAGCAATTACTAAAACACCCTCAATCATATAACTAACCTTTGTCTCATATAAGTCCTTAAATGTAATTTCATTAACAACCAAAAATATCTTCTTCCACTTAACCATCACCTTGACTCTTCATTTGACCACTTTATATGTTATATATATCATCATATACACAACATATACATTTGTCTCTAAACCCTAATTCTTCCTCCAAAACACATATGCACAAACATTCACTTTCCAATTTCTTTTCTTATCCCATCATATACATTCAATCCAATTTAACAATAACAACAACAACAACAACAACATAATCAAAACTTCTAAGCCACATATGAGGATATTACAATTCTCCCCCTCTAAAAAGAAAATTTTGTCCTCGAAATTACCTGAAATTAACTCTGAAATAACTGAGGATATTGCTCTCGCATCGTTTGCTCATTTTCCCAAGTTGCTTCTTCTTTCCCATGGTTCTTCCAAAGAATCTTCACCAATGGCACTCTCTTGTTTCTCAAATCTTTCACATCACGTGTCAAGATAGCAATTGGTTCCTCTTCAAAAGTCAAGTCTGGGTTCACCTCAATTGATTCAAATGGCAACACATGAGATGGATCCGACCTGTACCTCCTCAACATAGAAACATGGAATACATTATGAATACGATCCAACTCAGGTGGTAAAGCAAGTCGATAAGCAACTGGCCCAACTCTTTCTAACACTTCATACGGCCCAATGAAACGAGGACTCAATTTTCCTTTCCGACCGAACCTCAAAATCTTTTTCCAAGGAGACACTTTCAAAAATACCTTATCTCCAACATCAAACTGAATGTCTCTCCTTTTCAGATCTGCATAAGACTTCTGTCGGCCTGAAGCTGCTTTTAACCTGCCTCGAATCAATTTTACTTTCTCTTCAGTTTCTTGAATCAAATCAGGACCAACCAACTTATTATCTCCAAGCTCATTCCAACAAAGAGGTGTCCTACACTGTCTGCCATACAATGCTTCAAATGGTGCCATACCAATGCTGGATTGGTAACTGTTGTTGTAAGCAAACTCCACAAGAGGTAAAAATCTATCCCAACTTCCAGAGAAATCGATGACACAGCTTCTCAACATATCTTCAAGAATCTGTATCACCCTCTCTGACTGTCCATCCGTCTGTGGATGAAAAGCAGTACTGAAGTGCAGTCGAGAACCCATAGCATAATGCAAACTCTTCCAAAATCTTGAAGTAAACCTGGGATCTCGATCAGACACTAAAGAAGTTGGAACACCATGCAGTTTCACAATCTCCTGGATATACAGCTCAGCCAATCTCTCCAAAGAGTAATCCATCCGTACCAGAAGGAAATGAGCTGTCTTAGTCAATCTATCCACAATCACCCAAATGGCATCATGTTTCCTTTGTGTCAATGGCAAACCAGACACAAAGTCCATTGTCACTCTTTCCCACTTCCATTCAGGCACTGACAACGGTTGAAGCAACCCGGTTGGAACTTGATGCTCTGCTTTAACTTTCTGACAAGTGAGACATTTCGATACAAACTCAGCAATGTCTCTCTTCAACCCCATCCACCAATAATGTTGTCTCAAATCATTGTACATCTTCGTACTACCCGGATGCATAGCAAACACTGACTGATGAGCTTCTTCCAAAATAACCCTTTTCAAATCAGCATCATCGGGTACACACAATCTGCTCTTGAACCAGAGACTCCCATCATCTCTCACAACAAAATCTCTAGTCTTCCCAATCTTGCAATCTGAAATAATCTTCTGAATCTTCATATCAACCAACTGAGCCTCTTTGATCTGATTTAACAAAACTGGCTTCAATTGCAACCGTGCCAACAATGCACCATCAACACAAGGTACAAAACTGGCATGCAATGCTCTCAACTCAACAAGCAACGAGAGCGAGTAAACTGTTAAACCAGCTAAAGACTTCCGACTCAAAGCATCAGCAACAACATTTGCTTTACCTGGATGATAGTCAATTAAGCAGTCGTAGTCTTTAATCAATTCCAACCATCTCCTCTGACGAAGATTGAGTTCTTTCTGGACACCCAAATACTTCAAACTCTTGTGATCAGTGTAGATGAAACATTTTTCCCCAAATAAATAATGGCGCCGAATCATTAATGCAAACACAATGGCAGCTAATTCCAAATCATGGGTCGGATAGTTAAGCTCATGCGGTTTCAACTGTCGAGATGCATAAGCTATAACTTTCCCTTCCTGCATCAATACACATCCCAAACCTCTATGTGAAGCATCACTGTAGATCACATATGGTTTGCCTTCAACAGGTAAAGTTAAAACAGGCGCTTGGGTTAACATTTCTCTCAACTGCTCAAAGCTAGCCTGACACTGATCCGTCCACACAAATCTCACTCCCTTACGAAGTAATCTGATGAGTGGAGTAGCTATTAAAGAAAACCCTTTTACAAACCGCCGGTAATAGCCTGCCAAACCCAGAAAACTTCTAATCTCTGTCACAGACTTGGGTGGACTCCAATTCAGAATAGCTTCAACTTTACTTGGATCAACTCTAATGCCTTCTGCTGAAACAATATGTCCGAGAAAAGCTACTTGATCCAACCAGAACTCACATTTCGACAATTTGGCAAACAACTGCTTCTCTCTCAAAATCTGCAACACAATCCGCAGATGCATATCATGTTCCTCTTCATTCCGTGAATACACCAGAATGTCATCGATGAAGACCACAACAAACTGATCCAGATAGGGCCTGAACACCCTATTCATCAAATCCATGAAAGCTGCAGGTGCATTCGTCAGACCAAAAGGCATAACTAAAAATTCATAGTGCCCATACCTGGTCCTGAAAGCTGTCTTCGGAACATCTTCAGCTCTGACTCTCAGCTGATGGTACCCAGATCTCAGATCAATTTTAGAAAATACAGCTGCACCCTTCAACTGATCAAAGAGATCATCGATTCTAGGCAAAGGATATTTATTCTTAATGGTCACTTTGTTCAATTGCCTATAATCGATACATAACCTCATAGTACCATCTTTCTTCTTCACAAATAGCACAGGAGCTCCCCAAGGAGAAACACTGGGGCGAATAAATCCTTTGTCCAACAACTCCTGTAATTGCACTTTTAACTCCCTCAATTCTGCTGGTGCCATTCTATAAGGAGTAATAGAGATAGGAGTGGTACCAGGTAACAATTCAATACCAAACTCCACCTCTCTCTCTGGAGGCAATCCAGGCAACTCCTCTGGAAACACATCAGGGAACTCAGCAACGGTGGCAATGCTATCAATGGGAAAACCCTTCACTCTAGTATCTATCACATGAGCGAGATAGGCTTCACACCCCTTTCTAATCAACCTCCTGGCTGCAACAGCTGAAACAAATAAGGAGGCTAGCTGTTCCTGCTCATTAGATACTATCACTTCTCTACCATCAACGGTTCTCAAAGAAACAATTTTCTTTTTACAATCCACCACAACTCCATGTCGAGATAGCCAATCCATACCTAAGATCACATCATATTCCTTAAATGGCATCTCAATCAAATCTCCAAAGAACTCCTCACCCTGCACCCTCACTACACTATCCCGGTGCACCTTACTCACAACCACACTATGCCCTAACGGATTTGTCACCAACACATCAAATCCTAGGGACTCAGCATGCTCATCAGATACAGGCAAGACAGATACACTAACATAAGAATGCGTGGAACCCGGATCAATCAAAGCAAGTACTGGAGTATTAAATAAAGAAAAAGTACTAGCTATGACTGCCGATGCATCTGGCTGCCTCTGCATAACATACATCCTCTGGGAAGAACCAACCTCCTCTGGTCTACCCTCTCTGGATGCAGCACCTCCTATAGAACTGAACCCTGGCCTACCTCCTCGGCTGACACCTCTGCCTCCTCTACCTCCTCTCACACTAGCTCGAGAAGCAGCAGAATCAACTGGCATCTGCTCTTGCCTCTCAGGGCAATCTCTCACAAAATGGTCTGGTGATCCACACCTGAAGCATACCCCTGCAACACCAGCCTTCCAACAAGGACCACCATGTGGCCTCCCACAATGGATGCAGATGGGAAGAGTGGATCTCCGAATCATCGGGGTCGGAGCACTTGCCACTGAAGCTACAGGTCTAAATCTCTGCCTCTGGAACTGCACTGACCTACCTGCGGGTCTCTGGCTCCTACTACTCCGAGGAACAAAACTTCCTCTACCCCTCTTCGCAGAAGAAGACCCTGCCTCGAACTGGGGCCTTCTCACTCTAACCTCCTCTTCAGAAGCAGCTGTAACTATGGAAAAACCGTTACACGTCGTTGCGATCCGGTTTTTCTCTACATTCCATTTTTGAAATCTATTATATGAACTATTAAGAACATCCGGTGCAACTTTCTTTGAAATTACATCTACGTCCCCAACTTTATTAAAAATTACAATTATGTCCCTTTTGTCATACAACCTTATCTAGGGCTGTTATCAAGAATTATCTTCTCCTTTTCCCTACTCTCGCTATGCACGTGTCTACACTGCATAAATGCAGTAGGCGGATGTGACAATAACATTCATTGATTCAAGTGTGTTTAAAGTGTTTAGGGTTAGGTTTAAGGACCAACCTACCTTTGGAGAACCAAAGCAATGCAAGAAGAACAATGAATTAAAACCCTAACCATAAATAGTACATTCTGGTTTTAAACTCCATTTTATCCTTATTTTGAAAAATTGTATAAAATAATCTACTTGACTAAAAATTCTAAAATTTTTACAGAATTTAGTTTTGTATCTTAAAATCATCCCTTTAAAATTTCAGATCAAACTGAACACAAAATCTTTGTCAAATAGTTCACCTAACCAGACTGCCCCAATTGCCCTGCATCCTGGCAGCAGTTCTGAACTTTGTGAATTCCATAAATCAAATTCAATCAAAGTGGTTCCAAATTATTTTTCTCAAATACTAGACTCACTAAGCAACAACATATCCAAAATTCAATTGAATATGATTTTTCTACATTTTATTAAAAATCCCGAAATATAGCTGTCCTAGTTAAGGTACCTGCTGGAACAGGTCTAATGAAAATAATTTTTCTAAACTCATAACCATTCCAAAATAGAATCAACATATTTTTCAGTCATTCTAGACTCATAGAGGCACAACATATCAAAAATTCACTTCAAGAACATTTTTCTAAAATTAATTAAAAATCATACAAGTCACAGCCTTTACTAATCCTAAAACAGAAACAATTTCACTAAACACCAATCTTACTCTTCCATCACCAACACCAACCCAACTTCTCATCTATCAAGCAAAATCAATACTTACAATCATACCATAAGCAACTTAATCATACCACTTCAAAAGAATTGAAGAAATTAGAGAAAAGATCTTACCTTAGTTAAAAACTTCTTAAATCAACACTTGAACACTTAATCTTTCTTCAATTTAAGCTTGAAATCATCAAAACCATCACTTGTCTCTTTCTTTCTCTTTGGCTATGGAGGGCCGGCCATCAACAAGAAGAAGAAGAAGAAATGATGAAGAAAACACAAATCAAACCTTCTTTAAATATCCACCATGTGATTTTATCCAAGCAATTACCAAAGTGCCCTTATTCACATAATTATCTTTTTGTCTTATATGTGCCCAATTAAGTAATTTACCAATCTCAAATAAATATCTTCTCTTGCATTGACCAAGCCTTTTGACCACTTTATATGTCATATATATTAACATACACACAACATATAAATTTGTCTCTAAACCCTATTTCTTCCCAAAATACATATACATATACTGTCTCTTCTCAATTTCTTTTCTCTTACAATTTAACACATATATTCAATCCAATATATAACAATAACAACAACAACAATATGCAAAACTTCTAGGGCATAAATGAGGATATTACATGGATACTTGATCCCAAATTTTATTAAGATACTCGATCCTAAACTTGATTTGGATACTCGATCCTAACTTAGATTTGGATGCTCGATCCTAACTAGATTTGGATGCTCGATCCTAGATTGGATTGGGAAACTCGACTCTAACTGAATTTGGATACTCGATCCTATCTGGATTTGGATACTCGATCCTAAATACATTTTTATACTCGATCCTAACTGGATTTGGATACTCGATCCTAACTTGATTCGGATACTCGATACTAACTAGATTCTGATACTCAATACTAACTAGATTTGGATACTCGATCCTAACTGGATTTGGATACTTGATCCTAAATTGGGTTGGGATACTCGATCCTAATTGGATTTGGATACTCGATCCTAACTGGATTTGGCTGCTTGATCCTAAATTTGATTGAGACACTCGATCCTAACTGGATTTGGATACTCGATCCTAACTGGATTTGGATACTCGATCCTAAATGGATTTGGATACTCGAACCAAACTGGATTTGCATACTCGATCCTAAGTTGGATTGGGATACTTGATCCTAACTGGATTTGGATACTCGATCCTAAATTGGATTGGGATACTACTGGATTTTTATACTCGATCCTAACTAAATTTTAATACACGATCATAAATGGATTTGGATACTCAATCTTAATAGGATTCGGATACTCGATCCTAACTGGATTCAGATACTCAATCCTAAATTAATTTGGATACTCGATCCTAACTGGATTTGGATACTCGATCCTAAATTAGATTGGGATGCTCGACCCTAACTGGATTTGAATACTCAATCCTAAACTTGATTGGGATACTCGATCCTAACTAGATTTAGGATACTTGATCCTAACTGGATTTGGATACTCGATCCAAACTGGATTTGGATACTCGATCCAAACTTGATTTGGATACTCGATCCTAACTTGATTTGGATACTCGATCCTAACTAAATTTGGATACTCGATTTTAATAGGATTCGGATACTCAATCTGAACTGGATTTGGATACTCGATCCTAACTTGATTTGGATACTTGATCCTAAATTTGATTGGGACACTCGATCCTAAACATGATTGGTATACTCGATCCTAACTAGATTTGGATACTCGATCCTAACTTGATTCGGATACTCGATCCTAACTTGATTCGGATACTCGATACTAACTGGATTTGGATACTCAATACTAACTGGATTTGGATACTCGATCCTAACTGGATTGGGATACTCGATCGTAACTGGATTTTGATACTCGATCCTAACTGTATTTGCATACTCGATCCTAAATTGGATTGGGATATTGGATCCTAACTGGATTTGGATACTCTATCCTAAATTGGATTGGGATACTCGATCCTAACTGGATTTGGATACTCGATCCTAACTTGATTCGGATACTCGATACTAACTGGATTTGGATGCTAGATCCTAAATTGGATTGGGATACTCGATCCCAATTGGATTAGGATACTCGATCCTAACTGGAATTGGATACTTGATCCTAAATTCGATTGGGATACTCGATCCTAAACGTGATTGGGATGCTCGATCCTCTCTGGATTTGGATACTCGATCTTAACAGGATTTCGATACTCGATCCTAAATGGATTTTGATACTCGATACTAACTGGATTCGGATACACAATACTAATTAGATTTTGATACTCGATCCTAACTGGATTTGGATACTCGATCCTAAATTTGATTGGGATACTTGATCCTAACTGGATTTGGATACTCGATCATAACTATATTTTGATACTCGAACCTAATAGGATTCAGATACTTGATCCTAACTGGATTTATGGATTTGGATACTCGAAAACTCGATCCTAACAGGATTTGGATACTCGATCCTAAGTGGATTTGGATACTCGATCCTAACTAGAATTGGATGCTCGATCCAAAATTGGTTTGGGATACTCGATCCTAAACTTGATTGGGATACTCGATCCTAATTGGATTTAGATACTCGATACTAACTAGATTTGTAGACTCGATCCTATATTGGATTGGGATACTCAATCCTAACTTGATTTGGATTATAGATCCTAAACTGGATTGGGATACTCGATCCTAACTGGATTTGGATACTCATTCCTAACCGGATTTGGATACTTGATCCTAAATTTGATTGGGATACTCGATCCTAAACTTGATTGGGATACTCGATCCTAACTTAGATTTGGATACTCGATCCTAACTGGATTTGGATACTTGATCCTAAATTTGATTGGGATACTTGATCCTAAATTTGATTGGGATACTCGATCCTAAACTTGATTGGGATACTCGATCCTAACTTAGATTTGGATGCACGATCCTAACTAGATTTGGATGCTCGATCCTAAATTGGATTGGGATACTCGATCCTAAACTTGATTGGGATACTCGATCCTAACTGGATTTGGATACTCGATCCTATTTGGATTTGGATACTCGATCCTATTTGGATTTGGATACTCGATCGTAAATACATTTTTATGCTCGATCCTAGCTGGATTTGGATACTCGATCCTAACTTGATTCGGATATTCGATACTAACTAGATTCGGATTTGGATACTCAATACTCAATCCTACCTTCATTCGGATACTCGATCCTAACTGGATTTGGATACTCGATTCTAACTGGATTTGGATACTCGATCCTAACTAGATTTGGATACTTGATCCCAAATTTTATTAAGATACTCGATCCTAAACTTGATTTGGATACTCGATCCTAACTTAGATTTGGATGCTCGATCCTAACTAGATTTGGATGCTCGATCCTAGATTGGATTGGGAAACTCGACTCTAACTGAATTTGGATACTCGATTCTATCTGGATTTGGATACTCGATCCTAAATACATTTTTATACTCGATCCTAACTGGATTTGGATACTCGATCCTAACTTGATTCGGATACTCGATACTAACTAGATTCGGATACTCAATACTAACTAGATTTGGATACTCGATCCTAACTGGATTTGGATACTCGATCCTAAATTGGATTGGGATACTCGATCCTAATTGGATTTGGATACTCGATCCTAACTGGATTTTTGGCTGCTTGATCCTAAATTTGATTTGGATACTCGATCCTAACTGGATTTGGATACTCGATCCTAAATGGATTTTGATACTCGAACCAAACTGGATTTGCATACTCGATCCTAAGTTGGATTGGGATACTTGATCCTAACTGGATTTGGATACTCGATCCTAAATTGGATTGGGATACTACAGGATTTTTATACTCGATCCTAACTAAATTTTAGTACACGATCATAAATGGATTTGGATACTCAATCTTAATAGTATTCGGATACTCGATCCTAACTGGATTCAGATACTCAATCCTAAATTAATTTGGATACTCGATCCTAACTGGATTTGGATACTCGATCCTAAATTAGATTGGGATGCTCGACCCTAACTGGATTTGAATACTCAATCCTAAACTTGATTGGGACACTCGATCCTAACTAGATTTAGGATACTCGATCCTAACTGGATTTGGATACTCGATCCAAACTTGATTTGGATACTCGATCCTAAACTAGATTGGGATACTCGATCCTAACTTGATTTGGATACTCGATCCTAACTAAATTTGGATACTCGATCCTAATAGGATTCGGATACTCGATCCGAACTGGATTTGGATACTCGATCCTAACTTGATTTGGATACTTGATCCTAAATTTGATTGGGACACTCGATCCTAAACATGATTGGTATACTCGATCCTAACTAGATTTGGATACTCGATCCTAACTTGATTCGGATACTCGATCCTAACTTGATTCGGATACTCGATACTAACTGGATTTGGATACTCAATACTAACTTGATTTGGATACTCGATCCTAACTGGATTGGGATACTCGATCGTAACTGGATTTTGATACTCGATCCTAACTGGATTTGCATACTCGATCCTAAATTGGATTGGGATATTGGATCCTAACTGGATTTGGATACTCTATCCTAAATTGGATTGGGATACTCGATCCTAACTGGATTTGGATACTCGATCCTAACTGGATTTTAATACTCGATCCTAAATGGATTTGGATACTAAATCCTAATAGGATTCAGATACTCGATCCTGACTTGATTTAGATACTCAATCCTTACTTAATTTGGATACTCGATCATAACTGGATTTTGATACTCGATCCTAAATTGGATTGGGATACTCGACCGTAATTGGATTTGGATACTCAATCCTTACTGGATTTGGATACTCAATCCTAAACTTGATTGGGATACTCGATCCTAACTGGATTTGGATACTCGATCCTAAATTAGATTAGGATACTCGACCCTAACTGGATTTGGATAATCAATCCTAAATCGATTATGATACTCGATCCTAAACTTGATTGGGATACTCGATCCTAAATGGATTTGGAACTCGATCCTAATTGGATTTGGATACTCGTTCCTAAATGAATTTTGATACTCGATCCAAACTGGATTCGGATACTCTATCCTAACTTGATTTTGATACTCGATACTAACAGGATTTGGATACTCAATACTAACTAGATTGGGATACTCAATCCTAACTGGATTTGGATACTTGATCCTAACTAGATTTAGATACTCGACCCTAAATTGGATTGGGATACTCGATCCTATCTGGATTTGGATACTTGATCCTAAACTGGATTGGGATACTCGATCCTAACTGGATTTGGATACTCGATCATAATAGGATTTGGAAACTCGATTCTAACTGGATTTTGATACTCGATCCTAACTTGATTTGCATACTCGATCCTAATTGGATTTGGATACTCTATCCTAAATTGGATTGGGATACTCAATCCTAACTGGATTTGCATACTCGATCCTAAACTGGATTGGGATGCTCGATCCTAACTGGATTTTGATACTCGATCCTAACTGGATTCAGATACTCTATCCTAACTAGATTTGGATACTCGATCCTAAATGGATTTTGATACTCGATTCTAACTAGATTCGGATTCTCGATCCTAGCTTGATTCAGATACTCGATACTAATTGGATTCGGATACTCAATACTAACTGGATTTGGATACTCGATCCTAATAGGATTTGGATACTCGATCCTAACTGGATTTGGATACTCGATCCTAAATTGGATTGGGATACTCGATCCTAACTGGATTTGGATATTCGATCCTAAACTGGATTGGGATGCTCGATCCTAATAGGATTCGGATACTCGATCCTAACTTGATTTGGATACTCGATCTTAACTTAATTTGGATACTCAATCCTAACTTGATTTGGATACTCGATCCTAAATTAGATTGGGATACTCGACCCTAACTTGATTATGATACTCAATCCTAACTGGATTATGATACTCGATCCTAACTAGATTTGGATGCTCGATCCTAAATTGGATTGGGATACTCGATCCTAAACCTGATTGGGATACTCGATCCTAACTGGATTTAGATACTCGATACAAACTGGATTTGGATACTCAATACAAACTGGATTTGGATAGTCGATCCTAACTAGATTGGTATACTCGATCCTAACTGGATTTTGATAATCGATCCTAACTGGATTTAGATACTCGATCCTAAACTGGATTGGGATACTCGATCCGAACTGGATTTGGATACTCGATCCTAAACTGGATTGGGATACTCGATCCTAACTGGATTTGGATACTCGATCATAACAGGATTCAAAACCTCAATCCTAACTGGATTTTGATACTCGATCCTAACTTGATTTGGATACTCGATCCTAACTGGATTTGGATACTCGATCCTAAATTGGATTGGGATACTCGATCCTAACTGGATTTGGATACTCGATCCTAAACTAGATTGGGATGCTCGATCCTAACTGGATTGGGATGCTCGATCCTAACTGGATTTGGATACTCGATCCTAAATGGATTTTGATACTCGATCCTAACTGGATTCAGATACTCGATCCTAACTGGATTTGGATACTCGATGCTAAATGGATTTTGATACTCGATCCTAACTGGATTCAGATACTCTATCCTAACTGGATTTGGATACTCGATCCTAAATGGATTTTGATACTCGATCCTAACTAGATTCGGATACTCGATCCTAACTTGATTCGGATACTCGATACTAGCTGGATTTTGATACTTGATCCTAATAGGATTCGGATAGTCGATCCTAACTGGATTTAGATACTCGATCCTAGACTGGATTGGGATACTCGATCCTTACTGGATTTGGATACTCGATCCTAACTGGATTTGGATTGTAACACCCCTTCCCGGCCTACTTGTGTAAGTTGAGTAGAGGCGCCACACTATCCTAATGTTGCTACCAATTTTACTTAGTCAAATTTTAGTTTCGATTTTACAGAAATTTTGCCAGAGTTTTGCCTAGAAATCTGGGTTCCAAGTGTCGACAAAACTGGTTTTTCTGATTTTTGAAAACATTTTTACACAAACCAATGCGAATACAAACAAATTCAATACACTCCTTGTAACATCCCAAATCCCAGATTGGTAAGAAATAGACATAACCTATAACTTGAGCTCGAATTTCATCCAAGTTAATGACAAAATTAGAGAGTCTCAAAGAATACTTAATTGTTTATTTGTGTATTAGCTAGATGTATAACTTGAAATTACTCAATTTAGAGTTGTACAGAATAAGATATGATGGATTTAGTAGACAATGTGCAAGCTGCCTCAGGACAGCATAGTAGGCTTGACTTTGAAAGACCGTCAAAAATCAGATATAACTTGGATCGACCTGAAATTTTGACAAAATGTAACCCCGGATGTATAGTTTCAGTGGAAATAAGAATTACTTAATTTGGAGTTGTGAGTAAAAAGATATTAATAAAGAAAGATAGAAAGGTCAGGAAGGGATATCAAAAGGACCTAAGTGAAAATTTCTCAAAAGGTAGGGGTAACTATGTAAACTTAAAAATTAAGAGTCGGAAGTTCTTAATAGTGCCCATATCCAACCCCGAAAGAATATTCTAGAGATTAATCGGGTCGCAATGACGTGTAACGGTTTTTCCAGGAAATGTCCCGTTAAAGAAAAATGAAGAAATGTTGACTAGGGGCATTTTGGTCATTATCAATTAAAGTTATGCATGAATTTAAGATAGGAAATAAAAATGTGAGTACGTAGAGAATGGCGAGGGGTTAAATATGAAACGATCGTCAGTAGAAACGGAGCCGGAGAAAACCCGAGCAAAAATAGGACCTAAAGGGAATTTAATAAAAAGTCGAGGGTTTATTGGTAATTTTTCCAAATGACTTGGAAACTTAAAATAGACCTTATAAATAGAAAGTAGAGGTTGAGAGGATCAAAACTATATGTAGTATGACTCGTGGAACTGTACGGTTTAAAAGATATGATCGATTAATCGCTGGAATGTAATGTGGGCCCGGTTTTGTGTTGGGACCGTATGGGTAACCTGGGATATCTTTAGGATATCCTATGGGAAGAGGGACAAGTGGAAAGAAGTAAAGGAAAAAGAAAACTATAAAAATCTAATGTTGGCCAATCAAAAATAACCATTTAGTATGAGTAATAAATGAAGAAAGAGAAAGGTGGACAAGTGGTCTTAAAGGGTTTAACCAACACATAAGGTGATCATCATTTCCTTTGTATATAAATATATGTGATATGAAGAACCAATTTCTCTCTTTTCCACTTACAAATTTCGGCCACAATAGGAAATACCAAAGGACTTCCAAGTTTTTTTCCAAGTTTGATTTTCAAGGTAAGTTTTAAGGTTTTCAAGTATGTAGACTTTAATTTTAGTATCAATTTTAGGTATTTATATATTTATTGGGAGATTTGAGATTAGAGTCTTTATGTGGAATTGAAAAAAATTTAAGTAAGTGATGAGATTAATTGATTAAATGGAAGAATCAAGATGTATAAAGTTTAATAAGGTTGGATTAGGGTTTTGGTTGAAAAGAAATGGAGGATAACTTATTATTTTAAATTTCTAAGGTTTATGTTGTATCTTGAATTTCTTAGAGGAGAAACAAAGATTAAGGAAGGAGAAGAAGGAAAGGAAAAAGGGAATTAAAAGAACAAGGTTTGGTACTTTACCATAAAAGAAATTTTATTTTTCTTACAAACTTTGGTTTATGGAATTTTTGATGTTGATGAACTTTAATTAGTTGATTTAAGTTAAACATGCAAAAGTTGTCAAAGGGAAGTGTTTGAATCTTCACTTTATCATTAAAGAAGACTTCATATTGATTTGAAAAAGAAAAATAAACTATTCCATGTATTTCATATGTTTGGGCCGAAATGGTCCCAAAGTGACAGCTTTCTGGACTATTTTTGTGGCAATTATTTGAGGAAGCAAATGAATGAATTTTTCAACGAAATTTTACATGCAATTAGTCAACATATGAAATAAGTTTTCTGTAAAATTTCACAAAAAATAAGATCATTTACTTGGTCAAATGCATGACTGAATTGGACTAAAATTTTGACGAAAACCCAGATTTTACTATTCATTTGGTCATGCCATTTTGCGTTGCCGATTTTTCGTGCCGCGATACTATTCATTTGGTCAATTTGTGATCTTTTGAGGAATGCTTTGAAATGTTTAATATGTTTATTGTGGATATTCAATATGTGAAAAAGGGTAATGGTTTGACTAAAGAATGTGGCGCGCGGCATAAATGGCAAAGTGCGATGGGAATTAAAATGATTTCTCGAATCATTCTAAAATGAAGTTTGAGACTTAAAGTGAATCATTATAATCTTTATGATCTACTGGATAGTGGGAGTGGTAGATAAGGGTATGGTGCACTATACTAATGCATGCAGTACTGCTCATTATTGTGATATGATATTTTATTCAGTGGTGAGGCCACTGAAGCCAATGGGGAGGCCCATTGGTTATAACCAGGATGGTGAGGGCCATTCCTGTGATCTGATATCGGTGGTGAGGGCCACCTATGTTACAGTGGTGAGGGCCACTGCCTTATCACTATGGTTCCCTATATACCAGTAGAGCGTGAGCCAAAGTCCTATGTTTCTTTTAAACTACGTGATGCAAAATGAGTTTGAATTATGGTTTTTACATTTGTTGGAAGCATATTTACACTGAATGTACAGAAACTTCCATTGGTTTAAGGTTGGTTGATTTATGATTTAATCATTTAATTTTGTTTCAAATGCTTTCATGTTTTACTTATATTTTCATCGGTAAAGTACCCACTGAGCGTCATTGCTCAGCGAGTTGAGTTTTCTTGACTCGTAGGTTCGGAGCAGTAGATAAATATTGGAGAAGCAACGACCAAACCACAGCAAATCTCAGAGGTAGATCTTTTAGTTCCATTATGAGTTAGTTAGTTGCGGCATGTACATGAATAAATATAAAAGAGAATTTCTATGTTATAATTGTATGTTAGTAGTGTGTAATAATCATAAACCTTTACTTTATGTTGTATTAGAAGTGTGAACTCTTCTTGCAGATTTGTAGTTGAGGGTATAAGGTGAATTCATTGGGAGTGTATTAAATTTGATAGTATTCACATTGGTCTGTGTAAAGTGTCTTCAAAAATCAGAAAAACAAGTTTTGTCAACACTTGGGATCCAAATTTCTAGGCGAAACTATGGCAAAATTTCTGTAAAAATCGGAACTAAAATTTGACGAAGTAAATTGGTAGCAACGTTAGGATAGTGTGGCGCCTCTACTCGGCTTACACATGTAGGTTGGGAAGGGGTGTTACACTCCCAATGATTCCACCTTATACCCTCAACTACATCCTGCAAGAAAAATTCACACTTCTAATCCAAAATAAAGTAGAGATTTATTATTATTACATACCAATAACATACAGTATCCCATACTGATTCTCAATCTTATATACATATACATGCCACAACTAGCTAACTCATAATGGAACCTAAAAGATCTACCCTGAGATATGTTGTGGGTCTGGTCGTCACTTTTCAAGAATTTGCTACTGCTCCGAACCTACGAGTCAAGGAAAACTTAGCTCGCTGAGCGTTGTCGCTCAGTGGGTACTTTACCAATAAAAATAAAAAGTAGCATATGAAAGTATTTGAAATAAAAGGAAATAATTAAATCATAATTTAACCAACCTTAAACCAATAGAAATTATTGTACATTCAGTTTGATATGCTTTTAGTAAATGTAAAACCATAATTCAAACTTATTTTGCATTACATAGTTTAACGAAAAATATGACTTTGGCTGAGGCTCTACTGGTATATAGGGAACCATAGTGATAAGGTAGTGGCCCTCACCACTGTAACATAGGTGGCCCTCACCACCGATATCAAATCACAGGAATGGCCCTCACCATCCTGGTTATAACCAATGGGCCTCCCCATTGGCTTTAGTGGCCTCACCACTGAATAAAATATCATATCACAATAATGAGCAGTACTGCATGTGTTAGTATAGTGCACCATAACCTTATCTACCACTCCCACTATCCAGTAGAGCATAAAGATTAAAATGATTCACTTTAAGTCTCAAACTTCATTTTAGAATGATTCGAGAAATCATTTTATTTCCCATCGCACTTTGCCATTTATGCCGCGCACCACATTCTTTAGTCAAACCATTACCCTTTTTCAACATATTTAATATCCATGATAAACATATAAAACATTTCAAAGCATTCCTCAAAAGATTACAAATTGACCAAATGAATAGTGTCGCGGCACGAAAAATCGGCAACGCAAAATGGCATGACCAAATGAATAGTAAAATCTGGATTTTCGTCAAACTTTCAGTCCACTTTAGTCATGCATTTGACCAAGTAAATGATCTTATTTTTGGCTGAAATTTTACAGAAAACTTATTTCATATGTTGACTAATTGCATGTAAAATTTTGTTGAAAAATTCATTCATTAGATAGCTCAAACAATTGCCACAAAAAAAATCCAGAAAGCTGTCATTTTGGGACCATTTCGGCCCAAACATATGAAATACATAGGATAGTTTATTTTTCTTTTGCAAATCAATATGAAGGCTTCTTTAATGGTAAAGTGAAGATTCAAATACTTGCCTTTGATAACTTTTGCATGTTTAACTCAAATCAAACTAATTAAAGTTCATTAGCATATTCTTTTACTTCCCCTTTTGCTTTTCCTCCTTCTCCTTCCTTAATCTTTGTTTTTCCTTCAAGAAATTCAAGAACACACCCTTAAACATAAACCTTAACAATTTAGAATAATAACCTATCCTCCATTTCTTTTCAAACTAAACCCTATTCTAACCTTATTAAACCTTAGAAACCTTGATTATTTCATTTAATTGATTAATATCATAACTACTTAAAATTTTCCCAAATCCACCCTAAGAACCCTAATCTCCAATCTCCCAATAGTTATAGAAATACCTAAAACTGATACTATAATTGAATTCTACATACTTGAAAACCTTAAAACTTACCTTGAAAATCAAACTTGGCAAAACTTAGAAATCTTTTGATATTTTCCTATGGTGGCCGAATTTGGAAGTGGGAGAGAGAGAGAGAGAGTTTGTTCTTCATCTCATTATATATATATATATAAGGAAAATGATGATCACTTTTGAATGAATGAGTGTTTTCAAACCAAATGTCCACACTTTTCTCTTTCTTCTTTATTATAGCTTTTAAATGTCCACTTTTCATTAGCCCAAATGTCTCCTCCTTTTATTTATTTAAAAACCAAGTCCTTAAACTTTCTTTTAATTATATTTTGGCCCCTCCACCATCTTGTGTTGAAATATCAATGGTCTAAGGTGTGAAAAGACAAAAATACCCTCTGGCGATTATTTATTCGTAACTTTTAACCCGTACAATTCCACGAGGCAAACTACGTATAGTTTTGATCCTTTTGACCTCTACTTTCTATTTTTAAGATCTATTTTAGGTTTCCAAGTCGTTTTGAAAAATTACCTATAAGCCCTCGACTTTTTACAAAATTCCCTTTTGGTCCTTTCTTTGCTCGGGTGTTGCACGGGCCCCATTTCTACTGACAATCATTTCATATTTACCCTTTTGACGTCATCTACTCACTCTTGTGTTTATTTCCTACTTCGGATTCATGTATAATGACCAAAATATCCCTAGTTAAAATCCCCTATATCTTCCAAACCGTGCATTTTCTGGAAAAACCGTTACGCGTCGTTGTGACCCAATTTTTCTCTATTTTCCATTTTTGGAATCTATTATGTGCACTATTAAGACCATCCAGTACGACTTTTAGAAATTACATTTACCTCCCCAAAACTTTTGAAAATTACAGTCACCTCCCCAAAACTTTTTGAAATTACAATCACCTCCCTAACACTTTGCATTTTTCTTCAATTAGGTCCCAGTGGTCCGATAGCCTTATCTGGGGCCACTGTCAGGAATTATCTTCTCCTTTCCCCTTCTCTCACTGTGCACGTGACTACTATGCATAAATGCGGTAGGCGGATGTGACAGTTCCTCCCTCGTTAATTTAGGCTTCGTCCCGAAGCCCATCAGATTGAAATAAATATGGGTACTGCCTCCTCATAGTTTCTCCACGTTCCCATGTAGCTTCTTCTACTTTGTGATTCATCCAAAACACTTTGACCAATGGAATCTTCTTATTTCGCAACTCTTTGATTTCTCGTGCTAGGATTTCTACCGGCTCTTCCTCGTATGTCAGGTCAGGTTGAATCTCGATGTCATGAGATGGTATGATGTGGGTTGGATCTGAACGATACCTCCTCAGCATCGAAACATGGAAAACATCATGTATTTTACTTAATTCGGGTGGTAACGCCAACTGGTAAGCTACCGGACCTACCCGTTTAATAATCTCATATGGTCCGATGAATCTAGGGCTTAGCTTGCCTTTTTGTTTAACTCATAACACTTTCTTCCAAGGAGAGACTTTGAGGAATACCCTGTCGCCGACCTCAAATTGTATGTCTTTCCTCTTTAGATCCGCATATGATTTTTGCCTATCCGCCGCTGCTTTTAATCGGTCTCGAATGATCTCTATCTTTTCCTCAGTTTCCTTAACTATATCTGGCCCCAACATCTTTTCCTCGCTCAATTATGTCCAACAAACTGGAGTTCTGCATTTTTCGACCGTACAGTGCTTCGTAAGGAGCCATTTGTATGCTGGATTGATAGCTGTTGTTATACGCGAATTCCATTAACCTCAAGTTTTTATCCCAGCTGTCTTTAAATTCTAAAACGCATGCCCTCAGCATATCTTCCAAAACTTGAATTACTCTTTCCGACTGTCCTTCTGTCTGGGGATGGAATGCTGTACTGTGGTACGTTTGAGTCCCAAGGGCTGTTTGGAATTTTTGCCAAAAATTTGACGTAAAGCGCGGATCTCGATCTGATATGATTGAAGTTGGAACTCCGTGGGGACGTACGATCTCTTTGAATACACCAATATTTCGTCAATGAATACAACCACGAACTGATCCAAATACGGGTGGAAGATTCTGTTCATCAAATCCATGAATACTGCAGGTGCGTTTGTTAATCCGAAAGGCATAACAATGAATTCATAATTTCCATAGCGAGTTCTGAAAGCGGTTTTCGGTATGTCTTCGTCTTTGATCCCTAATTGATGATAACCTGATCGTAGATCAATTTTTGAAAAGACTCCAGCACCTTTGAGTTGATCAAATAGATCGTTTATGCCGGGTAGCAGATACTTGTTCTTGATGGTCAGCTTATTAAGTTGACGGTAATCTACACACAACCTTAAGGATCCATCTTTCTTTTTCACGAACAATACTGGCGCTCCCCATGGTGACACGCTTAATCTAATGAATCCCTTATCTAAAAGTTCCTGTAGCTGTACCTTTAGTTCTTTTCGCTCTGCTGGCGCCATTCGATAAGGTGCGATGGATACTGGTGCAGTTCCCGGGTACACGTCTATGGTGAATTCCACCTCTCGTTTAGGTGGTAATCCGGGTAAATCATCAGGAAATACGTTGGGAAAATCATGCGCAGTAGGTATATCTTGTAGCTTTGGTGCCTCTTCTTTCGCTCCTAATGCGCATACCAGGTATGCCTCGCAGCCTTTTTGCACTAACCTCTTAGCCGTCATGGTAGAAATGATATTAGTTAGATAATCCTTCCTCTTTCCCACTAAGGTCACTTCGTCGCCGTCTGACGTATGCAAAGTAACTCTCTTACGTTTACAGTCAACTAGTGCATCGTGTTTGGCCAACCAATCCATCCCAAGAATAGCGTCGAATTCTTGAAATGGTAGTTCAAATAAGTATCCCCGAAAGATATGTCTGTGTATCTCCACGGGGCAATCTTTCACTACCTTCCTCGTAATCACCTCACTCCCTAATGGACTAGTAACTAATATTCCCTCTTCCTCTAGTTCTACCTTTAGGTTCCCAAGTTTTTCATTTTTCGTGCCCATATATGAATGGCAAGAACCTGGATCTATTAAAACGTAAAGCGAAACTCCAAACATAGACAACTGACCTGCAATCACGTCTAGCGCTTCTTCATCTTCTTGCCCCCTCATGGCATACATTCTAGCAGGAGCTCTCGCTTCTGGTCAATTCACCATCTCAGACTGCATACATGATGGATTTTCATTCCTACCTCTGCCTCGGCCTCGATCTGCTGCCGCTTGCGATCCCTCAGTATCCCTAGGCCGATTCTGCATTCGCTGGGGACACTCTCGCATAAGGTGGTCTAAAGATCCATATATATAGCATGCAAATGTCTGACCACAACATTCTCCTGGGTGACGGCGTCCGCATTGATCACAACTTGGATTAGTTTTTTCGCCTTCATTACCTCTTGGACCGGTCGAAAAGTTACCTCCGCTTCGGTTGAATCCTCTTCCTTGCCCTCTTCCGGATCGTCCGGTATTAGTGACTGAGGTGGCTTGACTTGGGCCATTGCGATTTGATCCCTGATTGTAAACTCGGCATTGACCGCCTCCCGTGGAAGCACTGCCTCGAAATCGCTTCCTTGATGACTGGTAATTTCCCGAATAGTTTTGGGTACCTCTCTTCTGTTTCATCTTCTGTCTTCTATTCTGCTCATCATACTGACATTGCTCTACTTCCAGAGCCCTAGTGACCAACTCGGAAAATTCCTTGATATTAGTAGCAATTAGCTGCATCCTAATCTCATTATTCAAACCATTCTGGAACTACTTACACCTATCATGTTCGTCTTCAATTGTCTTCTTGGCATACCTACTCAGCCTAGTAAATTCCCTCTCGTATTCGGCAACGGTCAGTCGACCTTGCTTTAAGTGTAGAAACTCCTTTTTCCTGGCATCTAGGTATGCCTCCGATATAAACTTCCTCCTGAACTCATTCAGAAAGAAATCCCATGTCCTCTGTTCCAGTGGAACTCGTTGTTGAACTGTGTCCCACCATATATATGCTTCTTCCACTAATAAGGAAGTAGCACATACCACTCGCTCTTCTGGCGTACACCGTAACTGATCTAAGGCTCGTACTGTTCCTTCCAGCCAATACTCGGCTGTAGAAGAATCATCATCCCTTCGAGCCCTAAACTCCTTCGCCCTGTACTTCCTTATCTTTTCGATCGGGGGTTTTCTTTCTCCTCCTACAGCAGGTACTGGTACGGGCGCTGGCACTAGTGGTGATGCTGTGTAACACCCCTTCCCGACCTACGTGTGTAAGCTGAGTAGAGGCGCCACCCTATCCTAATGTTGCTACCACTTTTACTTAGTCAAATTTTTGTTCCGATTTTTATAGAAATTTTGCCATAGTTTTGCCTAAAAATTCAATCCCAAGTGTCGACAAAACTGGTTTTTTTCTAATTTTTGAAAACATTTTTACACAAACCAATGCAAACAAAATCATTCTCAGTACACTTCCAATAAATCCCCCTTATAACCTCAACTACAACCTGCAAAAAGGATTTACACTTCTAGTACAAAATAAAGTAAAGGTTTATTATGAAATACAGCAGATAAAATCTTTGTTCACTATGCAACGGAAAGTAACAATATTTACAAATTCATATACATCAAAACTCAAGTTTTACAACACATAAAATTTATACATGTTTGGCAGTCAGTCTTCGATCTTAAAGCCCACTATTCAATCTTCAAAATCTAGGCTCGACTCGGCCTAGAGGAACTCTCTGGTTCTTCCTTGTCACCTGCGCGAAGAATCACATTCGCGCTAAGCCAACGGCTTAGTAAGATAAAACATGCTAATGGTATGCTTTAATGTAATGCAATGCCACATATGTTATTGATAAGATCAATATCATAAATATAAAGTTAACCACATAATTATGCATTTCACAAATCATAGTCATATGAGCATACCACATTTCAACATCTTTCCACATTCAACATTAATCAATCATACTCAATAACCAACATCTCATTTCATTAACTCATAACATTATTTAGGACATTCATATAACCCTGACACCTATGGGCCCAACAAGTATTTAATATGATATTCAGAGTTCAGAGTTACTGCTTTGGTTCATAGTCACAATAATCACGCCCGTAGGCAATGTATATACATGTATCTCTATCCATGGATAGTGTAACAGACCCAGTCTCTTGGATCAACAACTCACCACATATGAGGAGATCCTCAACCCGGCAAGACTGTTACAAATCATATATCTCATAGTGTAACAGACCCAGTCTCTTGGACCATCAACTCAACACCTATGAGGAGGTCCTCAACCCGGCAAGACTGTTACCTTTCATCATTTCTTAGGCATGCCACCCAAATCCAGAACTCTGAAACTGAATAACATATTAAACAAACAATTCATTTCCATTCTCAATTCTCATCACATTTAGGCAAACATGCCTTCTTTCTTTCAATTACATCATCTTAGCCAATAACAATGGCTTCACATTTCATTTCACAATATAACATCTCATTATTCAAGTATATATATATATATATCTCATCCATGATCACATTATATCTCACATAGCATCATTCATAAATATCAACATTTCATTCCACATTACTCATGAAACACATTACCATTCACAATGCACAACATAACATTGTTCAATCTCAACAATGCAATTAGGGCAAAGAACAATTGATTATAACATTCATTGATTCAAGTGTGTTTAAAGTGTTTAGGGTTAGGTTTAAGGACCAACCTACCTTTGGAGAACCAAAGCAATGCAAGAAGAACAAAGAATTAAAACCCTAACCATAAATAGTACATTCTGGTTTTAAACTCCATTTTATCCTTATTTTGAAAATTTGTATAAAATAATCTACTTGACTAAAAATTCTAAAATTTTTACATAATTTAGTTTTGTATCTTAAAATCATCCCTTTAAATTTTCAGATCAAACTGAACACAAAATCTTGGTCAAATAGTTCACCTAACCAGACTGCCCCAATTGCCCTGCATCCTGGCAGCAGTTCTGAACTTTGTGAATTCCATAAATCAAATTCAATCAACGTGGTTCCAAATTATTTTTCTCAAATACTAGACTCACTAAGCAACAACATATCCAAAATTCGATTGGATATGATTTTTCTACATTTTATTAAAAATCACGAAATATAGCTGTCCCAGTTAAGGTACCTGCTGGAACAGGTCTAATGAAAATAATCTTTCTAAACTCATAACCATTCCAAAATCGAATCAACATATTTTTCAGTCATTCTAGACTCATAGAGGCACAACATATCAAAAATTCACTTCAAGAACATTTTTCTATAATTAATTAAAAATCATACAAATCACAGCCTTTACTAATTGTAAAACAGAAACAATTTCACTAAATACAACTCTTACTCAACACAATCACTTCCAACACCTTCACCAACTAAACTTCTCATCATCAAACCAACAAACCCTAATTCCTTTCTCACACCACTTCAAAAGAATTGAAGAAATTAAAGAAAAGATCTTACCTCAAATGAAGAAATCCACAAATCTTTAACCAAAACCCTTGTTTCTTTCTTCAAAATGCTTCAAACCTCAAGATCACCTCTCTTTCTCTCTTTGTCTATGGAGAATCCGGCCACTTCAAGAAAGAAAGAAGAAAATGCACAAGTCAAACACCTTTTCTTCTTTTAATCTCCACCATGCATCTTACAAGGAAAATTACCAAAACACCCTTAACCATATAACTAACTCTTTGTCTCATATAAGCCCTTTATAGTAATTTCATTAACAACCAAAAATATCTTCTTCCACTTAACCATCACCTTGACTCTTCATTTGACCAATGTATATGTTAATTATATCATCATATAAACAACATATACATTTGTCTCTAAACCCTAAATTTCTTCTCCAAAACACATATACATATACATTCTCTTCCCATTTCTTTTCTCTTACAATTTAACACATATATGCACAAACATTCACTTCCCAATATATATATCAACAACCACAATAACAACAACATACTCAAAACTTCTAGGGCATAAATGAGGATATTACAATTCTCCCCCTCTAAAAAGAAAATTTCGTCCTCGAAATTACCTGATATCAACTCTGAAATAGTTGAGGATATTGCTCTCGCATAGTTTGCTCACTTTCCCAAGTTGCTTCTTCTTTTGCATGATTCTTCCAAAGAATCTTCACCAATGGCACTTTCTTGTTCCTCAATTCTTTCACATCACGTGCCAAGATAGCAACTGGTTCTTCTTCAAATGTCAAATCTGGGCTCACTTCGATAGACTCAAATGGCAACACATGAGATGGATCTGACCTGTACCTCCTCAACATAGAAACATGGAATACATTATGAATACGATCCAACTCAGGTGGCAAAGCAAGTCGATATGCAACTGGCCCAACTCTTTCTAACACTTCATACGGCCCAATGAAACGAGGACTCAATTTTCCTTTCCGACCGAATCTCAAAATCTTCTTCCAAGGAGATACTTTCAAAAACACCTTATCTCCAACATCAAACTGAATGTCTCTCCTCTTTAGATCTGCATAAGACTTCTGTCGGTCTGAAGCTGCTTTTAACCTACCTCGGATCAACTTCACTTTTTCCTCAGTTTCTTGAATCAAATCAGGTCCAATTATTTTACCTTCACCAAGTTCACTCCAACAAAGAGGTGTTCTGCACCGTCTACCATACAATGCCTCGAACGGTGCCATACCAATGCTAGATTGGTGACTGTTGTTGTAAGCAAACTCCACAAGAGGTAAGAATCTATCCCAACTTCCAGTGAAATCGATGACACAGCTTCTCAACATGTCCTCAATAATCTGTATCACCCTCTCTGACTGTCCATCCGTCTGTGGATGAAAAGCAGTGCTGAAGTGCAGTCGAGAACCCAAAGCACTATGCAAACTCTTCCAAAATCTGGAAGTAAACCTGGGATCTCGATCAGACACTAAAGAAATTGGAACACCATGCAGTTTCACAATCTCATGGATATACAGCTCAGCCAATCTCTCCAAAGAGTAATCCATTCGAACCGGAAGGAAATGAGCTGTCTTAGTCAATCTATCCACAATCACCCATATAGCATCATGCTTCTTTTGTGTCAATGGCAAACCAGACACAAAATCCATTGTCACTCTTTCCCACTTCCATTCTGGCACTGACAATGGTTGAAGCAACCCGGTTGGAACTTGATGCTCTGCTTTAACCTTCTGACAAGTGAGACATTTCGATACAAACTCAGCAATGTCTCTCTTCAAACCAATCCACCAATAATGCTGTCTCAAATCATGATACATCTTCGTATTACCCGGATGCATAGCAAACATTGACTGATGAGCTTCTTCTAAAATGACTCTTTTCAAATCAGCATCATCGGGTACACACAATCGGTTCTTAAACCAGAGACTCCCATCATCTTTCACAACAAAATCTCTAGTCTTCCCATTCTTGCAATCTGAAAAAATCTTCTGAATCTTCTTATCGGCCAACTGAGCTTCTTTGATCTGATCTAACAAAATCGGCTTTAATTGCAACTGTGCCAATAATGCACCATCAACACAAGGTACAAAACTGGCATGCAATGCTCTCAACTCAACAAGCAACGAGAGCGAGTAAACTGTTAAACCAGCTAAAGACTTCCGACTTAAAGCATCAGCAACAACATTTGCTTTACCTGGATGATAGTCAATCAAGCAGTCGTAGTCTTTAATCAATTCTAACCATCTCCTCTGACGAAGATTGAGTTCTTTCTGGACACCCAAATACTTCAAACTCTTGTGATCAGTGTAGATGAAACATTTCTCCCCAAACAGATAGTGGCGCCAAATCTTTAATGCAAACACAATGGCAGCCAATTCTAAATCATGGGTCGGATAGTTAAGCTCATGCGGTTTCAACTGTCGAGATGCATAAGCTATAACTTTCCCTTCCTGCATCAATACACACCCCAAACCTCTATGTGAAGCATCACTGTAGATCACATATGGTTTGCCTTCAACAGGTAAAGTAAGAACAGGCGCTTGAGTCAACAACTCTCTCAACTGCTCAAAACTAGCCTGACACTGATCTGTCCACACAAATCTCACTCCCTTTCGAAGTAATCTGGTGAGTGGAGTAGCTATCAAAGAAAACCCTTTCACAAACCGTCGGTAATAGCCTGCCAAACCCAGAAAACTTCTAATCTCAGTCACAGACTTGGGTGGACTCCAATTTAAAATGGCTTCAACTTTGCTCGGATCAACTCTGATGCCTTCTGCAGAAACAATATGTCCAAGAAAAGCAACTTGATCCAACCAGAACTCACACTTCGACAATTTGGCAAATAACTGATTCTCTCTCAAAATCTGCAACACAATCCGCAGATGCATATCATGCTCCTCTTCATTCCGCGAATACACCAGTATATCATCAATGAAGACCACTACAAACTGATCCAAATAGGGCCTAAACACCCTATTCATCAAATCCATAAAAGCTGCAGGTGCATTCGTTAGACCAAAAGGCATAACTAAAAACTCATAATGCCCATACCTGGTCCGAAAAGCAGTCTTAGGAACATCTTCACTTCTTACCCTCAGCTGATGGTACCCAGATCTCAAATCAATTTTGGAGAACACTGACGCTCCCTTCAACTGATCAAAGAGATCATCGATTCTAGGCAAAGGATATTTATTTTTAATAGTCACCTTGTTCAATTGCCTATAATCGATACACAACCTCATAGTACCATCTTTCTTCTTCACAAATAGCACAGGAGCTCCCCAAGGAGAAACACTGGGGCGAATGAATCCTTTGTCCAACAACTCCTGTAATTGCACTTTCAACTCCCTCAATTCTGCTGGTGCCATTCTATAAGGAGTAATAGAGATAGGAGTGGTACCAGGCAACAATTCAATACCGAACTCCACCTCTCTCTCAGGAGGCAACCCTGGCAACTCCTCTGGAAACACATCCGGGAACTCAGCAACTGTGGCAATGCTATCAATAGGGGAACCCTTCACTCTAGTATCCACCACATGAGCAAGATAGGCTTCACACCCCTTTCTAATCAACCTCCTGGCTGCAACAGCTGAAACAAATAAGGAGGCTAGCTGTTCCTGCTCATTAGATACTATCACCTCTCTACCATCACCCGTTCTCAAAGAAACAATTTTCTTTTTACAATCCACCACAGCTTCATGTCGAGATAGCCAATCCATACCTAAGATCACGTCATATTCCTTAAATGGCATCTCAATCAAATCCCCAAGGAACTCCTCACCCTGCACCACTACTGCACTATCTCTATGCACCTTACTCACAACCACACTATGCCCTAACGGATTTGTTACCAACACATCAAATCCTAGGGACTCAGCATGCAAATCAGATACAGGCAAAACAGATGCACTAATATATGAATGCGTGGAACCCGGATCAATCAAAGCAAGTACTGGAGTATTAAATAAAGAAAAAGTACCAGCTATGACTGCCGATGTATCTGGCTGCCTCTGCATAACATACATCCTCTGGGAAGATCCAACCTCCACTGGTCTACCCTCCCTGGATGTAGCACCTCCTCTAGAACTGAATCCTGGTCTACCTCCCCGGCTGGCACCTCTGCCTCCTCTGCCTCCCCTCACACTAGCTCGAGAAGCAGCAGAATCAACTGGCATCTGCTCCTGCCTCTCAGGACAGTCTCTCACAAAGTGGTCAGGTGATCCACACCTGAAGCATACCCCTGATCTACTATGCCTCCAACAAACGCCCCCATGTCTTCCACCACACTGGTTACACACAGGTAAGGTGGATCTCTGAACTCCAGGAGTAGGAGCACTCGCTACTGAAGCTGCAGGTCTAAATCTCTGCCTCTGGAACTGCACTGACCTACCCACTGGTCTCTGGCTCCTACTACTCCGAGGAACAAAACTTCCTCTACCCCTCTTTGCAGAAGAAGACCCTGCCTCGAACTGGGGCCTTCTAACCCTAACCTCATCCTCTGAAGCAGCTGCAATAACTTGAGCTCGCTCTACACTTCGAGCTGCTGCCACAAGCTGTGAGAAATCCTGATATCTGGATCCAGCCACTAAGCACATGATCGAGGGCCTCAATCCCTCCTCAAATCGCCGACATCTATCAATCTCATCAGCAATGATACCCCCAGCATACTGACTCAGTCGAATAAACTCGACTTCATATTCAGTTACGGTCCGATGATCTTGCTTCAAATCTAGAAACTCTCTTTTCTTCCCATCTTTATACTCCCTAGGAGTATACTTCAACTCAAATTCCCTCAGAAAATCAGTGTAAGACAGTGTTGGAGGATCATCCATAGAATGGGGCACTGTCTTCCACCAGTCGTAGGCATCCTTCTGTAGCAAAGATCTTGCATAGTCAAACTTCTCCTCTGAAGTGGCTTGCAACTGCACAAATACCCTCTGAACTCTATCAAGCCACTGTTCTGCTACAGCCGGATCAACTGTACCAAAGAAATCCTCTGCTCCATATTTCCTTAGCTTATCATAGTGCCTTACTGGTACTGAAGGCTGAGGGGGTGGTGGCGGTGGCTGTGGTTGCACAGGTGCTTGTCTCATAGCTTCCAACATAGGCCTAAACCAGGCTGGCGGAACCTCCTCCCCAGCTGGTCTACCCGACACCGAAGCAGGTGCCTCCTCAACACTATCAACCCTAGCTCCCTCAGCAGGAGCAATACTCTCGGCACTACCCTCAACAGATTGTCGCGAATGAGATGCCATCTCTACCTATATCTGCAAACACAGCAGAATATTCCTCATTAAAGATCAAAGACTGCCATACCAAAACATGTATTTTACTCAAAAACCCACTTTAAAAATCAAAATATTCTTTTTCTTACAATTGATCTAGGTTGAGAATCTCAAACCTAGGCTCTGATACCAAAAATTGTAACACCCCTTCCCGACCTACGTGTGTAAGCTGAGTAGAGGCGCCACCCTATCCTAATGTTGCTACCACTTTTACTTAGTCAAATTTTTGTTCCGATTTTTATAGAAATTTTGCCATAGTTTTGCCTAAAAATTCAATCCCAAGTGTCGACAAAACTGGTTTTTTTCTAATTTTTGAAAACATTTTTACACAAACCAATGCAAACAAAATCATTCTCAGTACACTTCCAATAAATCCCCCTTATAACCTCAACTACAACCTGCAAAAAGGATTTACACTTCTAGTACAAAATAAAGTAAAGGTTTATTATGAAATACAGCAGATAAAATCTTTGTTCACTATGCAACGGAAAGTAACAATATTTACAAATTCATATACATCAAAACTCAAGTTTTACAACACATAAAATTTATACATGTTTGGCAGTCAGTCTTCGATCTTAAAGCCCACTATTCAATCTTCAAAATCTAGGCTCGACTCGGCCTAGAGGAACTCTCTGGTTCTTCCTTGTCACCTGCGCGAAGAATCACATTCGCGCTAAGCCAACGGCTTAGTAAGATAAAACATGCTAATGGTATGCTTTAATGTAATGCAATGCCACATATGTTATTGATAAGATCAATATCATAAATATAAAGTTAACCACATAATTATGCATTTCACAAATCATAGTCATATGAGCATACCACATTTCAACATCTTTCCACATTCAACATTAATCAATCATACTCAATAACCAACATCTCATTTCATTAACTCATAACATTATTTAGGACATTCATATAACCCTGACACCTATGGGCCCAACAAGTATTTAATATGATATTCAGAGTTCAGAGTTACTGCTTTGGTTCATAGTCACAATAATCACGCCCGTAGGCAATGTATATACATGTATCTCTATCCATGGATAGTGTAACAGACCCAGTCTCTTGGATCAACAACTCACCACATATGAGGAGATCCTCAACCCGGCAAGACTGTTACAAATCATATATCTCATAGTGTAACAGACCCAGTCTCTTGGACCATCAACTCAACACCTATGAGGAGGTCCTCAACCCGGCAAGACTGTTACCTTTCATCATTTCTTAGGCATGCCACCCAAATCCAGAACTCTGAAACTGAATAACATATTAAACAAACAATTCATTTCCATTCTCAATTCTCATCACATTTAGGCAAACATGCCTTCTTTCTTTCAATTACATCATCTTAGCCAATAACAATGGCTTCACATTTCATTTCACAATATAACATCTCATTATTCAAGTATATATATATATATCTCATCCATGATCACATTATATCTCACATAGCATCATTCATAAATATCAACATTTCATTCCACATTACTCATGAAACACATTACCATTCACAATGCACAACATAACATTGTTCAATCTCAACAATGCAATTAGGGCAAAGAACAATTGATTATAACATTCATTGATTCAAGTGTGTTTAAAGTGTTTAGGGTTAGGTTTAAGGACCAACCTACCTTTGGAGAACCAAAGCAATGCAAGAAGAACAAAGAATTAAAACCCTAACCATAAATAGTACATTCTGGTTTTAAACTCCATTTTATCCTTATTTTGAAAATTTGTATAAAATAATCTACTTGACTAAAAATTCTAAAATTTTTACATAATTTAGTTTTGTATCTTAAAATCATCCCTTTAAATTTTCAGATCAAACTGAACACAAAATCTTGGTCAAATAGTTCACCTAACCAGACTGCCCCAATTGCCCTGCATCCTGGCAGCAGTTCTGAACTTTGTGAATTCCATAAATCAAATTCAATCAACGTGGTTCCAAATTATTTTTCTCAAATACTAGACTCACTAAGCAACAACATATCCAAAATTCGATTGGATATGATTTTTCTACATTTTATTAAAAATCACGAAATATAGCTGTCCCAGTTAAGGTACCTGCTGGAACAGGTCTAATGAAAATAATCTTTCTAAACTCATAACCATTCCAAAATCGAATCAACATATTTTTCAGTCATTCTAGACTCATAGAGGCACAACATATCAAAAATTCACTTCAAGAACATTTTTCTATAATTAATTAAAAATCATACAAATCACAGCCTTTACTAATTGTAAAACAGAAACAATTTCACTAAATACAACTCTTACTCAACACAATCACTTCCAACACCTTCACCAACTAAACTTCTCATCATCAAACCAACAAACCCTAATTCCTTTCTCACACCACTTCAAAAGAATTGAAGAAATTAAAGAAAAGATCTTACCTCAAATGAAGAAATCCACAAATCTTTAACCAAAACCCTTGTTTCTTTCTTCAAAATGCTTCAAACCTCAAGATCACCTCTCTTTCTCTCTTTGTCTATGGAGAATCCGGCCACTTCAAGAAAGAAAGAAGAAAATGCACAAGTCAAACACCTTTTCTTCTTTTAATCTCCACCATGCATCTTACAAGGAAAATTACCAAAACACCCTTAACCATATAACTAACTCTTTGTCTCATATAAGCCCTTTATAGTAATTTCATTAACAACCAAAAATATCTTCTTCCACTTAACCATCACCTTGACTCTTCATTTGACCAATGTATATGTTAATTATATCATCATATAAACAACATATACATTTGTCTCTAAACCCTAAATTTCTTCTCCAAAACACATATACATATACATTCTCTTCCCATTTCTTTTCTCTTACAATTTAACACATATATGCACAAACATTCACTTCCCAATATATATATCAACAACCACAATAACAACAACATACTCAAAACTTCTAGGGCATAAATGAGGATATTACATGCTGGGGCGGCATCGGCTATCTGCCGTAATACAGTAGCCATTTGTTGCAACATTTCATTAGGAATAGGAGCATCAGCTGGTGGTTGCTCCGATACATGTGTTTCTACAGTTCGGGAGGCCTGAGACTCGACCTCCTCCTCTATATCACGCTGTGCTATTCGCGACATCTAAAGAACAGAACAAAACGTATATACTGCCATCATCAGTAACGACCCAACCCAACAGCATAATATTACCCTAGGTGGCATGTATATACATATAAAATTCTTAAATAACACATATACTGTAACACCCCCACATTCAATACACACACACTACAACACCACAATGTAGCATATGTGCACCGAACATAGGAGTGCTACGGCTTTTCATCAACATTCAAAACATTTTTATATAATACCATCATCTTTCTCAATATACATTATAGATAGTAAATACTCAATTTGTAATATAACATAATAGATATATAACTACATTTAAGTAGTACACAGCGGAAGTTATAAAATATTTACACATATGAAAACATTTGAGTACATATTTATCGTTACATATATATTTACAATATAAACAAAATATTTACAAAATATAAAAGAGTTATACATGATTGGCAAATCTCCTCTGATCTTTAAGTTCCCAAAATCAACTCTTCAATGTCTACTCTCACTCGGTCTAGAAGAGCTCTCGGGTTCAACTCTATCAGTTCTATCACCTGCGCGATTAAACACTATCGCGCTAAGCCAAGGGCTTAGTAAGATAAAACATGCAATGGATATGCTTTAATGCAATACAATGTCAATTCTAATTCATATCATATATGTAACAACATAGATGCAAAGCTAACAACATCCCTTTACATTTCATAACCCAACATACATATATGCATATCACATTTCAACATCTTTGCATATACTTCATTATTTAATCATTTAATCATCCATGAACAACACTAAGCAAAGACAAGCATGGGCCCAAAAGACACTAATATGCCATTCAACTTTCAGAGTTAATGCTTTGGTTTGTTATCACATATATCAATATCATATACCCAACTAGGCTTCAAGGATTAGGTTCAACCAAGCTTCAAGGGGAGCAAAGCATGCTAAGCTTCAACCCAACTTGGCTTCAAGAACCAACCCAACCTAGCTTCAAGGGTTGTAACATCTCAATTAGGCTTCAAGGATTCAATCCAACCTAACTTCAAGAGATTGTTACTATCATTAGGCATGCCACCAATAACAAACTCTGAAAATGGAATAACACATTAGCCACACAATTCATTCATTAATCAATTATCATTATCATTTAGGCAAACATGCCTTCTTTCTTTCAATTGCATCATCATTGCCAATCACAATGGCTTTGCATCACATTTCACATCTCAATTCATCTTATGCACATAGCATCATTGATATAGCATTTCATATCTCAATTCATATTGTGCATTTAACATTATTGGTATCACATTTCACAATACCTTATTCATAATACACATCACCATTCACAAGCCTCACAATGCACAATACATAATCTTATTCATGTAATATCATATGCATTATCTAATATGGGTTCAATTCCAATCATATAAGAAGAACCAAAACCATGTAAAAAGAACAAAGAATAAAAATAGTAACCAACATTTTTGAGGGACACGGGCAACACCACTTGAGGGACACGGCCAAGCTTGTGGCCGTGTCACTCAACACAATTTTGGCAGTAAGCAACACGGGCAAGGGACACGGCCAAGCTTGTGACCGTGTCTCTCAATCCAAAACTCACAGTAGCTAACACGGTTAGGGAACACGGCCGTGT
This sequence comes from Garcia nutans, assembly GCA_947685225.1. Taxonomy (NCBI): domain Eukaryota; kingdom Viridiplantae; phylum Streptophyta; class Magnoliopsida; order Malpighiales; family Euphorbiaceae; genus Garcia; species Garcia nutans. The sequence continues at coordinate 57,809,291 of CANTUV010000024.1, forward strand.
CACTCCAAAAACCAATCCAACGCCCAAAATCCCTTGACTTGGCCGTGTCTCTCTTTCCCTTTTTGGCCGTGTCACCCAAAACCAAAACCCTAACCAAAACCAACCCTTTCTCAAATGCACTCAAACACAATATTCATCATATAACATATTTCAAATGAAAATAATCAATGTTCTAAACACATATTCATCACAAGAATTACTTCACAACACATTAATATAACAATTAAACACATATCATCTCAAAACCCTAAAACCAACATCCTTCTCCATCCTTCAAAATCAACATCCACCATTTCCAACAACAACCTCTAATTAAACTCATAACTTAAAATCAATTTAACACTTGAGAACACATCATAAACACATCTTATCATCAAATCATCAAACCCTAATTAACTTCCAATACCACTTCAAAAGAATGAAAGAAATTAAAGGAAAGATCTTACCTTAGTTAAAAACTTCTTGAATCAACACTTGAACACTTAATCTTCCTTCAATTTTGAACTCAACTCATCAAGAACCTCTCTTGTCTCTTTCTTTCTCTTTGTCTATGGATTAGCCGGCCACTTCATGAAAGAAAGAAGAAAATGATGAAGAAACAAAGTCAAACCTTCTTTAAATATCCACCATGTGATTCAATTCAAGCAATTACCAAAATGCCCTCAACCAAAAAAACTAACCTTTTGTCTCATATAAGCCCATTTAAGTAATTATACACTCAACACAAAAATATCTCTCTTCCTTTGACTCTTCCTTTGACCCATTTATATGTTATATATATCATCATATACACAACATATACCATTCTCTCTAAACCCTATTTCCTTTCCCAAAACACTTATACACAAGCATTCTCTTCTCAATTTCTTTTCTTATCACATAATATACATTCAATCCAATTTATAACAACAACAACAACAACAACAATATCACCAAGACTTCTAGGGCATACATGAGGATATTACAATTCTCCCCCTCTAAAAAGAAAATTTCGTCCTCGAAATTACCTGATATCAACTCTGAAACAACTGAGGATATTGTTCTCGCATGGTTTGTTCACTTTCCCAAGTTGCTTCTTCTTTTCCATGATTCTTCCACAAAATCTTCACCAATGGCACTCTCTTATTTCTCAGCTCTTTCACATCATGTGCCAAGATAGCAACTGGTTCCTCTTCAAAAGTCAAATCTTGACTCACTTCGATTGATTCAATTGGCAACACATGAGATGGATCTGATCTGTACCTCCTCAACATAGAAACATGAAACACATTATGAATATGATCCATCCCAGGTGGCAAAGCAAGTCGATACGCAACTGACCCAACTCTTTCCAAAACTTCATACGGTCCAATGAAACGAGGACTCAATTTCCCTTTCCGACCGAACCTCAATATCTTCTTCCAAGGAGACACTTTCAGAAATACCTTATCTCCAACATCAAACTCTATATCTCTCCTTTTCAGATCTGCATAAGACTTCTGTCGGTCTGAAGCTGCTTTCAATCTGCCTCGAATCAACTTCACTTTCTCTTCAGTTTCTTGAATCAAATCAGGCCTAATTATCTTACCTTCACCAAGTTCACTCCAACACAGCGGTGTCCTACACCGTCTACCATACAATGCTTCAAACGGTGCCATACCAATGCTGGATTGGTGACTGTTGTTGTAAGAAAACTCCACAAGAGGTAAAAACCTATCCCAACTTTCAGAGAAATCGATTACACAGCTTCTCAACATGTCCTCAATAATCTGTATCACCCTCTCTAACTGTCCATCCGTCTGTGGATGAAAAGCAGTACTGAAGTGTAATCGAGAACCCAAAGCACTATACAAACTCTTCCAAAATCTTGAAGTAAATATGGGATCTCGATCAGACACTAAAGAAGTTGGAACACCATGCAACTTCACAATCTCATGGATATACAGCTCAGCTAACCTCTCCAAAGAGTAATCCATCCGAACCGGAAGAAAATAAGCTATTTTAGTCAATCTATCCACAATCACCCATTTAGCATCATGCTTCTTTTGTGTCAATGGCAAACCAGACACAAAATCCATCGTCACTCTATCCCACTTCCATTCAGGCACTGACAACGGTTGAAGCAACTCGGTTGGAACTTAATGCTCTGCTTTAACCTTCTGACAAGTGAGACATTTCGATACAAACTCAGCAATGTCTCTCTTCAACCCAATCCACCAGTAATGCTGTCTCAAATCATGATACATCTTGGTATTGCCCGGATGCATAGCAAATGCTGACTGATGTGCTTCTTCTAAAATGATCCTTCTCAAATTAACATCATTCGGCACACACAATCTATTCTTAAACCAGAGACTTCCATCATCTCTCGCAACAAAATCTCTACTCTTACCATTCTGACAATTTGCAACTATCTTCTGAATCTTCTCATCAGCCCACTGAGCCTCTTTAATCTGATTCAACAAAACTGGTTTCACATGCAACTGTGCCAACAATGCACCATCATCACAAGATACAAAACTAGCACATAATGCTCTCAACTCAACAAGCAATGAGAGCGAATAAACAGTTAAACCAGCTAAAGACTTCCGACTCAAGGCATCAGCAACAACATTTGCTTTACCTAGATGATAATCAATCAAACAGTCGTAGTCTTTAATCAATTCCAACCATCTCCTCTGTCGAAGATTGAGCTCTTTTTGAACACCCAAATATTTCAAAATTTGGTGATCAGTGTAGATAAAACATTTCTCCCCAAACAAATAGTGTCGCCAAATCTTCAATGCAAACACAATGGCTGCTAGCTCCAAATCATGGGTCGGATAGTTAAGCTCATGCGGTTTCAACTGTCGAGATGCATAAGCTATAACTTTACCTTCCTGCATCAACACACACCCCAAACCACTATGTGAAGCATCACTGTAAATCACATATGGTTTGCCTTCTACAGGTAAAGTAAGAACAGGCGCTTGAGTCAGCATTTCTCTCAACTGCTCAAAGCTAGCCTGACACTGATCAGTCCACACAAATTTAACTCCCTTCCGAAGCAATCTGGTCAGTGGAGTAGCTATCACAGAAAATCCTTTCACAAAACGTCGATAATAGCCTGCCAAACCCAGAAAACTTCTAACCTCTGTCACCGACTTGGGTGGACTCCAATTCAATATAGCTTCAACTTTGTTCGGATCAACTCTAATGCCTTCTGCTGAAACAATATGTCCGAGAAAAGCGACTTGATCAAACCAGAACTCACACTTCGACAATTTGGCAAACAACTGCTTCTCTCTCAAAATCTGTAACACAATCCGCAGATGCATATCATGTTCCTCTTCATTCCGCGAATACACCAGAATGTCATCGATGAAGACCACTACAAACTGATCTAGATAGGGCCTGAACACCCTATTCATCAAATCCATAAAAGCTGCAGGTGCATTCGTTAGACCAAAATGCATAACTAGAAATTCATAATGCCCATACCTAGTCCGAAAGGCGGTCTTGGAAATGTCTTCAGCTTTAACTCTCAATTGATGGTACCCAGATCTCAAATCAATTTTAGAAAACACAGCTGCACCCTTCAATTGATCAAAGAGATCATCGATTCTAGGCAAAGGATATTTATTTTTAATAGTCACCTTGTTCAATTGCCTATAATCGATACACAACCTCATAGTACCATCTTTCTTTTTCACAAATAGCACAGGAGCTCCCCAAGGAGAAACACTGGGGCGAATAAATCCTTTGTCCAACAACTCCTGCAATTGCACTTTCAACTCCCTCAATTCTGCTGGTGCCATTCTATAAGGAGTAATAGAGATAGGAGTGGTACCAGGCAACAATTCAATACCAAACTCCACCTCCCTCTCCGGAGGCAATCCTGGCAACTCCTCTGGAAACACATCTGGAAAATCTGCAACTGTGGCAATACTATCAATGGGAGAACCCTTCACTCTAGTATCTACCACATGAGCAAGATAAGCTTCACACCCCTTTCTAATCAACCTCCTGGCTGCAACAGCTGAAACAAATAAGGAGGCTAGCTGTTCCTGCTCATTAGATACTATCACCTCTCTACCATCAACAGTTCTCAAAGAAACAATTTTCCTTTTACAGTGTACCACAGCTCCATGTCTAGATAGCCAGTCCATACCTAGAATCACATCATATTCCTTAAATGGCATCTCAATCAAGTCTCCAAGGAACTCCTCACCTTGCACCCTCACTGCACTATCTCGGTGCACCTTACTCACAACCACACTATGCCCTAACGGATTTGTCACCAACACATCAAATCCTAGGGACTCAGCATGCATATCAGACACAGGCAAAACAGATGCACTAATATAAGAATGTGTGGAACCTGGATCAATCAAAGCAAGTACTGAAGTATCAAATAAAGAAAAAGTACCAGCTATGACTGCCGATGCATCTGGCTGCCTCTGCATAACATACATCCTCTGGGAAGATCCAACCTCCTCTGGTCTACTCTCCCTGGATGTAGCACCTCGTCTAACACTGAACCCAGATCTGCCTCCCCGGCTGCTACCTCTGCCTGCTCGACCTCCCCTCACACTAGGTCGAGAAGCTGCAGTATCAACTGACATCTGTTCTTGCCTCTCAGGACAATCTCTAACAAAGTGATCAGGTGATCCACATCTGAAACAAACCCCTGCTACACCAGTCTTCCAGCAAGGACCACCATGTGGCCTACCACAATGGATACAGACGGGTAAGGTGGATCTCTGAATCATAGGGGTCGGAGCACTTGTCACTGAATCTGCAGGTCTAAATCTCTGCCTCTGTAACTGCACTGACCTACCAGCTGACCTCTGACTCCTACTAACTCTAGGAACAAAGCTTCCTTTACCTCTCTTAACAGAAGAAGACCCTGCCTCAAACTGGGGCCTCCTAACCCTAACCTCTTCCTCTGAAGCAGCTGCAATAACTTGAGCTCGCTCTACACTTCGAGCTGCTGCCACTAGCTGGGAGAAATCGTGATATCTAGATCCAGCCACTAAGCACATGATAGAGGGCCTCAATCCCTCCTCAAATCTCCTGCATCTATCTATCTCATCAGCTATAATGCCCCCAGCATACTGGCTCAATCGAATAAACTCAACCTCATACTCAGTTACAGTCTTGCTGTCTTGCTTTAGGTTCAAAAACTCCATCTTTTTCATGTCCTTATACTCCCTAGGAGTATACTTCAACTCAAATTCTCTCAAAAAATCAGTGTAAGACAGTGTTGGAGGATCATCCATAGAATGGGGCACCGTCTTCCACCAATCGTATGCATCCTTCTGTAGCAAAGATCTTGCATAATCAAACTTTTCCTCCGAGGTGGCTTGCAACTGAATAAAGATCCTCTGTACTTTGACAAGCCACTGTTCTGCTACAGCTGGATCAGTAGTACCAAGGAAATCCTCCGCTCCATATTTCCTTAGCTTATCATAGTGCCTCACTGGTACTGAAGGCTGAGGGGGTGGTGGTTGTGGTTGCACAGGTGCTTGTCTCATAACTTCCATCATATGTCTAAACCAGGCTGGCAGAACCTCCTCTCCAGCTGGTCTACCCGACACCGAAGCAGGTGCCTCCTCAACACTATCAACTCTAGCTCCCTTAGCAGGAGCAATACTCTCGACACTACCCTCAATCGACTGACGTGAGTGAGAATCCATCACAACCTAAGTCTGCAAACACAACATACTACATCTTATTAAAGATCAGAGGTTGCCAATCCCAAACATGTATATTATTCAAAAACCACTTTTAAAATCAAAATAATCTTTTTCTTACATTTTACCTAGGTTGAGAATCTCAAACCTAGGCTCTGATACCAAAACAATTGTAACAACCCCACATTCAATACACACACACTACAACACCACAATGTAGCATATGTGCACCGAACATAGGAGTGCTACGGCTTTTCATCAACATTCAAAACATTTTTGTATAATACCATCATCTTTCTCAATATACATTATAGATAGTAAATACTCAATTTGTAATATAACATAATAGATATATAAATACATTTAAGTAGTACACAGCGGAAGTTATAAAATATTTACACATATGAAAACATTTGAGTACATATTTATCGTTACATATATATTTACAATATAAACAAAGTCTTTACAAAATATAAAAGAGTTATACATGATTGGCAAATCTCCTCTGATCTTTAAGTTCCCAAAATCAACTCTTCAATGTCTACTCTCACTAGGTCTAGAAGAGCTCTCGGGTTCAACTCTATCAGTTCTATCACCTGTGCGATTAAACACTATCGCACTAAGCCAAGGGCTTAGTAAGATAAAACATGCAATGGATATGCTTTAATGCAATACAATGTCAATTCTAATTCATATCATATATGTAACAACATAGATGCAAAGCTAACAACATCCCTTTACATTTCATAACCCAACATACATTTATGCATATCACATTTCAACATCTTTGCATATACTTCATTATTTAATCATTTAATCATCCATGAACAACACTAAGCAAAGACAAGCATGGGCCCAAAAGACACTAATATGCCATTCAACTTTCAGAGTTAATGCTTTGGTTTGTTATCACATTTATCAATATCATATACCCAACTAGGCTTCAAGGATTAGGTTCAACCAAGCTTCAAGGGGAGCAAAGCATGCTAAGCTTCAACCCAACTTGGCTTCAAGAACCAACCCAACCTAGCTTCAAGGGTTGTAACATCTCAATTAGGCTTCAAGGATTCAATCCAACCTAACTTCAAGAGATTGTTACTATCATTAGGCATGCCACCAATAACAAACTCTGAAAATGGAATAACACATTAGCCACACAATTCATTCATTAATCAATTATCATTATCATTTAGGCAAACATGCCTTCTTTCTTTCAATTGCATCATCATTGCCAATCACAATGGCTTTGCATCACATTTCCCATCTCAATTCATCTTATGCACATAGCATGTAACGACCCTCCCCGACCAGGTCGGCTGCCCGGCCCACTAGTGGCTTACGGCCCGGCCATTTCACCACCTGGGCACGGAGTCCGCAGGAGGCAAGCGATCGCTACAGTACTGGACAGCCCTCGCGGCCCACCCAGCAGGAATTTGTTTACTGGATGGTTCTCGCTGGCTCTAGCAGAAATGGTACTGGATGGTTCTCGCTGGCTCTCTTAAGTGGGAGGTCAGGGGTTCGATCCAGGGAGGCGACCCCTTGGGCCCAAATAAACAAATTCCTGCTGGGTGGGCCGCGAGGGCTGTCCAATACTGTAGCGATCGCTTGCCTCCTGCGGACTCCGTGCCCAGGTGGTGAAATGGCCGGGCCGTAAGCCACTAGTGGGCCGGGCAGCCGACCTGGTCGGGGAGGGTCGTTACATAGCATCATTGATATAGCATTTCATATCTCAATTCATATTGTGAATTTAACATTATTGGTATCACATTTCACAATACCTTATTAATAATACACATCACCATTCACAAGCCTCACAATGCACAATACATAATCTTATTCATGTAATATCATATGCATTATCTAATATGGGTTCAATTCCAATCATATAAGAAGAACCAAAACCATGTAAAAAGAACAAAGAATAAAAATAGTAACCAACATTTTTGAGGGACACGGGCAACACCACTTGAGGGACACGGCCAAGCTTGTGGCCGTGTCACTCAACACAATTTTGGCAGTAAGCAACACGGGCAAGGGACACGACCAAGCTTGTGACCGTGTCTCTCAATCTAAAACTCACAGTAGCTAACACGGTTAGGGAACACGGCCGTGTCACTCCAAAAACCAATCCAGCACGCCCAAAATCCCTTGACTTGGCCGTGTCTCTCTTTCCCTTTTTGGCCGTGTCACCCAAAACCAAAACCCTAACCAAAACCAACCCTTTCTCAAATGCACTCAAACACAATATTCATCATATACATATTTCAAATGAACATAATCAATGTTCTAAACACATATTCATCACAAGAATTACTTCACAACACATTAATATAACAATTAAACACATATCATCTCAAAACCCTAAAACCAACATTCTTCTCCATCCTTCAAAATCAACATCCACCATTTCCAACAACAACCTCTAATTAAACTCATAACTTAAAATCAATTTAACACTTGAGAACACATCATAAACACATCTTATCATCAAATCATCAAACCCTAATTAACTTCCAATACCACTTCAAAAGAATGAAAGAAATCAAAGGAAAGATCTTACCTTAGTTAAAAACTTCTTGAATCAACACTTGAACACTTAATCTTCCTTCAATTTTGAACTCAACTCATCAAGAACCTCTCTTGTCTCTTTCTTTCTCTTTGTCTATGGAGGAGCCGGCCACTTCATGAAAGAAAGAAGAAAATGATGAAGAAACAAAGTCAAACCTTCTTTAAATATCCACCATGTGATTCAATTCAAGCAATTACCAAAATGCCCTCAACCAAAAAAACTAACCTTTTGTCTCATATAAGCCCATTTAAGTAATTATACACTCAACACAAAAATATCTCTCTTCCTTTGACTCTTCCTTTGACCCATTTATATGTTATATATATCATCATATACACAACATATACCATTCTCTCTAAACCCTATTTCCTTTCCCAAAACACTTATACACAAGCATTCTCTTCTCAATTTCTTTTCTTATCACATAATATACATTCAATCCAATTTATAACAACAACAACAACAACAACAACAATATCACCAAGACTTCTAGGGCATACATGAGGATATTACATATACAACACAACTTTTATTTATTTTCAAGCAAAAGTTTTTACATTACTAGGAAGCCCTTATGTACATTCCAAAATTTAGGACTCCTTACTACTATATCGTCATGTCATACTACCATACAATGTCTACCCGATATCACATATATACATAACCAAAAGATCCTCCAAAACGTAACACATACCGAAGCTCAGTGAGTAGGTGCCCTAGGTGAGGTGGCACTATCAGAAGAATACTCTTCTATCTCAGGATCAAAGTCTGGGTCATGCGATGCTTCACCAGGTAAGTACTGGCCTAGCTCCTGGACCCTCTCCTGTAAAGCATGGATCTATCTATGTGCTACTCCGAGGCTCCTACAGGCACTATCAAACTCCACTCTATGACTAAGCCTATCCTCCTTTAACATCTGCACGTCCCTCATCAAGGTGGTAATCATCTCATGTTTTTCTCTCAGGTCTTCACGATCCTGTATACTTCGATCTGCCAGAATTTCTATGGTTTCGTCTTGCTCCTGCACTATTTGCTTTAGCCTCTCTACTTCCATCCTCAGCTCCCTCATCTCATCGTTTTGATTACCCATAATTACTCCTGTTATAATTAGAATAACATAACTAACAATACTCCACACATGTATAGTTACATAATTAAAACCCCTATCCTAACCCTATGTGTCATACATTTAAGGTTTAGTTCAACTAACTACCCAGAACCGGCTAAACCAGTGCTCTGATACCACAAATTGTAACACCCCTTCCCGGCCTACTTGTGTAAGTCGAATAGAGGCGCCACACTATCCTAATGTTGCTACCAATTTTACTTAGTCAAATTTTAGTTTCGATTTTACAGAAATTTTGCCAGAGTTTCGCCTAGAAATCTGGGTCCCAAGTGTCGACAAAACTGGTTTTTATGATTTTTGAAAACATTTTTAGACAAACCAATGCGAATACAAACAAATTCAATACACTCCCAATGATTCCACCTTATACCCTCAAATACATCCTGTAAGAAAAATTCACACTTTTAAACCAAAATAAAGTAGAGATTTATTATTATTACATACAAATAACATACAGTATCACATACTAATTATCAATCTTATATACATATACATGCCACAACTAGCTAACTCATAATGGAATCTAAAAAATCTACCCTGAGATATGCTGTGGGTCTAGTCGTCACTTTCCAAGAATTTGCTACTGCTCCGAACCTACGAGTCAAGGAAAACTTAACTCGCTGAGCATTATCGTTCAGTGGGTACTTTACCAATAAAAATAAAAAGTAGCATATGAAAGTATTTGAAATAAAAGGAAATAATTAAATTATAATTTAACCAACCTTAAATCAATAGAAATTATTGTACATTCAGTGTGATATGCTTTTAGTAAATGTAAAACCATAATTCAAACTTATTTTGCATTACATAGTTTAACGAAAAATATGACTTTTGCTGAGGCTCTACTGGTATATAGGGAACCATAGTGATAAGGCAGTGGCCCTCACCACTGTAACATAGGTGGCCCTCACCACCGATATCAAATCACAGGAATGGCCCTCACCATCCTGGTTATAACCAATGGGCCTCCCCATTGGCTTCAGTGGCCTCACCACTGAATAAAATATCATATCACAATAATGAGCAGTACTGCATGCGTTAGTATAGTGCACCATACCCTTATCTACCACTCCCACTATCCAGTAGAGCATAAAGATTAAAATGATTCACTTTAAGTCTCAAACTTCATTTTAGAATGATTCGAGAAATCATTTTATTTCCCATCGCACTTTGCCATTTATGCCGCGCACTACATTCTTTAGTCAAACCATTACCCTTTTTCACATATTTAATATCCACAATAAACATATAAAACATTTCAAAGCATTCCTCAAAAGATCACAAATTGACCAAATGAATAGTGTCGCGGCACAAAAAATCTGCAACGCAAAATGGCATGACCAAATGAATAGTAAAATCTGGATTTTCGTCAAAATTTCAGTCCAATTTAGTCAAGTATTTGACCAAGTAAATGATCTTATTTTTGGCTGAAATTTTACAGAAAACTTATTTCATATGATGACTAATTGCATGTAAAATTTTGTTGAAAAATTCATTCATTAGCTAGCTCAAACAATTGCCACAAAAAAAATCCAGAAAGCTGTCATTTTGGGACCATTTCGGCCCAAACATATGAAATACATAGGATAGTTTATTTTTCTTTTGCAAATCAATATGAAGGCTTCTTTAATTGTAAAGTGAAGATTCAAACACTTGCCTTTGATAACTTTTGCATGTTTAACTCAAATCAAACTAATTAATGTTCATCAACATCAAAAATTCCATAAACCAAAGTTTGTAAGAAAAATAAAATTTCTTTTATGGTAAAGCACCAAACCTTATTCTTTTACTTCCCCTTTTGCTTTTCCTCCTTCTCCTTCCTTAATCTTTGTTTTTCCTTCAAGAAATTCAAGAACACACCCTTAAACATAAAACCTTAACAATTTAGAATAATAAGCTTCCCTCCATTTCTTTTCAAACTAAACCCTAATCTAACCTTATTAAACCTTAGAAACCTTGATTCTTTCATTTAATTGATTAATATCATAACTACTTAAAATTTTCCTAAATCCACCCTAAGAATCCTAATCTCCAATCTCCCAATAGTTATAGAAATACCTAAAATTGATACTAGAATTGAATTCCACATACTTGAAAACCTTAAAACTTACCTTGAAAATCAAACTTGGCAAAACTTGGAAATCATTTGATATTTTCCTATGGTGGCCGAATTTGGAAGTGGGAGAGAGAGATAGAGTTTGTTCTTCATCTCATTATATATATATATATATAAGGAAAATGATGATCACTTTTGAATGAATGAGTGTTTTCAAACCAAGTGTCCACACTTTTCTCTTTCTTCTTTATTATTGCTTTTAAATGTCAACTTTTCATTAGCCCAAATGTCTCCTCCTTTTATTTATTTAAAAACCCAAGTCCTTAAACTTTCTTTTAATTATATTTTGGCCCCTCCACCATCTTGTGTTGAAATATCAATGGTCTAAGGTGTGAAAAGACCAAAATACCCTCTGGCGATTATTTGTTCGTAACTTTTAACCCGTACAATTCCACGTGGCAAACTACGTATAGTTTTGATCCTTTTGACCTCTACTTTCTATTTTTAAGATCTATTTTAGGTTTCCAAGTCATTTTGAAAAATTACCTATAAGCCCTCAACTTTTTACAAAATTCCCTTTAGGTCCTTTCTTTGCTCGGGTGTTGCCCGAGCCCCGTTTCTACTGACGATCATTTCATATTTACCCTCTTGACGTCCTCTACTCACTCTTGTGTTTATTTCCTACTTCAGATTCATGTATAATGATCAATGTAACACCCCTTCCCAACCTACATGTGTAAGTCGAGTAGAGGCGCCACACTATCCTAATGTTGCTACCAATTTACTTAGTCAAATTTTAATTCTGATTTTTACAAAAATTTTGCCATAGTTCCGCCTAGAAATTTGGATCCCAAGTGTCGACAAAACTTGTTTTTCTGATTTTTTTTTTAAACATTTTACACAGACCAATATAATTACCATCAAATTTAATGCACTCCCAATGAATCCACCTTATACCCTCAACTACAAACCTGCATGAAGAGTTCACACTTCTAATATAACATAAAGTAAAGATTTATGATTATTACATACTACTAACATACAATTATAACATAGAAAATCTCTTTTATATTTATTCATATACATGCCACAACTAGCTAACTCATAATGGAACTAAAAGATCTACCCCTGAGATTTGCTGTGGTCTGGTCATTGCTTTCCCAAGATTTATCTACTGCTCCGAACCTACGAGTCAAGGAAAACTTAACTCGCTGAGCAATGTCGCTCAGTGGGTACTTTACCAATAAAATACAAGTAACATATGAAAACATTTGAAAAATATGAAATAATTAAATCATAAATCAACCAACCTTAAACCAATAGAAATTTTGATACATTCAGTGTGATATGCTTTCAATAATGTAAAATCATAATTCAACTCATTTGCATTTCATAGTTTAACGAAAAATATGTCTTTGGTTCAGGCTCTACTGGTATATAGGGAACCATAGTGATAAGGCAGTGGCCCTCACCACTGTAACATAGGTGGCCCTCACCACCGATATCAGATCACAGGAATGGCCCTCACCATCCTGGTTCTAACCAATGGGCCTCCCCATTGGCTTCAGTGGCCTCACCACTGAATAACATATCATATCACAATAATGAGCAGTACTGCATGCGTTAGTATAGTGCACCATACCCTTATCTACCACTCCCACTATCCAGTAGAGCATAAAGGTTAAACTGATTCAATTTAAGTTTCAAACTTCATTTTGGAATGATTCGAAAAATCATTTTAATTTCCGTCACGCTTTGCCATTTATGCCGCGCACCACATTCTTTGGTCAAACCGTTACTCTTTTTCACATATTTAACATCCACAATAAACATATCAAATATTTCAAAGCATTCCTCAAAGGATCACAAATTGACCAAATGAATAGTGTTGCGGCGAGAAAAATCGGCAACGCAAAATGGCATGACCAAATGAATAGTAAAATCTGGATTTTCGTCAAAATTTCAGTCCACTTCAATCATGCATTTGACCAAGTAAATGATCTTATTTTTGGCTGAAATTTTAGAGAAAACTTATTTCATATGTTGACTAATTGCATGTAAAATTTCGTTGAAAAATTCCTTCGTTTGCTGCGTCAAACAATTTCCACAAAAAGGTCCAGAAAGCTGTCTTTTTGGGACCATTTCGGCCCAAACACATGAAATGCATAGGATAGTTTATTTTTCTTTTGCAAATCAATATTAAGGCTTCTTTAATGGTAAAGTGAAGATTCAAACACTTCCCTTTGACAACTTTTGCATGTTTAACTCAAATCAATATATTTAAGCATCAACAACAAAACTTTCATAAACCAAAGTTTGTAAAGCATCAAACCAAAATTAATTATTCAAAGGTAAAGTACCAAACCTTATTTCTTTAATTCCTCTTGGCTTTTCTTTCTTCTCCTTCTTTAATTCTTTATTTCTCCTTCAATCAATTCAAGATAGAACATAAACCTTAGAATTTCAAAATAATAAATTATCCTCTATTTCTTTTCCAACCGAAACCCCTAATCCAACCTTATTAATCATTCTATATCTTGGTTCTTCCATTTAATCAATTAATCTTATTATTATTATTTTTTTTTCAATTCCATATAAGACTCTAATTCCCAATCTTCCAATATATATATAACTACCTAAAACTAATACTAAAATTAAAGTCTACACACTTAAAAACCTTAGAACTTACCTTAAAAATCAAAGTTTGGAAAAACTTGGAAGTCCCTTGGTATTTTCTTTTGTTGGCCGAATTTGGTGAGTGGAAAAGAGAGAATTTGCTCTTCATATCACCTATATTTATATACAAAGGAAGTGATGATCACCTTGACCATTTGTCCACTTTTTCTCTTTCTTCATTTATTACACATTTATTACATATGCTAAATGTTCTCTTTTGATTGGCCAACCTTTGATTTTTATAACTTCCTTTTTCCTTTACTTCTTTCCACTTGTCTCTCTTCCCATTGGATCTCATAAAGTTGTCCCGGGTTACTCATCCGGTCCCGACACGAAACCGAGCCCACATTACGTTCCGGCAATTAATCGATCATATCTTTTAAACCGTATAGCTCCACGAGTCAAACTATATATGGTTTTGATCCTCTCGACCTCTACTTTCTATTTATAAGATCTATTTTAGGTTTCTAAGTCATTTTGAAAAATTACCTGTAAGCCCTCAACTTTTTACAAAATTCCCTTTTGGTCCTATTTTTGCTCGGGTTTTCTCCGGCTTCGTTTCTACTGACAATCGTTTCATATTTAACTTCTCGCCATTCTCTACGTACTCACGTCTTTATTTCCTACCCTAAATTCATGTATAACTTTAATTGGTAATGACCAAAATGCCCTTAGTCAACATTTCTTCATTTTTCTTTAACGGGACATTTCCTGGAAAAACCGTTATACGTCGTTGCGATCCGATTTTTCTCTACATTCCATTTTTGGAATCTGTTATATGCACTATTAAGAACATCCGGTGCAACTTTCTTTGAAATTACATCTATGTCCCCAACTTTATTAAAAATTACAATTAGGTCCCTTTTGTCATACAACCTTATCTAGGGCTGTTATCAAGAATTATCTTCTCCTTTTCCCTACTCTCGCTATGCACGTGTCTACACTGCATAAATGCAGTAGGCGGATGTGACAGTTCCTTCCTCGTTAATTTAAGCTTCGTCCCGAAGCTCATCAAGTGAAAACAAATATGGGTATTGCTTCTTCATAGTTTCTTCGCGTTCCCATGTAGCTTCTTCTACTTTGTGATTCCTCCAAAGCACTTTGACCAATGGAATCTTCTTATTTCGCAACTCTTTGATTTCACGTGCTAGGATCTCTACCGGCTCTTCCTCATATGTCATTTCAGGCTGAATCTCAATATCTTGAACTTGTATGACGTGGGTTGGATCTGAACGATACCTCCTTAGCATCGAAACATGGAAAACATCATGTATTTTATTTAATTCAGGTGGTAACGCCAACTGGTAAGCTACCGGACCTACCCGTTTAATAATTTCATATGGTCCGATGAATCTAGGGCTTAGCTTGCCTTTTTGTTTAAATCGTAACACTTTCTTCCAAGGAGAGACTTTGAGGAACACTCTGTCACCTACCTCAAACTGTATGTCTTTCCTTTTTAGATCCGAGTATGATTTTTGCCGGTCCGCTGCTGCTTTTAATCGGTCTCGAATGATTTCTACCTTCTCTTCAGTTTCCTTAACTATGTCTGGCCCCAACATCTTTTCCTCACTCAATTCTGTCCAGCAAACTGGAGTTCTGCATTTTTGACCATACAGTGCTTCGTAAGGTGTCATTTGTATGCTGGATTGATAACTGTTGTTGTACGCGAATTCCATTAAGCTTAGGTGTTTGTCCCAACTACCTTTAAATTCTAAAACGCACGCCCTCAGCATATCTTCCAAAATTTGAATCACTCTTTCCGACTGTCCGTCTGTTTGGGGATGAAATGCTGTGCTGTGGTAAGTTCGAGTTCCAAGGGCTGTTTGTAACTTCTGCCAAAAATTTGACGTAAAACGTGGGTCTCGATCGGATATGATCGAAGTTGGAACTCCGTGGAGATGTATAATCTCTTTGATATACAAGTCTACCAACTTGTCTAGCGAGTAATCCACACGTACTGGTATGAAATGAGCGGACTTAGTAAGCCGGTCTACGATTACCCAAATCGCGTCATGTTTGTCCCTTGTCATAGGCAATCCTGTGACAAAATCCATAGTAATACGATCCCATTTCCAGGTTGGAATCGTAATAGGTTGTAGTAGCCCTGAGGGTAGTTGATGTTCTGCCTTCACTTGCTGACAGGTTAGACACTTTGTTACGTGATCAACGATATCCTTTTTCATTCCTGGCCACCAATAATACTCCTTCAAGTCCCGATACATTTTCGTTACTCCTGGATGCATTGTATAAGGACTGTTATGAGCTTCTTGCAAAATCTGTTTCTTCAGCTCCTTGGACTTAGGTACCACCATTCTCTTCTTGTAGTAGAGAATACCATCAGGACGAATTTGATAGTCTCCTGAACAGTTCTCCTGCGCCTGTTGACTCCACTTCTTCACTTGTTCATCTTCCTTCTGAGCCTCACGTATTTGTTGATGTAAATTAGGTCGCACGTGCATTTCTGCAAAGATAGCTCCATCTTCTGTAGGTTTTAACGTTACCCTCATAGCACTTAGCGCTTGCATTGACTTCCTACTAAGTGCATCTGCTACAACATTCGCTTTGCCCGGGTGATAATTAATCGTATAGTCGTAGTTGGCTAACCATTGCATCCATTTTCGCTGTCGCAGGTTTAAATCTTTCTGCGTGGGCAAATATTTCAGGCTTTGATGATCCGTAAAGATGTAACATTTTTCCCCGTATAAGTAGTGCCTCCACGTCTTGAAAGCCAAAACAATCGCTGCTAGCTCTAAGTCATGCGTAGGATAATTCTTTTCATGTGGCTTGAGCTGTCGAGAGACATACGCAATGACTTTGCCTTCCTGTATCAATACACAACCTAACCCGATATGGGATGCATCGCTATAAATCACAAAATCTTTTCCTGATTCTGGTTGTGTAAGAATAGGTGCTTCAGTAAGTTTTTGTTTCAGCTTTTCAAAGCTCCGTTGACAAGCGTCGGTCCACTGGAATTTGGCATTCTTCTGAAGTAGCTTGGTCATAGGTACGGCGATCATGGAAAATCCTTTAACGAATCTCCGATAATATCCTGCTAATCCCAAGAAACTACGGACTTCCGTTACTGTCTTAGGTGACTTCCATTCCAATACTGCTTCTATTTTCTTGGGATCGACCCTTATTCCTTCTGCCGATACAATATGTCCCAAGAAAGCTACTTCTTCCAACCAAAATTCGCATTTGCTGAATTTAGCGTATAACTGCTTCTC
The DNA here is from genome assembly GCA_947685225.1 of Garcia nutans. NCBI lineage: Eukaryota > Viridiplantae > Streptophyta > Magnoliopsida > Malpighiales > Euphorbiaceae > Garcia > Garcia nutans. The sequence continues at coordinate 57,826,599 of CANTUV010000024.1, forward strand.
ACGCAGGGTTTGCAAAACAATTCTAAGGTGACGATCATGATCCTCTCGATTCTTTGAATACACCAATATGTCGTCAATAAATACCACCACGAACTGATCCAAATACGGGTGGAAGATTCTATTCATCAGATCCATGAATACTGCAGGTGCGTTCGTTAATCCGAAAGGCATAACAATGAATTCATAATGTCCATAGTGAGTTCTGAATGCGGTTTTTGATATGTCTTCATCTTTAATTCCCAATTGATGATAACCCGATCGTAGATCAATTTTTGAAAAGACTCCAGCACCTTTGAGTTGATCAAACAGATCATCTATGCGAGGTAACGGATACTTGTTTTTGATGGTCAGCTTATTAAGTTGACGGTAATCTACACACAACCTTAAGGATCCGTCTTTCTTTTTCACAAACAATACTGGTGCTCCCCATGGTGACACGCTTGGCCTTATGAACCCCTTGTCTAAAAGTTCTTGTAGCTGTACCTTTAATTCTTTTAGTTCTGCTGGCGCCATTCGGTAAGGTGCGATAGATACTGGTGCAGCTCCCGGGTACACATCTATGGTGAATTTCACCTCTCGTTTAGGTGGTAGTCCGGGTAAATCGTCAGGAAATACGTCGGGAAAATCGCATACAGTAGGTATATCTTGTAACTTTGGTGCCTCTTCTTTTGCTACTAATGCACATACCAGGTATGCCTCGCAGCCTTTTTGCACTAACCTCTTAGCCGTCATGGCAGAAATGATGTTAGTTAGATAGTCCTTCCTTTTTCCCACTAGAGTCACTTCGTCACCGTCTGCAGTATGCAAGGTAACTCTCTTCCGTTTACAGTCAACCAATGCATCGTGTTTGGCTAACCAATCCATTCCAAGGATAGCATCAAATTCTTGAAATGGTAGTTCAAATAAATCTCCCCAAAAGATATGTCTGTGTATCTCTACGGGAGAATCTTTCACTACCTTCCTAGTAATCACCTCATTTCCTAATGGGTTAGTAACTAATATTCCTTCTTTCTCTAGTTCTACCTTTAGGTCCTCAAGTTTTTCATTTTTCGTGCATATATATGAGTGTGAAGAACCTGGATCTATTAAAACGTAAAGCGGAACTTCAAACATAGACAACTGACCTGCAATCACGTCTAGCGCTTCTTCGTCTTCTCGCCCCCTCATGGCATACATTCTAGCAGGAGCCCTTGCTTCTGGTCGATTCACTGTTTCAGATTGCACACGCGACGGATTTTCGCTCCTTCCTCTGCCTCGGCCTCGACCTGCTGCCGCTTGCGATCTCTCAGTATCCCTAGGTAGATTCTGTATTCGCTGGGGACACTCTCGCATAAGGTGGTCTAAAGATCCACATATATAACATGCAAATGTCCGACCCCAACATTCTCCCGTGTGACGGCGTCCGCATTGATCACAGCATGGATTATTATTTTCGCCTTCATTACCTCTCGGACTGATAAAGAAGTTACCTCCGCTTCGGCTGAATCCTCTTCCTTGTCCTCTTCCGGATCGTCCCGTACTAGCGACTGAGGTAGTTTGACTTAAGCCACCGCGAATTGATCCCTGACTGTAACCTCGACGTTGACCGCCTCCCGTGGAACCACTGCCGCAGAATCGTTTTCTTGATGATTGGTAGTTTTCCGAATAGTTCTGGGTACCTCTCTTCTGTTTCATCTTCTGTCGTCTATTCTGCTCATCAGACTGACATTGCTCTACTTCTAGAGCCCTATTGACCAACTCGGAAAATTCTTTGATATTAGCAGCAATTAGCTGCATCCTAATCTCATTATTCAATCCATCCTGGAACTGCTTACATCTATCATGTTCATCTTCAATTGTCTTCTTGGCATACCTACTCAGCCTAGTAAATTCCCTCTCGTACTCAGCAACGGTCAGTCGACCTTGCTTTAAGTGTAGAAACTCCTTTTTCTTGGCATCTAGGTATGCCTCCGATATAAACTTCCTCTTGAACTCATTCACAAAGAAATCCCATGTTCTCTGTTCCGGTGAAACTCGTTGGTGAACTGTGTCCCACCATATATATGCTTCTTCCACTAATAAGGAAGTAGCACATATCACTCGCTCTTCTGGCGTACACTGTAACTGATCTAAGGCTCGTATTGTTCCTTCCAGCCAATACTCGGCTGTTGAAGAATCATCGTCCCTTCGAGCCTTAAACTCCTTCGCACCATACTTTCTTATCTTTTCTATTGGGGGTTTCCTTTCCCCTCCTACAGCAGGTACTGGTACGGGTGCTGGCGCTGGGGGTGGTGCTGGGGCAACGCCGGCTATCTGCCGAAATACGGCAGCCATTTGTTGCAACATTTCATTAGGAATAGGAGCATCAGCGGGTGGTTGCTCCGACGCTGATGTCTCAGATACACGCATTTCTACCACTCGGGAGGCCTGAGACTCGACCTCCTCCTCTATATCACGTTGCGCTGCTTGCGACATCTAAAGAGTAAACATATACCATCCCATCATTATTAACGACCCAGACCAACAGCATTATCTTACCCTAGGTGGCATGTATATAAATATAAAATTCTTAATTAACACATATACAACACAACTTTTATTTATTTCCAAACACAAAGTTTTACAATATTAGGAAGCCCTTATATACATTGCAAAATTTAGGACTCCTCACTATTATATCACCATATTATACTACCATACAATATTTACATGATACCTTTATCTCACATATATATAACTAAAAGAACCACCAAACACAATACATCTCAAGACTCAATGAGTAGGTGCCCTAGGTGAAGTGGCACTGTCTGAAAAATATTCTACTATCTCGGGATCAAAATCGGGGTCATGTGATGCTTCACTAGGTAAGTACTGGCCTAGCTCTTGAACCCTCTCCTGTAAAGTTTGAATCTCTTGATGTGCTATCTCGAGGCTTCTACCGACACTATCCAACTCTGCTCTATAACTAAGCCTGTCTTCTTTTAACATCTGCACGTCATCTATCAAGGAGGAAATCATCTCATCTTTTATTCTCAAGTCTTCACGATCTTGTATACTTCTATCGGCCAAAATTTCTATAGTCTCATCTTGCTCCTGCGCTAGCTGTCTCAACCTCTCTACTTCTATCCTTAGCCCCCTCACCTCCTCGTTTAGGTCACCCATTATTACTCCTGGATAAGTTGAATAACATAACTAACAATGACACACACATGTATAGTTATATAATTAAAACCCCTATTCTAACCCTATGTGTCATACATTTAAGGTTTAGTTCGACTAACTACCCAGAACCGGCTAAACCTTTGCTCTGATACCACAAATTGTAACACCCCTTCCCAACCTACATGTGTAAGTCGAGTAGAGGCGCCACACTATCCTAATGTTGCTACCAATTTACTTAGTCAAATTTTAATTCTGATTTTTACAGAAATTTTGCCATAGTTCCGCCTAGAAATTTGGATCCCAAGTGTCGACAAAACTTGTTTTTCTGATTTTTTTTAAACATTTTACACAGACCAATATAATTACCATCAAATTTAATGCACTCCCAATGAATCCACCTTATACCCTCAACTACAAACCTGCACGAAGAGTTCACACTTCTAATATAACATAAAGTAAAGATTTATGATTATTACATACTACTAACATACAATTATAACATAGAAAATTTCTTTTATATTTATTCATATACATGCCACAACTAGCTAACTCATAATGGAACTAAAAGATCTACCCCTGAGATTTGCTGTGGTCTGGTCGTTGCTTTCCCAAGATTTATCTACTGCTCCGAACCTACGAGTCAAGGAAAACTTAACTCGCTGAGCAATATCGCTCAGTGGGTACTTTACCAATAAAACACAAGTAACATATGAAAACATTTGGAAAATATGAAATAATTAAATCATAAATCAACCAACCTTAAACCAATAGAAATTTTGATACATTCAGTGTGATATGCTTTCAATAATGTAAAATCATAATTCAACTCATTTGCATTTCATAGTTTAACGAAAAATATGTCTTTGGTTCAGGCTCTACTGGTATATAGGGAACCATAGTGATAAGGCAGTGGCCCTCACCACTGTAACATAGGTGGCCCTCACCACCGATATCAGATCACAGGAATGGCCCTCACCATCCTGGTTCTAACCAATGGGCCTCCCCATTGGCTTCAGTGGCCTCACCACTGAATAACATATCATATCACAATAATGAGCAGTACTGCATGCGTTAGTATAGTGCACCATACCCTTATCTACCACTCCCACTATCCAGTAGAGCATAAAGGTTAAACTGATTCAATTTAAGTTTCAAACTTCATTTTGGAATGATTCGAAAAATCATTTTAATTTCCGTCACGCTTTGCCATTTATGCCGCGCACCACATTCTTTGGTCAAACCGTTACTCTTTTTCACATATTTAACATCCACAATAAACATATCAAATATTTCAAAGCATTCCTCAAAGGATCACAAATTGACCAAATGAATAGTGTTGCGGCGAGAAAAATCGGCAACGCAAAATGGCATGACCAAATAAATAGTGAAATCTGGATTTTCGTCAAAATTTCAGTCCACTTCAATCATGCATTTGACCAAGTAAATGATCTTATTTTTGGCTGAAATTTTACAGAAAACTTATTTCATATGTTGACTAATTGCATGTAAAATTTCGTTGAAAAATTCCTTCGTTTGCTGCCTCAAACAATTTCCACAAAAAGGTCCAGAAAGCTGTCTTTTTGGGACCATTTCGGCCCAAACACATGAAATGCATAGGATAGTTTATTTTTCTTTTGCAAATCAATATTAAGGCTTCTTTAATGGTAAATTGAAGATTCAAACACTTCCCTTTGACAACTTTTTCATGTTTAACTCAAATCAATATATTTAAGCATCAACAACAAAACTTTCATAAACCAAAGTTTGTAAAGCATCAAACCAAAATTAATTATTCAAAGGTAAAGTACCAAACCTTATTTCTTTAATTCCTCTTGGCTTTTCTTTCTTCTCCTTCTTTAATTCTTTATTTCTCCTTCAATCAATTCAAGATACAACATAAACCTTAGAATTTCAAAATAATAAATTATCCTCTATTTCTTTTCCAACTGAAACCCCTAATCCAACCTTATTAATCTTTCTATATCTTGGTTCTTCCATTTAATCAATTAATCTTATTATTATTATTTTTTTTTCAATTCCATATAAGACTCTAATTCCCAATCTTCCAATATATATATAACTACCTAAAACTAATACTAAAATTAAAGTCTACACACTTAAAAACCTTAGAACTTACCTTAAAAATCAAAGTTTGGAAAAACTTGGAAGTCCCTTGGTATTTTCTTTTGTTGGCCGAATTTGGTGAGTGGAAAAGAGAGAATTTGCTCTTCATATCACCTATATTTATATACAAAGGAAGTGATGATCACCTTGACCATTTGTCCACTTTTTCTCTTTCTTCATTTATTACACATTTATTACATATGCTAAATGTTCTCTTTTGATTGGCCAACCTTTGATTTTTATAACTTCCTTTTTCCTTTACTTCTTTCCACTTGTCTCTCTTCCCATTGGATCTCATAAAGTTGTCCCGGGTTACTCATCCGGTCCCGACACGAAACCGGGCCCACATTACGTTCCGGCGATTAATCGATCATATCTTTTAAACCGTATAGCTCCACGAGTCAAACTATATATGGTTTTGATCCTCTCGACCTCTACTTTCTATTTATAAGATCTATTTTAGGTTTCTAAGTCATTTTGAAAAATTACCGGTAAGCCCTCAACTTTTTACAAAATTCCCTTTTGGTCCTATTTTTGCTCGGGTTTTGTCCGGCTTCGTTTCTACTGACAATCGTTTCATATTTAACTTCTCGCCATTCTCTACGTACTCACGTCTTTATTTCCTACCCTAAATTCATGTATAACTTTAATTAGTAATGACCAAAATGCCCTTAGTCAACATTTCTTCATTTTTCTTTAACGGGACATTTCCTGGAAAAACCGTTATACGTCGTTGCGATTTCTCTACATTCCATTTTTGGAATCTGTTATATGCACTATTAAGAACATCCGGTGCAACTTTCTTTGAAATTACATCTACGTCCCCAACTTTATTAAAAATTACAATTAGGTCCCTTTTGTCATACAACCTTATCTAGGGCTGTTATCAAGAATTATCTTCTCCTTTTCCCTACTCTCGCTATGCACGTGTCTACACTGCATAAATGCAGTAGGCGGATGTGAATCAAAATATCCCTAGTCAAAATCCCCTATATCTTCCAAACCGTGCATTTTCTGGAAAAATCGTTACGCGTCGTTGTGACCCGATTTTTCTCTATTTTCCATTTTTGGAATCTGTTATGTGCACTATTAAGACCATCCAGTATGACTTTTGGAAATTACATTTACCTCCCCAAAACTTTTGAAAATTACAGTCACCTCCCCAAAATTTTTTGAAATTTAATCACCTCCCAAACACTTTGCATTTTTCTTCAATTAGGTCCCAGTGGTCCTATAGCCTTATCTGGGGCCACTGTCAGGAATTATCTTCTCCTTTCCCCTTCTCTCACTATGCACGTGACTACTACGCATAAATGCGGTAGGCGGATGTAACATGGATACTCGATCCTAATAGGATTCGGATACTCGATCCTAACTAGATTCGGATACTCGATCCTAACTTGATTCGGATACTCGATACTAACTGGATTCGGATACTCAATACTAACTGGATTTGGATACTCGATCCTAATAGGATTCCGATACTCGATCCTAAATGGATTTGCATACTGGATCCTAATAGGATTCGGATACTCGATCCTAACTGGATTTGGATACTCGATGCTAATAGGATTCCGATACTCGATCCTAAATGGATTTGTGGATTTGAATACTCGATCCTAACTAGATTTGGATACTCGTTCCTAAATTGGATTTGGATACTCGATCCTAACTTGATTTGGATACTAGATCCTAAACTGGATCGGGATATTCGATCCTAACTTGATTTGCATACTCGATCCCAACTGGATTTGGATACTTGATCCTAAATTTGATTAGGATACTCAATCCTAAACTTGATTGGGACACTCGATCCTAACTAGATTTGGATACTCGAACCTAACTGGATTTGGATACTCGATCCTAACTTAAATTTGGATACTTGATACTAACTTGATTTGGATACTCAATACTAACTGGATTTGGATACTCGATCCTAACTGGATTGGGATACTATATCGTAACTGGATTTTGATACTTGATCCTAACTAGATTTGCATACGCGATCCTAAATTGGATTAGGATACTGGATCCTAACTGGATTTGGATACTCTATCCTAAATTGGATTGGGATACTCGATCCTAACTGGATTTGGATACTCGATCCTAACTGGATTTTAATATTCGATCCTAAATGGATTTGGATACTCAATCCAAATAGGATTCGGATACTCGATCCTAACTGGATTTAGATACTCAATCCTAACTTAATTTGGATACTCGATCCTAACTAGATTTGGATAATCGATCCTAAATTGGATTGGGATACTCGACCCTAACTGGATTTGGATACTCAATCCTAACTGGATTTGGATACTCGATCCTAAACTTGATTGGGATACTCGATCCTAACTGGATTTGGATACTCGATCCTAAATTAGATTGGGATACTCGACCCTAACTGGATTTTGAAACTCAATCCTAACTGGATTATGATACTCTATCCGAAACCTTATTGGGATACTCGATCCTAATTGGATTTGGATACTCGATCCTTATTGGATTTGGATACTCAATCCTAAATGGATTTTGATACTCGATCCTAACTGGATTCATATACTAGATCCTAACTTGATTTCGATATACGATACTAACAGGATTCGGATACTCAATACTAACTAGATTTGGATACTCGATCCTTACTGGATTTGGATACTCAATCCTAAACTGGATTGGGATACTTGATCCTAACTTGATTTGGATACTCGATCCTAACTGGATTTGGATACTCGATAATAATAGGATTCGGATACACGATTATAACTGGATTTGTGGATTTGAATACTCGATCCTAACTAGATTTGGATACTCGTTCCTAAATTGGATTGGGATACTCGATCCTAACTTGATTTGGATACTAGATCCTAAACTGGATTGGGATACTCGATCCTCACTGGATTTTGATACTAGATCCTAACTGGATTTGGATACTTAATCCTAAATTTGATTGGGATACTCGATCCTAAATTTGATTGGGATACTCGATCCTAAGTGGATTTGGATACTCGATCCTAAATGGATTTTGATACTCGAACCTAACTGGATTCGGATACTCGACCCTAACTTGATTCGGATACTCGATACTAACTGGATTTGGATATGCAATACTAACTGGATTTGGGTACTCGATCCTAACTGGATTGGGATACTCGATCATAACTGGATTTTGATACTCGATCCTAACTGGATTTGCATACTCTATCCTAAATTGGATTGGGATACTAGATCCTAACTGGATTTTGATACTCGATCCTAACTGGATTTTAATACTCGATACTAAATGGATTTTGATACTGAATCCAAATAGGATTTGGATAATCGATCCTAACTGGATTCAGATACTCAATCCTAACTTAATTTGGATAGTCGATCCTAACCGGATTTTGATACTCGATCCTAAATTGGATTGGGATACTCGACACAAACTAGATTTGGATATTCAATCCTAATTGGATTATGATACTCGATCCTAACTAGATTTGGATGCTCGATCCTAAATTGGATTGGGATAATTGATCCTAAACCTGATTGGGATACTAGATCCTAACTGGATTTGGATACTCGATCCTAGCTGGATTTGGATACTCGATCCTAACTGGATTTTGATACTTGACCCTAACTTGATTCAGATACTCGATACAAACTGGATTTGGATACTCAATACAAACTGGATTTGGATACTTGATCCTAACTAGATTGGGATACTCAATCCGAACTGGATTTGGATACTCGATCCTAACTGGATTTAGATACTCAATCCTAAATTGGATTGGGATACTCGATCCTAACTGGATTCGGATATTAGATCGTAAACTGGATTGGGATGCTCGATCCTAACTGGATTTGGATACTCGATCCTAACTTGATTTGGATACTCGATCCTAAATGGATTTTGATACTCGATCCTAACTGGATTCAGATACTCGATCCTAACTGGATTTAGATACTTGATCCTAAATGGATTTTGATATTCGATCCTAACTGGATTCACATACTCTATCCTAACTGGATTTGGATACTCGATCCTAAATGGATTTTGATACTCGATCCTAACTATATTCGGATACTCGATCCTAACTTGATTCAGATACTCGATACAAACTGGATTTGGATACTCGATCCTAAACTGGATTGTGATACTCGATCCTAAACTGGATTGTGATACTCGATCCTAACTGGATTTGGATACACGATCATAATAGGATTCGGAAACTCAATCCTAACTAGATTTTGATACTCGATCCTAACTTTATTTGGATACTCAATCCTAAGTAGATTTGGATACTCGATCCTAAATTGGATTGGGATACTCGATCCTAATTGGATTTGGATATTCGATCCTAAACTGGATTGGGATGCTCGATCCTAACTGGATTTGGATACTCGATCCTAACTTGATTTGGATACTCGATCCTAAATGGATTTTGATACTCGATCCTAACTGGATTCAGATACTCGATCCTAACTGGATTTAGATACTTGATCCTAAATGGATTTTGATACTCGATCCTAACTGGATTCACATACTCTATCCTAACTGGATTCACATACTCTATCCTAACTAGATTCGGATACCCGATTATAACTGGATTTGTGGATTTGAATACTCGATCCTAACTAGATTTGGATACTCGTTCCTAAATTGGATTGGGATACTCGATCCTAACTTGATTTGGATACTAGATCCTAAACTGGATTGGGATACTCGATCCTAACTGGATTTGGATACTAGATCCTAACTGGATTTGGATACTTAATCCTAAATTTGATTGGGATACTCGATCCTAAATTTGATTGCGATACTCGATCCTAAGTGGATTTGGATACTCGATCCTAAATGGATTTTGATACTCGAACCTAACTGGATTCGGATACTCGATCCTAACTTGATTCGGATACTCGATACTAACTAGATTTGGATACGCAATAATAACTGGATTTGGGTACTCGATCCTAACTGGATTGGGATACTCGATCATAACTGGATTTTGATACTCGATCCTAACTGGATTTGCATACTCTATCCTAAATTGGATTGGGATACTCGATCCTAACTGGATTTTGATACACGATCCTAACTGGATTTTAATACTCGATACTAAATGGATTTTGATACTGAATCCAAATAGGATTCGGATAATCGATCCTAACTGGATTAAGATACTAAATCCTAACTTAATTTGGTTACTCGATCCTAACTGGATTTTGATACTCGATCCTAAATTGGATTGGGATACTCGACACAAACTAGATTTGGATATTCAATCCTAACTAGATTATGATACTCGATCCTAACTAGATTTTGATGCTCGATCCTAAATTGGACTGGGATAATTGATCCTAAACCTGATTGGGATACTAGATCCTAACTGGATTTGGATACTGGATCCTAGCTGGATTTCGATACTCGATCCTAAATGGATTTTGATATTCGATCCTAACTGGATTCATATACTTGACCCTAACTTGATTCAGATACTCGATACAAACTGGATTTGGATACTCAATACAAACTGGATTTGGATACTTGATCATAACTAGATTGGGATATTCGATCCGAACTGGATTTGGACACTCGATCCTAACTAGATTTAGATACTCAATCCTAAATTGGATTGGGATACTCGATCCTAACTGGATTCGGATATTCGATCCTAAACTGGATTGGGATGCTCGATCCTAACTGGATTTGGATACTCGATCCTAAATGGATTTGGATACCTGATCCTAAATGGATTTTGATACTCGATCCTAACTTGATTCACATACTCTATGCTAACTGGATTTGGATACTCGATCCTAAATGGATTTTGATACTCGATCCTAACTATATTCGGATACTCGATCCTAACTTGATTTAGATACTCGATACAAACTGGATTTGGATACTCGATCCTAAACTGGATTGGGATACTCCATCCTAACTGGTTTGGATACACGATCATAATAGGATTCGGAAACTCAATCCTAACTAGATTTTGATACTCGATCCTAACTTTATTTGGATACTCAATCCTAACTAGATTTGGATACTCGATCCTAAATTGGATTGGGATACTCGATCCTAACTGGATTTGGATATTCGATCCTAAACTGGGTTGGGATGCTCGATCCTAACTGGATTTGGATACTCGATCCTAACTTGATTTGGATACTTGATCCAAAATGGATTTTGATACTCGATCCTAACTGGATTTAGATACTCGATCCTAACTGGATTTAGATACTCGATCCTAAATGGATTTTGATACTCGATCCTAACTATATTCGGATACTCGATCCTAACTTGATTCAGATACTCGATACAAACTGGATTTGGATACTCGATCCTAATAGGATTTCGATAGTCGATCCTAACTGGATTTGGATACTCTATTCTAAACTGGATTGGGATACTCGATCCTAAACTGGATTGGGATACTCGATCCTAACTGGATTTGGATACTCGATCCTAACTAGATTTGGATACTCGATCCTAATAGGATTCGGATACTCGATCCTAACTAGATTTGTGGATTTGGATACTCGATCCTAACTGTATTTGGATACTCGATCATAACTATTTTCGGATACTCGATCCTAACTTGATTCGGATCGATACTAACTGGATTTGGAAATTCAATACTAACTGGATTCGGATACTCGATCGTAATAGGATTTCGATACTTAATCCGAAATGGATTTGGATACTGGATCCTAATAGGATTTGGATACTCGATCCTAACTTGATTCGGATCGATACTAACTGGATTTGGAAATTCAATACTAACTGGATTTGGATACTCGATCCTAATAGGATTCCGATACTCAATCCTAAATGGATTTGGATACTGGATCCTAATAGGATTTGGATACTCGATCCTAACTAGATTTGGATACTCGATCCTAACTTAATTTGGATACTCGTTCCTAACTTGTCTTGGATACTCAATCCTAAATTTGATTGGGATACTCGACCCTAACTTGATTTGGATACTCGATCCTAACAAGATTTGGATGCTCGATCCTAAATTGGATTGGGATGCTCGATCCTAAACTTGATTGGGATACTCGATCCTAACTGGATTTGGATACTCGATCCCATCTGGATTTGGATACTCGATCCTAACTTGATTCGGATACTCGATACTAACTAGATTCAAATACTCAATCCTAACTAGATTTGGATACTCGATCCTAACTGGATTTGGATACTCGATCCTAAATTGGATTGGGATACTTGATCCTAGCTGGATTTAGATACTCGATCCTAAACATGATTAGGATACTCGATCCTAACTTGATTTGGATACTCGATCCTTACTAGATTTGGATACTCGATCCTAATAGGATTTGGATACTCGATCCTAACTGGATTTGTGGATTTCGATACTCGATCCTAACTGGATTTGGATACTCGATCCTAACTGGATTTGGACACTCGATCCTAAGTGGATTTGGATACTTGATCCTAAGTTTGATTGGGATACTAGTTCTAACTTGATTCGGATGCTCGATACTAACTTGATTCGGATACTCTATACTAACTGCATTCGGATACTCAAGACTAACTGGATTTGGATACTCGATCCCAATAGGATTCCGATACTCTATCCTAAATGGGATTGGGATACTCGATTCTAATAGGATTTGGATACTCGATCCTAACTGGATTTGGATACTCGATCCTAACTTAATTTGGATACTCGATCCTAACTGGATTTGGATACTCGATCCTAAATTGGATTGGGATACTCGACCCTAACTTGATTTGGATACTCGATCCTAACTGGATTTTGATACTCGATCCTAACTAGATTTGGATGCTCGATCCTAAATTAGATTGGGATACTCAATCCTAAACTTTATTGGGATACTCGATCCTAACTGGATTTGGATACTCGATCCTATCTGGATTTGGATACTCGTTACTAAATGGATTTTTATACTCGATCCTAACTGGATTTGGATACTCGATCCTAACTTGATTTGGATACTCGATACTAACTAGATTCGATTACTCAATACTATCTAGATTTGGATACTAGATCCTAATTTGATTTGGATACTCGATCCTAAATTGGATTGGGATACTCGACCCTAACTAGATTTTGATACTCTATCCTAACTGGATATTGATACTCGATTCTACATTGGATTGGGATACTCGATCCTAATTTGGATTAGGACACTCGATCCTAACTGGATTTGGATACACGGTCCTAAACTGGATTGCGATACTCGATCCTAACTTGATTCGAATACTCGATACTAACAAGATTCGGATACTAAAGACTAACTGGATTTGGATACTCGATCCCAATAGGATTCCGATATTTGATCCTAAATCGATTTGGATATTCAATCGTAATAGGATTTGGATACTCAATCCTAACTGTATTTGGATACTCGATCCTAAATGGATTTGGATACTCGATCCTAAATTTGATTGGGATACTCGACCCTAACTGGATTTTTATACTCGATCCTAACTAGATTTTGATACTCGATCCAAACTAGATTAAGATGTTCGATCCTAAATTGGATTGGGATACTCAATCCTAAACTTGATTGGGATACTCGATACTAACTGGATTTGGATACTCGATCCTATCTAGATTTAGATACTCGATCCTATCTGGATTTGGATACTCGATCCTATCTGGATTTGGATACTCGATACTAAATGGATTTTTATACTCGATCCTAACTGGATTTGGATACTCGATCCTAACAGGATTTAGATACTCGATCCTAAATGGATTTTGATACTCGATCCTAACTGGATTCTGATACTCTATCCTAACTGGATTTGGATACACGATCCTAAATGGATTTTGATACTCGATCCTAACTAGATTCGGATACTCGATCCTAACTTGATTCGGATACTCGATACTATTTGGTTTCGGATACTCAATACTAACTGGATTTTGATACTCGATCGTAAGAGGATTTGGATACACGATCCTAACTGGATTCAGAAACTCTATCCTAACTGGAATTTGATACTCGATCCTAATTGGATTTGGATACTTGATCCTAAATTGCATTGGGATACTCGATCCTAACAGAATTTGGATACTTGATCCTAAACTGGATTAGGATACTCGATCCTAACTTGATTTGGATACTCGATCCTAACTGGATTTGGATACTCGATCCTAATAGGATTCAGATACTCGATCCAAACTGGATTTGTTGATTTGGATACTCGATCCTAACTGGATTTAGATACTCGATCGAAAGTGGATTTGGATACTTGATCCTAAGTTTGATTTGGATACTAGATCCTAAAGTTGATTGGGATACTCGATCCTAACTTGATTCGGATACTCGATACTAACTGGATTCGAAAACTCAAGAATAACTGGATTTGGATACTCGATCCCAATAGGATTCCGATGCTCGATCCTAAATGGACTTGGATACATGATCCTAAATTGGATTGGGATACTCGATCCTAACTGGATTTGGATACTCGATCCTAAACTGGATTGGGATACTCGATCCTAACTTGATTCGGATACATGATCCTAACTGGATTTGGATACTTGATCGTAACTTAATTTGGATACTCGATCCTACCTAGATTTGGATACTCGATCCTAAATTGGATTGGGATACTCGACCCTAACTTGATTTGGATACTCGATCCTAACTGGATTTTGATACTCGATCCTAGCGAGATTTGGATACCAGATCCTAACTGGATTTAGATACTCGATCCTATCTGGATTTAGATAATCGATACTAAATGGATTTTTATACATGATCCTAACTGGATTTGGATACTCGATCCTAACAAGATTTAGATACTCGATCCTAAATGGATTTTGATACTCGATCCTAACGGGATTCAGATACTCTATCCTAAATGGATTTGGATACTCGATCCTAAATGGATTTTGATACTCGATCCTAACTAGATTCGGATACTCGATCCTAACTTGATTCGGATACTCGATACTATCTAGATTCGGATACTCAATACTAACTGGATTTTGATACTCGATCCTAATAGGATTCGGATACTCGATCCTAACTGGATTTGGATACTCGATCCTAAACTTGATTTGGATACTCAATCCTGGCTGGATTTGGATACTTGATCCTAATAGGATTCGGATACTCGATCCTAACTAGATTTGGGGATTCGGATACTCGATCCTAACTGGATTTGGATACTCGATCCTAAATGGATTTTGATACTTGATCCTAACTAGAGTTGGATAATGGATCCTAATAGTATTCGGATACTCGATCCTAACTGGATTTGGATACTCTATCCTAACTTAATTTGGATACTCCATCCTAACTGGATTTGGATACTCGATCCTAAATTGGATTGGGATACTAGAACCTAAGTGGATTTGGATACTCAATCCGAACTGGATTTTAATACCCAATCCTAACTAGATTTGGATGCTCGATCCTAAATTGGATTGGGATACTCGATCCTAAGCTTGATTGGGATACTCGATCCTAACTGGATTTGGATACTTGATCCTATCTTAATTTGGATACTCGATCCTAAATGGATTTTTATACTCGATCCTAACTGGATTTGGATACTCGATCCTAACTTGATTCAAATACATGATACTAACTAGATTCGAATACTCAATACTAACTAGATTTTAAATACTCGATCCTAACTAGATTTGGATACTTGATCCTAAATTGGATTGGGATACTCGATCCTAACTGGATTTGGATACTCGATCCTAAACTGGATTAGGATACTTGATCCTAACTTGATTTGGATACTCTATACTAACTGGATTTTGATACTCGATCCTAACAGGATTCGAATACTCGTTCCTAACTGGATTTGTGGATTTGGATACTCGATCCTAACTGGATTTAGATACTCGATCCTAAGTGGATTTGGATACTTTATCCTAAGTTTGATTTGGATACTCGATCCTAAACTTGATTGGGATACTCGATCCTAACTTGATTCGGATACTCGATACTAACTGGATTCGAACACTCAAGACTAACTGGATTTGGATACTCGATCCCAATAGGATTCCGATACTCGATCCTAAATGGATTTGGATACTCAATCCTAACTCGATTTGGATACTCGATCGTAACTGGATTTGGATACTCGATCTTAACTACATTTGTATACTCGATCCAAACTTGATCTGGATACTCGATATTAACTAGATTCGAATACTCAATACTAACTAGATTTGGATACTCGATCCTAATAGGATTCGATACTCGATCCTAAATGGATTTGGAAACTGGATCCTAATACGATTCGAATACTCGATCCTAACTGGATTTTGATACTCGATCCTGACTTAATTTGGATACTCTATCCTAACTGGATTTGGATACTCGTTCCTAAAATGGATTGGGATACTCAACCCTAACAGCATTTGGATACTCGATCCTAACTGGATATTGATACTCGATCCTAACTAGTTTTGGATGCTTGATCCTAAATTGGATTACGATACTCGATCCTAAACTTGATTGGTATACTCAATCCTATTTGGATTTGGATAATAGATCCTATCTGGATTTCGATACTCGATCCTAAATGGATTTGGATACTCGATCCTAAATGGATTTGGATACTTGATCCTAACTTGATTCGGATACTTAATACTAACTAGATTTGGATACTCAATAGTAACTAGATTTGGATACTCGATCCTAACTGGATTTGGATACTCGATCCTAAATTGGATTGGGATACTCGATCCTAACTGGATTTGGATACTCGATCCTAACTGGATTTTGATACTCGATCCTAACTGGATTTTGATACTCGATCCTAACTGGATTTTGATACTTGATCCTAGATTGGACTGGGATACTCAATCCTAAACTTGATTGGGATACTCGATCCTAACTGGATTTTGATACTCAATCCTAGATTGGATTGGGATACTCAATCTTAAACTAGATTAGGATACTCGATCCTAACTTGATTTGGATACTCGATAATAACTTGATTTGGATACTCGATCCTAATAGGATTCGAATACTTGATCCTAACTGGATTTGTGGATTTGGATGCTCGATCCTAAGTGGATTTGGATACTTGATCCTAACTGGATTTGTGGATTTGGATGCTCGATCCTAAGTGGATTTGGATACTTGATCCTATGTTTGATTAGGATGCTCGATCCTAAACTTGATTGGGATACTCGATCCTAACTTGATTCGGATACTATACACTAACTGGATTCGGATACTCAAGACTAACTGGATTTGGATACTCGATCCCAAAAGGATTCCGATACTCGATCCTAAATGGATTTGGACACTCGATCCTAATAGGATTTTGATACTCGATCCTAACTAGATTTGGATACTCGATCCTAAATTGGATTGGGGTACTCGACCCTAATTGGATTTGGATACTTGATCCTAACTAGATTTTGATATTCGATCCTAACTGGATTTTGATACTCTATTCTAGATTGGATTGGGTACTCAATCCTAAACTTGATTGGGATACTCGATCCTAACTGGATTTGGATACTCCATCCTATCTGGATTTGGATACTCTATCCTAACTGGATTTGGATAATCGATCCTAAACTTAATTTGGATACTTGATCCTAACTGTATTTGGATACTCGATAGGAAATTGGATTGGGATACTCGACCCTAACTGGATTTGGATACTTGATCCTAACTAGATTTTGATACTCGATCCTAACTAGATTTGGATGCTCGATCCTAAATTGGATTGGGTTACTCAATTCTAAACTTGATTGGGATACTCGATACTAACTGGATTCGGATACTCATGACTAACTGGATTTGGATACTCGATCCCAATAGGATTCCGATACTCGATCCTAAATGGATTTGGATACTCCATCCTAATAGGATTTGTATACTCGATCCTAACTGGATTTGGTTACTCGATCCTAAATTAAATTGGGATACTCGACCCTAACTGGATTTGGATACTCGATCCTAACTGGATTTTGATACTCGATCCTAACTGGATTTTGATACTCGATCCTAGATTGGACTGGGATACTCAATCCTAAACTTGATTGGGATACTCGATCCTAACTGGATTTTGATACTCAATCCTAGATTGGATTGGGATACTCAATCTTAAACTAGATTAGGATACTCGATCCTAACTTGATTTGGATACTCGATAATAACTGGATTTGGATACTCGATCCTAATAGGATTCGAATACTTGATCCTAACTGGATTTGTGGATTTGGATGCTCGATCCTAAGTGGATTTGGATACTTGATCCTAACTGGATTTGTGGATTTGGATGCTCGATCCTAAGTGGATTTGGATACTTGATCCTAAGTTTGATTAGGATGCTCGATCCTAAACTTGATTGGGATACTCGATCCTAACTTGATTCGGATACTATACACTAACTGGATTCGGATACTCAAGACTAACTGGATTTGGATACTCGATCCCAAAAGGATTCCGATACTCGATCCTAAATGGATTTGGACACTCGATCCTAATAGGATTTTGAAACTCGATCCTAACTAGATTTGGATACTCGATCCTAAATTGGATTGGGATACTCGACCCTAATTGGATTTGGATACTTGATCCTAACTAGATTTTGATATTCGATCCTAACTGGATTTTGATACTCTATTCTAGATTGGATTGGGTACTCAATCCTAAACTTGATTGGGATACTCGATCCTAACTGGATTTGGATACTCGATCCTATCTGGATTTGGATGCTCTATCCTAACTGGATTTGGATAATCGATCCTAAACTTAATTTGGATACTTGATCCTAACTGTATTTGGATACTCGATAGGAAATTGGATTGGGATACTCGACCCTAACTGGATTTGGATACTTGATCCTAACTAGATTTTGATACTCGATCCTAACTAGATTTGGATGCTCGATCCTAAATTGGATTGGGTTACTCAATTCTAAACTTGATTGGGATACTCGATACTAACTGGATTCGGATACTCATGACTAACTGGATTTGGATACTCGATCCCAATAGGATTCCGATACTCGATCCTATTAGGATTTGTATACTCGATCCTAACTGGATTTGGTTACTCGATCCTAAATTAAATTGGGATACTCGACCCTAACTGGATTTGGATACTCGATCCTAACTGGATTTTGATACTCGATCCTAACTGGATTTTGATACTCGATCCTAGATTGGACTGGGATACTCAATCCTAAACTTGATTGGGATACTCGATCCTAACTGGATTTTGATACTCAATCCTAGATTGGATTGGGATACTCAATCTTAAACTAGATTAGGATACTCGATCCTAACTTGATTTGGATACTCGATAATAACTAGATTTGGATACTCGATCCTAATAGGATTCGAATACTTGATCCTAACTGGATTTGTGGATTTGGATGCTCGATCCTAAGTGGATTTGGATACTTGATCCTAACTGGATTTGTGGATTTGGATGCTCGATCCTAAGTGGATTTGGATACTTGATCCTAAGTTTGATTAGGATGCTCGATCCTAAACTTGATTGGGATACTCGATCCTAACTTGATTCGGATACTATACACTAACTGGATTCGGATACTCAAGACTAACTGGATTTGGATACTCGATCCCAAAAGGATTCCGATACTCGATCCTAAATGGATTTGGACACTCGATCCTAATAGGATTTTGATACTCGATCCTAACTAGATTTGGATACTCGATCCTAAATTGGATTGGGATACTCGACCCTAATTGGATTTGGATACTTGATCCTAACTAGATTTTGATATTCGATCCTAACTGGATTTTGATACTCTATTCTAGATTGGATTAGGTACTGAATCCTAAACTTGATTGGGATACTCGATCCTAACTGGATTTGGATACTCGATCCTATCTGGATTTGGATACTCTATCCTAACTGGATTTGGATAATCGATCCTAAACTTAATTTGGATACTTGATCCTAACTGTATTTGGATACTCGATAAGAAATTGGATTGGGATACTCGACCCTAACTGGATTTGGATACTTGATCCTAACTAGATTTTGATACTCGATCCTAACTAGATTTGGATGCTCGATCCTAAATTGGATTGGGTTACTCAATTCTAAACTTGATTGGGATACTCGATACTAACTGGATTCGGATACTCATGACTAACTGGATTTGGATACTCGATCCCAATAGGATTCCGATACTCGATCCTAAATGGATTTGGATACTCGATCCTAATAGGATTTGTATACTCGATCCTAACTGGATTTGGTTACTCGATCCTAAATTAAATTGGGATACTCGACCCTAACTGGATTTGGATACTCGATCCTAACTGGATTTTGATACTCGATCCTAAGTAGATTTGGATGCTCGATCCTAAACTGGATTGGGATACTCAATCCTAAACTTTATAGCGACACTCGATCCTAACTGGATTTGTATACTCGATCCTATCTGGATTTGGATACTCGATACTAAATGGATTTTAATAGTCGATCCCAAGTGGATTTGGATACTCGATCCTAACTTTATTCGGATACTTGATACTAACTAGATTCGAATACTCAATACAAACTAGATTGGGATACTTGATCCTAACTGGATTTGGATACTCGATCCTAAATCTGATTGGGATACTCGATCCTAACAAGATTTGGATACTCGATCCTAAACTGGATTGGGATACTCGATATTAACTTGATTCGGATACTCGATACGAACTGGATTCGGATACTAAAGACAAAATGGATTTGGATACTCGATCCCAATAGGATTCTGATACTCGAACCTAAATCGATTTGGATATTCGATCGTAATAGGATTTGGATACTCGATCCTAACTGGATTTGGATACTCGATCCTAACTTAATTTGGATACTCGATCCTAACTTGATTTGGATACTCGATCCTAAATTGGATTCGGATACTAAAGACTAACTGGATTTGGATACTCGATCCCAATAGGATTCCGATATTTGATCCTAAATCGATTTGGATATTCAATCGTAATAGGATTTGGATACTCGATCCTAACTGTATTTGGATACTCGATCCTAACTGTATTTGGATACTCGATCCTAAATGGATTTGGATACTCGATCCTAAATTTGATTGGGATACTCGACCCTAACTGGATTTTTATACTCGATCCTAACTAGATTTTGATACTCGATCCAAACTAGATTAAGATGTTCGATCCTAAATTGGATTGGGATACTCAATCCTAAACTTGATTTTGATACTCGATACTAACTGGATTTGGATACTCGATCCTATCTAGATTTAGATACTCGATCCTATCTGGATTTGAATACTCGATCCTATCTGGATTTGGATACTCGATACTAAATGGATTTTTATACTCGATCCTAACTGGATTTGGATACTCGATCCTAACAGGATTTAGATACTCGATCCTAAATGGATTTTGATACTCGATCCTAAATGGATTCTGATACTCTATCCTAACTGGATTTGGATACACGATCCTAAATGGATTTTGATACTCGATCCTAACTAGATTCGGATACTCGATCCTAACTTGATTCGGATACTCGATACTATCTGGTTTCGGATACTCAATACTAACTGGTTTTTGATACTCGATCGTAAGAAGATTTGGATACACGATCCTAACTGGATTTGGAAACTCGATCCTAACTGTAATTTGATACTCGATCCTAATTGGATTTGGATACTTGATTCTAAATTGCATTTGGATACTCGATCCTAACAGAATTTGGATACTTGATCCTAAACTGGATTAGGATACTCGATCCTAACTTGATTTGGATACTCGATCCTAACTGGATTTGGATACTCGATCCTAATAGGATTCAGATACTCGATCCAAACTGGATTTGTTGATTTGGATACTCGATCCTAACTGGATTTAGATACTCGATCGAAAGTGGATTTGGATACTTGATCCTAAGTTTGATTTAGATACTAGATCCTAAAGTTGATTGGGATACTCGATCCTAACTTGATTCGGATACTCGATACTAACTTGATTCAGATACTCGATACTAACTGGATTCGAAAACTCAAGAATAACTGGATTTGGATACTCGATCCCAATAGGATTCCGATGCTCGATCCTAAATGGACTTGGATACATGATCCTAAATTGGATTGGGATACTCGATCCTAACTGGATTTGGATACTCGATCCTAAACTGGATTGGGATACTCGATCCTAACTTGATTCGGATACATGATCCTAACTGGATTTGGATACTCGATTGTAACTTAATTTGGATACTCGATCCTAACTAGATTTGGATACTCGATCCTAAATTGGATTGGGATACTCGACCCTAACTTGATTTGGATACTCGATCCTAACTGGATTTTGATACTCGATCCTAGCGAGATTTGGATACCAGATCCTAACTGGATTTAGATACTCGATCCTATCTGGATTTAGATAATCGATACTAAATGGATTTTTATACATGATCCTAACTGGATTTGGATACTCGATCCTAACAAGATTTAGATACTCGATCCTAAATGTATTTTGATACTCGATCCTAACGGGATTCAGATACTCTATCCTAAATGGATTTGGATACTCGATCCTAAATGGATTTTGATACTCGATCCTAACTAGATTCGGATACTCGATCCTAACTTGATTCGGATACTCGATACTATCTAGATTCGGATACTCAATACTAACTGGATTTTGATACTCGATCCTAATAGGATTCGGATACTCGATCCTAACTTGATTTGGATACTCGATCCTAAACTTGATTTGGATACTCAATCCTGGCTGGATTTGGATACTTGATCCTAATAGGATTCGGATACTCGATCCTAACTAGATTTGGGGATTCGGATACTCGATCCTAACTGGATTTGGATACTCGATCCTAAATGGATTTTGATACTTGATCCTAACTAGAGTTGGATAATGGATCCTAATAGTATTCGGATACTCGATCCTAACTGGATTTGGATACTCTATCCTAACTTAATTTGGATACTCCATCCTAACTGGATTTGGATACTCGATCCTAAATTGGATTGGGATACTAGAACCTAAGTGGATTTGGATACTCAATCCGAACTGGATTTTAATACCCAATCCTAACTAGATTTGGATGCTCGATCCTAAATTGGATTGGGATACTCGATCCTAAGCTTGATTGGGATACTCGATCCTAACTTGATTTGGATACTTGATCCTATCTTAATTTGGATACTCGATCCTAAATGGATTTTTATACTCGATCCTAACTGGATTTGGATACTCGATCCTAACTTGATTCAAATACATGATACTAACTAGATTCGAATACTCAATACTAACTAGATTTTAAATACTCGATCCTAACTAGATTTGGATACTTGATCCTAAATTGGATTGGGATACTCGATCCTAACTGGATTTGGATACTCGATCCTAAACTGGATTAGGATACTTGATCCTAACTTGATTTGGATACTCGATACTAACTGGATTTTGATACTCGATCCTAACAGGATTCGAATACTCGTTCCTAACTGGATTTGTGGATTTGGATACTCGATCCTAACTGGATTTAGATACTCGATCCTAAGTGGATTTGGATACTTTATCCTAAGTTTGATTTGGATACTCGATCCTAAACTTGATTGGGATACTCGATCCTAACTTGATTCGGATACTCGATACTAACTGGATTCGAACACTCAAGACTAACTGGATTTGGATACTCGATCCCAATAGGATTCCGATACTCGATCCTAAATGGATTTGGATACTCAATCCTAACTCGATTTGGATACTCGATCAAAACTGGATTTGGATACTCGATCTTAACTAGATTTGTATACTCGATCCAAACTTGATCTGGATACTCGATATTAACTAGATTCGAATACTCAATACTAACTAGATTTGGATACTCGATCCTAATAGGATTTCGATACTCGATCCTAAATGGATTTGGAAACTGGATCCTAATACGATTCGGATACTCGATCCTAACTGGATTTTGATACTCGATCCTGACTTAATTTGGATACTCTATCCTAACTGGATTTGGATACTCGTTCCTAAAATGGATTGGGATACTCAACCCTAACAGCATTTGGATACTCGATCCTAACTGGATTTTGATACTCGATCCTAACTAGTTTTGGATGCTTGATCCTAAATTGGATTACGATACTCGATCCTAAACTTGATTGGGATACTCAATCCTATTTGGATTTGGATAATAGATCCTATCTGGATTTCGATACTCGATCCTAAATGGATTTGGATACTCGATCCTAAATGGATTTGGATACTTGATCCTAACTTGATTCGGATACTTAATACTAACTAGATTTGGATACTCAATAGTAACTAGATTTGGATACTCGATCCTAACTGGATTTGGATACTCGATCCTAAATGGATTTTGATACTCGATCCTAACTGGATTTTGATACTCGATCCTAGATTGGACTGGGATACTCAATCCTAAACTTGATTGGGATACTCGATCCTAACTGGATTTTGATACTCAATCCTAGATTGGATTGGGATACTCAATCTTAAACTAGATTAGGATACTCGATCCTAACTTGATTTGGATACTCGATAATAACTGGATTTGGATACTCGATCCTAATAGGATTCGAATACTTGATCCTAACTGGATTTGTGGATTTGGATGCTCGATCCTAAGTGGATTTGGATACTTGATCCTAAGTTTGATTAGGATGCTCGATCCTAAACTTGATTGGGATACTCGATCCTAACTTGATTCGGATACTATACACTAACTGGATTCGGATACTCAAGACTAACTGGATTTGGATACTCGATCCCAAAAGGATTCCGATACTCGATCCTAAATGGATTTGGACACTCGATCCTAACTGGATTTGGATACTCGATCCTAACTTAATTTGGATACTCGATCCTAACTTGATTTGGATACTCGATCCTAAATTGGATTCGGATACTAAAGACTAACTGGATTTGGATACTCGATCCCAATAGGATTCCGATATTTGATCCTAAATCGATTTGGATATTCAATCGTAATAGGATTTGGATACTCGATCCTAACTGTATTTGGATACTCGATCCTAACTGTATTTGGATACTCGATCCTAAATGGATTTGGATACTCGATCCTAAATTTGATTGGGATACTCGACCCTAACTGGATTTTTATACTCGATCCTAACTAGGTTTTGATACTCGATCCAAACTAGATTAAGATGTTCGATCCTAAATTAGATTGGTATACTCAATCCTATTTGGATTTGGATAATAGATCCTATCTGGATTTCGATACTCGATCCTAAATGGATTTGGATACTCGATCCTAAATGGATTTGGATACTTGATCCTAACTTGATTCGGATACTTAATACTAACTAGATTTGGATACTCAATAGTAACTACATTTGGATACTCGATCCTAACTGGATTTGGATACTCGATCCTAAATTGGATTGGGATACTCGATCCTAACTGGATTTGGATACTCGATCCTAACTGGATTTTGATACTCGATCCTAACTGGATTTTGATACTCGATCCTAACTGGATTTTGATACTCGATCCTAGATTGGACTGGGATACTCAATCCTAAACTTGATTGGGATACTCGATCCTAACTGGATTTTGATACTCAATCCTAGATTGGATTGGGATACTCAATCTTAAACTAGATTAGGATACTCGATCCTAACTTGATTTGGATACTCGATAATAACTGGATTTGGATACTCGATCCTAATAGGATTCGAATACATGATCCTAACTGGATTTGTGGATTTGGATGCTCGATCCTAAGTGGATTTGGATACTTGATCCTAAGTTTGATTAGGATGCTCGATCCTAAACTTGATTGGGATACTCGATCCTAACTTGATTCGGATACTATACACTAACTGGATTCGGATACTCAAGACTAACTGGATTTGGATACTCGATCCCAAAAGGATTCCGATACTCGATCCTAAATGGATTTGGACACTCGATCCTAATAGGATTTTGTTACTCGATCCTAAGTAGATTTGGATACTCGATCCTAAATTGGATTGGGATACTCGACCCTAATTGGATTTGGATACTTGATCCTAACTAGATTTTGATATTCGATCCTAACTGGATTTTGATACTCTATTCTAGATTGGATTGGGTACTCAATCCTAAACTTGATTGGGATACTCAATCCTAACTGGATTTGGATACTCGAGCCTATCTGGATTTGGATACTCTATCCTAACTGGATTTGGATAATCGATCCTAAACTTAATTTGGATACTTGATCCTAACTGTATTTGGATACTCGATAAGAAATTGGATTGGGATACTCGACCCTAACTGGATTTGGATACTTGATCCTAACTAGATTTTGATACTCGATCCTAACTAGATTTGGATGCTCGATCCTAAATTGGATTGGGTTACTCAATTCTAAACTTGATTGGGATACTCGATACTAACTGGATTCGGATACTCATGACTAACTGGATTTGGATACTCGATCCCAATAGGATTCCGATACTCGATCCTAAATGGATTTGGATACTCGATCCTAATAGGATTTGTATACTCGATCCTAACTGGATTTGGTTACTCGATCCTAAATTAAATTGGGATACTCTACCCTAACTGGATTTGGATACTCGATCCTAACTGGATTTTGATACTCGATCCTAAGTAGATTTGGATGCTCGATCCTAAACTGGATTGGGATACTCAATCCTAAACTTTATAGCGACACTCGATCCTAACTGGATTTGTATACTCGATCCTATCTGGATTTGGATACTCGATACTAAATGGATTTTAATAGTCGATCCCAAGTGGATTTGGATACTCGATCCTAACTTTATTCGGATACTTGATACTAACTAGATTCGAATACTCAATACAAACTAGATTGGGATACTTGATCCTAACTGGATTTGGATACTCGATCCTAAATCTGATTGGGATACTCGATCCTAACAAGATTTGGATACTCGATCCTAAACTGGATTGGGATACTCGATCCTAACTTGATTCGGATACTCGATACGAACTGGATTCGGATACTCAAGACTAAATGGATTTGGATACTCGATCCCAATAGGATTCTGATACTCGATCCTAAATAGATTTGGATATTCGATCGTAATAGGATTTGGATACTCGATCCTAACTGGATTTGGATACTCGATCCTAACTTAATTTGGATACTCGATCCTAACTTGATTTGGATACTCGATCCTAAATTGGATTGGGATACTAAAGACTAACTGGATTTTGATACTCGATCCTAAGTAGATTTGGATGCTCGATCCTAAATTGGATTGGGATACTCAATCTTAAACTTTATTGTGACACTCGATCCTAACTAGATTTGGATACTCGATCCTATCTGGATTTGGATACTCGATACTAAATGGATTTTAATAGTCGATCCTAACTGGATTTGGATACTCGATCCTAACGTTATTTGGATACTCAATACTAACTAGATTCGAATACTCAATACTAACTAGATTTGGATACTCGATCCTAACTGGATTTGGATACTCGATCCTATCTGGATTTGGATACTCGGTACGAAATGTATTTTTATACTCGATCCTAACTTGATTTGGATACTCTATCCTAACTTGATTCAGATACTCGATACTAACTGGATTTGGATACTCAAGACTTACTGTAATATCCTCATTTATGCCCTAGAAGTTTTGCATGTTGTTGTTGTTGTTGTTGTTGTTGTTGTTGTATTGTTGGTTTAAATTGAGAAAAGAAAAGTATAAGTGTTTTGGGAAAGAATTTAGGGTTTAGAGACAAGTTTATATGTTGTGTATATTGTGATATATATAACATATACATTGGTCAAAAGAGTTGGTCAAGGCAAGAGGAGATATTTTTTTAGGGCATGTGAAATTACCAAAATGGGCAAGAGATAATAAAGAGAATTAAGATATGTATGAGGGCATTATAGTAATTTTCCTTTGGATGGGTATTTAATGAAGTTTGACTTTGTGATTCTTCATCATCTTTTCTTCTTTCTTTCAAGAGGTGGCCGGCTCTCCATTAGCAAAAGGGAAGGAGAAGTGTTCTTGATACTAAGATCAAATTGAAGAAGGAATTGAGAGCTTTGGTGAAAGAATTGTGGAATTTCTTCATCTAAGGTAAGTATTTTTTTTGTTTCCTTTACTTATTTTGAAGTAGTGTTGAAGTTATGATTAGGGTGATTTGTGATTTGTTGGTTTGATGATTAGATGTGTTTGTGTTGTGTTCTCAAGTGTTGAATTGGTTTTAAGTTAAGAGTTTAAATAGGTGTTGTTGTTGGAAGTGGTGGATGTTGATTTTGAAAGATGGTGATTGTAGGGTTTTGAGATGATTTGTGTTTAAGTGTAATATTAATGTGTTATGAGGTGATTCTTATGATGAATATGTGTTTAGAACATTGTTTATGTTCATTTGAAACATGTTGTATGGTGTATATTGTGATTGAGTGCAATTGAAAGAGGGTTGAAGATGGTTAGGGTTTGGTTTGGGTGACACGGCCAAAAGCAAAGGAGAGACACGGCCAAGTCATGAAAGTTTTGGGCGTGTTGAATTGGTTTTGAGAGACACGGCCGTGTCTAGTGCCTGTGTTCACTACTGTGAGTTTTGGTTTGAGTGACACGGCCACAAGCTTGGCCGTGTCCCATAACCGTGTTGCCTACTGTCCAATTGAGTTGAGAGACACGGCCACAAGCTTGGCCGTGTCCCTCATGTGTGCTGCCCGTGTCTCTCATATGGGTTAGGTAAGTTTTGTTTTCCTTGACCTAGTTGCAATGTTTTGGTTCTTCAAAGGTAGGTTGGTTCCTAAACCTAAACTTAAACACTCTAAACATACTTTAAACTATGAATGAGCTAATCAAATGCATATGAAAGATCCTAAAGCTATGAATCATATAAATTGTTCTTTGCCCTAATTGCATTGTTGAGATTTAAACAAGGTTATGTTATGCATTGTGAAAGGTAATGTGTTTTATAAATAATGTACCTTGAAATGTTATATCAAAGATGTGATATCAATGATGCTTTATGCATAATATGAATTGAAATGTGAAATGTGATACAAAGCCATTGTTATTGGCTATGATGATGATATTGAGAGAAAGAAGGCATGTATGCCTAAATGTTGATGATAATTGGAAATGGAAATGATAATTGAATAATAAATGAATTGTGTGGCTAATGTGTTATTCTATTTTCAGAGTTTGTTGTTGGTGGCATGCCTAGTAAGTGTAACAATCTCTTGAAGTTAGGTTGGATTGAATCCTTGAAGCCTAATTGAGATGTTACCACCCTTGAAGCTAGGTTGGGTTGGTTCTTGAAGCCAAGTTGGGTTGAAGCTTAGCATGCTTTGCTCCCCTTGAAGCTTGGTTGAACCTAATCCTTGAAGCCTAGTTGGGTATATGATATTGATAAATGTGATGATAGAACCAAAACATTAACTCTGAAAATTGAATGGCATATTAGTGTGTCTTGGGCCCATGCTTGTCTATGGTTAATGTGAGTCATGAATGATGCTTGCCTTAGCTTATTGTTGACGATGAATGATTAAATGAATATAAATGAGGTCTATGATAAGATGTGAAGTATGATATGCCTATAGATATATATATGTTGAGTTATAAAATGGAAAGCTATGTTATCAACTTGGCATATATGATGTTACATGCATAATATGGATTGAGAATTGGTACTGCATTGCATTAAAACATAACATTAGCATGATTATCTTACTAAGCCGTTGGCTTAGCGCGATAGTGTTTAATCGCGCAGGTAATAGAGTTGATAGAGTTGATCCCGAAAGCTCTTCAAAACCGACCGAGGGTAGACAGTGAAGAGTTGATTTTGGAGACTTAAAGATCAAAGAAAACTTGCCAATCATGTATAACTCTTTTATATTTTGTAAAGTATTGATTAAATGTACATATATGTATATTTGTAAATATGGAATTAAGCGTTTTCAAATATGTAAATATTTTATGACTTCCGCTGTGTAATAACTATATGAATGTATATTTATATATCTAATGTGTTTTATTTTAAAAGTAAATGATCTACTTTTCTATAATATATAATGATAATAGTATTGTATCTATTTAAATGTTTTGAATGTTGAAGAAATTCGTAGCATCCCTATGTTTGGTGCACTTATGCTACATTGTTGTGGTTGTAGTGTGTGTGCATTGGATGTGGGGGTGTTACACTTACAGGATTTGGATACTCGATCCCAATAGGATTTTGATACTCAATCCCAAATGGATTTGGATACTCGATCCTAATAGGATGTGGATACTCGATCCTAACTTGATTTGGATACTCGATCCTAAGTTAATTTGGATACTCGATCCTAACTGGAATTGGATACTCGATCCTAAATTGGATTGGGATACTCGATGCTAACCAGATTTGCATACTAGATCCTAACTGGATTTTGATACTCGATCCTAACTTGATTTGGATACTCGATCCTAAATTGGATTGGGATACTCGATCCTAACTTGATTGGGATAGTCGATCCTAACTAGATTTGGATGCTAGATCCTAACTTGATTTGGATACTCGATCCTAAATGGATTTTGATACTCGATCCTAACTGGATTCAGATACTCTATCCTAACTGGATTTGGATACACGATCCTAACTTGATTCGGATACTAGATACTAACTGGATTTAGATACTCAATACTAACTGGATTTGGATACTCGATCCTAATAGGATTCGGATACTCGATCCTAACTAGATTTGGATACTCGATCCTAAACTGGATTGGGATACTCGATCCTAACTGGATTTGGATACTCGATCCTAAACTG
Organism: Garcia nutans; assembly: GCA_947685225.1. Lineage (NCBI taxonomy): Eukaryota > Viridiplantae > Streptophyta > Magnoliopsida > Malpighiales > Euphorbiaceae > Garcia > Garcia nutans. Next base: position 57,857,630 of record CANTUV010000024.1, read on the forward strand.
GATTTGGATACTCGATCCTAACTGGATTCGGATACTCAACACTAACTGGATTTGGATACTCGATCCTAATAGGATTCTGATACTCGATCCTAAATGGATTTGGATACTGGATCCTAATAGGATTTGGATACTGGATCCTAATAGGATTCGGATACTCGATCCTAACTTGATTTGGATATTGGATCCTAACTTAATTTGGATACTCATTCATAAACTTGATTGGGATACTCGATCCTAAATTTGATTGGGATACTCGACCCTAACCGGATTTGGATACTCGATCCTAACTGGATTTTGATTCTCGATGCTAACTAGATTTGGATGCTCGATCCTAAATTGGATTGGGATACTCGATCCTAACTTGATTGGGATAGTCGATCCTAACTAGATTTGGATGCTAGATCCTAACTTGATTTGGATACTCGATCCTAAATGGATTTTGATACTCGATCCTAACTTGATTCAGATACTCTATCCTAACTGGATTTGGATACACGATCCTAACTTGATTCGGATACTAGATACTAACTGGATTTAGATACTCAATACTAACTGGATTTGGATACTCGATCCTAATAGGATTCGGATACTCGATCCTAACTAGATTTGGATACTCGATCCTAAACTGGATTGGGATACTCGATCCTAACTGGATTTGGATACTCGATCCTAAACTGGATTTGGATACTCGATCCTAACTGGATTCGGATACTCAAAACTAACTGGATTTGGATACTCGATCCTAATAGGATTCTGATACTCGATCCTAAATGGATTTGGATATTGGATCCTAATAGGATTTGGATACTGGATCCTAATAGGATTCGGATACTCGATCCTAACTTGATTTGGATATTGGATCCTAACTTAATTTGGATACTCATTCATAAACTTGATTGGGATACTCGATCCTAAATTTGATTGGGATACTCGACCCTAACCGGATTTGGATACTCGATCCTAACTGGATTTTGATTCTCGATGCTAACTAGATTTGGATGCTCGATCCTAAATTGGATTGGGATACTCGATCCTAAACTTGATTGGGATACTCGATCCTAACTGGTTTAGATACTCGATCCTATCTGGATTTGGATAATCGATACTAAATGGATTTTTATAATCGATCCTAACTGGATTTGGATACTCGATCCTAACAGGATTTAGATACTCGATCCTAATTGGATTTTGATACTCGATCTTAACTGGATTCAGATACTCTATCCTAACTGGATTTGGATACTCGATCCTAAATGGATTATGATAATCGATCCTAACTTGATTCGGATACTCGATCCTAAACTGGATTGGGATACTCGATCCTAACTGGATTTTGATACTCGATCCTAAACTGGATTTGGATACTCGATTCTAACTGGATTCGGATACTCAACACTAACTGGATTTGGATACTCGATCCTAATAGGATTCTGATACTCGATCCTAAATGGATTTGGATACTGGATCCTAATAGGATTTGGATACTGGATCCTAATAGGATTCGGATACTCGATCCTAACTTGATTTGGATATTGGATCCTAACTTAATTTGGATACTCATTCATAAACTTGATTGGGATACTCGATCCTAAATTTGATTGGGATACTCGACCCTAACCGGATTTGGATACTCGATCCTAACTGGATTTTGATTCTCGATGCTAACTAGATTTGGATGCTCGATCCTAAATTGGATTGGGATACTCGATCCTAACTTGCTTGGGATAGTCGATCCTAACTAGATTTGGATGCTAGATCCTAACTTGATTTGGATACTCGATCCTAAATGGATTTTGATACTCGATCCTAACTGGATTCAGATACTCTATCCTAACTGGATTTGGATACACGATCCTAACTTGATTCGGATACTAGATACTAACTGGATTTAGATACTCAATACTAACTGGATTTGGATACTCGATCCTAATAGGATTCGGATACTCGATCCTAACTAGATTTGGATACTCGATCCTAAACTGGATTGGGATACTCGATCCTAACTGGATTTGGATACTCGATCCTAAACTGGATTTGGATACTCGATCCTAACTGGATTCGGATACTCAACACTAACTGGATTTGGATACTAGATCCTAATAGGATTCTGATACTCGATCCTAAATGGATTTGGATACTGGATCCTAATAGGATTTGGATACTGGATCCTAATAGGATTCGGATACTCGATCCTAACTTGATTTGGATATTGGATCCTAACTTAATTTGGATACTCATTTATAAACTTGATTGGGATACTCGATCCTAAATTTGATTGGGATACTCGACCCTAACCGGATTTGGATACTCGATCCTAACTGGATTTTGATTCTCGATGCTAACTAGATTTGGATGCTCGATCCTAAATTGGATTGGGATACTCGATCCTAACTTGATTGGGATAGTCGATCCTAACTAGATTTGGATGCTAGATCCTAACTTGATTTGGATACTCGATCCTAAATGGATTTTGATACTCGATCCTAACTGGATTCAGATACTCTATCCTAACTGGATTTGGATACACGATCCTAACTTGATTCGGATACTAGATACTAACTGGATTTAGATACTCAATACTAACTGGATTTGGATACTCGATCCTAATAGGATTCGGATACTCGATCCTAACTAGATTTGGATACTCGATCCTAAACTGGATTGGGATACTCGATCCTAACTGGATTTGGATACTCGATCCTAAACTGGATTTGGATACTCGATCCTAACTGGATTCGGATACTCAACACTAACTGGATTTGGATACTCGATCCTAATAGGATTCTGATACTCGATCCTAAATGGATTTGGATATTGGATCCTAATAGGATTTGGATACTGGATCCTAATAGGATTCGGATACTCGATCCTAACTTGATTTGGATATTGGATCCTAACTTAATTTGGATACTCATTCATAAACTTGATTGGGATACTCGATCCTAAATTTGATTGGGATACTCGACCCTAACCGGATTTGGATACTCGATCCTAACTGGATTTTGATTCTCGATGCTAACTAGATTTGGATGCTCGATCCTAAATTGGATTGGGATACTCGATCCTAAACTTGATTGGGATACTCGATCCTAACTGGTTTAGATACTCGATCCTATCTGGATTTGGATAATCGATACTAAATGGATTTTTATAATCGATCCTAACTGGATTTGGATACTCGATCCTAACAGGATTTAGATACTCGATCCTAATTGGATTTTGATACTCGATCTTAACTGGATTCAGATACTCTATCCTAACTGGATTTGGATACTCGATCCTAAATGGATTATGATAATCTATCCTAACTTGATTCGGATACTCGATCCTAAACTGGATTGGGATACTCGATCCTAACTGGATTTTGATACTCGATCCTAAACTGGATTTGGATACTCGATCCTAACTGGATTCGGATACTCAACACTAACTGGATTTGGATACTCGATCCTAATAGGATTCTGATACTCGATCCTAAATGGATTTGGATACTGGATCCTAATAGGATTTGGATACTGGATCCTAATAGGATTCGGATACTCGATCCTAACTTGATTTGGATATTGGATCCTAACTTAATTTGGATACTCATTCATAAACTTGATTGGGATACTCGATCCTAAATTTGATTGGGATACTCGACCCTAACCGGATTTGGATACTCGATCCTAACTGGATTTTGATTCTCGATGCTAACTAGATTTGGATGCTCGATCCTAAATTGGATTGGGATACTCGATCCTAAACTTGATTGGGATACTCGATCCTAACTGGTTTAGATACTCGATCCTATCTGGATTTGGATAATCGATACTAAATGGATTTTTATAATCGATCCTAACTGGATTTGGATACTCGATCCTAACAGGATTTAGATACTCGATCCTAATTGGATTTTGATACTCGATCTTAACTGGATTCAGATACTCTATCCTAACTGGATTTGGATACTCCATCCTAAATGGATTATGATAATCGATCCTAACTTGATTCGGATACTCGATACTATCTGGATTCGGATACTCAATACTAACTGGATTTTGATACTCGATCCTAATAGTATTCGGATACTCGATCCTAACTGGATTTGGATACTCGATCCTAAACTGGATTGGGATACTCGATCCTAACTGGATTTTGATACTCGATCCTAACTGGATTTGAATACTCGACCCTAAATTGGATTGGGATACTCGACCCTAACTGGATTTGGATACTCGATCCTAACTGGATTTTGATACTCGATCATAACTTGATTTGGATACTCGATCCTAACTGGATTTGGATACTGGATCCTAAATTGGATTGGGATACTCGATCCAAACTGGATTTGGATACTCGATCCTAAATGGATTTTGATACTCTATCCTAACTGGATTCAGATACTCTATCCTAACTTGATTCGGATACTCGATCCTCAATTGATTTTGATACTCGATCCTAACTAGATTCGGATACTCGATCCTAACTGGATTTAAATACTCGATCCTAAACTTGATTAGGATACTAGATCCTAACTTGATTTGGATACTCGATCCTTACTGGATTTGGATACTCGATCCTAATACGATTCGGATACTCGATCCTAACTGGATTTTTTGATTTGGATACTCGATCCTAAGTGGATTTGGATACTCGATCCTAAGTGGATTTGGATACTTGATCCTAAGTTTGATATGGATACTCGATCATAAACTTGATTGGGATACTCGTTCCGAACTAGATTCGGATACTCGATATTAACTTGATTTGGATACTCGATACTAACTGGATTCGGATACTCATGACTAACTGGATTTGGATACTCAATCCCAATAGGATTCTGATACTCGATCCTAAATGGATTTGGATACTCGATCCTAATAGGATTTAGATACTCGATCCTAACTGGATTTAGTTACTCGATCCTAAATTGGATTTGGATACTCGACCCTAACTTGATTTGGATACTCGATCCTAACTTGATTTTGATACTCGATCCTAAGTAGATTTGGATGCTCGATCCTAAACTTGATTGGGATACTCAATCCTAAACTTTATAGCGACACTCGATCCTAACTGGATTTGGATACTCGATCCTATCTGGATTTGGATACTCGATACTAAATGGATTTTAATAGTCGATCCTAAGTGGATTTGGATACTCGATCCTAACTTTATTCGAATACTCGATACTAACTTGATTCGGATATTCGATACGAACTGGATTCGGATACTCAAGACTAAATGGATTTGGATACTCGATCCCAATAGGATTTCGATACTCGATCCTAAATGGATTTGGATATTCGATCGTAATAGGATTTGGATACTCGATCCTAACTGGATTTGGATACTCCATCCTAACTTAATTTTGATACTCGATCCTAACAGGATTTGGATACTCGATCCTAAACTGGATTGGGATACTCGACCCTAACTGGATTTGGATACTCGATCCTAACTGGATTTTGATTCTCGATCCTAACTAGATTTAGATGCTCCATCCTAAATTAAATTGTGATACTCGATCCTAAACTTGATTGGGATACTCGTTCCTAACTGGATTTAGATACTCGATCCTATCTGGATTTGGATAATCGATACTAAATGGATTTTTATACTCGTTCCTAACTGGATTCAGATACTCTATCCTAACTAAATTTGGATACTCGATCCTAAATGGATTCTAATGCTCGATCCTAACTTGATTCGGATACTCGATACTATCTTGATTCGGATACTCAATACTAACTGGATTTTGATACTCGATCCTAATAGTATTTGGATACTCGATCCTAACTGGATTTGGATACTCGATCCTAAACTTGATTTGGATACTGAATCCTAACTGGATTTGGATACTCGATCCTAAATTGGATTGGGATACTCGACTCTAACTGGATTTGGATACTCGATCCTGAATTGGATTGGGATACTCAACCCTAACTGGATTTGGATACTCGATCCTAACTGGATTTTGATACTCGATCCTAAGTAGATTTGGATGCTCGATCCTAAATTTGATTGGGATACTCATCCTAAACTTTATTGAGACACTCGATCCAAACTGGATTTGGATACTTGATCCTATCTGGATTTGGATACTCGATACTAAATGAATTTTAATAGTCGATCCTAACTGGATTTGGATACTCGATCCTAACTTTATTCGGATACTCGATACTAACTAGATTCGAATACTCAATACTAACTAGATTTGGATACTCGATCCTAACTTAATTTGGATACTCGATCCTAAATCTGATTGGGATACTCGATCCTAACATGATTTGGATACTCGATCCTAAATTGGATTGGGATACTCGATCCTAACTTGATTCGGATACTCGATATGAACTGGATTCGGATACTTAAGACTAAATGGATTTGGATACTCGATCCCAATAGGATTCCGATACTCGATCCTAAATCGATTTGGATATTCGATCGTAAATGGATTTGGATACTCGATCCTATCTGGATTTGGATACTCCATCCTAACTTAATTTGGATACTCGATCCTAACTTGATTTGGATACTCGATCCTAAACTTGATTTGGATACTCGACCCTAACCGAATTTGGATACTCGATCCTAACTGGATTTTGATTCTCGATCCTAACTAGATTTGGATGCTCGATCCTAAATTGGATTGGGATACACGATCCTAAACATGGTTGGGATACTCGATCCTAACTGGTTTAGATACTCGATCCTATCTGGATTTGGATAATCGATACTAAATGGATTTTTATACTCGATCCTAACTGGATTTGGATACTTGATCCTAACAGGATTTAGATACTCGATCCTAAATGGATTTTGATACTCGATCTTAACTAGATTCAAATACTCTATCCTAACCGGATTTGGATACTTGATCCTAAATGGATTCTGATACTCGATCCTAACTTGATTCGGATACTCGATACTATCTGGATTCGGATACTCAATACTAACTAGATTTTGATACTCGATCCTAATAGTATTCGGATACTCAATCCTAACTGGATTTGGATACGCGATCCTAAACTGGATTGAGATACTCGATCCTAACTGGATTTGGATACTCGATCCTAAATTGGATTGGGATACTCGACCCTAACTGGATTTGGATACTCGATCCTAACTGGATTTTGATACTCGATCCTAACTTGATTTGGATACTCGATCCTAACTGGATTTGGATACTCGATCCTAAATTGGATTGGGATACTCGACCCTAACTGGATTTGGATACTCGATCCTAACTGGATTTTGATACTCGATCCTAACTTGATTTGGATACTCGATCCTAACTGGATTTGGATACTCGATCCTAAATTGGATTGGGATACTCGACCCTAACTGGATTTGGATACTCGATCCTAACTGGATTTTGATACTCGATCCTAACTTGATTTGGATACTCGATCCTAACTGGATTTGGATACTCGATCCTAAATTGGATTGGGATACTCGATCCTAACTGGATTTGGATACTCGATCCTAAATGGATTTTGATACTCGATCCTAACCGGATTCAGATACTCTATCCTAACTTGATTCGGATACTCGATACGAACTGGATTCGGATACTCAAGACTAAATGGATTTGGATACTCCATCCCAATAGGATTCCGATACTCGATCCTAAATGGATTTGGATATTCGATCGTAATAGGATTTGGATACCCGATCCTAACTGGATTTGGATACTCCAACCTAACTTAATTTGGATACTCGATCCTAACAGGATTTGGATACTCGATCCTAAACTGGATTGGGATACTCGACCCTAACTGGATTTGGATACTCGATCTAACTGGATTTTGATTCTCGATCCTAACTAGATTTTGATGCTCGATCCTAAATTGGATTGTGATACTCGATCCTAAACTTGATTGGGATACTCGTTCCTAACTTGATTTAGATACTTGATCCTATCTGGATTTGGATAATCGATACTAAATGGATTTTTATACTCGATCCTAACTTGATTCAGATACTCTATCCTAACTGGATTTTGATACTCGATCCTAAATAGATTTTGATACTCGATCCTAACTTGATTCGGATACTCGATACTATCTGGATTCGGATACTCAATAGTAACTGGATTTTGATACTTGATCCTAATAGTATTCGGATACTCGATCCTAACTGGATTTGGATACTGGATCCTAAATTGGATTGGATACTCGATCCTAACTGGATTTGGATACTCGATCCTAACTGGCAATCAGACACAGGCAAAACAGATGCACTAACATATGAATGTGTGGAACCCGGATCAATCAAAGCAAGTACTGAAATATCAAATAAAGAAAAAGTACCAGCTATGACTGCCGATGCATCTGGCTGCCTCTGCATAACATACATCCTCTGGGAAGATCCAACCTCCTCTGGTCTACCCTCCCTGGATGTAGCACCTCCTCTAGAACTGAACCCTGGTCTACCTCCTCGGCTGGCACCTCTGCCTCCTCTGCCTCCCCTCACACTAGCTCGAGAAGCAGCAGAATCAACTGGCATCTGCTCCTGCCTCTCAGGACAGTCTCTCACAAAGTGGTCTGGTGATCCACACCTGAAGCATACCCCTGATCTACTATGCCTCCAACAAACGCCCCCATGTCTTCCACCACACTGGTTACACACAGATAAGGTGGATCTCTGAACTCCAGGAGTAGGAGCACTCGCTACTGAAGCTGCAGGTCTAAATCTCTGCCTCTGGAACTGCACTGACCTACCAGCTAACCTCTGACTCCTACTAACTCTAGGAACAAAGCTTCCTTTACCTCTTTTAACAGAAGAAGACCCTGCCTCAAACTGGGGCCTCCTAACCCTAACCTCTTCCTCTGAAGCAGCTGTAATAACTTGAGCTCGCTCTACACTTCGAGCTGCTGCTACAAGCTGTGAGAAATCCTGATATCTGGATCCAGCCACTAAGCACATGATCGAGGGCCTCAATCCCTCCTCAAATCGCCGACATCTATCAATCTCATCAGCAATGATACCCCCAGCATACTGACTCAGTCGAATAAACTCAACTTCATACTCAGTAACAGTCTTGCTGTCTTGCTTCAAGCTTAAGAACTCCATCTTCTTCATGTCTTTATACTCCCTAGGAGTATACTTCAACTCAAATTCCCTCAGAAAATCAGTGTAAGACAGTGTTGGAGGATCATCCATAGAATGGGGCACCGTCTTCCACCAATCGTAGGCGTCCTTCTGTAGCAAAGATCTTGCATAGTCAAATTTTTCCTCAGGGATGGCTTGTAACTGAATAAAGATCCTCTGTACTTTGTCAAGCCACTGTTCTGCTACAGCTGGGTCAGTAGTACCAAGGAAATCCTCTACTCCATATTTCCTTAGCTTATCATAGTGCCTCACTGGTACCACAGGCTGAGGGGGTGGTGGCACTGGTTGCACAGGTGCTTGCCTCATAACTTCCATCATATGTCTAAACCAGGCTGGCAGAACCTCCTCTCCAACTGGTCTACCCGACATCGAAGCAGGTGCCTCCTCAACACTATCAACTCTAGCTCCCTTAGCAGGAGCAATACTCTCGGCACTACCCTCAATCGACTGACGTGAGTGAGAATCCATCACAACCTAACACTGCAAACACAGTAGGATACTTCTTATTAAAGATCAGAGGTTGCCAATCCCAAACATGTATTTTATAACAATATCCTTACTTCCTTTAACTTGCTTCTCACTTAATATAAATATTAATACCATACTTTTAAACTTACCTAATAGGTAAACAACATTTCCCTTTTTCTCATCAAGTACCATTGATATAATTCAATTTATTTATGTTCATTCATAAGCCCGAATATTACATCATACACATTACCATTTAAATTTTACACTCCCAGTACAACTGTACGTATTAAATCTCAATATTGACTTGAAACTTTAGCGAAATCTAGATCAATCGATCTATTTAACACAATATATTAACATCTCAACCTTATTTTATTCAAACCAACATTTAACTTATCAAAATTTATCATTGGATTTCACCATATATGTATATAATATGTAACACCCCCATATTCAATGCACACATACTAAAACCACCACAATGTAGCATAAGTGCACCAAACATAGGGATGCTATGGTTTTCTTAACATTCAAAATACTTTAAATTTGATACAATACCCTTATCATTATACATTATAGAAAAGTAGATCATTTACTTATAAAACAAAACATATTAGTAATATATATATATATATACATTTAAATATTACACAGCGGAAGTTATAAAATATGTACATATTTACATATTAAACATTTCTTTACAAAATATAAAGAAGTATACATGATTGGCAAGTCTGCTCTGATCTTTAAGCTCCCAAAATGGATTCTTCAAGGTCTACTCTCACTTGGTCTTGATGAACTCTCGGGTTCACCCCTATCAACCCTATTACCTGCGCGATTAAACACTATCGCGCTAAGCCAACGGCTTAGTAAGATAAAACATGCTAATGGTATGCTTTAATGTAATGCAATGCCACATATGTTATTGATAAGATCAACATCATAAATATAAAATTAACCACATAATTATGCATTTCACAAATCATAGTCATAAGAGCATACCACATTTCAACATCTTTCCACATTCAACATTAATCAATCATACTCAATAAACAACCTCCCATTTCATTAACTCATAACATTATTTAGGACATTCATATAACCTTGACACCTATGGGCCCAACAAGTATTTAATACGATATTCAGAGTTCAAAGTTACTGCTTTGGTTAATAGTCACAATAATCACGCCTGTAGGCAATGTATATACATGTATCTCTATCCATGGATAGTGTAACAGACCCAGTCTCTTGGATCATCAACTCAACACATATGAGGAGATCCTCAACCCTGCAAGACTGTTACAAATCATATATCTCATATTCACAATTCTCATAGTGTAACAGACCCAGTCTCTTGGACCATCAACTCAACACATATGAGGAGATCCTCAACCCGGCAAGACTGTTACAAATCATCATTTCTTAGGCATGCCACCCAAATCCAGAACTCTGAAACTGAATAACATATTAAACAAACAATTCATTTATTGTATAGTTACCATTTCCATTCTCAAATTCTCATCACATTTAGGCAAACATGCCTTCTTTCTTTCAATATCATCATCATAGCCAATCACAATGGCTTTACATCACATTTCACCTCTTATTTGAATCATCATAGCATCTTTGATATAACATTTCAATATACATTATTCATGAAACACATAACCATTCACAATGCATAACATAACATTGTTCAATCTCAACAATGCAATTAGGGCAAAGAATAATTTATATCATTCATAGCTTTAAGATCTTCCATATGCATTTGTTTAGGTCAATCATTGTTTAAATGTGTTTAGGTTTAGGTTAAGGTACCAACTTACCTTAAAAGGACCAAAACAATGCAAATAGAACAAAGTATAAAAACCCTAACCCACACATTTGAGGGACACGGGCAGCCACTTGAGGGACACGGCCAAGCTTGTGGCCGTGTCACTCAACCCACTTGGACAGTAAGCAACACGGGCAAGGGACACGGCCAAGCTTGTGACCGTGTTTCTTAAACCAAAACTCACAGTAGCTAACACGGCTTGGGAACACGGCCATGTCACCCAAAAACTAATCCAACACGCCCAAAATCCCTTGGCTTGGCCGTGTCTCACATTGCTTTTGGCCGTGTCTCCCAAAACACAAACCCTAATATGCACAACTCTCCTCCAATTGCACTCAAACTCATCAAACACCATATAACATGTTTCAAATGAATGGAATCAATGTTCTAAACACAAATTCTACATGTTTAACACAATATTCCTTATTAAAACACATCAACCAAATCATTTAAACACATACCATCTCAAACCCTAAAACCAACTTTACACTTGAACTTCCACTATCAAAATCCATTTAAACTTACAACCAAACCAACCTCAATTCAATCTTTTAACTAACAATCAACTTTAACACTTGTAAACACATATCAAACACACCAATTCATCACATCAACAAATCACAATTCAATATAGACCTAACCTCAAAATTACCAAAGGAATTCAAGAGATTTCTTACCTAAGATGAAGAAATTCCACAATTCCCTTGTCAAATCCTTTGATTGCTTCTTCCATCTGCTTCTAGCACCATGAATACCTCTCTTGCTCTCTCTTCTCTTCAATGGCCGGCCTCTTCAAGAAAGAAAGAAGAAAAATGCACAAGTCAAACACCTTTTCTTCTTTTAATCTCCACCATGCATTCCACTTCAAGCAATTACTCATATACCCCTCATCATTTAACTTAGATTTTGTCTCTTATAAACCCAATTAAGTAATTTCACATGCCAATTAAAAATCTCCTCTTGCATTGACTCTCTCCCTTTGACCATTTTATATGTTATATATATCACCATATACACAACATATAAACTTGTCTCTAAACCCTATTTCTTCCCAAAACACATATACATATACTTTCCTTTTCTCAATTTAAACCAACAACAACAACAACAATAACAACAACATAATCAAAACTTCTAGACCACAAATGAGGATATTACAATTCTCCCCCTCTAAAAAGAAATTTCGTCCTCGAAATTACCTGATATCAACTCTGAAACAACTGAGGATATTGCTCTCGCATGGATTGTTCACTTTCCCAAGTTGCTTCTTCTTTTGCATGATTCTTCCAAAGAATCTTCACCAATGGCACTCTCTTGTTTCTCAACTCTTTCACATCATATGCCAATATAGCAACTGGTTCCTCTTCAAAAGTCAAATCTGGACTCACTTCGATAGATTCAATTGGCAACACATGAGATGGATCCAATCTGTACCTCCTCAACATAGAAACATGAAATACATTATGAATATGATCCAACTCAGGTGGCAAAGCAAGTCGATACGCCACTGGCCCAACTCTTTCTAACACTTCATACGGCCCAATTAACTTACCTTCCCCAAGTTCACTCCAACAAAGAAGTGTCCTACACCGTCTGCCATACAATGCTTCAAATGGTGCCATACCAATGCTGGATGGATGACTGTTGTTGTAAGCAAACTCCACAAGTGGTAAAAACCTATCCCAACTTCCAGAGAAATCGATGACACAGCTTCTCAACATATCTTCAAGAATCTGTATCACCCTCTCTGACTGTCCATCTGTCTGTGGATGAAAAGCAGTGCTGAAGTGCAGTCGAGAACCCAAAGCACTATACAAACTCTTCCAAAATCTTGAAGTAAACCTGGGATCTCGATCAGACACTAAAGAAGTTGGAACACCATGCAATTTCACAATCTCATGGATATACAGCTCAGCCAACTTCTCCAAAGAGTAATCCATCCGCACCGGAAGGAAATGAGCTGTCTTAGTCAATCTATCCACAATCACCCATATGGCATCATGTTTCCTTTGTATCAATGGCAATCTAGACACGAAGTCCATTGTCACTCTTTCCCACTTCCATTCTGGCACTGACAACGGTTGAAGCAACCCGGTTGGAACTTGATGCTCTGCTTTAACCTTCTGACAAGTGAGACATTTCGATACAAACTCAGCAATGTCTCTCTTCAACCCAATCCACCAATAATGCTGTCTCAAATCATGATATATCTTTGTATTACCCGGATGCATAGCAAACATCGACTGATGAGCTTCTTCCAAAATAACCCTTTTCAAATCAGCATCATCGGGTACACACAATCTGCTCTTGAACCAGAGACTTCCATCACTCTTCATAATAAAATCTCTACCCTTTCCACTCTGACAATCCGAAACAATCTTCTGTATCTTCTTATCGGCCAACTGAGCTTCTTTGATCTGATCTAACAAAACCGGCTTCAATTGCAACTGTGCCAATAATGCACCATCAACACAAGGTACAAAACTGGCATGCAATGCTCTCAACTCAACAAGCAACGAGAGCGAATAAACTGTTAAACCAGCTAAAGACTTCCGACTCAAGGCATCAGCAACAACATTTGCTTTACCTGGATGATAGTCAATCAAGCAGTCGTAGTCTTTAATCAATTCTAACCATCTCCTCTGACGAAGATTGAGTTCTTTCTGGACACCCAAATACTTCAAACTCTTGTGATCAGTGTAGATGAAACATTTCTCCCCAAACAGATAGTGGCGCCAAATCTTCAATGCAAACACAATGGCAGCCAATTCCAAATCATGGGTCGGATAGTTAAGCTCATGCGGTTTCAACTGTCTAGATGCATAAGCTATAACTTTCCCTTCCTGCATCAATACACACCCCAAACCTCTATGTGAAGCATCACTGAAAATCACATATGGTTTGCCTTCAACAGGTAAAGTAAGAACAGGCGCTTGAGTTAACATTTCTCTCAACTGTTCAAAGCTCGCCTGACACTGATCTGTCCACAAAAACCTCACTCCCTTACGAAGCAATCTGGTGAGTGGAGTAGCTATCAAAGAAAACCCTTTCACAAACCGCCGGTAATAGCCTGCCAAACCCAGAAAATTTCTAATCTCTGTCACAGACTTAGGTGGATTCCAATTCAGAATAGCTTCAACTTTACTTGGATCAACTCTAATGCCTTCAGCTGAAACAATATGTCCGAGAAAAGCGACTTGATCCAACCAGAACTCACACTTCGACAATTTGGCAAATAACTGCTTCTCTCTCAAAATCTGTAATACAATCCGCAGATGCTTGTCATGTTCCTCTTCATTCCGCGAATACACCAGAATGTCATCGATGAAGACTACTACAAACTGATCTAAATAGGGCGGCCTGAACACCCTATTCATCAAATCCATGAAAGCTGCAGGTGCATTCGTCAGACCAAAAAGCATAACTAGAAATTCATAATGCCCATACCTGGTCCGAAAGGCGGTTTTGGAAATGTCTTCAGCTTTAACTCTCAATTGATGGTACCCAGATCTCAAATCAATTTTAGAAAACACAGCTGCACCCTTCAATTGATCAAAAAGATCATCGATTCTAGGCAAAGGATATTTATTTTTAATAGTCACCTTGTTCAATTGCCTATAATCGATACACAACCTCATAGTACCTTCTTTCTTTTTCACAAATAGCACAGGAGCTCCCCAAGGAGAAACACTGGGGCGAATGAATCATTTATCCAACAACTCCTGTAATTGCACTTTCAACTCCCTCAATTCTGCTGGTGCCATTCTATAAGGAGTAATCGAGATAGGAGTGGTACCAGGTAACAATTCAATACCGAACTCCACCTCTCTCTCAGGAGGCAACCCTGGCAACTCCTCTGGAAACACATCCGGAAACTCAGCAACTGTGGCAATGCTATCAATAGGGGAACCCTTCACTCTAGTATCTACCACATGAGCAAGATAGGCTTCACATCCCTTTCTAATCAACCTCCTGGCTGCAACAGCTGAAACAAATAAGGAGGCCAGCTGTTCCTGCTCATTAGATACTATCACCTCTCTACCATCACCCGTTCTCAAAGAAACAATTTTCTTTTTACAATCCACCACAGCTCCATGTCGAGATAGCCAATCCATACCTAAGATCACATCATATTCCTTAAATGGCATCTCAATCAAATCCCCAAAGAACTCCTCACCCCGCACCACTACTGCACTATCTCGATGCACCTTACTCACAACCACACTATGCCCTAACGGATTTGTCACTAACACATCAAATCCTAGGGACTCAGCATGCATATCAGACACAGGCAAAACAAATGCACTAACATATGAATGTGTGGAACCCGGATCAATCAAAGCAAGTACTGAAATATCAAATAAAGAAAAAGTACCAGCTATGACTGCCGATGCATCTGGCTGCCTCTGCATAACATACATCCTCTGGGAAGATCAAACCTCCTCTGGTCTACCCTCCCTGGATGTAGCACCTCCTCTAGAACTGAACCCTGGTCTACCTCCTCGGCTGGCACCTCTGCCTCCTCTGCCTCCCCTCACACTATCTCGAGAAGCAGCAGAATCAACTGGCATCTGCTCCTGCCTCTCAGGACAGTCTCTCACAAAGTGGTCAGGTGATCCACACCTGAAGCATACCCCTGATCTACTATGCCTCCAACAAACTCCCCCATGTCTTCCACCACACTGGTTACACACAGATAAGGTGGATCTCTGAACTCCAGGAGTAGGAGCACTCGCTACTGAAGCTGCAGGTCTAAATCTCTGCCTCTGGAACTGCGCTGACCTACCAGCTAACCTCTGACTCCTACTAACTCTAGGAACAAAGCTTCCTTTACCTCTTTTAACAGAAGAAGACCCTGCCTCAAACTGGGGCCTCCTAACCCTAACCTCTTCCTCTGAAGCAGCTGCAATAACTTGAGCTCGCTCTACACTTCGAGCTGCTGCTACAAGCTGTGAGAAATCCTGATATCTGGATCCAGCCACTAAGCACATGATCGAGGGCCTCAATCCCTCCTCAAATCGCCGACATCTATCAATCTCATCAGCAATGATACCCCCAGCATACTGACTCAGTCGAATAAACTCAACTTCATTCTCAGTAACAGTCTTGCTGTCTTGCTTCAAGCTTAAGAACTCCATCTTCTTCATGTCTTTATACTCCCTAGGAGTATACTTCAACTCAAATTCCCTCAGAAAATCAGTGTAAGACAGTGTTGGAGGATCATCCATAGAATGGGGCACCGTCTTCCACCAATCGTAGGCGTCTTTCTGTAGCAAAGATCTTGCATAGTCAAATTTTTCCTCAGGGGTGGCTTGTAACTGAATAAAGATCCTCTGTACTTTGTCAAGCCACTGTTCTGCTACAGCTGGGTCAGTAGTACCAAGGAAATCCTCTGCTCCATATTTCCTTAGCTTATCATAGTGCCTCACTGGTACCACAGGCTGAGGGGGTGGTGGCACTGGTTGCACAGGTGCTTGCCTCATAACTTCCATCATATGTCTAAACCAGGCTGGTGGAACCTCCTCTCCAACTGGTCTACCCGACACCGAAGCAGGTGCCTCCTCAACACTATCAACTCTAGCTCCCTCAGCAGGAGCAATACTCTCGGCACTACCCTCAATCGACTGACGTGAGTGAGAATCCATCACAACCTAACACTGCAAACACAGTAGGATACTTCTTTTTAAAGATCAGAGGTTGCCAATCCCAAACATGTATTTTATTTCAAAACCAACTTTTTAAGTAAAAATATTCTTTTTATTACATTTTACCTAGGCTGAGAATCTCAAACCTAGGCTCTGATACCAAAACAATTGTAACACCCCCATATTCAATGCACACATACTAAAACCACCACAATGTAGCATAAGTGCACCAAACATAGGGATGCTACGGTTTTCTTAACATTCAAAACACTTTAAATTTGATACAATACCCTTATCATTATACATTATAGAAAAGTAGATCATTTACTTATAAAACAAAACATATTAGTTATATATATATACATTTAAATATTACACAGCGGAAGTTATAAAATATGTACATATTTACATATTAAACATTTCTTTACAAAATATAAAGAAGTATACATGATTGGCAAGTCTGCTCTGATCTTTAAGCTCCCAAAATGGATTCTTCAAGGTCTACTCTCACTTGGTCTTGATGAACTCTCGGGTTCACCCCTATCAACCCTATTACCTGCGCGATTAAACACTATCTCGCTAAGCCAACGGCTTAGTAAGATAAAACATGCTAATGGTATGCTTTAATGCAATGCAATGCCACATATGTTATTGATAAGATCAACATCATAAATATAAAATTAACCACATAATTTTGCATTTCACAAATCATAGTCATAAGAGCATACCACATTTCAACATCTTTCCACATTCAACATTAATCAATCATACTCAATAAACAACCTCCCATTTCATTAACTCATAACATTATTTAGGACATTCATATAACCTTGACACCTATGGGCCCAACAAGTATTTAATACGATATTCAGAGTTCAGAGTTACTGCTTTGGTTAATAGTCACAATAATCACGCCTATAGGCAATGTATATACATGTATCTCTATCCATGGATAGTGTAACAGACCCAGTCTCTTGGATCATCAACTCAACACATATAAGGAGATCCTCAACCCGGCAAGACTGTTACAAATCATATATCTCATATTCACAATTCTCATAGTGTAACAGACCCAGTCTCTTGGACCATCAACTCAACACATATGAGGAGATCCTCAACCCGGCAAGACTGTTACAAATCATCATTTCTTAGGCATGCCACCAAAATCCAGAACTCTGAAACTGAATAACATATTAAACAAACAATTCATTTATTGTATAGTTACCATTTCCATTCTCAAATTCTCATCACATTTAAGCAAACATGCCTTCTTTCTTTCAATATCATCATCATAGCCAATCACAATGGCTTTACATCACATTTCACCTCTTATTTGAATCATCATAGCATCTTTGATATAACATTTCAATATATATTATTCATGAAACACATAACCATTCACAATGCATAACATAACATTGTTCAATCTCAACAATGCAATTAGGGCAAAGAATAATTTATATCATTCATAGCTTTAAGATCTTCCATATGCATTTGTTTAGGTCAATCATTGTTTAAATGTGTTTAGGTTTAGGTTAAGGTACCAACTTACCTTAAAAGGACCAAAACAATGCAAATAGAACAAAGTATAAAAACCCTAACCCACACATTTGAGGGACACGGGCAGCCACTTGAGGGACACGGCCAAGCTTGTGGCCGTGTCACTCAACCCACTTGGACAGTAAGCAACACGGGCAAGGGACACGGCCAAGCTTGTGACCGTGTCTCTTAAACCAAAACTCACAGTAGCTAACACGGCTTGGGAACATGGCCATGTCACCCAAAAACTAATCCAACACGCCCAAAATCCCTTGGCTTGGCCGTGTCTCACATTGCTTTTGGCCGTGTCTCCCAAAACACAAACCCTAATATGCACAACTCTCCTCCAATTGCACTCAAACTCATCAAACACCATATAACATGTTTCAAATGAATGGAATCAATGTTCTAAACACAAATTCTACATGTTTAACACAATATTCCTTATTAAAACACATCAACCAAATCATTTAAACACATACCATCTCAAACCCTAAAACCAACTTTACACTTGAACTTCCACTATCAAAATCCATTTAAACTTACAACCAAACCAACCTCAATTCAATCTTTTAACTAACAATCAACTTTAACACTTGTAAACACATATCAAACACACCAATTCATCACATCAACAAATCACAATTCAATATAGACATAACCTCAAAATTACCAAAGGAATTCAAGAGATTTCTTACCTAAGATGAAGAAATTCCACAATTCCCTTGTCAAATCCTTTGATTGCTTCCTCAATCTGCTTCTAGCACCATGAATACCTCTCTTGCTCTCTCTTCTCTTCAATGGCCGGCCTCTTCAAGAAAGAAAGAAGAAAAATGCACAAGTCAAACACCTTTTCTTCTTTTAATCTCCACCATGCATTCCACTTCAAGCAATTACTCATATACCCCTCATCACTTAACTTAGCTTTTGTCTCTTATAAACCCAATTAAGTAATTTCACATGCCATATAAAAATCTCCTCTTGCATTGACTATCTCCCTTTGACCATTTTATATGTTATATATATCACCATATACACAACATATAAACTTGTCTCTAAACCCTATTTCTTCCCAAAACATATATACATATACTTTCTTTTTCTCAATTTAAACCAACAACAACAACAACAATAACAACAACATAATCAAAACTTCTAGACCACAAATGAGGATATTACAATTTGGATACTCGATCCTAACTGGATTTTGATACTCGATCCTAACTTGATTTGGATACCCGATCCTAACTGGATTTGGATACTCGATCCTAAATTGGATTAGGATACTCGATCCTAATTGGATTTGGATACTCGATCCTAATCTGGATTGGGATAATCGATCCTACTGGATTTGGATACTCGATCCTAATTGGATTTTGATACTCGATCCCAACTGGATTCAGATACTCTATCCTAACTGGATTTGGATACTCGATCCTCAATGGATTTTGATACTCGATCCTAACTTGATTTGGATACTCCATCATAACTTAATTTGGATACTTGATCCTAACAGGATTTGGATACTCGATCCTAAACTGGATTGGGATACTCGACCCTAACTGGATTTGGATACTCGATCCTAACTGGATTTTGATTCTCTATCCTAACTGGATTCAGATGCTCGATCCTAAATTGGATTGTGATACTCGATCCTAAACTTGATTGGGATACTAGATCCTAACTGGATTTAGATACTCGATCCTATCTGGATTTGGATAATCGATACTAAATGGATTTTTCTACTCGATCCTAACTGGATTCAGATACTCTATCCTAACTGGATTTGGATACTCGATCCTAAATGGATTCTGATAATCGATCCTAACTTGATTCGGATACTCGATACTATCTGGATTCAGATACTAAATACTAACTGGATTTTGATACTCGATCCTAATAGTATTCGTGTAGCACCCCTACATTCAATACATGCACACTACAAACACCACAATGTAGTATACATGCACTAAACATAGAGATGCTACGGATTTTTTTAACATTCAAAACATTTTAAATGATACCATAATTTTTCAATTGTATACATTATAGAAAGATAAGTAGTTAACTTGTAATACAAAACTAAATAGATATATATATATATAGATACATTTAGTTGTTACGCAGTGGAATTTATCAAATATTTACATATATGAAAACATTTAATTTCATATTTACAAATATACACATATGTACATTAAAATCATTACTTTACAAAATATAAAAGAGTTATACATGATTGGCAAGTCTCCTCTGATCTTTAAGTTCCCAAAATCAACTCTTCAACGTCTACTCTCACTCGGTCTCGAAGAGCTCTCGGGTTCAACCTTATTACCTGTGCGATCAAACAATATCGCGCTAAGCCAACGGCTTAGTAAGATAATTCATGCTAATGTTATGCTTTAATGCAATGCAATGCCAATTCTCAATCCATATTATACATGTAACATCATATATGCAAAGCTAACAACATACCTTTACATTTCATAACTCAACATAAATAAAAATTTCATATTTCAACATCTTATTATATACCTCATTAGTATTCATTTAATCATTCATAATTAACACTAAACAAAGACAAGCATGGGCCCAAAACACACTAATATGCCATTCAATTTTCAGAGTTAATGTTTTGGTTTTATCATCACATTTATCAATATCATAAACCCAACTAGGCTTCAAGGATTAGGTTCAACCAAGCTTCAAGGGGAGCAAAGCATGCTAAGCATCAACCCAACTTGGCTTCAAGAACCAACCCAACCTAGCTTCAAGGGTGGTAACATCTCAATTAGGCTTCAAGGATTCAATCCAACCTAACTTCAAGAGATTGTTACACTTATTAGGCATGCCACCAACAACAAACTCTGAAAATGGAATAACACATTAGCCACACAAATCATTTATTATTTAATTATCATTTCCATTCTCAACTCTCATCATAGCCAATAACAATGGCCTCATATCATATATAAGTTACCATAGCCAATCACAATGGCATTTTATTCCATCACATTATACATATAGCATTATTGATATAAACATAACCAAACACATTACTCATCACATGAGTCACAATACATGAAATATCACATTGTTCACATAGTATCATATACATTGCCATTATCATCATATGCAACAATGCAATAATACAAGATTTGTACTTATTTTACTAACAATTCATACAACTCCTAACATTTCCTTGTCCAAGATTCTTTAACCTCTTAGATCAATGATCAATCACTATCTTCAAGACTTAAATCAAAAGTAATAGCATATACTTGTTTAAGGATACACAAGAGATAATCCAATTAGGAATTAATTAGGGTAAACCTCAACCCTGACACGTTCACCCACACGGGCGTGTTCATGGCCGTGCCCTAACTCCACAACACAAAAACATTTACACGCTCAACAACATGGGCGTGTTCCTGGGCATGTAAATTCTCAAATCTTACAGTAGCTATGACACGCTTAATAACACGGGCGTGCTACTGGTCTTGTCAAACCTACTGCCTCCAACACAATTGACACGCCTAAAAACCCTGGACGTGCTCATGGGCGTGTCTGGCCACAAATCAAGACTCCGATCAAAAACAACCATACACTCAACAACACACTTCTATACATTAACATCCTCTTCAAATAATCTTAACAAAACATACTCAAAACTCATCTCAAACTTGCAATACACCCAAAACAAACCAAAACACACATCAAACACCAAACACAAAATCATCTCAAAACCCTTACCACATATACAACATCATCTCTTCCAACCACTTACTCTTTTCTTCAATCCATACTCAACATCCATCATCCAATCACTCAAACACTTCTCACATCTCAAAATCAACCAACACACTCTTAAAAATCTATCAAACTCACATATCATTTCAAATAAACACAAAGATCACAAGAGAACTTACCAAAGTTACAAAACTTCTTAAATCACCAACTTGATCACTTAATCTTTCTTCAATTTGAGCTTCACTCAACAAGATCTTCTCTTTGCCTCTTGCTTCCTTTGTTTAAGGAGGAGCCGGCCACAATGGAAAAGAAGAAGAAAAAATATCAAGAAGCAAAGTCAAATTTTGCTTTTAATCTCCACCAAGTGATCTTATCCAAGCAATTACCAAAATGCCCTTAATCATATAACTAACTTTGTCTCATATAAGCCCTTATATGTAATTGCACATTCCACATAAAATATCTCTACCCCCTTGACTCTTCAATTGACCAATTTATATGTTATATATATCATCATATACACAACATATACCATTCTCTCTTAACCCTAATTCTTTTCCCCAAAACACATATACACAAGCATTCACTTTCCAATATCTTTTCTCTTGCAATTTAACACATATATTCAATCCAATATATCACTACAACAACAATAACAACAACATCAACAACATAATCAAAACTTCTAGACCATATATGAGGGTATTACAATTCTCCCCCTCTAAAAAGAAAATTTCGTCCTCGAAATTACCTGATATCAAAGCTGAAACAACTGAGGATATTGCTCTCGCATTGTTTGCTCACTTTCCCAAGTTGCTTCTTCCTTTCCATGATTCTTCCATAGAACCTTCACCAATGGCACTCTCTTGTTTCTCAGCTCTTTCACATCATGTGCCAAGATAGCAACTGGTTCCTCTTCAAAAGTCAAATCTGGGCTCACTTCGATAGATTCAATTGGCAACACATGAGATGGATCCGATCTGTATATCCTCAACATAGAAACATGAAATACATTATGAATACGATCCAACTCAGGTGGCAAAGCAAGCCGATAAGCCACTGGCCCAACTCTTTCCAAAACTTCATACGGTCCAATGAAACGAGGACTCAATTTCCCTTTATGACCAAACCTCAAAATCTTCTTCCAAGGAGACACTTTCAGAAATACCTTATCTCCAACATCAAACTCTATATCTCTCCTTTTCAGATCTGCATAAGACTTCTGTCGGTCTGAAGCTGCTTTTAACCTGCCTCGAATCAACTTTACTTTTTCTTCAGTTTCTTGAATCAAATCAGGACCAATCAACTTATTATCTCCAAGCTCATTCCAACAAAGAGGTGTCCTACACCGTCTGCCATACAATGCTTCAAACGGTGCCATACCAATGCTGGATTGGTGACTGTTGTTATAAGCAAACTCCACAAGAGGTAAGAATCTATCACAACTTCTAAAGAAATCGATGACACAGCTTCTCAACATGTCTTCAATAATCTGTATCACCCTCTCTGACTGTCCATCCGTCTGTGGATGAAAAGCAGTACTGAAGTGTAATCGAGAACCCAAAGCACTATGCAAACTCTTCCAAAATCTGGAAGTAAACCTGGGATCTCGATCAGACACTAAAGAAGTTGGAACACCATGCAACTTCACAATCTCATGGATGTACAACTCAACCAACCTTTCCAAAGAGTAATCCATCCGAACTGGAAGGAAATGAGCTGTCTTAGTCAATCTATCCACAATCACCCAT
This sequence comes from Garcia nutans, assembly GCA_947685225.1. Classification (NCBI taxonomy): domain Eukaryota; kingdom Viridiplantae; phylum Streptophyta; class Magnoliopsida; order Malpighiales; family Euphorbiaceae; genus Garcia; species Garcia nutans. The sequence continues at coordinate 57,881,719 of CANTUV010000024.1, forward strand.
ATAGCATCATGCTTCTTTTGTGTCAATGGCAAACCAGACACAAAATCCATCGTCACTCTATCCCACTTCCATTCTGGTACTGATAATGGTTGAAGCAATCCAGTTGGAACTTGATGCTCTGCTTTAACCTTCTGATAGGTGAGACATTTCGACACAAAATCTGCAATATCTCTCTTCAAACCAATCCACCAGTAATGCTGTCTCAAATCATGATACATCTTTGTATTACCCGGATGCATAGCAAACACTGACTGATGTGCTTCTTCTAAAATGACTCTTTTCAAATCAGCATCATCAGGTACACACAATCGGTTCTTAAACCAGAGACTCCCATCACCTTTCACAACAAAATCTCTAGTCTTCCCATTCTTGCAATCTGAAATAATCTTCTGAATCTTCATATCAATCAACTGAGCCTCTTTGATCTGATCTAACAAAACTAGTTTCACATGCAACTGTGCCAACAATGCACCATCATCACAAGGTACAAAATTGGCATGCAAAGCTCTCAACTCAACAAGCAACGAGAGCGAGTAAACAGTTAAACCAGCTAAAGACTTCCGACTCAAGGCATCAGCAACAACATTTGCTTTACCTGGATGATAATCAATTAAACAGTCGTAGTCTTTAATCAATTCCAACCATCTTCTCTGCCGAAGATTGAGCTCTTTTTGAACACCCAAATATTTCAAACTTTTGTGATCAGTGTAGATAAAACATTTCTCCCCAAACAGATAGTGTCGCCAAATCTTCAATGCAAACACAATGGCTGCTAGCTCCAAATCATGGGTCAGATAGTTAAGCTTATGCGGTTTCAACTGTCGAGATGCATAAGTTATAACTTTACCTTCCTGCATCAGCACACACCCCAAACCACTATGTGAAGCATCACTGTAGATCACATATGGTTTGCCTTCTCCAGGTAAAGTAAGAACAGGTGCTTGAGTCAACATTTCTCTCAACTGCTCAAAGCTAGTCTGACACTGATCTGTCCACACAAATCTCACTCCCTTACGAAGCAATCTGGTGAGTGGAGTAGCTATCAAAGAAAACCCTTTCACAAACCGTCGGTAATAGCCTGCCAAACCCAGAAAACTTCTAACCTCTGTCACTGACTTGGGTGGACTCCAATTCAATATAGCTTCAACTTTGCTCGGATCAACTCTAATGCCTTCCACTAAAACTATATGACCGAGAAAAGCGACTTGATCCAACCAGAACTCACACTTCGACAATTTGGCAAACAACTGCTTCTCTTTCAAAATCTGCAACACAATCCGCAGATGCATATCATGTTCCTCTTCATTCCGCGAATACACCAGAATGTCATCGATGAAGACCACTACAAACTGATCCAGATAGGGCCGGAACACCCTATTCATCAAATCCATAAAAGCTGCAGGTGCATTCGTTAGACCAAAAGGCATAACTAAAAATTCATAATGCCCATACCTGGTCCGAAAGGCAGTCTTTGGAACATCTTCAGCCTTGACTCTCAGCTGATGGTACCCAGATCTCAAATCAATTTTAGAAAACACAGCTGCACCCTTCAATTGATCAAAGAGATCATCGATTCTAGGCAAAGGATATTTATTTTTAATAGTCACCTTGTTCAATTGCCTATAATCGATACACAACCTCATAGTACCATCTTTCTTCTTCACAAATATCACAGGAGCTCCCCAAGGAGAAACACTGGGGCGAATAAATCCTTTATCCAACAACTCCTGTAATTGCACTTTCAATTCCCTCAATTCTGCTGGTGCCATTCTATAAGGAGTAATAGAGATAGGAGTGGTACCAGGCAACAATTCAATACCAAACTCCACCTCTCTCTCAGGAGGTAACCCTGGCAACTCCTCTGGAAATACATCTGGGAACTCTGCAACTGTGGCAATACTATCAATAGGAGAACCCTTCACTCTAGTATCTATCACATGAGCAAGATAAGCTTCACACCCCTTTCTAATCAACCTCCTGGCTGCAACAGCTGAAACAAATAAGGAGGCTAGCTGTTCCTGCTCATTAGATACTATCACCTCTCTACCATCAACAGTTCTCAAAGAAACAATTTTCCTTTTACAGTCTACCACAGCTCCATGTCTAGATAGCCAGTCTATACCTAGAATCACATCATATTCCTTAAATGGCATCTCAATCAAGTCTCCAAGGAACTCCTCACCTTGCACCCTCACTGCACTATCTCGGTGCACTTTACTCACAATCACACTATGCCCTAACGGATTTGTCACCAACACATCAAATCCTAGGGACTCAACATGCATATCAGATACAGGCAAAACAGATGCACTAATATAAGAATGTGTGGAACTCGGATCAATCAAAGCAAGTACTGAAGTATCAAATAAAGAAAAAGTACCATCTATGACTGCCGATGCATCTGGCTGCCTCTACATAACATACATCCTCTGGGAAGATCCAACCTCCTCTGGTCTACTCTCCCTAGATGTAGCACCTCCTCTAGCACTGAACCCAGATCTGCCTCCCCTGCTGCTACCTCTGCCTGCTCGACCTCCCCTCACACTAGATCGAGAAGCTGCAGTATCAACTGACATCTGTTCTTGCCTCTCAGGACAATCTCTCACAAAGTGATTAGGTGATCAACATCTGAAACAAACCCCTACTACACCAGTCTTCCAGCAAGGACCACCATGTGGCCTACCACAATGAATGCAAATGGGTAGGGTAGATCTCTGAATCATAGGGGTCGGAGCACTTGCCACTGAAGCTGTAGGTCTAAATCTCTGCCTCTGTAACTGCACTGACCTACCAACTGACCTCTGACTCCTACTAACTCTAGGAACAAAGCTTCCTTTACCTCTCTTAACAGAAGAAGACCCTGCCTCAAAATGGGGCCTTCTCACTCTGACCTCTTCCTCTGAAGCAGCTGCAATAACTTGAGCTCGCTCTACACTTCGAGCTGCTGCCACTAGCTGGGAGAAATCGTGATATCTAGATCCAGCCACTAAGCACATGATAGAGGGCCTCAATCCCTCCTGAAACCTCCGGCATCTATCTGTCTCATCAGCTATAATGCCACCAGCATAATGGCTCAATCTAATAAACTCAACCTCATATTCAGTTACAGTCTTGCTATCTTGCTTCAAGCTTAAGAACTCCATCTTCTTCATGTCTTTGTACTCCCTAGGAGTATACTTCAACTCAAACTCTCTCAGAAAATCCGCATATGACAAGGTTGGTGGATCATCCATAGAATGGGGCACTGTCCTCCACCAGTCATATGCATCCTTCTGTAGCAAAGATCTTGCATAATCAAAATTTTCCTCCGAGGTGGCTTGCAACTGAATAAAGATCCTCTGTACTTTGTCAAGCCACTGTTCTGCTACAGCTGGATCAGTAGTACCAAGGAAATCCTCCGCTCCATACTTCCTTAGTTTATCATAGTGCCTCACTGGTACCATAGGCTGAGGGGGTGGTGGCACTGGTTGCACTGGTGCTTGCCTCAAAGCTTCTACCACATGCCTAACCCAAGCTGGTGGAACCTCCTCACCAACTGGTCTACCCGACACCGAAGCAGGTGCGTCCTCAGCACTAACAACCCTAACTCCATCACCAGGGACAATACTCTCAGCACTACCCTCAACTGACTGGCGTGAGTGAGAATCCATCACAACCTAACACTGCAAACACAGTAGAATACTTCTTATTAAAGATCAGAGATTGCCAATCCCAAACATATATGTTATTCAAAAACCACTTTTTAAAATCAAAATAGTCTTTTTCTTACATTTTACCTAGGTTGAGAATCTCAAACCTAGGCTCTGATACCAAAACAATTGTAACAACCCTACATTCAATACATGCACACTACAAACACCACAATGTAGTATACATGCACTAAACATAGAGATGCTACGGATTTTTTTAACATTCAAAACATTTTAAATGATACCATAATTTTTCAATTGTATACATTATAGAAAGATAAGTAGTTAACTTGTAATACAAAACTAAATAGATATATATAGATACATTTAGTTGTTACGCAGCGGAATTTATCAAATATTTACATATATGAAAACATTTAATTTCATATTTACAAATATACACATATGTACATTAAAATCATTACTTTACAAAATATAAAAGAGTTATACATGATTGGCAAGTCTCCTCTGATCTTTAAGTTCCCAAAATCAACTCTTCAACGTCTACTCTCACTCGGTCTCGAAGAGCTCTCGGGTTCAACCCTATTACCTGCGCGATCAAACACTATCGCGCTAAGCCAACGGCTTAGTAAGATAATTCATGCTAATGTTATGCTTTAATGCAATGCAATGCCAATTCTCAATCCATATTATACATGTAACATCATATATGCAAAGCTAACAACATACCTTTACATTTCATAACTCAACATAAATAGACATATCATATTTCAACATCTTATTATATACCTCATTAGTATTCATTTAATCATTCATAATTAACACTAAACAAAGACAAGCATGGGCCCAAAACACACTAATATGCCATTCAATTTTCAGAGTTAATGTTTTGGTTTTATCATCACATTTATCAATATCATAAACCCAACTAGGCTTCAAGGATTAGGTTCAACCAAGCTTCAAGGGGAGCAAAGCATGCTAAGCATCAACCCAACTTGGCTTCAAGAACCAACCCAACCTAGCTTCAAGGGTGGTAACATCTCAATTAGGCTTCAAGGATTCAATCCAACCTAACTTCAAGAGATTGTTACACTTATTAGGCATGCCACCAACAACAAACTCTGAAAATGGAATAACACATTAGCCACACAAATCATTTATTATTTAATTATCATTTCCATTCTCAACTCTCATCATAGCCAATAACAATGGCCTCATATCACATATAAGTTACCATAGCCAATCACAATGGCATTTTATTCCATCACATTATACATATAGCATTATTGATATAAACATAACCAAACACATTACTCATCACATGAGTCACAATACATGAAATATCACATTGTTCACATAGTATCATATACATTGCCATTATCATCATATGCAACAATGCAATAATACAAGATTTGTACTTATTTTACTAACAATTCATACAACTCCTAACATTTCCTTGTCCAAGATTCTTTAACCTCTTAGATCAATGATCAATCACTATCTTCAAGACTTAAATCAAAAGTAATATCATATACTTGTTTAAGGATACACAAGAGATAATCCAATTAGGAATTAATTAGGGCAAACCTCAACCCTGACATGTTCAACCACACGGGCGTGTTCATGGCCGTGCCCTAACTCCACAACACAGAAACATTTACACGCTCAACAACATGGGCGTGTTCCTGGGCGTGTAAATTCTCAAATCTTACAGTAGCTATGACACGCTCAATAACACGGGCGTGCTACTGGTCGTGTCAAACCTACTGCCTCCAACACAATTGACACGCCTAAAAACCGTGGACGTGCTCATGGGCGTGTCCGGCCACAAATCAAGACTCCGATCAAAAACAACCATACACTCAACAACACACTTCTATACATTAACATCCTCTTCAAATAATCTTAACAAAACATACTCAAAACTCATCTCAAACTTGCAATACACCCAAAACAAACCAAAACACACATCAAACACCAAACACAAAATCATCTCAAAACCCTTACCACATATACAACATCATCTCTTCCAACCACTTACTCTTTTCTTCAATCCATACTCAACATCCATCATCCAATCACTCAAACACTTCTCACATCTCAAAATCAACCAACACACTCTTAAAAATCTATCAAACTCACATATCATTTCAAATAAACACAAAGATCACAAGAGAACTTACCAAAGTTACAAAACTTCTTGAATCACCAACTTGATCACTTAATCTTTCTTCAATTTGAGCTTCACTCAACAAGATCTTCTCTTTGCCTCTTGCTTCCTTTGTTTAAGGAGGAGCCGGCCACAATGGAAAAGAAGAAGAAAAAATATCAAGAAGCAAAGTCAAATTTTGCTTTTAATCTCCACCAAGTGATCTTATCCAAGCAATTACCAAAATGCCCTCAATCATATAACTAACTTTGTCTCATATAAGCCCTTATATGTAATTGCACATTCCACATAAAATATCTCTACCCCCTTGACTCTTCATTTGACCAATTTATATGTTATATATATCATCATATACACAACATATACCATTCTCTCTAAACCCTAATTCTTTTCCCCAAAACACATATACACAAGCATTCACTTTCCAATATCTTTTCTCTTGCAATTTAACACATATATTCAATCCAATATATCACTACAACAACAATAACAACAACATCAACAACATAATCAAAACTTCTAGACCATATATGAGGGTATTACAATTCGGATACTCGATCCTAACTGGATTTGGATACACGATCCTAAATTGAATTGGGATACTCGACCCTAACTGGATTTAGATACTCGATCCTAACTGGATTTTGATTCTCGATCCTAACTAGATTTAGATGCTCGATCCTAAATTGGATTGTGATACTCGATCCTAAACTTGATTTGGATACTCGTTCCTAACTGGATTTAGATACTCGATCCTATCTGGATTTGGATAATCGACACTAAATGGATTTTTATACTCGATACTAACTGGATTCAGATACTCTATCCTAACTAGATTTGGATACTCGATCCTAAATGGATTCTGATACTCGATCCTAACTTGATTCGGATACCCGATACTATCTGGATTCGGATACTCAATACTAACTGGATTTTGATACTCGATCCTAATAGTATTCGGATACTCGATCCTAACTGGATTTGGATACTCGATCCTAAATTGGATTGGGATACTCGATCCTAACTGGATTTGGATACTCGATCCTAACTGGATTTGGATACACGATCCTAAATTGAATTGGGATACTCGACCCTAACTGGATTTGGATACTCGATCCTAACTGGATTTTGATACTCGATCCTAACTTGATTTGGATACTCGATCCTAACGGGATTTGGATACTCGATCCTAAATTGGATTGGGATACTCGATCCTAATTGTATTTGGATACTCGATCCTAATCTGGATTGGGATAATCGATCCTAACTGGATTTGGATACTCGATCCTAATTGGATTTTGATACTCGATCCCAACTGGATTCATATACTCTATCCTAACTGGATTTGGATACTCGATCCTCAATGGATTTTGATTCTCGATCCTAACTGGATTTGGATACTCCATCATAACTTAATTTGGATACTTGATCCTAACAGGATTTGGATACTCGATCCTAAACTGGATTGGGATACTCGACCCTAACTGGATTTGGATACTCTATCCTAACTGGATTTTGATTCTCGATCCTAACTGGATTCAGATGCTCGATCCTAAATTGGATTGTGATACTCGATCCTAAACTTGATTGGGATACTCTATCCTAACTGGATTTAGATACTCGATCCTATCTGGATTTGGATAATCGATACTAAATGGATTTTTATACTCGATCCTAACTGGATTCAGATACTCTATCCTAACTGGATTTGGATACTCGATCCTAAATGGATTCTGATAATCGATCCTAACTTGATTCGGATACTCGATACTATCTGGATTCAGATACTAAATACTAACTGGATTTTGATACTCGATCCAAATAGTATTCGGATACTCGATCCTAACTGGATTTGGATACTCGATCCTAAACTGGATTGGGATACTTGATCGTAACTGGATTTGGATACTCAATCCAAACTGGATTTGGATGCTCGATCCTAAATTGAATTGGGATACTCTACCCTAACTGGATTTGGATACTCGATCCTAACTGGATTTTGATACTCGATCCTAACTTGATTTGGATACTCGATCCTAACTGGATTTGGATACTCGATCCTAAATTGGATTGGGATACTCGATCCTAATTGGATTTGCATACTCGATCCTAAACTTGATTGGGATACTCGATCCTAATTGAATTTGGATAGTCGATCCTTATTGGATTTTGATACTCGATCCTAACTGGACTCAGATATTCTATCCTAACTGGATTTGGATACTCGATCCTCAATGGACTTTGATACTCGATCCTAACTTGATTCGGATACTCGATACTATTTGGATTTGGATACTCAATACTAACTGGATTTGGATACTCGATCCTAATGGGATTCTGATACTCGATCCTAACTTGATTTGGATACTCGATCCTAAACTGGATTGGGATACTCGATCCTAATTGGATTTGGATTCTCGATCCTAAACTGGATTTGGATACTCGATCCTAACTGGATTCGGATACTCAATACTAACTAGATTTGGATTCTCGATCCTAATAGGATTCCGATACTCGATCCTAAATGGATTTGGATACTGAATCCCAATAGGATTCAGATACTCGATCCTAACTGGATTTGGACACTCGATCCTAACTTAATTTGGATACTCGTTCATAACTTGATTTGGATACTCGATCCTAAATTGGATTGGGATACTCGACCCTAACTGGATTTGGATACACGATCCTAACTGGATTTCATACTCTATCCTAACTAGATTTGGATGCTCGATCCTAAATTGGATTGGGATGCTCAATCCTAAACTTGATTGGGATACTCGATCCTAACTGGATTTGGATACTCGATCCTATCTGGATTTGGATTCTCGATCCTAACTTGATTTAGATACTCGATAGTTACTAGATTCGAATACTCCATACTAACTAGATTTGGATACTCAATCCTAACTAGATTTGGATACTTGATCCTAAATTGGATTGGGATACTCGATCCTAACTGGATTTAGATACTCGATCCTAAACTTGATTAGGATACTCGATCCTAACTTGATTTTGATACTCGATCCTTACTGGATTTTGATACTCGATCCTAATAGGATTCGGATACTCGATCCTAACTGGATTTGTGGATTTGGATACTCGATCCTAACTTGATTTAGATACTCGATCCTAAGTGGATTTGGATACTCGATCCTATGTTTGATTTGGATACTCGATCCTAAACTTGATTGGGATACTCGATCCAAACTTGATTTGGATACTCGAAACTAACTGGATTCGAATACTCAATACTAACTAGATTTGGATACTCGATCCCAATAGGATTCCGATACTCGATCCTAATTGGATTTGGATACTCGACCTTAACAGGATTTGGATAGTCAATCCTTACTGGATTTGGATACTCGATCTTAACGAGATTCGGATACTCGATTCTAACTTTATTCGGATACTTGATACTAACTGGATTCGAATACTCAATACTAACTAGATTTAGATACTCGATCCTATTAGGATTCCGATACTCGATCCTAAATGGATTTGGAAACTAGATCCTAATAAGATTCGGATACTCGATCCTAACTGGATTTGGATACTCGATCCTAACTTAATTTGGATACTCTATCCTAACTGGATTTGGATACTCGATCCTAAATTGGATTGGGATACTCGACCCTAACTGGATTTGGATACTCGATCCTAACTGGATTTTGATACTTCATCCTAACTAGATGTGGATGCTCGATCCTAAATTGGATTGGGATACTCGATCCTAAACTTGATTGGGATACTTAATCCTTACTGGATTTGGATACTCTATCCTATCTGGATTTGGATACTCGATCCTAAATGGATTTTTATACTCGATCCTAACTGGATTTGGATACTCGATCCTAATTGGATTCAGATACTCAATACTAACTAGATTCGAATACTCAGTACTAACTAGATTTGGATACTCGATCCTAAATTGATTGGGATACTCGATCCTAACTGGATTTGGATACTTGATCCTAAATTGGATTAGGATACTCGATCGTAACTTGATTTGGATACTAGATAATCACTGGATTTGGATACTCGATCCAAATAGGATTCGGATACTCGATTCTATTTGGATTTGTGGATTTGGTTACTCGATCCTAAGTGGATTTGGATACTCGATCCTAAGTGGATTTGGATACTTGATCCTAAGTTTGATTGGGATGCTCGATCCTAACTTGATTCAGATAGTCGATACTAACTTGATTCGGATACTAGATACTAACTGGATTCAGATACTCAAGACTAACTGGATTTGGATACTTGATCCCAATAGGATTCTGATACTCGATCCTAAATGGATTTGGATACTCGATCCTAATACGATTTGGGTACTCGATCCTAACAGGATTTGGATACTCAATCCTAAATTGGATTGGGATACTCGACCCTAACTGGATTTGGATACTCGATCCTAACAGGATTTTGATACTCGATCCTAACTAGATGTGGATGCTTGATCCTAAATTGGATTGGGATACTCAATCCTAAACTTGATTAGGATACTCGATCCTAACTGGATTTGGATACTCGATCCTACCTGGATTCGGATACACGATCCTAACTAGATTTGGATACTCGATCCTAACTTAATTTGGATACTTGATTCTAACTGGATTTGGATACTCGACCCTAACTGGATTTGGATACTCGATCCTAACTGGATTTTGATACTCGATCCTAACTAGATTTGGATGCTCGATCCTAAATTGGATTGGGATGCTCGATCCTAACTGGATTTAGATACTCGATCATAAACTTGATTGGGATGCTCGATCCTAAACTTGATTGGGATACTCGATCCTAACTGGATTTGGATACTCAATTCTATCTGGATTTGGATACTCGATCCTAAATGGATTTTTATACTCGATCCTAATTGGATTTGGATACTCGATCCTAACTGGATTTGGATACTCGATCCTATCTGGATTTGGATACTCGATCCTAAATGGATTTTTATACTCGATCCTAACTGGATTTGGATACTCGATCCTAACTCGATTTAGATACTCGATCCTAAACTTGATTAGGATACTCGATCCTAACTTGATTTGGATACAAGATCCTAACTGGATTTGGATACTCGATCCTAATTGGATTTGTGGATTTGGATACTCGATCCTAACTGGATTTAGATACTCGATCCTAAGTTGATTTGGATACTTGATCCTAAGTTTGATTTGGATACTCGATCCTAAACATGATTGGGATACTCGATCCTAACTTGATTCGCATACTCGATACTAACTGGATTCGAATACTCAAAACTAACTGGATTTGGATACTCGATCCCAATTGGATTTGGATACTCGATCCTAACTGGATTTGGAAACTCGATCCTAACATGATTTGGATACTCGATCTTAACTAGATTTGGATATTCGATCCTAACTTGATTCGGATACACGATACTAACTGGTTTCGAATACTCAATACTAACTAGATTTGGATACTCGATCCTAATAGGATTCCGATACTCGATCCTAAATGGATTTGGAAACTGGATCCTAATAGGATTCGGATACTCAATCAAACTGGATTTGGATACTCGATCCTAACTTAATTTTGATACTCTATCCTAACAAGATTTGGATACTTGATCCTAAATTGGATTGGGATACTCGACCCTAACTGGATTTGGATACTCGATCTGTAACACCCCGATACCCTATATAAGTACTATGCGTATACCTAGTATACATACAGTAAATATATGAAGTATAAGGATGTCACTTTTCGTTACCTTTTAAAAACCTGTAACAGAGTTCAAACCATAATACATTAATTTAAATAACATTTACAAAATCATTATCTTTATTAAAACTTCATTTATACATATAAATACTCTCTCGTCAGAAATATATCATAATTAAAATTTATACATGTATGCATTACCCTCTAGTTGGTCTCGACAAACTTTACTCTTCTTGTGGCATAACAAAAGACTTCATATCTTCCATCTATATACCTGCGCGAATAAACACCCGCGCTAAGCCCGAGAGCTTAGTAGTCCAAATATAAAATATAAACATATAGTATAGAAGTATTAATATATAATGATACATCGATTCAATATATAATTAGTTCTTATCATATCTTCTTTTCTTTTTAATTTTATCTTTAATATATCCTAGCTAATTTCATATATGATGTATATATATACATAATATTATCACCAACCCCAATGCATCACCAATACTCAAAACCAATATATTAATACCCCTACATTATATATATACCACACCAACCATTATTGCAATACACACTTTACATATCATACCAATTATTATTGCAATACACACATTACATATCATACACTCATTATTGCAATACACACATTACACATCATATCACTCATTATTGCAATACACAATTTACATATCATATAAATCATAAATCATATTTCCAATAAAGACAACCTTTATCATCAACCACAATTCATTTACATATTACACTTAATAACATTATATTATTCACAATTCACCAAGCATAATTCATTATTAATACTCACAATCAATATTTCAATACTTGCATTTCACATTGACAATAAAGACAGACTCGGGCCCAAAACACTAATATGTTATTCAAAGTTCAGAGTTACTGCTTTGGTTCATAGTCACAATCATCACGCCCGTAGGCAATGTATATACATGTATCTCTATCCATGGATAGTGTAACAGACCCAGTCTCTTGGACCATCAACTCAACACATATGAGGAGATCCTCAACCTGGCAAGACTGTTACAAATCATATATCTCATATTCACAATTCTCATAGTGTAACAGACCCAGTCTCTTGGACCATCAACTCAACACATATGAGGAGATCCTCAACCCGGCAAGACTGTTACCTTTCATCATTTCTTAGGCATGCCACCCAAATCCAGAACTCTGAAACTGAATAACATATTAAACAAACAATTCATTTATTATTTCATTATCAATCTCATCATCAATTAGGCCAACATGCCTTATCTCTTTCAATTGAATTATCATAGCCAATCACAATGGCTTCATATCATATCATATCTCAATCCATATGATACATATAGCATCATTTATATCACATTTCAAAGTATATTATTCATATAATACATTGCCATACACAAGATTCACAATGCATATAACATAACATTTTCTCACTTCTCAAAACACATTAACATCATTCATTACTAGAGCATTTATCATAACAAATTGCACATACCTTAAGAATGATCCTCATTTCTTCCTACCTTTCCCATTTCATATTTCATCCTTTATATATATTCTTCATTTACATTCACAATATAATAGCTTATTTAACACTTTCATCCCAATGTGTTAATGTTCAAAGACATATAAGGATATACAATCAAATAGGGTTTATGCTTACCTTGTTAATGATCTTCACATCCTTCACATCATTCAATCATCACCTTAGTCCAATTATGTTAACAATATAATAGATCACTTAACACATTTGCAAACAAACATGTTAAGCCTCAAATTATGTAATTAAATACAATCATATGTATTGGTACTTACCTCAAGAACTAGTCCCATCAATCTATACATTTCTTTTCTTTCCAAGAATTCTCCACATTTAGGTTAATGCAACCCAATCTCTTCAAAACCTTTGAGGGACACGGGCAGCACCACTTGAGGGACACGGTTAGGGCAATTCAACCTCTTCACAATCTAATCCAAAAGGAATATTAGCAAAATGACCATATGAATAGTACATTCTGGTTTAAGACTCCATTTTATCCTTATTTTGAAAAATTGTATAAAATAACCTTCTTGACTAAAAATTCTAAAATTTTTACAGAATTTAGTTTTGTATCTTAAAATCATTCCTTTAAAATTTCAGATCAAACTGAACACAAAATCTTGGTCAAATAGTTCACCTAACCAGACTGCCCCAATTGCCCTGCATCCTGGCAGCAGTTCTGAACTTTGTGAATTCCATAAATCAAATTCAATCAACGTGGTTCCAAATTATTTTTCTCAAATACTAGACTCACTAAGCAACAACATATCCAAAATTCAATTGGATATGAATTTTCTACATTTTATTAAAAATCCCGAAATATAGCTGTCTCAGTTAAGGTACCTGCTGGAACAGGTCTAATAAAAATAATCTTTCTAAACTCATAACCATTCCAAAATCGAATCAACATATTTTTCAGTCATTCTAGACTCATAGAGGCACAACATATCAAAAATTCACTTCAAGAACATTTTTCTATAATTAATTAAAAATCATACAAGTCACAGCCTTTACTAATTGTAAAACAGAAAAAAATTCACTAAACACAACTCTTACTCTTCCATCACCAACACCAACCTAGCTTCTTATCTTTAATTGCATTTCAACACTTTTACACACACCATACACAAACACACTCCATCAAACTCAAACAAAATTCCAAATAGAACAAGAGAAATCAAGAGAAAACTTACCTTAAATGAAGAAATTCCACAAATCTCTAACCAAAACCCTTGATTCCTTCTTCAATTTGATTATAGAACTTCAAACACCTCCCTAGCTCTTTCTCTTCTTCAATGGCCGGCCTCTTCAAGAAAGAAAGAAGAAAATACCAACAAGTCAACCACTTTTCTTCTTTTAATCTCCACCATGCAACTTAACCAAAGAAAATTACCTCCATGCCCTTCATCCATTTAATTAATCTTTTGTCTCATATATACCCATATATATAATTTCACATCCCACAAATAAATATCATCTTGTATTGACCAACCCTTTCGACCAATGTATATGTTAGTTATACAACCATATAAACAACATATACACTTCTCTCTACACCCTCTTTTCTTCTCAAAACACAAATACCTATACATTCTTTTCCCAACTTCTTTTCTCTTGTAATTTAACACATATATTCAATCCAATATATAACAATAACATAATCAAAACTTTTAAGGTATACATGAGGATATTACAATTCTCTCCCCCTTAAATAATTTCGTCCTCGAAATTATCTAGCATAATTGTAATCCATTCATAATACTATACCATCTTAACTTCCATATGAAGTTAATTATACGCTTAAGTCATTATATCATCAAATTATATAGCTTCAACTCTCCTCTTTAGAATCAACCACCTTCTTTAAATTCCATAACTCATCATTCTATATGTTTATACATCTTGTTATTTCCTTAATCAAACATTCAAAAGAACTCATTACATTTCTTGTTAGTGTCTTTATATAAGAATCAGATCATTCTATAGTACACTTATACTCCATCTAATCTTTATATTTAATATATTTTGTTATTTCACTTCTGTATAATTACTCTCTTAACTTTAACATAAAAAATCATTGACTTATATCTGAACATTAATTATCCCTTCATTACAATCACTGTCTAAATAGACATTTATCACCCTCAATAGATAACAAAATCCTGATTTTTCATAAATGGAGTTATTTCTTTAGCATGCTTTTCACTTAACCTGCATATTAATACATTATCTTTCAACTTATTTATAAATAACCAATCTTTTTCTCTTCTTATCATGATTAACAACTACTATACTCCACTCATTCATGTCCAATCACACTTTAAAATTTACATCATATACATTATCATGTAAATACCTATTTTCTTAATACAACTATACACATTAAATTTTATTAACGATCCATAATCTTAGCCAAATCCAGATCAATTAATCTATCTGTCACAATATACCCACGTTCCAATCTTGTTCAATTCCAACCAACGATTAAGTAATCTAACTTATCATGAAATTTCACAATTTTCATATAAGTATAAATATAACTTAATTCCATAAGAGCAAACTTATATTCAATTTCTGCTCTCTTTCAATCTATTTTCAGTCAAATCATCATGATAACAAATCACTTCTAATATCTTTTAATATACACATAGTTTATTCTTTATTATCTTAGTATAATTTCCACCAATTCTCATAAAATGTTATATCATACTTAATATCTATAATTCATTCACTCAAACTTTGAGTTCATTCCCTTAAACCTCAAGTTACATACCATAAACATATTCAGTATAACTTTCATTCATATAATATAATTTCTCCCTTTTACTAACTCTTAACATTTCCTATCATTGGTATATTTATTTTGATTACCTTTTTGTCATATTATCCATAACTCAACACATTTCAAAATTTATTTTTTTTTTCACAGTTATAACCAAATTCTTAACATAAAAAAAAATAATAAGGTACAACTTTAACCATCATAATTTCTAACTATACTTCTCAAACAAAATTGTCAACCTCACTAAATCCGTATTACAATCATTATATCTAAGATCCAAATCCATGGATAACAAATTAACCGATCCAAAATACTGAACAAAACACATGACTTTAAGAGATTAATATTCAAACCTAGAACTTTCAATTCAATACTGTTCTTTTATAATTCTATTCTCAATCTTAACATTTTTAGTATAACAGAAGTTAACACATTCCAGCTTCGTTTCAACCAATTTGTATTCGCTTATATGATCCTTATCAACTTAACTCATGCTTTAACAATATTACTATATACATATTCAATCATATACAGTTCTTATACAATTTCTATTCATCACTTCATTTCTAATCCATCTACAATCTCTTATAATATAATTACATAGAACTTTTCATATGTGAATACTTTGAAACTCTAAATATAATATAATCATCAAGTTCAATACTCATTATAACAATTTCCACTGTCCAATATTACTCAAGTTCTTTCCATTCTCACTTCCATCACATAATCCATCTAGCTTTACACAGTTCAAGACCTAATCTCTCTTAGGTCCACTAATACATATAACATTGTTTTTCCATATTACTAATTCTATAATTATACCACATATATCTTCATAAGCCATCCTCATAATGTGATTCACAAATGTGTTTATATATCATAATTTCATTCATATTGGAAAACTCAATTCACATATCATATACATGTATACACTTAATTATATGCTCTTATAGTATTTTCCTTTTTCATACATTCAATACAAATTTAGTGTTTATCATTTTCTTTTAAACACTATCCTTCTCATTCTTCCAATATGATATAAAGTATTTATTCACACTACAAACATATATATATTCCGACTATAGTAACACTTCATATTCATCTCAGTCACATTCCCAATGTGACATCTCTTTCACTTTCGTCTTTAAAAATATTTAATACACTCCCATATTCATTCTTACCCTGTTCAGTAAAATGACTTAAAATAACTCATTTCTATTTACTTATCCACTTCCTTGATTATTTCAAAACAAATTCTCATACTATCAATCACATTACTCAATTCATAATACTTCCATATGCAATACTAGTCATTTCACTTAGCTCATGCATTGCATATACAGTTAACTATCAATATCCCAATAATCTTTATCAAATTCCACTAAAACTTTAACTTCTCAATTTACTACTTCGTTTAAGCTTCAATTTGCCAAACTCATCTTTTCTATCATCACTTTAAAAACATCTTACAAATATATATCACAAAGCAATATTAAAACATATAATTTCCACAATCATAAAGCTCACTTCAAAAATCTCAAATATCACATATTATCACCATTACCATGAGCTTTCACAATATCCAAGCATCTCACATTTCTAACATTGAATTTACCATGTTCGCATTAAAATAACAATATCAACTTATTTTCTTACTTAACCAATATCATCTCTTTTTCCTTTAAACAAAACCTTAATTTTATATACATATATCCCAACTTTAAATAATAACACTTTGTCTATACTAACTAACTCATTCACTATTCCACCATTCTTTCCTCATTTTAGTAACATATCTTTCAATAATAACAATCCAGCAATATTTTCTCTGTCTAACAACCTCAACATAAACATTATTATAAAGAGGTTCAAAGTATAAAGGAAATAATACATATTTTAATCTTGATTTTGATTGCTACTTATTTTCAACTTTATTCTCCTTTTTATTTCTTTATGTTTCAATTCACATTATGCCCTACATAATATTGCTCATAAATATCAACATTACATTTCATGTTGCACACAACATGACATTTTTCATATGCATCATTAATATACAAATATCACATTACATTTCACAATGCGTTTCTCATAATCAATTAGGCACTATGCCTCAATTATAATTCATTTCCAACATCATTGTCAACAATCATAATTTCTCATCACATCAAAATAGTATACACATATATCATCAACTATATTGAACATCTCATATAACACAAATATTCTACAATTTATATTATGCCACATCCGAGACCAACCTAGATGTCAATGCATATGCACGTATTACAAATTTCATTTCAAAACTTTTCCTTTTTATTTCTATTTAAACTTTTCAAAAAAAATTTTTTTTTAATCTCACTTAGGCCGAGAATCTCGAGCCTAAGCTCTGATACCAAAACAATTGTAACACCCCGATACCCTATATAAGTACTATACGTATACCTAGTATACATACAGTAAATATATGAAGTATAAGGATGTCACTTTTCGTTACCTTTTAAAAACCTGTAACAGAGTTCAAACCATAATACATTAATTTAAATAACATTTACAAAATCATTATCTTTATTAAAACTTCATTTATACATATAAATACTCTCTCGTCAGAAATACATCATAATTAAAATTTATACATGTATGCATTACCCTCTAGTTGGTCTCGACAAACTTTACTCTTCTTGTGGCATAACAAAAGACTTCATATCTTCCATCTATATACCTGCGCGAATAAACACCCGCGCTAAGCCCGAGAGCTTAGTAGTCCAAATATAAAATATAAACATATAGTATAGAAGTATTGATATATAATGATACATCGATTCAATATATAATTAGTTCTTATCATATCTTCTTTTCTTTTTAATTTTATCTTTAATATATCCTAGCTAATTTCATATATGATGTATATATATACATAATATTATCACCAACCCCAATGCATCACCAATACTCAAAACCAATATATTAATACCCCTACATTATATATATACCACACCAACCATTATTGCAATACACACTTTACATATCATACCAATTATTATTGCAATACACACATTACATATCATACACTCATTATTGCAATACACACATTACACATCATATCACTCATTATTGCAATACACAATTTACATATCATATAAATCATAAATCATATTTCCAATAAAGACAACCTTTATCATTAACCACAATTCATTTACATATTACACTTAATAACATTATATTATTCACAATTCACCAAGCATAATTCATTATTAATACTCACAATCAATATTTCAATACTTGCATTTCACATTGACAATAAAGATAGACTCGGGCCCAAAACACTAATATGTTATTCAAAGTTCAGAGTTACTGCTTTGGTTCATAGTCACAATCATCACGCCCGTAGGCAATGTATATACATGTATCTCTATCCATGGATAGTGTAACAAACCCAGTCTCTTGGACCATCAACTCAACACATATGAGGAGATCCCCAACCCGGCAAGACTGTTACAAATCATATATCTCATATTCACAATTCTCATAGTGTAACAGACCCAGTCTCTTGGACCATCAACTCAACACATATGAGGAGATCCTCAACCCGGCAAGACTGTTACCTTTCATCATTTCTTAGGCATGCCACACAAATCCAGAACTCTGAAACTGAATAACATATTAAACAAACAATTCATTTATTATTTCATTATCAATCTCATCATCAATTAGGCCAACATGCCTTATCTCTTTCAATTGAATTATCATAGCCAATCACAATGGCTTCATATCATATCATATCTCAATCCATATGATACATATAGCATCATTTATATCACATTTCAAAGTATATTATTCATATAATACATTGCCATACACATGATTCACAATGCATATAACATAACATTTTCTCACTTCTCAAAACACATTAACATCATTCATTACTAGAGCATTTATCATAACAAATTGCACATACCTTAAGAATGATCCTCATTTCTTCCTACCTTTCCCATTTCATATTTCATCCTTTATATATATTCTTCATTTACATTCACAATATAATAGCTTATTTAACACTTTCATCCCAATGTGTTAATGTTCAAAGACATATAAGGATATACAATCAAATAGGGTTTATGCTTACCTTGTTAATGATCTTCACATCCTTCACATCATTCAATCATCACCTTAGTCCAATTATGTTAACAATATAATAGATCACTTAACACATTTGCAAACAAACATGTTAAGCCTCAAATTATGTAATTAAATACAATCATATGTATTGGTACTTACCTCAAGAACTAGTCCCATCAATCTATACATTTCTTTTCTTTCCAAGAATTCTCCACATTTAGGTTAATGCAACCCAATCTCTTCAAAACCTTTGAGGGACACGGGCAGCACCACTTGAGGGACACGGTTAGGGCAATTCAACCTCTTCACAATCTAATCCAAAAGGAATATTAGCAAAATGACCATATGAATAGTACATTCTGGTTTAAGACTCCATTTTATCCTTATTTTGAAAAATTGTATAAAATAACCTTCTTGACTAAAAATTCTAAAATTTTTACAGAATTTAGTTTTGTATCTTAAAATCATTCCTTTAAAATTTCAGATCAAACTGAACACAAAATCTTGGTCAAATAGTTCACCTAACCAGACTGCCCCAATTGGTCTGCATCCTGGCAGCAGTTCTGAACTTTGTGAATTCCATAAATATAATTCAATCAACGTGGTTCCAAATTATTTTTCTCAAATACTAGACTCACTAAGCAACAACATATCCAAAATTCATTTGGATATGATTTTTCTAAATTTTATTAAAAATCCCGAAATATAGCTGTCTCAGTTAAGGTACCTGCTGGAACAGGTCTAATAAAAATAATCTTTCTAAACTCATAACCATTCCAAAATCGAATCAACATATTTTTCAGTCATTCTAGACTCATAGAGGCACAACATAACAAAAATTCACTTCAAGAACATTTTTCTATAATTAATTAAAAATCATACAAGTCACAGCCTTTACTAATTGTAAAACAGAAAAAAATTCACTAAACACAACTCTTACTCTTCCATCACCAACACCAACCTAGCTTCTTATCTTTAATTCCATTTCAACACTTTTACACACACCATACACAAACACACTCCATCAAACTCAAACAAAATTCCAAATAGAACAAGAGAAATCAAGAGAAAACTTACCTTAAATGAAGAAATTCCACAAATCTCTAACCAAAACCCTTGATTCCTTCTTCAATTTGATTATAGAACTTCAAACACCTCCCTAGCTCTTTCTCTTCTTCAATGGTCGGCCTCTTCAAGAAAGAAAGAAGAAAATACCAACAAGTCAACCACTTTTCTTCTTTTAATCTCCACCATGCAACTTAACCAAAGAAAATTACCTCCATGCCCTTCATCCATTTAATTAATCTTTTGTCTCATATATACCCATATATAGAATTTCACATGCCACAAATAAATATCATCTTGTATTGACCAACCCTTTCGACCAATGTATATGTTAGTTATACAACCATATAAACAACATATACACTTCTCTCTACACCCTCTTTTCTTCTCAAAACACAAATACCTATACATTCTTTTCCCAACTTCTTTTCTCTTGTAATTTAACACATATATTCAATCCAATATATAACAATAACATAATCAAAACTTTTAAGGTATACATGAGGATATTACAATTCTCCCCCCCTTAAATAATTTCGTCCTCGAAATTATCTAGCATAATTGTAATCCATTCATAATACTATACCATCTTAACTTCCATATGAAGTTAATTATACGCTTAAGTCATTATATCATCAAATTATATAGCTTCAACTCTCCTCTTTAGAATCAACCACCTTCTTTAAATTCCATAACTCATCATTCTATATGTTTATACATCTTGTTATTTCCTTAATCAAACATTCAAAAGAACTCATTACATTTCTTGTTAGTGTCTTTATATAAGAATCAGATCATTCTATAGTACACTTATACTCCATCTAATCTTTATATTTAATATATTTTGTTATTTCACTTCTGTATAATTACTCTCTTAACTTTAACATAAAAAATCATTGACTTATATATGAACATTAATTATCCCTTCATTACAATCACTGTCTAAATAGACATTTATCACCCTCAATAGATAACAAAATCCTGATTTTTCATAAATGGAGTTATTTCTTTAGCATGCTTTTCACTTAACTTACATATTAATACATTATCTTTCAACTTATTTATAAATAACCAATCTTTTTCTCTTCTTATCATGATTAACAACTACTATACTCCACTCATTCATGTCCAATCATACTTTAAAATTTACATCATATACATTATCATGTAAATACCTATTTTCTTAATACAACTATACACATTAAATTTTATTAATGATCCATAATCTTAGCCAAATCCAGATCAATTAATCTATCTGTCACAATATACCCACGTTCCAATCTTGTTCAATTCCAACCAACGATTAAGTAATCTAACTTATCATGAAATTTCACAATTTTCATATAAGTATAAATATAACTTAAATCCATAAGAGCAAACTTATATTCAATTTCTGCTCTCTTTCAATCTATTTTCAATCAAATCATCATGATAACAAATCACTTCTAATATCTTTTAATATACACATAGTTTATTCTTTATTATCTTAGTATTATTTCCACCAATTCTCATAAAATGTTATATCATACTTAATATCTATAATTCATTCACTCAAACTTTGAGTTCATTCCCTTAAACCTCAAGTTACATACCATAAACATATTCAGTATAACTTTCATTCATATAATATAATTTCTCCCTTTTACTAACTCTTCACATTTCCTATCATTGGTATATTTATTTTGATTACCTTTTTGTAATATTATCCATAACTCAACACATTTCAAAATTTTTTTTTTCACAGTTATAACCAAATTCTTAACATAAAAAAAAATAATAAGGTACAACTTTAACCATCATAATTTCTAACTATACTTCTCAAACAAAATTGTCAACCTCACCAAATCCGTATTACAATCATTATATCTAAGATCCAAATCCATGGATAACAAATTAACCGATCCAAAATACTGAACAAAACACATGACTTTAAGAGATTAATATTCAAACCTAAATTCAATACTGTTCTTTTATAATTCTATTCTCAATCTTAACATTTTTAGTATAACAGAAGTTAACACATTCCAACTTCGTTTCAACCAATTTGTATTCGCTTATATGATCCTTATCAACTTAACTCATGCTTTAACAATATTACTATATACATATTCAATCATATACAGTTCTTATACAATTTCTATTCATCACTTCATTTCTAATCCATCTACAATCTCTTATAATATAATTACATAGAACTTTTCATATGTGAATACTTTGAAACTCTAAATATAATATAATCATCAAGTTCAATACTCATTATAACAATTTCCACTGTCCAATATTACTCAAGTTCTTTCCATTCTCACTTCCATCACATAATCCATCTAGCTTTACACAGTTCAAGACCTAATCTCTCTTAGGTCCACTAATACATATAACATTGTTTTTCCATATTACTAATTCTATAATTATACCACATATATCTTCATAAGCCATCATCATAATGTGATTCACAAATGTGTTTGGATACTCGATCCTAATAGGATTTTGATACTCGATCCTAACTGGATTTGGATACTCGATCCTAAATAGGATTAGATACTCGATCTTAACTGGATTTAGATACTCGGTCCTAAATTGGATTGGGATACTCGACCCTAACTGGATTTGGTTACTCGATCCTAACTGGATTTTGATACTCGATCCAAACTAGATTTGGATGCTCGATCCTAAATTTGAATGGGATAATCGATCCTAAACTTGATTGGGATACTCGATCCTAACTGGATTTACATACTCGATCCTATCTGGATTTGGATAATTGATACTAAATGGATTTTTATACTCAATCCTAACTGGATTTGGATACTCGATCCTAGCAGGATTTAGATACTCGATCCTAAATGGATTTTGATACTCGATCCTAACTTGATTCAGATACTCTATCCTAACTGGATTTGGATACTAAAATCCTAAATGGATTCTGATACTCGATCCTAACTTGATTCGAATACTCGATACTATCTGGATTCAGATACTCAATACTAACTGGATTTTGATACTCGATCCTAATAGTATTTGGATACTCGATCCTAACTGGATTTGGATACTCGATCCTAAACTGGATTGGGATACTCAATCCTAAATAGATTTTGATACTCGATCCTAAAATGGATTGGGATACTCGACCCTAACTGGATTTGGATACTCGATCCTAACTGGATTTTGATACTCGATCCTAACTTGATCTAGATACTCGATCCTAATAGGATTTGGATACTCGATCCTAAATTGGATTGGGATACTTGATCCTAATTGGATTTGGATACTCGATCCTAACTTGATTTGGATACTCGATCCTAAATGGATTTTGATACTCGATCCTAACTGGATTCAGATACTTGATACTAACAGGATTTGGATACTCGATCCTAAATTGATTTTGATACTCGATCCTAACTAGATTCGGATACTCGATACTATCTTGATTCGGATACTCGATACTATCTGGATTCGGATACTCAATACTAACTGGATTTTTATACTCAATCCTAATAGTATTCGGATACTCGATCCTAACTGGATTTGGATACTCGATCCTAAACTGGATTGGGATACTCGATCCTAACTAGATTTGAATACTCGATCCTAACTACATTTGGATACTCTATCCTAAATTGGATTGGGATACTCAACCCTAACTGGATTTGGATACTCGATCCTAACTAAATTTTGATACTCGATCCTAACTTGATTAGCATACTCGATCCTAACTGAATTTGGATACTCGATCCTAAATTGGATTGGGAAACTCGATCCTAATTGGATTTGGATACTCGATCCTAAACTGAATTGGGATACTCGATACTAACTGGATTTGGATACTCGATCCTAACTGGATTTTGATACTCGATCCACTTCCTAACTTGATTTGGATACTCGATCCTAACTGGATTTGGATACTCGATCCTAAATGGATTTTGATACTTGATCCTAACTTGATTTAGATACTCTATCCTAACAGGATTTAGATGCTCAATCCTAAATGGATTTTGATAATCGATCCTAACTGGATTCAGATACTCTACCCTAACTGGATTTGGATACTCGATCCTAAATGGATTCTGATACTCGATCCTAACTTGATTAGGATACTCGATACTATCTGGATTCAGATACTCAATACTAACTGGATTTTGATACTCGATCCTAATAGTATTCGGATACTCGATCCTAACTGAATTTCGATACTCGATCCTAAACTGGATTGGGATACTCAATCCTAACTGGATTTGGATACTCGATCCTAAATTGGATTGGGATACTCGATCCTAATTGGATTTTGATACTCGATCCTAAACTCAATAGGCATACTCGATCCTAACTGGATTTGGATAGTCGATCCTAACTAGATTAGGATACTCGATCCACTTCCTAACTGGATTTGGATATTCGATCCTAACAGGATTTGGATACTCGATCCTAAATGGATTTTGATGCTCGATCCTGACTCGATTCGGATACTCGATCCTAACTTGATTCGGATACTCGATACTTACTGGATTTGGATACTCAATACTAACTGGATTTGGATACTCGATCCTAATAGAATTTTGATACTCGATCCTAACTGGATTTGGATACTCGATCCTAAATAGGATTGGATACTCGATCTTAACTGGATTTAGATACTCGGTCCTAAATTGGATTGGGATACTCGACCCTAACTGGATTTTGTTACTCGATCCTAACTTGATTTTGATACTCGATCCTAACTAGATTTGGATGCTCGATCCTAAATTTGAATGGGATAATCGATCCTAAACTTGATTGGGATACTCGATCCTAACTGGATTTACATACTCGATCCTATCTGGATTTGGATAATTGATACTAAATGGATTTTTATACTCGATCCTAATTGGATTTGGATACTCGATCCTAGCAGGATTTAGATACTCGATCCTAAATGGATTTTGATACTCGATCCTAACTTGATTCAGATACTCTATCCTCACTAGATTTGGATACTAAAATCCTAAATGGATTTTGATACTCGATCCTAACTTGATTCGGATACTCGATACTATGTGGATTCAGATACTCAATACTAACTGGATTTTGATACTCGATCCTAATAGTATTTGGATACTCGATCCTAACTGGATTTGGATACTCGATCCTAAACTGGATTGGGATACTCAATCCTAAATAGATTTTGATACTCGATCCTAAAATGGATTGGGATACTCGACCCTAACTGGATTTGGATACTCGATCCTAACTGGATTTTGATACTCGATCCTAACTTGATCTAGATACTCGATCCTAATAGGATTTGGATACTCGATCCTAAATTGGATTGGGATACTTGATCCTAATTGGATTTGGATACTCGATCCTAACTTGATTTGGATACTCGATCCTAAATGGATTTTGATACTCGATCCTAACTGGATTTAGATACTCGATACTAACAGGATTTGGATACTCGATCCTAAATGGATTTTGATACTCGATCCTAACTAGATTCGGATACTCGATACTATCTTGATTCGGATACTCGATACTATCTGGATTCGGATACTCAATACTAACTGGATTTTTATACTCAATCCTAATAGTATTCGGATACTCGATCCTAACTGGATTTGGATACTCGATCTTAAACTGGATTGGGATACTCGATCCTAACTAGATTTGAATACTCGATCCTAACTACATTTGGATACTCTATCCTAAATTGGATTGGGATACTCAACCCTAACTGGATTTGGATACTCGATCCTAACTGGATTTTGATACTCGATCCTAACTTGATTAGCATACTCGATCCTAAATAAATTTGGATACTCGATCATAAATTGGATTGGGATACTCGATCCTAATTGGATTTGGATACTCGATCCTAAACTGAATTGGGATACTCGATCCTAACTGGATTTGGATACTCGATCCTAACTGGATTTTGATACTCGATCCACTTACTAACTTGATTTGGATACTCGATCCTAACTGGATTTGGATACTCGATCCTAAATGGATTTTGATACTTGATCCTAACTTGATTTAGATACTCTATCCTAACAGGATTTAGATACTCAATCCTAAATGGATTTTGATAATCGATCCTAACTGGATTCAGATACTCTATCCTAACTGGATTTGGATACTCGATCCTAAATGGATTCTGATACTCGATCCTAACTTGATTTGGATACTCGATACTATCTGGATTCAGATACTCAATACTAAATGGATTTTGATACTCGATCCTAATAGTATTCGGATACTCGATCCTAACTGGATTTGGATACTCGATCCTAAACTGGATTGCGATACTCAATCCTAACTGGATTTGGATACTCGATCCTAAATTTGATTGGGACACTCGACCCTAACAGGATTTGGATACTCGATCCTATCTGGATTTTGATACTCGATCCTAAGTTGATTTGGATACTCGATCCTAACAGGATTTGGATACTCGATCCTAAATTGGATTGGGATACTCGATCCTATTAGGATTTGGATACTCGATCCTAAACAGGATGTGGTTACTCGATCCTAACTGGATTTGGGTACTCGATCCTAAATAAATTTTTATACTAGATCCTAACTCGATTCAGATACTCTATCCTAACCGGATTTGGATACTCGATCCTAAATGGAATTTGATACTCGATCCTAACTAGATTCGGATACTTGATCCTAACTTGATTCGGATACTCGATACTAACTAGATTTGGATACTCAATACTTACTGGATTTGGATACTCCATCCTAATAGGAATTGGATACTCGATCCTAACTGGATTTGTATACTCGATCCTAAACTGGATTGGGATACTTGATCCTAACTGGATTTGGATACTCGATCCTAAACTAGATTTGGATACTCGATCCTAACTGGATTCGGATACTCAATAATAACTGGATTTGGATACTCGATCCTAATAGGATTCCGATACTCGATCCTAAATTGATTTGGATTCTGGATCCTAATAGGATTCAGATACTCGATCCTAACTGGATTTGGATACTCGATCCTAACTTATTTTGGATACTCATTCCTAACTGGATTTGGATACTCGATCCTAACTTATTTTGGATACTCATTCCTAACTTGATTTGGATACTCGATCCCAAATTGGATTGGGATACTCGACTCTAACTGGATTTGGATACTCGATCCTAATTGGATTTCATACTCGATCCTAACTAGATTTTGATGCTCGATCCTAAATTGGATTGGGATGCTCGATCCTAAACTTGATTGGGATACTCGATCCAAACTGGATTTGGATACTCGATCATAAAAGGATTTTTTTACTCGATCCTAACTAGAGTTAGATACTCGATCCTAACTTGATTCGGATACTCAATACTAACTAGATTCGAATACTCAATACTTACTAAATTTGGATACTCAATCCTAACTGGATTTGGATACTCGATCCTAAATTGGATTTGGATACTCGATCCTAACTGGATTTGGATACTCGATCCTAAACTGGATTGGGATACTCGATACTAATTAGATTTAGATACTCGATCCTAACTGGATTTGGATACTCGATCCACTTCCTAACTGGATTTGGATACTCGATCCTAACCGGATTTGGATACTCAATCCTAAATGGATTTTGATACTCGATCCTAAGTTAATTCAGATACTCTATCCTAACAGGATTTAGATACTCAATCCTAAATGGATTTTGATAATCGATCCTAACTGTATTCAGATACTCTATCCTAACTAGATTCGAATACTCAATACTAACTAAATTTGGATACTCAATCCTAACTGGATTTGGATACTCGATCCTTAATAGTATTCGGATACTCGATCCTAACTGGATTTGGATACTCGATCCTAAACTGGATTGGGATACTCAATCCTAACTGGATTTGGATACTCGATCCTAAATTGGATTGGGATACTCGACCCTAACAGGATTTGGATACTCGATCCTATCTTGATTTTGATACTCGATCCTAAGTTGATTTGGATACTCGATCCTAACAGGATTTGGATACTCGATCCTAAATTGGATTGGGATACTCGATCCTATTAGGATTTGGATACTCGATCCTAAACAGGATGTGGTTACTCGATCCTAACTGGATTTGGGTACTCGATCCTAAATAAATTTTTATACTCGATCCTAACTCGATTCAGATACTCTATCCTAACCGGATTTGGATACTCGATCCTAAATGGAATTTGATACTCGATCCTAACTAGATTCGGATACTTGATCCTAACTTGATTCGGATACTCGATACTAACTAGATTTGGATACTCAATACTTACTGGATTTGGATACTCCATCCTAATAGGAATTGGATACTCGATCCTAACTTGATTTGTATACTCAATCCTAAACTGGATTGGGATACTTGATCCTAACTGGATTTGGATACTCGATCCTAAACTAGATTTGGATACTCGATCCTAACTGGATTCGGATACTCAATACTAACTGGATTTGGATACTCGATCCTAATAGGATTCCGATACTCGATCCTAAATTGATTTGGATTCTGGATCCTAATAGGATTCAGATACTCGATCCTAACTGGATTTGGATACTCGATCCTAACTTATTTTGGATACTCATTCCTAACTTGATTTGGATACTCGATCCCAAATTGGATTGGGATACTCAACTCTAACTGGATTTGGATACTCGATCCTAATTGGATTTCATACTCGATCCTAACTAGATTTTGATGCTCGATCCTAAATTGGATTGGGATGCTCGATCCTAAACTTGATTGGGATACTCGATCCAAACTGGATTTGGATACTCGATCCTAAAAGGATTTTTTTACTCGATCCTAACTGGAGTTAGATACTCGATCCTAACTTGATTCGGATACTCGATACTAACTAGATTCGAATACTCAATACTAACTAAATTTGGATACTCAATCCTAACTGGATTTGGATACTCGATCCTAAATTGGATTTGGATACTCGATCCTAACTGGATTTGGATACTCGATCCTAAACTGGATTGGGATACTCGATACTAATTGGATTTAGATACTCGATCCTAACTGGATTTGGATACTCGATCCACTTCCTAACTGGATTTGGATACTCGATCCTAACCGGATTTGGATACTCAATCCTAAATGGATTTTGATACTCGATCCTAACTTAATTCAGATACTCTATCCTAACAGGATTTAGATACTCAATCCTAAATGGATTTTGATAATCGATCCTAACTGGATTCAGATACTCTATCCTAACTAGATTCGAATACTCAATACTAACTAAATTTGGATACTCAATCCTAACTGGATTTGGATACTCGATCCTTAATAGTATTCGGATACTCGATCCTAACTGGATTTGGATACTCGATCCTAAACTGGATTGGGATACTCAATCCTAACTGGATTTGGATACTCGATCCTAAATTGGATTGGGATACTCGACCCTAACAGGATTTGGATACTCGATCCTATATTGATTTTGATACTCGATCCTAAGTTGATTTGGATACTCGATCCTAACAGGATTTGGATACTCGATCCTAAATTGGATTGGGATACTCGATCCTATTAGGATTTGGATACTCGATCCTAAACAGGATGTGGTTACTCGATCCTAACTGGATTTGGGTACTCGATCCTAAATAAATTTTTATACTCGATCCTAACTCGATTCAGATACTCTATCCTAACCGGATTTGGATACTCGATCCTAAATGGAATTTGATACTCGATCCTAACTAGATTCGGATACTTGATCCTAACTTGATTCGGATACTCGATACTAACTAGATTTGGATACTCAATACTTACTGGATTTGGATACTCCATCCTAATAGGAATTGGATACTCGATCCTAACTTGATTTGTATACTCAATCCTAAACTGGATTGGGATACTTGATCCTAACTGGATTTGGATACTCGATCCTAAACTAGATTTGGATACTCGATCCTAACTGGATTCGGATACTCAATACTAACTGGATTTGGATACTCGATCCTAATAGGATTCCGATACTCGATCCTAAATTGATTTGGATACTGGATCCTAATAGGATTCAGATACTCGATCCTAACTGGATTTGGATACTCGATCCTAACTTAATTTGGATACTCATTCCTAACTTGATTTGGATACTCGATCCCAAATTGGATTGGGATACTCGACTCTAACTGGATTTGGATACTCGATCCTAATTGGATTTCATACTCGATCCTAACTAGATTTTGATGCTCGATCCTAAATTGGATTGGGATGCTCGATCCTAAACTTGATTGGGATACTCGATCCAAACTGGATTTGGATACTCGATCCTAAAAGGATTTTTTTACTCGATCCTAACTGGAGTTAGATACTCGATCCTAACTTGATTCGGATACTCGATACTAACTAGATTCGAATACTCAATACTAACTAAATTTGGATACTCAATCCTAACTGGATTTGGATACTCGATCCTAAATTAAATTGGGATACTCGATCATAATTGGATTTGGATACTCGATCCTAAACTGAATTGGGATACTCGATACTAATTGGATTTGGATACTCGATCCTAACTGGATTTGGATACTCGATCCACTTCCTAACTGGATTTGGTTACTCGATCCTAACCGGATTTGGATACTCAATCCTAAATGGATTTTGATACTCGATCCTAACTTAATTCAGATACTCTATCCTAACAGGATTTAGATACTCAATCCTAAATGGATTTTGATAATCGATCCTAACTGGATTCAGATATTCTATCCTAACTGGATTTGGATACTCGATCCTAAATGGATTCTGATACTCGATCCTAACTTGATTTGGATACTCGATCCTAACTGGATTTTGATACTCGATCCTAATAGTATTCGGATACTCGATCCTAACTGGATTTGGATACTCGATCCTAAACTGGATTGGGATACTCAATCCTAAAAGGATTTGGATACTCGATTCTAAATTGGATTGGGATACTCTACCCTAACTGGATTTGGATGCTCGATCCTAACTGGATTTTAATACTCGATCCTAACTTGATTTGGATACTCGATCCTAACAGGATTTGGATACTCGATCCTAAATTGGATTGGGATACTCGATCCTAATTGGATTTGGATACTCGATCCTAAACTGGATTTGGATACTCGATCCTAACTGGATTTGGGTACTCGATCCTAAATGGATTTTTATACTTGATCCTAACTGGATTCAGATACTCTATCCTAACTGGATTTGGATACTCGATCCTAAATGGAATTTGATACTCGATCCTAACTAGATTCTGATGCTTGATCCTAACTTGATTTGGATACTCGATACTAACTGGATTTGGATACTCAATACTAACTGGATTTGGATACTCGATCCTAAACAGAATTGGGATACTCGATACTAACTGGATTTGGATACTCGATCCTAACTGGATTTGGATACTCGATCCACTTCCTAACTGGATTTGGATACTCGATCCTAATCGGATTATGATACTCGATCCTAAATGGATTTTGATACTCGATCCTAACTTGATTCAGATACTCTATCCTAACAGGATTTAGATACTCAATCCTAAATGGATTTTGATAATCGATCCTAACTGGATTCAGATACTCTATCCTAACTGGATTTGGATACTCGATCCTAAATGGATTCTGATACTCGATCCTAACTTGATTTGGATACTCGATCCTAACTGGATTTTGATACTCGATCCTAATAGTATTCGGATACTCGATCCTAACTGGATTTGGATACTCGATCCTAAACTGGATTGGGATACTCAATCCTAACTGGATTTGGATACTCGATCCTAAATTGGATTGGGATACTCGACCCTAACTGGATTTGGATACTCGATCCTAAATTGGATTGGGATACTCGACCCTAACTGGATTTGGATACTCGATCCTAACTTGATTTTGATACTCGATCCTAACTTGATTTGGATACTCGATCCTAACAGGATTTTGATACTCGATCCTAAATTGGATTGGGATACTCGATCCTAACTGGATTTGGATACTCGATCCTAAATGGATTTTTATACTTGATCCTAACTGGATTTGGATACTCGATCCTAAACTAGATTTGGATACTCGATCCTAACTGGATTCGGATACTCAATACTAACTGGATTTGGATACTCGATCCTAATAGGATTCCGATACTCGATCCTAAATTGATTTGGATTCTGGATCCTAATAGGATTCAGATACTCGATCCTAACTGGATTTGGATACTCGATCCTAACTTATTTTGGATACTCATTCCTAACTTGATTTGGATACTCGATCCCAAATTGGATTGGGATACTCGACTCTAACTGGATTTGGATACTCGATCCTAATTGGATTTCATACTCGATCCTAACTAGATTTTGATGCTCGATCCTAAATTGGATTGGGATGCTCGATCCTAAACTTGATTGGGATACTCGATCCAAACTGGATTTGGATACTCGATCCTAAAAGGATTTTTTTACTCGATCCTAACTGGAGTTAGATACTCGATCCTAACTTGATTCGGATACTCGATACTAACTAGATTCGAATACTCAATACTAACTAAATTTGGATACTCAATCCTAACTGGATTTGGATACTCGATCCTAAATTGGATTTGGATACTCGATCCTAACTGGATTTGGATACTCGATCCTAAACTGGATTGGGATACTCGATACTAATTGGATTTAGATACTCGATCCTAACTGGATTTGGATACTCGATCCACTTCCTAACTGGATTTGGATACTCGATCCTAACCGGATTTGGATACTCAATCCTAAATGGATTTTGATACTCGATCCTAACTTAATTCAGATACTCTATCCTAACAGGATTTAGATACTCAATCCTAAATGGATTTTGATAATCGATCCTAACTGGATTCAGATACTCTATCCTAACTAGATTCGAATACTCAATACTAACTAAATTTGGATACTCAATCCTAACTGGATTTGGATACTCGATCCTTAATAGTATTCGGATACTCGATCCTAACTGGATTTGGATACTCGATCCTAAACTGGATTGGGATACTCAATCCTAACAGGATTTGGATACTCGATCCTAAATTGGATTGGGATACTCGACCCTAACAGGATTTGGATACTCGATCCTATCTTGATTTTGATACTCGATCCTAAGTTGATTTGGATACTCGATCCTAACAGGATTTGGATACTCGATCCTAAATTGGATTGGGATACTCGATCCTATTAGGATTTGGATACTCGATCCTAAACAGGATGTGGTTACTCGATCCTCACTGGATTTGGGTACTCGATCCTAAATAAATTTTTATACTCGATCCTAACTCGATTCAGATACTCTATCCTAACCGGATTTGGATACTCGATCCTAAATGGAATTTGATACTCGATCCTAACTAGATTCGGATACTTGATCCTAACTTGATTCGGATACTCGATACTAACTTGATTTGGATACTCAATACTTACTGGATTTGGATACTCCATCCTAATAGGAATTGGATACTCGATCCTAACTTGATTTGTATACTCAATCCTAAACTGGATTGGGATACTTGATCCTAACTGGATTTGGATACTCGATCCTAAACTAGATTTGGATACTCGATCCTAACTGGATTCGGATACTCAATACTAACTGGATTTGGATACTCGATCCTAATAGGATTCCGATACTCGATCCTAAATTGATTTGGATACTGGATCCTAATAGGATTCAGATACTCGATCCTAACTGGATTTGGATACTCGATCCTAACTTAATTTGGATACTCATTCCTAACTTGATTTGGATACTCGATCCCAAATTGGATTGGGATACTCGACTCTAACTGGATTTGGATACTCGATCCTAATTGGATTTCATACTCGATCCTAACTAGATTTTGATGCTCGATCCTAAACTGGATTGGGATGCTCGATCCTAAACTTGATTGGGATACTCGATCCAAACTGGATTTGGATACTCGATCCTAAAAGGATTTTTTTACTCGATCCGAACTGGAGTTAGATACACGATCCTAACTTGATTCGGATACTCGATACTAACTAGATTCGAATACTCAATACTAACTAAATTTGGATACTCAATCCTAACTGGATTTGGATACTCGATCCTAAATTGGATTGGGATACTCGATCCTAATTGGATTTGGATACTCGATCCTAAACTGAATTGGGATACTCGATACTAATTGGATTTGGATACTCGATCCTAACTGGATTTGGATACTCGATCCACTTCCTAACTGGATTTGGATACTCGATCCTAACCGGATTTGGATACTCGATCCTAAATGGATTTTGATACTCGATCCTAACTTAATTCAGATACTCTATCCTAACAGGATTTAGATACTCAATCCTAAATGGATTTTGATAATCGATCCTAACTGGATTCAGATACTCTATCCTAACTGGATTTGGATACTCTATCCTAAATGGATTTTGATAATCGATCCTAACTTAATTCAGATACTCTATCCTAACAGGATTTAGATACTCAATCCTAAATGGATTTTGATACTCGATCCTAACTTGATTCAGATACTCTATCCTAACAGGATTTAGATACTCAATCCTAAATGGATTTTGATAATCGATCCTAACTGGATTCAGATACTCTATCCTAACTGGATTTGGATACTCGATCCTAAATGGATTCTGATACTCGATCCTAACTTAATTTGGATACTCGATCCTAACTGGATTTTGATACTCGATCCTAATAGTATTCGGATACTCGATCCTAACTGGATTTGGATACTCGATCCTAAACTGGATTGGGATACTCAATCCTAACTGGATTTGGATACTCGATCCTAAATTGGATTGGGATACTCGACCCTAACTGGATTTGGATACTCGATCCTAAATTGGATTGGGATACTCGACCCTAACTGGATTTGGATACTCGATCCTAACTTGATTTTGATACTCGATCCTAACTTGATTTGGATACTCGATCCTAACAGGATTTTGATACTCGATCCTAAATTGGATTGGGATACTCGATCCTAACTGGATTTGGATACTCGATCCTAAATGGATTTTTATACTTGATCCTAACTGGATTTGGATACTCGATCCTAAACTAGATTTGGATACTCGATCCTAACTGGATTCGGATACTCAATACTAACTGGATTTGGATACTCGATCCTAATAGGATTCCGATACTCGATCCTAAATTGATTTGGATTCTGGATCCTAATAGGATTCAGATACTCGATCCTAACTGGATTTGGATACTCGATCCTAACTTATTTTGGATACTCATTCCTAACTTGATTTGGATACTCGATCCCAAATTGGATTGGGATACTCGACTCTAACTGGATTTGGATACTCGATCCTAATTGGATTTCATACTCGATCCTAACTAGATTTTGATGCTCGATCCTAAATTGGATTGGGATGCTCGATCCTAAACTTGATTGGGATACTCGATCCAAACTGGATTTGGATACTCGATCCTAAAAGGATTTTTTTACTCGATCCTAACTGGAGTTAGATACTCGATCCTAACTTGATTCGGATACTCGATACTAACTAGATTCGAATACTCAATACTAACTAAATTTGGATACTCAATCCTAACTGGATTTGGATACTCGATCCTAAATTGGATTTGGATACTCGATCCTAACTGGATTTGGATACTCGATCCTAAACTGGATTGGGATACTCGATACTAATTGGATTTAGATACTCGATCCTAACTGGATTTGGATACTCGATCCACTTCCTAACTGGATTTGGATACTCGATCCTAACCGGATTTGGATACTCAATCCTAAATGGATTTTGATACTCGATCCTAACTTAATTCAGATACTCTATCCTAACAGGATTTAGATACTCAATCCTAAATGGATTTTGATAATCGATCCTAACTGGATTCAGATACTCTATCCTAACTAGATTCGAATACTCAATACTAACTAAATTTGGATACTCAATCCTAACTGGATTTGGATACTCGATCCTTAATAGTATTCGGATACTCGATCCTAACTGGATTTGGATACTCGATCCTAAACTGGATTGGGATACTCAATCCTAACAGGATTTGGATACTCGATCCTAAATTGGATTGGGATACTCGACCCTAACAGGATTTGGATACTCGATCCTATCTTGATTTTGATACTCGATCCTAAGTTGATTTGGATACTCGATCCTAACAGGATTTGGATACTCGATCCTAAATTGGATTGGGATACTCGATCCTATTAGGATTTGGATACTCGATCCTAAACAGGATGTGGTTACTCGATCCTCACTGGATTTGGGTACTCGATCCTAAATAAATTTTTATACTCGATCCTAACTCGATTCAGATACTCTATCCTAACCGGATTTGGATACTCGATCCTAAATGGAATTTGATACTCGATCCTAACTAGATTCGGATACTTGATCCTAACTTGATTCGGATACTCGATACTAACTTGATTTGGATACTCAATACTTACTGGATTTGGATACTCCATCCTAATAGGAATTGGATACTCGATCCTAACTTGATTTGTATACTCAATCCTAAACTGGATTGGGATACTTGATCCTAACTGGATTTGGATACTCGATCCTAAACTAGATTTGGATACTCGATCCTAACTGGATTCGGATACTCAATACTAACTGGATTTGGATACTCGATCCTAATAGGATTCCGATACTCGATCCTAAATTGATTTGGATACTGGATCCTAATAGGATTCAGATACTCGATCCTAACTGGATTTGGATACTCGATCCTAACTTAATTTGGATACTCATTCCTAACTTGATTTGGATACTCGATCCCAAATTGGATTGGGATACTCGACTCTAACTGGATTTGGATACTCGATCCTAATTGGATTTCATACTCGATCCTAACTAGATTTTGATGCTCGATCCTAAATTGGATTGGGATGCTCGATCCTAAACTTGATTGGGATACTCGATCCAAACTGGATTTGGATACTCGATCCTAAAAGGATTTTTTTACTCGATCCTAACTGGAGTTAGATACACGATCCTAACTTGATTCGGATACTCGATACTAACTAGATTCGAATACTCAATACTAACTAAATTTGGATACTCAATCCTAACTGGATTTGGATACTCGATCCTAAATTGGATTGGGATACTCGATCCTAATTGGATTTGGATACTCGATCCTAAACTGAATTGGGATACTCGATACTAATTGGATTTGGATACTCGATCCTAACTGGATTTGGATACTCGATCCACTTCCTAACTGGATTTGGATACTCGATCCTAACCGGATTTGGATACTCAATCCTAAATGGATTTTGATAATCGATCCTAACTTAATTCAGATACTCTATCCTAACAGGATTTAGATACTCAATCCTAAATGGATTTTGATAATCGATCCTAACTGGATTCAGATACTCTATCCTAACTGGATTTGGATACTCTATCCTAAATGGATTTTGATAATCGATCCTAACTGGATTCAGATACTCTATCCTAAATGGATTTTGATAATCGATCCTAAATGGATTCTGATACTCGATCCTAACTTGATTTGGATACTCGATCCTAACTGGATTTTGATACTCGATCCTAATAGTATTCGGATACTCGATCCTAACTGGATTTGGATAGTCGATCCTAAACTGGATTGGGATACTCAATCCTAAAAGGATTTGGATAGTCGATCCTAAATTGGATTGGGATACTCTACCCTAACTGGATTTGGATGCTCGATCCTAACTGGATTTTGATACTCGATCCTAACTTGATTTGGATACTCGATCCTAACAGGATTTGGATACTCGATCCTAAATTGGATTGGGATACTCGATCCTAATTGGATTTGGATACTCGATCCTAAACTGGATTTGGATACTCGATCCTAACTGGATTTGGGTACTCGATCCTAAATGGATTTTTATACTTGATCCTAACTGGATTCAGATACTCTATCCTAACTGGATTTGGATACTCGATCCTAAATGGAATTTGATACTCGATCCTAACTAGATTCTGATGCTTGATCCTAACTTGATTTGGATACTCGATACTAACTGGATTTGGATACTCAATACTAACTGGATTTGGATACTCGATCCTAAATAGAATTGGGATACTCGATACTAACTGGATTTGGATACTCGATCCTAACTGGATTTGGATACTCGATCCACTTCCTAACTGGATTTGGATACTCGATCCTAACCGGATTATGATACTCGATCCTAAATGGATTTTGATACTCGATCCTAACTCGATTCAGATACTCTATCCTAACAGGATTTAGATACTCAATCCTAAATGGATTTTGATAATCGATCCTAACTGGATTCAGATACTCTATCCTAACTGGATTTGGATACTCGATCCTAAATGGATTCTGATACTCGATCCTAACTTGATTTGGATACTCGATCCTAACTGGATTTTGATACTCGATCCTAATAGTATTCGGATACTCGATCCTAACTGGATTTGGATACTCGATCCTAAACTGGATTGGGATACTCAATCCTAACTGGATTTGGATACTCGATCCTAAATTGGATTGGGATACTCGACCCTAACTGGATTTGGATACTCGATCCTAACTTGATTTTGATACTCGATCATAACTTGATTTGGATACTCGATCCTAACAGGATTTTGATACTCGATCCTAAATTGGATTGGGATACTCGATCCTAACTGGATTTGGATACTCGATCCTAAATGGATTTTTATACTTTATCCTAACTGGATTCAGATACTCTATCCTAACTGGATTTGGATACTCGATCCTAAATGGAATTTGATACTCGATCCTAACTAGATTCGGATGCTTGATCCTAACTTGATTCGGATACTCGATACTAACTGGATTTGGATACTCAATACTAACTGGATTTGGATACTCGATCCTAAACAGAATTGGGATACTCGATACTAACTGGATTTGGATACTCGATCCTAACTGGATTTGGATACTCGATCCACTTCCTAACTGGATTTGGATACTCGATCCTAACCGGATTATGATACTCGATCCTAAATGGATTTTGATACTCGATCCTAACTTGATTCAGATACTCTATCCTAACAGGATTTAGATACTCAATCCTATATGGATTTTGATAATCGATCCTAACTGGATTCAGATACTCTATCCTAACTGGATTTGGATACTCGATCCTAACTTGATTTGGATACTCTATCCTAACTGGATTTGGATACTAGATCCTAAATTGGATTGGGATACTCGATCCTAACTGGATTTGGATACTCTATCCTAACTGGATTTGGATACTCGATCCTAAATGGATTTTTATACGCGATCCTAGCTGGATTCAGATACTCTATCCTAACTGGATTAGGATACTCGATCCTAAATGGATTTTTATACTCGATCCTAACTCAATTCGGATACTCGATCCTAACTTGATTCGGATACTCGATACTAACTGGATTTGGATTCTCAATACTAACTGGATTTGGATACTCGATCCTAACTGGATTTCGATACTCGTTCCTAAACTGGATTTGGATACTCGATCCAAACTGGATTCGGATACTCAACACTAACTGGATTTGTATACTCGATCCTAATAGGATTCTTATACTCGATCCTAAATAGATTTGGATGCTGGATCCTAATAGGATTCGGAAACTATATCCTAATTTGATTTGGATACTCGATCCTAACTTAATTTGGATACTCGATCTTAACTGGATTTGGATATTCGATCCTAAATTGGATTGGGACACTCGACCCTAACTGGATTTTGATACTTGATCCTAACTGGATTGGGATGCTCGTTCCGAAATTGGATTGGGATGTTCGATCCTAAACTTGATTGGGATACTCATTCCTAACTGGATTTGGATACTCGATCCTAAATGGATTTTTATACTCGATCCTAACTGGATTTGGATACTCGATCCTAATTGGATTTGGATACTCGATCCTAAACTGAATAGGGATACTCGATCCTAACTTGATTTGGATACACGATCCTAACTGGATTTGGATACTCGATCCACTTCCTAACTGGATTTGGATACTCGATCCTAATAGGATTTGGATACTCGATCCTAAATGGATTTTGATACTAGATCCTAACTTCATTTAGATACTCTATCCTAACTGGATTTGGATACTCGATCCTAAATGGATTTTGATACTCGATCCTATCTAGATTTGGATACTCGATACAAAATGGATTTTTATACTCGATCCTAACTGGATTTGGATACTCTATCCTAATTTGATTTAGATACTCGATACTAACTGGATTCGGATACTCAAGACTAACTGGATTTGGATACTCGATCCCAGTAGGATTTCGATACTCAATCCTAAATGGATTTGGATACTCGATCCAATTAGGATTTGGATACTCGATCATAAATGAATTTGGATACTCGATCCTAACTTAATTTGGATACTCGATCGTAACTAGATTTGGATACTCGATCCTGAATTGGATTGGGATACTCGACCCTAACTGGATTTGGATACTCGATCCTAACTGGATTTTGATACTCGATCCTAACTTGATTTGGATACTCTATCCTAACTGGATTTGGATACTCGATCCTAAATTGGATTCGGATACTCGATCCTAACTTGATTTGGATACTCGATCCTAACTGGATTTGGATACTCGATCCTAAATGGATTTTTATACGCGATCCTAACTGGATTCAGATACTCTATCCTAACTGGATTTGGATACTCGATCCTAAATGGATTTTTATACTCGATCCTAACTCAATTCGGATACTCGATCCTAACTTGATTCGGATACTCGATACTAACTGGATTTGGATTCTCAATACTAACTGGATTTGGATACTCGATCCTAAATTCGATTGGGATACTCGATCCTAACTAGATTTGGATACTCGATCCTAACTGGATTTGGATACTCGATCCTAAATGGATTTTTATACGCGATCCTAACTGGATTCAGATACTCTATCCTAACTGGATTTGGATACTCGATCCTAAATTGATTTTTATACTCGATCCTAACTCAATTTGGATACTCGATCCTAACTTGATTCGGATACTCGATACTAACTGGATTTGGATTCTCAATACTAACTGGATTTGGATACTCGATCCTAATAGGATTCGGATACTCGATCCTAACTGGATTTGGATACTCGATCCTAAACTGGAATTGGATACTCGATCCTAACTGGATTCGGATACTCAATACTAACTGGATTTGGATACTCGATCCTAATAGGATTCTTATACTCGATCCTAAATAGATTTGGATACTGGATCCTAATAGGATTCGGAAACTAGATCCTAATTTGATTTTGATACTCGATCCGAACTTAATTTGGATACTAGATCCTAACAGGATTTGGATACTCGATCCTAAATTGGATTGGGATACTCGACCCTAGCTGGATTTTGATACTTGATCCTGACTGGATTGGGATGCTCGTTCCGAAATTGGATTGGGATGCTCGATCCTAAACTTGATTGGGATACTCATTCCTAACTGGATTTGGATACTCGATCCTAAATGGATTTTTATACTCGATCCTAACTGGATTTGGATACTCGATCCTAATTGGATTTGGATACTTGATCCTAAACTGAATAGGGATACTCGATCCTAACTGGATTTGGATACTCGATCCTAACTGGATTTGGATACTCGATCCACTTCCTAACTGAATTTGGATACTCAATCCTAATAGGATTTGGATACTCGATCCTAAATGGATTTTGATACTCGATCCTAACTTCATTTAGATACTCTATCCTAACTGGATTTGGATACTCGATCCTAAATGGATTTTGATACTCGATCCTATCTAGATTTGGATATTGATACAAAATAGATTTTTATACTCGATCCTAACTGGATTTGGATACTCTATCCTAACTTGATTCGGATACTCGATACTAACTAGAATCGAATACTCAATACTAACAAGATTTGGATACTTGATCCTAACTGGAATTGGATACTCGATCCTAAATTGGTTTGGGATACTCGATCCTAACTGGATTTAGATACTCGATCCTAAACTTGATTGGGATACTCGATCCTAACTAGATTTAGATACTCTATTCTTTCTGGATTTGGATAATCGATACTAAATGGATTTTTATACTCGATCCTAACTGGATTTGGATACTTG
Organism: Garcia nutans; assembly: GCA_947685225.1. Lineage (NCBI taxonomy): Eukaryota > Viridiplantae > Streptophyta > Magnoliopsida > Malpighiales > Euphorbiaceae > Garcia > Garcia nutans. Next base: position 57,924,847 of record CANTUV010000024.1, read on the forward strand.
ATCCTAACAGGATTTAGATGCTCGATCCTAAATGGATTTTGATACTCGAACCTAAATGGATTTTGATACTCGATCCTAACTGGATTCAGATACTCTATCCTAACTTGATTCGGATACTCGATACTATCTAGATTCGGATACTCAATACTAACTGGATTTTGATACTCAATCCTAATAGTATTCGGATACTCGATCCTAACTGGATTTGGATACTCGATCCTAACTGGATTTGGATACTCTATCCTAAACTGGTTTGGGATACTCGATCCTAACTGGATTTGGATACTCTATCCTAAATTGGATTGAGATACTCGACCCTAACTGGATTTGGATACTCGATCCTAACTGGATTTTGATACTCGATCCTAACTGGATTTGGATACTCGATCCTAAATTGGATTAGGATACTCGATCCTAAACTGGATTAGGATACTAGTGTAATATCCTCATTTATGCCCTAGAAGTTTTGCATATTGTTGTTGTTGTTATTGTTATAAATTGGATTGAATGTATATGATGGGATAAGAAAAGAATTAGGGTTTAGAGAGAATGGTATATGTTGTGTATATGATGATATATATAACATATAAATGGGTCAAAGGAAGAGTTAAAGGAAGAGAGATATTTTTATGTGATATGTGTAATTACTATCATGGGCATACATGAGACAAAAGTTAAGTTAAATGATTAAGGGCAATTTGGTAATTGCTTGAATTGAATCACATGGTGGATATTTAAAGAAGAGTTGACTTTGGTTTATTCATAATTTCTTCTTCTTCTTCATGTGTGTGGCCGGCTCCTCCATAGAGAAAGGAAAGCAAGTAGTGAAGAGAGGATCTTGATGTGTTGAGCTCAAATTGAAGGAAGATTAAGTGTTCAAGTGTTGATTCAAGAAGTTTTAACTAAGGTAAGATCTTTCCTTTGATTTCTTTCCTACTTTTGAAGTGGTATGGGAAGTTAATTAGGGTTTGATGATTTGATGATGAGATGTGTTTATGATTTATTCTCAAGTGTTGAAATGGAATTAAAGATAAGAAGCTAGGTTGGTGTTGGTGATGGAAGAGTAAGAGTGTGTTTAGTGAATTCTTTTTCTGTTTTACAATTAGTAAAGGCTGTGACTTGTATGATTTGTAATTAATTATAGAAAAATGTTCTTGAAGTGAATTTTTGATATGTTGTGCCTCTATGAGTCTAGAATGACTGAAAAATATGTTGATTCGATTTTGGATAGGTTATGAGTTTAGAAAGATTATTTTTATTAGACCTGTTCCAGCAGGTACCTTAACTGAGACAGCTCTATTTCGGGATTTTTAATAAAATGTAGAAAAATCATATTCAATTGAATTTTGGATATGTTGTTTCTTAGTGATTCTAGTATTTGAGAAAAATAATTTGGAACCACGTTGATTGAAATTGATTTATGAAATTCACAAAGTTCAGAACTGCTGCCAGGATGCAGGGCAATTGGGGCAGTCTGGTTAGGTGAACTATTTGACCAAGAATTTGTGTTCAGTTTGATCTGAAATTTTAAAGGAATGATTTTAAGATACAAAACTAAATTCTGTAAAAAATTTAGAATTTTTAGTCAAGTATATTATTTTATACAATTTTTCAAAATAAGGATAAAATGGAGTCTAAAACCAGAATGTACTATTCATATGGTCATTTTGCTAATACTCCTTTTGGATTAGATTGTGAAGAGGTTGAATTGCCCTAACCGTGTCCTTCAAGTGGCTGACCGTGTCCCTCAATTGTGTAGGTTAGGGTTTTAATTCTTTGTTGTTCTTGCATTGTTGAGATTGAACAATGTTATGTTATGCATTGTGAATGGTAATGTGTTTCATGAGTAATGTGGAATGAAATGTTGATATTTATGAATGATGCTATGTGAGATATAATGTGATCATGGATGAGATAAATATATACTTGAATAATGAAATGTTATATTGTGAAATGAAATGTGAAGCCATTGTTATTGGCTAAGGTGATTCAATGGAGATAAATGAGGCATGTTTGCCTAAATGATAATGAGAATTGAGAATGAATTGTGTGGCTAATGTGTTATTCCATTTTCAGAGTTTGTTGTTGGTGGCATGCCTAATAAGTGTAACAATCTCTTGAAGTTAGGTTGGATTGAATCCTTGAAGCCTAATTGAGATGTTACCACCCTTGAAGCTAGGTTGGACTTAGTCCTTGAAGCCTAGTTGGGTATATGATATTGATAAATGTGATAACAAAACCAAAACATTAACTCTGAAAATTGAATGGCATATTAGTATGTCTTGGGCCCATGCTTGTCTTTGTTTAGTGTTGATTATGAGTGGTTAAATGAATATTAATGAAGTATATGAAAAGATATTGAAATGTGATATGTAAAGTGAAAGTATGTTGTTAGTTTTGCATATATGATGTTACATGTATATTATGGATTGAGAAATGACATTGCATTGCACTAAGTCATATCATTTGCATGATTATCTTACTAAGCCGTTGGCTTAGCGCGATAGTGTTTAATCGCGCAGGTAATAGAGTTGATAGAGTTGAACCCAAGAGTTCATCAAGACCAAGTGTGAGTAGACCTTGAAGAATTCATTTTGGGAGCTTAAAGATCAGAGCAAACTTGCCAATCATGTATAATTCTTTATATTTTTGTAAAGAAATGTTTAATATGTAAATATGTAAATATTTTATAACTTCCGCTGTGTAATATTTTAATGTATAATGAATAGGGCATGGTATCAAGTTTTAAAGTGTTTTGAATGTTAAGAGAACCGTAGCATCCCTATGTTTGGTGCACTTATGCTACATTGTGGTGTTGTAGTGTGCTTGTACCAGGTGTGGGGGTGTTACAATAAACCTTTACTTTATTTTGTAATAGAAGTGTAAATCTTATTTGCAGGTTGTAGTTGAGGTTATAAGGGGGATTTATTGGGAGTGTATTGAGAATGATTTTGTTTGCATTGGTTTGTGTAAAATGTTTTTTAAAAAAAAAAAACTAGTTTTGTCGACACTTGGGACTCAATTTTTAGGCAAAACTATGGCAAAATTTCTATTAAAATTGGAACTAAAATTTGACTAAGTAAAATTGGTAGCAACATTAGGTTAGTGTGGCGCCTCTACTCAGCTTACACATGTAGGTCGGGAAGGGGTGTTACAATTGTTTTGGTATCAGAGCCTAGGTTTGAGATTCTCAACCTAGGTAAAATGTAATAAAAAGACTATTTTGAACTTTAAAAGTGGTTTTTGAATAATATACATGTTTGGGATTGGCAACCTCTGATCTTTAATAAGTTGTATTCTGCTGTGTTTGCAGACATAGGTTGTGATGGATCCTCTTCTGCGTCAGTCAGCTGAGGGTAGTGCAGAGAGTGTTGCTCCTGATGAGGGAGCTAGGGTTGATAGTGCTGAGGAGGTACCTGCTTCGGTATCAGGGAGACCAGCTGGTGAGGAGGTTCCACCAGTCTGGCTTAGGCATGTGGTAGATGCTTTGAGGCAAGCACCAGTGCAACCACCGCCACCACCCCCACAGCCTTTGGTGTCAGCAAGGCATTATGACAAACTAAGGAAGTATGGAGCTGAAGATTTTATAGGTACTACTGATCCAGCAGTAGCTGAGCAATGGTTAGACAAAGTTCAGAGAATCTTTGTTCAATTGCAAGCTACTTCAGAGGAAAGGTTTGATTATGCAAGATCCTTGTTGCAGAAGGATGCATATAGTTGGTGGAAGACAGTGCCCCATTCTATGGATGATCCACCTACCTTATCCTATGCAGATTTTCTGAGAGAATTTGAATTGAAGTACACTCCAAGGGAGTATAAAGATGGGAAGAAAAGAGAGTTTTTAGATTTGAGGCAAGATCACCGGACCGTAACGGAGTATGAGATTGAATTTATTCGGTTGAGTGAGTATGCTGGGGGTATTATTTCAGATGAGATAGATCGATGTCGGAGATTTGAGGAGGGATTGAGGCCCTCTATCATGTGTCTGGTAGCTGGATTCAGATATCATGATTTTTCCCAGCTTGTGGCAGCAGCTCGAAGTGTAGAGCGAGCCCAGGGTATTGCAGCGGCTGCTTCAGAAGAAGAGACCAGAGTAAGAAGGCCCCAGTTTGAGGTAGGGTCTTCATCTGCTATGAGAGGTAGGGGAAGTTTTATTCCTCGAGTTAGCAGGAGTCAGAGGCCAGCGGGTAGGTCGGCACAGTTTTAGAGGCAGAGATTTAGACCTACAGCTTCAGTGGCGAGTGCTCCGACCCCAGTGACTCAGAGATCCACTCTACCAGTATGCATTCATTGTGGTAGGCCACATGGTGGTCCTTGTTGGAAGACTGGTGTGGCAGGAGTATGCTTCAGATGTGGGTCTCCCGATCATTTTGTTAGAGATTGCCCTGAGAGGCAAGAGCAGATGTCAGCTGATACTGCAGCTTCTCGACTTAGTGTGAGGGGAGGTCGAGGAGGCAGGGGTTTTGGTAGAGGTGGCAGATCCGGGTTCAGTGCTAGAGGAGGTGCTATATCTAGGGAGAGTAGGCCAGAGGAGGTTGGTTCTTCCCAGAGGATGTATGTTATGCAGAGGCAACTAGATGCTTCGGCAGTCATAGCTGGTACTTTTTCTTTATTTGATATATCAGTACTTGCTTTAATTGATCTGGGTTCCACACATTCTTATATTAGTGCATCTATTTTGCCTGTGTCTGATTTGCATGCTGAGTCCCTAGGATTTGATGTATTGGTGACAAATCCTTTAGGGCATAGTGTGGTTGTGAGTAAGGTGCACCGAGATAGTGCAGTGAGGGTGCAAGGTGAGGAGTTTCTTGGAGACTTGATTGAGATGCCATTTAAGGAATACGATGTGATCCTAGGCATGGACTGGCTATCTAGACATGGAGCGGTGGTAGACTGTAAAAAGAAAATTATTTTTTTGAGAACCGGTGATGGTAAAGATGTGATAGTATCTAATGAGCAGGAACAGCTAGCCTCCTTATTTGTTTCAGCTGTTACAGCCAGGAGGTTGATTAGAAAGGGGTGTGAAGCCTACCTTGCTCATGTGATGGATACTAGAGTGAAGGGTTCTCCCATTGATAGTATTGCCACAGTTACAGAGTTCTCTGATGTTTTTCCAGAGGAGTTGCCAGGATTGCCTCCTGAGAGAGAGGTGGAGTTCGGTATTGAATTGTTGCCTGGTACCACTCCTATCTCTATTACTCCTTACAGAATGGCACCAGCAGAATTGAGGGAGTTGAAAGTGCAATTACAGGAGTTGTTGGACAAAGGATTTATTCACCCCAGTGTTTCTCCTTGGGGAGCTCCTGTGCTATTTGTGAAGAAGAAAGATGGTACTATGAGGTTGTGTATCGATTATAGGCAATTGAACAAGGTGACTATTAAAAATAAATATCCTTTGCCTAGAATCGATGATCTCTTTGATCAATTGAAAGGTGCAGCTGTGTTTTATAAAATTGATTTGAGATCTGGGTACCATCAGCTGAGAGTCGGAGCTGAGGATGTTCCGAAGACCGCCTTTCGGACCAGGTATGGGCATTATGAATTTCTAGTTATGCCTTTTGGTCTAACGAATGCACCTGCAGCTTTTATGGATTTGATGAATAGGGTGTTTAGGCCCTATTTGGATCAGTTTGTAGTGGTCTTCATTGATGATATACTAGTGTATTCGCGGAATGAAGAGGAACATGACAAGCATCTGTGGATTGTATTGCAGATTTTGAGAGAGAAGCAGTTGTTTGCCAAATTGTCGAAGTGTGAGTTCTGGTTGGATCAAGTGGCTTTTCTCGGACATATTGTTTCAGCTGAAGGCATTAGAGTTGATCCGAGTAAAGTTGAAGCCATTTTAAATTGGAGTCCACCCAAGTCTGTGACAGAGATTAGAAGTTTTCTGGGTTTGGCAGGCTATTACCGGCGGTTTGTAAAAGGGTTTTCTTTGATAGCTACTCCACTCACCAGATTGCTTCGTAAGGGAGTGAGGTTCTTGTGGACAGATCAGTGTCAGGCTAGTTTTGAGCAGTTGAGAGAGTTGTTGACTCAAGCGCCTGTTCTTACTTTACCTGTTGAAGGCAAACCATATGTGATTTACAGTGATGCTTCACATAGAGGTTTGGGGTGTGTATTGATGCAGGAAGGGAAAGTTATAGCTTATGCATCTCGACAGTTGAAACCGCATGAGCTTAACTATCCAACCCATGATTTGGAATTGGCTGCCATTGTGTTTGCATTGAAGATTTGGCGCCACTATCTATTTGGGGAGAAATATTTCATTTACACTGATCATAAGAGTTTAAAGTATTTGGGTGTCCAGAAAGAACTCAATCTTCGTCAGAGGAGATGGTTAGAATTGATTAAAGACTACGACTGTTTGATTGATTATCATCCAGGTAAAGCAAATGTAGTTGCTGATGCCTTGAGTCGGAAGTCTTTAGCTGGTTTAACAGTTTACTCGCTCTCGTTGCTTGTTGAATTGAGAGCATTGCATGCTAGCTTTGTACCTTGTGATGATGGTGCATTGTTGGCACAATTGCAAGTGAGACCAGTTTTGTTGAATCAGATCAGAGAAGCTCAGTTGACTGATATGAAGATTCAGAAGATTATTTCAGATTGTCAGAGTGGAAAGAGTAGAGATTTTGTTGTGAAGAGTGATGGGAGCCTATGGTTTAAAAACAGATTATGTGTACCCGATGATGCTGATTTGAAGAAGATTATTTTGGAAGAAGCTCATCAGTCAATATTTGCTATGCATCCGGGTAATACGAAGATGTATCATGATTTGAGACAGCATTATTGGTGGATTGGTTTGAAGAGAGACATTGCAGATTTTGTGTCGAAATGTCTCACTTGTCAGAAGGTTAAAGCAGAGCATCAAGTTCCAACCGGGTTGCTTCAACCGTTGTCAGTACCAGAATGGAAGTGGGAAAGAGTGACAATGGATTTTGTGTCTGGGTTGCCATTGACACAAAAGAAACATGATGCCATATGGGTGATTGTGGATAGATTGACTAAGACAGCTCATTTCCTTCCGGTTCGGATGGATTACTCTTTGGAGAGATTGGCTGAGTTGTATATCCATGAGATTGTGAGACTGCATGGTGTTCCAACTTCTTTAGTGTCTGATCGAGATCCCAGGTTTACTTCCAGATTTTGGAAGAGTTTGCATAGTGCTTTAGGTTCTTGACTGCACTTTAGCACTGCTTTTCATCCACAGACGGATGGACAGTCAGAGAGGGTGATACAGATTCTTGAAGACATGTTGAGAAGCTGTGTCATTGATTTCACTGGAAGTTGGGATAGATTTTTACCTCTTGTGGAGTTTGCATACAACAACAGTCACCAATCCAGCATTGGTATGGCACCATTTGAAGCATTGTATGGCAGACGATGTAAGACACCTCTTTGTTGGAGTGAAATTGGGGAAGGTAAGTTAATTGGGCCTGATTTGATTCAAGAAACTGAAGAAAAAGTAAAGCTAATTCGAGGCAAATTGAAAGCAGCTTCAGACCGACAGAAGTCTTATGCAGATTTGAAGAGGAGAGACATAGAGTTTGATGTTGGAGATAAGGTGTTTTTGAAAGTATCTCCTTGGAAGAAGATTTTGAGGTTCGGTCGGAAAGGAAAATTGAGTCCTCGTTTCATTGGGCCGTATGAAGTGTTAGAAACAGTTGGGCCAGTGGCGTATCAACTTGCTTTGCCACTTGAGTTGGATCGTATTCATAACGTATTTCATGTTTCTATGTTGAGGAGGTATAGATCGGATCCATCTCATGTGTTGCCGATTGAGTCAATTGAAGTAAATCCTGATTTGACATTTGAAGAGGAACCAGTTGCTATTTTGGCACGTGATGTGAAAGAATTGATGTAACACCCCCATATCCAATGCACACACACTACAACCACAACAATGTAGCATAAGTGCACCAAACATAGGGATGCTACGGTTTCCTTAACATTCAAAACATTTTAAAACTTGATACCATATCCATATCATTATATCTTATTAACAAAATAGATCATTTACTTATAAAACAAAACATAATAGTTATCTATATATATATATACATTTATATATTACACAGCGGAAGTTATAAAATATGTATATATATGAAAACATTTGAATACATATTTACTATTATACATATATTTACATTATCAACAAAACTTTACACAATATAAAAGATTTATACATTATTGGCAAGTCAGCTCTGATCTTTAAGCTCCCACAATCAACTCTTCAATGTCTACTCTCACTCGGTCTCGAAGAGCTCTCGGGTTCGATTCTATCAGTTCTATCACCTGCGCGATTAAACACTATCGCGCTAAGCCAAGGGCTTAGTAAGATAAAACATGCAATAGACATGCTTAAATGTTATACAATGCCAATTTTAATTTATATCATACATGTAACAACATAGATGGAAAGCTAACAACATACATTTACATTTCATAACCTAGCGTACATATATGTATATCACATTTCAACATTCTTGCATATACTTTATTAGTTAATCATTTAATCATCCATGAACAACACTAAGCAAAGACAAGCATGGGCCCAAGACACACTAATATGTCATTCAATTTTCAGAGTTAATGCTTTGGTTTTGTTATCACATTTATCAATATCAATATCATATACCCAACTAGGCTTCAAGGATTAAGTTCAACCAAGCTTCAAGGGGAGCAAAGCATGCTAAGCATCAACCCAACTTGGCTTCAAGAACTAACCCAACCTAGCTTCAAGGGTTGTAACATCTCAATTAGGCTTCAAGGATTCAATCCAACCTAACTTCAAGAGATTGTTACACTCATTAGGCATGCCACCAACAACAAACTCTGAAAATGGAATAACACATTAGCCACACAATTCATTTAGATTTCATTCTCAATTCTCATTATCATTTAGGCAAACATGCCTCATTTATCTCCATTAAATCACCTTAGCCAATAACAATGGCTCCACATTTCATTTCACAATATAACACTTCATTATTCAAGTGTATATTTATCTCACATAACATCATTCATAAATATTAACATTTCATTCCACATTACTCATAAAACACATTACCATTCAAAGTGCATAACATAACATTGTTAATTCTCAACAATGCAATTAGGGCAAAACACAATTGACATGATTCATAGCTTTAGGACCATCCACATTCATTTGATTAGATCATTCTTGTGTTTGAAACATGTTTATAATGTTCATGTTTAAGTTTAGGAACAATGGAACTTTTGAAGAATTTAAACCATGCAAAGAGAACCAAGAAATCAAACAATGTTCAAATCATTTGAAGGGCACGCCCAACTCACTTGATTGACATGCCCAACCAGCTTGAGTGACACGCCCGTGTCCTTAAAAAGAAAAGAGGCAGTAGCTTCCTCAAATAAATGACACGCCCAACCAACTTGAGTGACACGCCCGTGTCCTTAAAAAGAAAAGAGGCAGTAGCTAATTCAAACAATTGACACGCCCACTCCCCTAAGGGACACGCCCACTCCCCTAAATTGCTTTTGGCCGTGTCACCAAATCACAAAACCTTAACTAAAACCAACCCTTTCTCAATTGCACTCAAACACAATATTCATCATATAACATATTTCACATGAACATAATCAATGTTCTAAACACATATTCATCACAAAAACTACTTCACCACACATTAATATCACAATAAAACACATATTAACTCAAAACCCTAAAATCAACATCCTTCATTTCCAACAACAACCTTCAATTAAACTCATAACTTAAAATCAATTTAACACTTGAAAACACAACTAAACACATCTCAAATCCACCAAATCACAAAATCATCAAACCCTACTTTACTTCCAACACAACTTCCAAATAAGTAAAGAAAACAAGAAAATACTTACTTGAAAAGAAGAAATTCCACAAATCCTTTGTCAAAACCTTGGATTGCTTCATCAATTTGCTTCTTGCCTCAAGAACACTTCTCTTTTCCTTTTTCTAATGGAGAGCCGGCCACTTCATGAAGAAAGAAGACAATGATCAAGATACAAAGTCAAATTTTGCTTTTAAACTCCACCAAGTATTCTTATCCAAGCAAATACCAATATGCCCTCAATCATTTAGCCAACTTTTGTCTCATATGAGCCCTCATATGTAATTTCATTAACAACCAAAAATATCTTCTTCCACTTAACCATCACCTTGACTCTTCATTTGACCACTTTATATGTTATATATATCATCATATACACAACATATACATTTGTCTCTAAACCCTAATTCTTCCTCCAAAACACATATGCACAAGCATTCACTTTCCAATTTCTTTTCTTATCCCATCATATACATTCAATCCAATTTAACAATAACAACAACAACAACAACAACATAATCAAAACTTCTAAGCCACATATGAGGATATTACAATTCTCCCCCTCTAAAAAGAAAATTTCGTCCTCGAAATTACCTGAAATTAACTCTGAAACAACTGAGAATATTGCTCTCGCATCGTTTGCTCATTTTCCCAAGTTGCTTCTTCTTTCCCATGGTTCTTCCAAAGAATCTTCACCAATGGCACTCTCTTGTTTCTCAAATCTTTCACATCACTTGCCAAGATAGCAACTGGTTCCTCTTCAAAAGTCAAGTCTGGGCTCACTTCAATTGATTCAAATGGCAACACATGAGATGGATCCGACCTGTACCTCCTCAACATAGAAACATGGAATACATTATGAATACGATCCAACTCAGGTGGTAAAGCAAGTCGATAAGCAACTGGCCCAACTCTTTCTAACACTTCATACGGCCCAATGAAACGAGGACTCAATTTTCCTTTCCGACCGAACCTCAAAATCTTTTTCCAAGGAGACACTTTCAAAAATACCTTATCTCCAACATCAAACTGAATGTCTCTCCTTTTCAGATCTGCATAAGACTTCTGTCGGTCTGAAGCTGCTTTTAACCTGCCTCGAATCAATTTTACTTTCTCTTCAGTTTCTTGAATCAAATCAGGACCAACCAACTTATTATCTCCAAGCTCATTCCAACAAAGAGGTGTCCTACACCGTCTGCCATACAATGCTTCGAATGGTGCCATACCAATGCTGGATTGGTGACTGTTGTTGTAAGCAAATTCCACAAGAGGTAAAAATCTATCCCAACTTCCAGAGAAATCGATGACAGAGCTTCTCAACATATCTTCAAGAATCTGTATCACCCTCTCTGACTGTCCATCCGTCTGTGGATGAAAAACAGTACTGAAGTGCAGTCGAGAACCCATAGCATAATGCAAACTCTTCCAAAATCTTGAAGTAAACCTGGGATCTCGATCAGACACTAAAGAAGTTGGAACACCATGCAGTTTCACAATCTCCTGGATATACAGCTCAGCCAATCTCTCCAAAGAGTAATCCATCCGCACCGGAAGGAAATGAGCTGTCTTAGTCAATCTATCCACAATCACCCAAATGGCATCATGTCTTCTTTGTGTCAATGGCAAACCAGACACAAAGTCCATTGTCACTCTTTCCCACTTCCATTCAGGCACTGACAACGGCTGAAGCAACCCGGTTGGAACTTGATGCTCTGCTTTAACTTTCTGACAAGTGAGACATTTCGATACAAACTCAGCAATGTCTCTCTTCAACCCAATCCACCAATAATGTTGTCTCAAATCATTATACATCTTCGTACTACCCGGATGCATAGCAAACACTGACTGATGAGCTTCTTCTAAAATAACTCTTTTCAAATCAGCATCATCGGGCACACACAATCGGTTCTTAAACCAGAGACTCCCATCATCTCTCACAACAAAATCTCTAGTCTTCCCAATCTTGCAATCTGAAATAATCTTCTGAATCTTCATATCAACCAACTGAGCCTCTTTGATCTGATCTAACAAAACTGGCTTCAATTGCAACTGTGCCAACAATGCACCATCATCACAAGGTAAAAAACTGGCATGCAATGCTCTCAACTCAACAAGCAACGAGAGCGAGTAAACTGTTAAACCAGCTAAAGACTTCCGACTCAAAGCATCAGCAACAACATTTGCTTTACCTGGATGATAATCAATTAAGCAGTCGTAGTCTTTAATCAATTCTAACCATCTCCTCTGACGAAGATTGAGTTCTTTCTGGACACCCAAATACTTCAAACTCTTGTGATCAGTGTAGATGAAACATTTTTCCCCAAATAAATAATGGCGCCAAATCTTTAATGCAAACACGATGGCAGCTAATTCCAAATCATGGGTCGGATAGTTAAGCTCATGCGGTTTCAACTGTCGAGATGCATAAGCTATAACTTTCCCTTCCTGCATCAATACACATCCCAAACCTCTATGTGAAGCATCACTGTAGATCACATATGGTTTGCCTTCAACAGGTAAAGTTAAAACAGGCGCTTGAGTCAACATTTCTCTCAACTGCTCAAAGCTAGCCTGACACTGATCCGTCCACACAAATCTCACTCCCTTACGAAGTAATCTGGTGAGTGGAGTAGCTATTAAAGAAAACCCTTTTACAAACCGCCGGTAATAGCCTGCCAAACCCAGAAAACTTCTAATCTCTGTCACAGACTTGGGTGGACTCCAATTTAGAATAGCTTCAACTTTACTTGGATCAACTCTAATGCCTTCTGCTGAAACAATATGTCCGAGAAAAGCTACTTGATCCAACCAGAACTCACATTTCGACAATTTGGCAAACAACTGCTTCTCTCTCAAAATCTGCAACACAATCCGCAGATGCATATCATGTTCCTCTTCATTCCGTGAATACACCAGAATGTCATCGATGAAGACCACAACAAACTGATCCAGATAGGGCCTAAACACCCTATTCATCAAATCCATAAAAGCTGCAGGTGCATTCATCAGACCAAAAGGCATAACTAAAAATTCATAGTGCCCATACCTGGTCCTGAAAGCTGTCTTCGGAACATCTTCAGCTCTGACTCTCAGCTGATGGTATCCAGATCTCAGATCAATTTTGGAAAACACAGCTGCACCCTTCAACTGATCAAAGAGATCATCGATTCTAGGCAAAGGATATTTATTCTTAATGGTCACTTTGTTCAATTGCCTATAATCGATACATAACCTCATAGTACCATCTTTCTTCTTCACAAATAACACAGGAGCTCCCCAAGGAGAAACACTGGGGCGAATAAATCCTTTGTCCAACAACTCCTGTAATTGCACTTTTAACTCCCTCAATTCTGTTAGTGCCATTCTGTAAGGAGTAATAGAGATAGGAGTGGTACCAGGTAACAATTCAATACCAAACTCCACCTCTCTCTCCGGAGGCAATCCAGGCAACTCCTCTGGAAACACATCAGGGAACTCAGCAACTGTGGCAATGCTATCAATGGGAGAGCCCTTCACTCTAGTATCTATCACATGAGCGAGATAGGCTTCACACCCCTTTCTAATCAACCTCCTGGCTGCAACAGCTGAAACAAATAAGGAGGCTAGCTGTTCCTGCTCATTAGATACTATCACTTCTCTACCATCAATGGTTCTCAAAGAAACAATTTTCTTTTTACAATCCACCACAGCTCCATGTCGAGATAGCCAATCCATACCTAAGATCACATCATATTCCTTAAATGGCATCTCAATCAAATCTCCAAAGAACTCCTCACCCTGCACCCTCACTACACTATCCCGGTGCACCTTACTCACAACCACACTATGCCCTAACGGATTTGTCACCAACACATCAAATCCTAGGGACTCAGCATGCACATCAGATACAGGCAAAACAGATACACTAACATAAGAATGCGTGGAACCCGGATCAATCAAAGCAAGTACTGGAGTATTAAATAAAGAAAAAGTACCAGCTATGACTGCCGATGCATCTGGCTGCCTTTGCATAACATACATCCTCTGGGAAGAACCAACCTCCTCTGGTCTACCCTCTCTGGATGCAGCACCTCCTCTAGAACTGAACCCTGGCCTACCTCCTCGGCTGACACCTCTTCCTCCTCTACCTCCTCTCACACTAGCTCGAGAAGCAGCAGAATCAACTGGCATCTGCTCTTGCCTCTCAGGGCAATCTCTCACAAAGTGGTCTGGTGATCCACACCTGAAGCATACCCCTGCAACACCAGCCTTCCAACAAGGACCACCATGTGGCCTCCCACAATGGATGCAGATGGGAAGAGTGGATCTCCGAATCATCGGGGTCGGAGCACTTGCCACTGAAGCTGCAGGTCTAAATCTCTGCCTCTGGAACTGCACTGACCTACCTGCTGGTCTCTGGCTCCTACTACTCCGAGGAACAAAACTTCCTCTACCCCTCTTCGCAGAAGAAGACCCTGCCTCGAACTGGGGCCTTCTCACTCTAACCTCCTCTTCAGAAGCAGCTGTAACTATGGCTTGAGCTCTCTCTACACTCCTAGCTGCTGCAACTAGCTGGGAGAAATCCTGATACATGGAGCCAGCCACATGACAAATAATTGAGGGCCTCAATCCCTCCTCAAATCGCCAACATCGATCAATCTCATCAGCAATGATACCCCCAGCATACTGACTCAGTCGAATAAACTCAACTTCATACTCAGTAACAGTCTTGCTGTCTTGTTTCAAGCTTAAGAACTCCATCTTCTTCATGTCCTTATACTCCCTAGGAGTATACTTCAACTCAAATTCCCTCAGAAAATCAGTGTAAGACAGTGTTGGAGGATCATCCATAGAGTGTGGCACTGTCTTCCACCAGTCATATGCGTCCTTCTGCAATAATGACCTGGCATAATCAAACTTTTCCTCAGGGGTGGCTTGTAACTGAATAAAGATTCTCTGCACTTTGCCTAACCATTGCTCAGCCACTGCTGGATCAGTGGTTCCCATAAAATCTTCCGCCCCAAACTTCCTCAATTTATCATACTGTCTCATCTGAACCTGAGGCTGGGGTGGTGGTGGAGGTGGCTGTACTGGTGCTTGTCTCATTACTTCCATCATATGCCTAAACCAGGCTGGCGGAACCTCCTCTCCAGCTGGTCTACCCGACACCGAAGCAGGTGCCTCCTCAACACTATCAACCCTAGCTCCCTCGGCAGGAGCAATGCTCTCGGCACTACCCTCAACTGACTGTCTTGAGTGAGGATCCATCAACACCTAATACTGCAAACACAGCAGTTTACATCTTATTAAAGATCAGGGACTGCCAATCTCAAACGTATATGTTATTCAAAACCACTTTTTTAAGTAAAAATATTCTTTTTATTATATTTTACCTAGATTGAGAATCTCAAACCTAGGCTCTGATACCAAAACAATTGTAACACCCCCATATCCAATGCACACACACTACAACCACAACAATGTAGCATAAGTGCACCAAACATAGGGATGCTACGGTTTCCTTAACATTCAAAACATTTTAAAACTTGATACCATATCCATATCATTATATCTTATTAACAAAATAGATCATTTACTTATAAAACAAAACATATTAGTTATCTATATATATATATATACATTTATATATTACACAGCGGAAGTTATAAAATATGTATATATATGAAAACATTTGAATACATATTTACTATTATACATATATTTACACTATCAACAAAACTTTACACAATATAAAAGATTTATACATGATTGGCAAGTCAGCTCTGATCTTTAAGCTCCCAAAATCAACTCTTCAATGTCTACTCTCACTCGGTCTCGAAGAGCTCTCGAGTTCGATTCTATCAGTTCTATCACCTGCGCGATTAAACACTATCGCGCTAAGCCAAGGGCTTAGTAAGATAAAACATGCAATAGACATGCTTAAATGTTATACAATGCCAATTTTAATTTATATCATACATGTAACAACATAGATGGAAAGCTAACAACATACATTTACATTTCATAACCTAGCGTACATATATGTATATCACATTTCAACATTCTTGCATATACTTTATTAGTTAATCATTTAATCATCCATGAACAACACTAAGCAAAGACAAGCATGGGCCCAAGACACACTAATATGTCATTCAATTTTCAGAGTTAACGCTTTGGTTTTGTTATCACATTTATCAATATCAATATCATATACCCAACTAGGCTTCAAGGATTAAGTTCAACCAAGCTTCAAGGGGAGCAAAGCATGCTAAGCATCAACCCAACTTGGCTTCAAGAACTAACCCAACCTAGCTTCAAGGGTTGTAACATCTCAATTAGGCTTCAAGGATTCAATCCAACCTAACTTCAAGAGATTGTTACACTCATTAGGCATGCCACCAACAACAAACTCTGAAAATGGAATAACACATTAGCCACACAATTCATTTAGATTTCATTCTCAATTCTCATTATCATTTAGGCAAACATGCCTCATTTATCTCCATTAAATCACCTTAGCCAATAACAATGGCTCCACATTTCATTTCACAATATAACACTTCATTATTCAAGTGTATATTTATCTCACATAACATCATTCATAAATATTAACATTTCATTCCACATTACTCATAAAACACATTACCATTCAAAGTGCATAACATAACATTGTTAATTCTCAACAATGCAATTAGGGCAAAACACAATTGACATGATTCATAGCTTTAGGACCATCCACATTCATTTGATTAGATCATTCTTGTGTTTGAAACATGTTTATAATGTTCATGTTTAAGTTTAGGAACAATGGAACTTTTGAAGAATTTAAACCATGCAAAGAGAACCAAGAAATCAAACAATGTTCAAATCATTTGAAGGGCACGCCCAACTCACTTGATTGACACGCCCAACAAGCTTGAGTGACACGCCCGTGTCCTTAAAAAGAAAAGAGGCAGTAGCTTCCTCAAATAAATGACACGCCCAACCAACTTGAGTGACACGCCCGTGTCCTTAAAAAGAAAAGAGGCAGTAGCTAATTCAAACAATTGACACGCCCACTCCCCTAAATTGCTTTTGGCCGTGTCACCAAATCACAAAACCTTAACTAAAACCAACCCTTTCTCAATTGCACTCAAACACAATATTCATCATATAACATATTTCACATGAACATAATCAATGTTCTAAACACATATTCATCACAAAAACTACTTCACCACACATTAATATCACAATAAAACACATATTAACTCAAAACCCTAAAATCAACATCCTTCATTTCCAACAACAACCTTCAATTAAACTCATAACTTAAAATCAATTTAACACTTGAAAACACAACTAAACACATCTCAAATCCACCAAATCACAAAATCATCAAACCCTACTTTACTTCCAACACAACTTCCAAATAAGTAAAGAAAACAAGAAAATACTTACTTGAAAAGAAGAAATTCCACAAATCCTTTGTCAAAACCTTGGATTGCTTCATCAATTTGCTTCTTGCCTCAAGAACACTTCTCTTTTCCTTTTTCTAATGGAGAGTCGGCCACTTCATGAAGAAAGAAGACAATGATCAAGATACAAAGTCAAATTTTGCTTTTAAACTCCACCAAGTATTCTTATCCAAGCAAATACCAATATGGCCTCAATCATTTAGCCAACTTTTGTCTCATATGAGCCCTCATATGTAATTTCATTAACAACCAAAAATATCTTCTTCCACTTAACCATTACCTTGACTCTTCATTTGACCACTTTATATGTTATATATATCATCATATACACAACATATACATTTGTCTCTAAACCCTAATTCTTCCTCCAAAACACATATGCACAAGCATTCACTTTCCAATTTCTTTTCTTATCCCATCATATACATTCAATCCAATTTAACAATAACAACAACAACAACAACAACATAATCAAAACTTCTAAGCCACATATGAGGATATTACAATTCTCCCCCTCTAAAAAGAAAATTTCGTCCTCGAAATTACCTGAAATTAACTCTGAAACAACTGAGAATATTGCTCTCGCATCGTTTGCTCATTTTCCCAAGTTGCTTCTTCTTTCCCATGGTTCTTCCAAAGAATCTTCACCAATGGCACTCTCTTGTTTCTCAAATCTTTCACATCACTTGCCAAGATAGCAACTGGTTCCTCTTCAAAAGTCAAGTCTGGGCTCACTTCAATTGATTCAAATGGCAACACATGAGATGGATCCGACCTGTACCTCCTCAACATAGAAACATGGAATACATTATGAATACGATCCAACTCAGGTGGTAAAGCAAGTCGATAAGCAACTGGCCCAACTCTTTCTAACACTTCATACGGCCCAATGAAACGAGGACTCAATTTTCCTTTCCGACCGAACCTCAAAATCTTTTTCCAAGGAGACACTTTCAAAAATACCTTATCTCCAACATCAAACTGAATGTCTCTCCTTTTCAGATCTGCATAAGACTTCTGTCGGTCTGAAGCTGCTTTTAACCTGCCTCGAATCAATTTTACTTTCTCTTCAGTTTCTTGAATCAAATCAGGACCAACCAACTTATTATCTCCAAGCTCATTCCAACAAAGAGGTGTCCTACACCGTCTGCCATACAATGCTTCGAATGGTGCCATACCAATGCTGGATTGGTGACTGTTGTTGTAAGCAAATTCCACAAGAGGTAAAAATCTATCCCAACTTCCAGAGAAATCGATGACAGAGCTTCTCAACATATCTTCAAGAATCTGTATCACCCTCTCTGACTGTCCATCCGTCTGTGGATGAAAAACAGTACTGAAGTGCAGTCGAGAACCCATAGCATAATGCAAACTCTTCCAAAATCTTGAAGTAAACCTGGGATCTCGATCAGACACTAAAGAAGTTGGAACACCATGCAGTTTCACAATCTCCTGGATATACAGCTCAGCCAATCTCTCCAAAGAGTAATCCATCCGCACCGGAAGGAAATGAGCTGTCTTAGTCAATCTATCCACAATCACCCAAATGGCATCATGTCTTCTTTGTGTCAATGGCAAACCAGACACAAAGTCCATTGTCACTCTTTCCCACTTCCATTCAGGCACTGACAACGGCTGAAGCAACCCGGTTGGAACTTGATGCTCTGCTTTAACTTTCTGACAAGTGAGACATTTCGATACAAACTCAGCAATGTCTCTCTTCAACCCAATCCACCAATAATGTTGTCTCAAATCATTATACATCTTCGTACTACCCGGATGCATAGCAAACACTGACTGATGAGCTTCTTCTAAAATAACTCTTTTCAAATCAGCATCATCGGGCACACACAATCGGTTCTTAAACCAGAGACTCCCATCATCTCTCACAACAAAATCTCTAGTCTTCCCAATCTTGCAATCTGAAATAATCTTCTGAATCTTCATATCAACCAACTGAGCCTCTTTGATCTGATCTAACAAAACTGGCTTCAATTGCAACTGTGCCAACAATGCACCATCATCACAAGGTAAAAAACTGGCATGCAATGCTCTCAACTCAACAAGCAACGAGAGCGAGTAAACTGTTAAACCAGCTAAAGACTTCCGACTCAAAGCATCAGCAACAACATTTGCTTTACCTGGATGATAATCAATTAAGCAGTCGTAGTCTTTAATCAATTCTAACCATCTCCTCTGACGAAGATTGAGTTCTTTCTGGACACCCAAATACTTCAAACTCTTGTGATCAGTGTAGATGAAACATTTTTCCCCAAATAAATAATGGCGCCAAATCTTTAATGCAAACACAATGGCAGCTAATTCCAAATCATGGGTCGGATAGTTAAGCTCATGTGGTTTCAACTGTCGAGATGCATAAGCTATAACTTTCCCTTCCTGCATCAATACACATCCCAAACCTCTATGTGAAGCATCACTGTAGATCACATATGGTTTGCCTTCAACAGGTAAAGTTAAAACAGGCGCTTGAGTCAACATTTCTCTCAACTGCTCAAAGCTAGCCTGACACTGATCCGTCCACACAAATCTCACTCCCTTACGAAGTAATCTGGTGAGTGGAGTAGCTATTAAAGAAAACCCTTTTACAAACCGCCGGTAATAGCCTGCCAAACCCAGAAAACTTCTAATCTCTGTCACAGACTTGGGTGGACTCCAATTTAGAATAGCTTCAACTTTACTTGGATCAACTCTAATGCCTTCTGCTGAAACAATATGTCCGAGAAAAGCTACTTGATCCAACCAGAACTCACATTTCGACAATTTGGCAAACAACTGCTTCTCTCTCAAAATCTGCAACACAATCCGCAGATGCATATCATGTTCCTCTTCATTCCGTGAATACACCAGAATGTCATCGATGAAGACCACAACAAACTGATCCAGATAGGGCCTAAACACCCTATTCATCAAATCCATAAAAGCTGCAGGTGCATTCGTCAGACCAAAAGGCATAACTAAAAATTCATAGTGCCCATACCTGGTCCTGAAAGCTGTCTTCGGAACATCTTCAGCTCTGACTCTCAGCTGATGGTATCCAGATCTCAGATCAATTTTGGAAAACACAGCTGCACCCTTCAACTGATCAAAGAGATCATCGATTCTAGGCAAAGGATATTTATTCTTAATGGTCACTTTGTTCAATTGCCTATAATCGATACATAACCTCATAGTACCATCTTTCTTCTTCACAAATAACACAGGAGCTCCCCAAGGAGAAACACTGGGGCGAATAAATCCTTTGTCCAACAACTCCTGTAATTGCACTTTTAACTCCCTCAATTCTGTTGGTGCCATTCTGTAAGGAGTAATAGAGATAGGAGTGGTACCAGGTAACAATTCAATACCAAACTCCACCTCTCTCTCCGGAGGCAATCCAGGCAACTCCTCTGGAAACACATCAGGGAACTCAGCAACTGTGGCAATGCTATCAATGGGAGAGCCCTTCACTCTAGTATCTATCACATGAGCGAGATAGGCTTCACACCCCTTTCTAATCAACCTCCTGGCTGCAACAGCTGAAACAAATAAGGAGGCTAGCTGTTCCTGCTCATTAGATACTATCACTTCTCTACCATCAACGGTTCTCAAAGAAACAATTTTCTTTTTACAATCCACCACAGCTCCATGTCGAGATAGCCAATCCATACCTAAGATCACATCATATTCCTTAAATGGCATCTCAATCAAATCTCCAAAGAACTCCTCACCCTGCACCCTCACTACACTATCCCGGTGCACCTTACTCACAACCACACTATGCCCTAACGGATTTGTCACCAACACATCAAATCCTAGGGACTCAGCATGCACATCAGATACAGGCAAAACAGATACACTAACATAAGAATGCGTGGAACCCGGATCAATCAAAGCAAGTACTGGAGTATTAAATAAAGAAAAAGTACCAGCTATGACTGCCGATGCATCTGGCTGCCTCTGCATAACATACATCCTCTGGGAAGAACCAACCTCCTCTGGTCTACCCTCTCTGGATGCAGCACCTCCTCTAGAACTGAACCCTGGCCTACCTCCTCGGCTGACACCTCTTCCTCCTCTACCTCCTCTCACACTAGCTCGAGAAGCAGCAGAATCAACTGGCATCTGCTCTTGCCTCTCAGGGCAATCTCTCACAAAGTGGTCTGGTGATCCACACCTGAAGCATACCCCTGCAACACCAGCCTTCCAACAAGGACCACCATGTGGCCTCCCACAATGGATGCAGATGGGAAGAGTGGATCTCCGAATCATCGGGGTCGGAGCACTTGCCACTGAAGCTGCAGGTCTAAATCTCTGCCTCTGGAACTGCACTGACCTACCTGCTGGTCTCTGGCTCCTACTACTCCGAGGAACAAAACTTCCTCTACCCCTCTTCGCAGAAGAAGACCCTGCCTCGAACTGGGGCCTTCTCACTCTAACCTCCTCTTCAGAAGCAGCTGTAACTATGGCCTGAGCTCTCTCTACACTCCTAGCTGCTGCAACTAGCTGGGAGAAATCCTGATACATGGAGCCAGCCACATGACAAATAATTGAGGGCCTCAATCCCTCCTCAAATCGCCGACATCGATCAATCTCATCAGCAATGATACCCCCAGCATACTGACTCAGTCGAATAAACTCAACTTCATACTCAGTAACAGTCTTGCTGTCTTGTTTCAAGCTTAAGAACTCCATCTTCTTCATGTCCTTATACTCCCTAGGAGTATACTTCAACTCAAATTCCCTCAGAAAATCAGTGTAAGACAGTGTTGGAGGATCATCCATAGAGTGTGGCACTGTCTTCCACCAGTCATATGCGTCCTTCTGCAATAATGACCTGGCATAATCAACTTTTCCTCAGGGGTGGCTTGTAACTGAATAAAGATTCTCTGCACTTTGCCTAACCATTGCTCAGCCACTGCTGGATCAGTGGTTCCCATAAAATCTTCCGCCCCAAACTTCCTCAATTTATCATACTGTCTCATCTGAACCTGAGGCTGGGGTGGTGGTGGAGGTGGCTGTACTGGTGCTTGTCTCATTACTTCCATCATATGCCTAAACCAGGCTGGCGGAACCTCCTCTCCAGCTGGTCTACCCGACACCGAAGCAGGTGCCTCCTCAACACTATCAACCCTAGCTCCCTCGGCAGGAGCAATGCTCTCGGCACTACCCTCAACTGACTGTCTTGAGTGAGGATCCATCAACACCTAATACTGCAAACACAGCAGTTTACATCTTATTAAAGATCAGGGACTGCCAATCTCAAACGTATATGTTATTCAAAACCACTTTTTTAAGTAAAAATATTCTTTTTATTATATTTTACCTAGATTGAGAATCTCAAACCTAGGCTCTGATACCAAAACAATTGTAACACCCCCATATCCAATGCACACACACTACAACCCCAACAATGTAGCATAAGTTCACCAAACATAGGGATACTACGGTTTCCTTAACATTCAAAACATTTTAAAACTTGATACCATATCCATATCATTATATCTTATTAACAAAATAGATCATTTACTTATAAAACAAAACATATTAGTTATCTATATATATATATACATTTATATATTACACAGCGGAAGTTATAAAATAGGTATATATATGAAAACATTTGAATACATATTTACTATTATACATATATTTACATTATCAACAAAACTTTACACAATATAAAAGATTTATACATGATTGGCAAGTCAGCTCTGATCTTTAAGCTCCCAAAATTAACTCTTCAATGTCTACTCTCACTCGGTCTCGAAGAGCTCTCGAGTTCGATTCTATCAGTTCTATCACCTGCGCGATTAAACACTATCGCGCTAAGCCAAGGGCTTAGTAAGATAAAACATGCAATAGACATGCTTAAATGTTATACAATGCCAATTTTAATTTATATCATACATGTAACAACATAGATGGAAAGCTAACAACATACATTTACATTTCATAACCTAGCGTACATATATGTATATCACATTTCAACATTCTTGCATATACTTTATTAGTTAATCATTTAATCATCCATGAACAACACTAAGCAAAGACAAGCATGGGCCCAAGACACACTAATATGTCATTCAATTTTCAGAGTTAATGCTTTGGTTTTGTTATCACATTTATCAATATCAATATCATATACCCAACTAGGCTTCAAGGATTAAGTTCAACCAAGCTTCAAGGGGAGCAAAGCATGCTAAGCATCAACCCAACTTGGCTTCAAGAACTAACCCAACCTAGCTTCAAGGGTTGTAACATCTCAATTAGGCTTCAAGGATTCAATCCAACCTAACTTCAAGAGATTGTTACACTCATTAGGCATGCCACCAACAACAAACTCTGAAAATGGAATAACACATTAGCCACACAATTCATTTAGATTTCATTCTCAATTCTCATTATCATTTAGGCAAACATGCCTCATTTATCTCCATTAAATCACCTTAGCCAATAACAATGGCTCCACATTTCATTTCACAATATAACACTTCATTATTCAAGTGTATATTTATCTCACATAACATCATTCATAAATATTAACATTTCATTCCACATTACTCATAAAACACATTACCATTCAAAGTGCATAACATAACATTGTTAATTCTCAACAATGCAATTAGGGCAAAACACAATTGACATGATTCATAGCTTTAGGATCATCCACATTCATTTGATTAGATCATTCTTGTGTTTGAAACATGTTTATAATGTTCATGTTTAAGTTTAGGAACAATGGAACTTTTGAAGAATTTAAACCATGCAAAGAGAACCAAGAAATCAAACAATGTTCAAATCATTTGAAGGGCACGCCCAACTCACTTGATTGACACGCCCAACCAGCTTGAGTGACACGCCCGTGTCCTTAAAAAGAAAAGAGGCAGTAGCTTCCTCAAATAAATGACACGCCCAACCAACTTGAGTGACACGCCCGTGTCCTTAAAAAGAAAAGAGGCAGTAGCTAATTCAAACAATTGACACGCCCACTCCCCTAAATTGCTTTTGGCCGTGTCACCAAATCACAAAACCTTAACTAAAACCAACCCTTTCTCAATTGCACTCAAACACAATATTCATCATATAACATATTTCACATGAACATAATCAATGTTCTAAACACATATTCATCACAAAAACTACTTCACCACACATTAATATCACAATAAAACACATATTAACTCAAAACCCTAAAATCAACATCCTTCATTTCCAACAACAACCTTCAATTAAACTCATAACTTAAAATCAATTTAACACTTGAAAACACAACTAAACACATCTCAAATCCACCAAATCACAAAATCATCAAACCCTACTTTACTTCCAACACAACTTCCAAATAAGTAAAGAAAACAAGAAAATACTTACTTGAAAAGAAGAAATTCCACAAATCCTTTGTCAAAACCTTGGATTGCTTCATCAATTTGCTTCTTGCCTCAAGAACACTTCTCTTTTCCTTTTTCTAATGGAGAGCCGGCCACTTCATGAAGAAAGAAGACAATGATCAAGATACAAAGTCAAATTTTGCTTTTAAACTCCACCAAGTATTCTTATCCAAGCAAATACCAATATGCCCTCAATCATTTAGCCAACTTTTGTCTCATATGAGCCCTCATATGTAATTTCATTAACAACCAAAAATATCTTCTTCCACTTAACCATCACCTTGACTCTTCATTTGACCACTTTATATGTTATATATATCATCATATACACAACATATACATTTGTCTCTAAACCCTAATTCTTCCTCCAAAACACATATGCACAAGCATTCACTTTCCAATTTCTTTTCTTATCCCATCATATACATTCAATCCAATTTAACAATAACAACAACAACAACAACATAATCAAAACTTCTAAGCCACATATGAGGATATTACAATTGAGAAACAAGAGAGTGCCACTTGTGAAGATTTTGTGGAAGAATCATGGAAAAGAAGAAGCAACTTGGGAAAGTGAACAATCCATGCGAGAGCAATATCCGCAATTGTTTCAGCTTTAATATCAGGTAATTTCGAGGGCGAAATTTTCTTTTTAGAGGGGGAGAATTGTAATATCCTCATTTATGCCCTAGAAGTTTTGCATATTGTTGTTGTTGTTATTGTTATAAATCGGATTGAATGTATATGATGGGATAAGAAAAGAATTAGGGTTTAGAGAGAATGGTATATGTTGTGTATATGATGATATATATAACATATAACTGGGTCAAAGGAAGAGTCAAAGGAAGAGAGATATTTTTATGTGATATGTGTAATTACTATCATGGGCATACATGAGACAAAAGTTAAGTTAAATGTTTAAGGGCAATTTGGTAATTGCTTGAATTGAATCACATGGTGGATATTTAAAGAAGAGTTGACTTTGGTTTATTCATAATTTCTTCTTCTTCTTCATGTGTGTGGCCGGCTCCTCCATAGAGAAAGGAAAGCAAGTGGTGAAGAGAGGATCTTGATGTGTTGAGCTCAAATTGAAGGAAGATTAAGTGTTCAAGTGTTGATTCAAGAAGTTTTAACTAAGGTAAGATCTTTCCTTTGATTTCTTTCCTACTTTTGAAGTGGTATGGGAAGTTAATTAGGGTTTGATGATTTGATGACGAGATGTGTTTATGATTTATTCTCAAGTGTTGAAATGGAATTAAAGATAAGAAGCTAGGTTGGTGTTGGTGATGGAAGAGTAAGAGTGTGTTTAGTGAATTCTTTTTCTGTTTTACAATTAGTAAAGGCTGTGATTTGTATGATTTTTAATTAATTATAGAAAAATTTTCTTGAAGTGAATTTTTGATATGTTGTGCCTCTATGAGTCTAGAATGACTGAAAAATATGTTGATTCGATTTTGGATAGGTTATGAGTTTAGAAAGATTATTTTTATTAGACCTGTTCCAGCAGGTACCTTAACTGAGACAGCTCTATTTCGGGATTTTTAATAAAATGTAGAAAAATCATATTCAATTGAATTTTGGATATGTTGTTTCTTAGTGAGTCTAGTATTTGAGAAAAATAAATTGGAACCACGTTGATTGAAATTGATTTATGAAATTCACAAAGTTCAGAACTGCTGCCAGGATGCAGGGCAATTGGGGCAGTCTGGTTAGGTGAACTATTTGACCAAGATTTTGTGTTCAGTTTGATCTGAAATTTTAAACGAATGATTTTAAGATACAAAACTAAATTCTGTAAAAAATTTAGAATTTTTAGTCAAGTAGATTATTTTATACAATTTTTCAAAATAAGGATAAAATGGAGTCTAAAACCAGAATGTACTATTCATATGGTCATTTTGCTAATACTCCTTTTGGATTAGATTGTGAAGAGGTTGAATTGCCCTAACCGTGTCCTTCAAGTGGCTGACCGTGTCCCTCAATTGTGTAGGTTAGGGTTTTAATTCTTTGTTGTTCTTGCATTGTTGAGATTGAACAATGTTATGTTATGCATTGTGAATGGTAATGTGTTTCATGAGTAATGTGGAATGAAATGTTGATATTTATGAATGATGCTATGTGAGATATAATGTGATCATGGATGAGATAAATATATACTTGAATAATGAAATGTTATATTGTGAAATGAAATGTGAAGGCATTGTTATTGGCTAAGGTGATTCAATGGAGATAAATGAGGCATGTTTGCCTAAATGATAATGAGAATTGAGAATGAATTGTGTGGCTAATGTGTTATTCCATTTTCAGAGTTTGTTATTGGTGGCATGCCTAATAAGTGTAACAATCTCTTGAAGTTAGGTTGGATTGAATCCTTGAAGCCTAATTGAGATGTTTCCACCCTTGAAGCTAGGTTGGACTTAGTCCTTGAAGCCTAGTTGGGTATATGATATTGATAAATGTGATAACAAAACCAAAATATTAACTCTGAAAATTGAATGGCATATTAGTATGTCTTGGGCCCATGCTTGTCTTTGTTTAGTGTTGATTATGAATGGTTAAATGAATATTAATGAAGTATATGAAAAGATATTGAAATGTGATATGTAAAGTGAAAGTATGTTGTTAGTTTTGCATATATGATGTTACATGTATATTATGGATTGAGAAATGACATTGCATTGCACTAAGTCATATCATTTGCATGATTATCTTACTAAGCCGTTGGCTTAGCGCGATAGTGTTTAATCGCGCAGGTAATAGAGTTGATAGAGTTGAACCCAAGAGTTCATCAAGACCAAGTGTGAGTAGACCTTGAAGAATTCATTTTGGGAGCTTAAAGATCAGAGCAAACTTGCCAATCATGTATAATTCTTTATATTTTTGTAAAGAAATGTTTAATATGTAAATATGTAAATATTTTATAACTTCCGCTGTGTAATATTTTAATGTATAATGAATAGGGTATGGTATCAAGTTTTAAAGTGTTTTGAATGTTAAGAGAACCGTAGCATCCCTATGTTTGGTGCAATTATGCTACATTGTGGTGTTGTAGTGTGCTTGTACCAGGTGTGGGGGTGTTACAATAAACCTTTACTTTATTTTGTACTAGAAGTGTAAATCTTATTTGCAGGTTGTAGTTGAGGTTATAAGGGGGATTTATTGTGAGTGTATTGAGAATGATTTTGTTTGCATTGGTTTGTGTAAAATGTTTTAAAAAAAAAAACTAGTTTTGTCGACACTTGGGACTCAATTTTTAGGCAAAACTATGGCAAAATTTCTATTAAAATTGGAACCAAAATTTGACTAAGTAAAATTGGTAGCAACATTAGGTTAGTGTGGCGCCTCTACTCAGCTTACACATGTAGGTCGGGAAGGGGTGTTACAGTTGTTTACTAGCAGAAATGGTACTGGATGGTTCTCGCTGGCTCTCTTAATTGGGAGGTCAGGGGTTCAATCCAGGGAGGCGACTCCTTAGGGAGCCAAATAAACAAATTCCTGCTGGGTGGGCCGCGAGGGCTGTCCAGTACTGTAGCCATCACTTGCCTCCTGTGGACTCCGTGCCCAGGTGGTGAAATGGCCGGGCCGTAAGCCACTAGTGGGCCGGGCAGCCGACCTGGTCAGGGAGGGTCGTTACAACTAGATCCTAAACTGAATAGGGATACTCGATCCTAACTGGATTTGGATACTCGATCCTAACTGGATTTGGATACTCGATCCACTTCCTAACTGGATTTGGATACTCGATCCTAACAGGATTTGGATACTCGATCCTAAATGGATTTTGATACTCGATCCTAACTTGATTTAGATACTCTATCCTAACTGGATTTGGATACTCGATCCTAAATGGATTTTGATACTCGATCCTAACTAGATTCGGATACTCAATCCTAACTTTATTCGGATACTTGATACTAACTGGATTTGGATATCAATACTAACTGGATTTGGATACTCGATCCTAATAGGATTTGGATACTCGATCCTAAATTGGATTGGGATATTCGACCCTAACTGGATTTGGTTACTCGATCCTAACTGGATTTTGATACTCGATCCTAACTAGATTTGGATGCTCGATCCTAAATTGGAATGGGATAATAGATCCTAAACTTGATTGGGATACTCGATCCTAAATTGATTTACATACTCGATCCTATCTGGATTTGGATAATTGATACTAAATGGATTTTTATACTCGATCCTAACTGGATTTGGATACTCGATCCTAACAGGATTTAGATACTCGATCCTAAATGGATTTTGATACTCGATCCTAACTGGATTCAGATACTCTATTGTAACTGAATTTGGATACTCGATCCTAAATGGATTCTCGATCCTAAATGGATTATGATACTCTATCCTAACTTGATTCAGATACTCGATACTATCTGGATTCAGATACTCAATAGTAACTAGATTTTGATACTCGATCCTAATAGTATTTGGATACTCGATCCTAACTGGATTTGGATACTCGATCCTAAACTGGATTGGGATACTCAATCCTAACTGGATTTGGATACTCGATCCTAAATTGGATTGGGATACTCGACCCTAACTGGATTTGGATACTGGATCCTAACTGGATTTTGATACTCGATCCTAACTTGATTTGGACACTCGATCCTAACAGGATTTGGATACTCGATCCTGAATTGGATTGGGATACTCGATCCTAATTCGATTTGGATACTCGATCCTAACTGGATTTGGATACTCGATCCTAAATGGATTTTGATACTCGATCCTAACTGGATTCAGATACTCGATACTAACTGGATTTGGATACTCGATCCTAAATGGATTTTGATACTCGATCCTAACTAGATTCGGATACTTGATACTATCTTGATTCGGATACTCGATACTATCTGTATTCGGATACTCAATACTACTTGGATTTTGAAACTCAATCCTAATAGTATTCGGATACTCGATCCTAACTTGATTTGGATAGTCGATCCTAAACTAGATTGGGATACTCGATCCTAACTGGATTTGAATACTCGATCCTAACTTGATTTGGATACTCTATCCTAAATTGGATTGGGATACTTAACCCTAACTGGATTTGGATACTCGATCCTAACTGGATTTTGATACTCGATCCTAACATGATTTGCATACTCGATCCTAACTGGATTTAGATACTCGATCCTAAATTGGATTGGGATACTCGATCCGAATTGGATTTGGATACTCGATCCTAAACTGAATTGGGATATTCGATACTAACTGGATTTCGATACTCGATCCTAACTGGATTTGGATACTCAATCCTAAATGGATTTTGATAATCGATCCTAACTAGATTTAGATACTCTATCCTAACTGGATTTGGATACTCGATCCTAAATGGATTCTGATACTCGATCCTAACTTGATTCGGATACTCGATACTATCTGGATTCAGATACTCAATACTTACTGGATTTTGATACTCGATCCTAATAGTATTCGGATACTCGATCCTAACTGGATTTGGATACTCGATCCTAAACTGGATTGGGATACTCAATCCTAACTGGATTTGGATACTCAATCCTAAATTGGATTGGGATACTCGACCTTAACTGGATTTGGATACTCGATCCTAATTGGATTTTGATACTCGATCCTAACTTGATTTTCATACTCGATCCTAACTGGATTTGGATACTCGATCCTAAATTGGATTGGGATACTCGATCCTAATTGGATTTGGATACTCGATCCTAAACTGAATTGGTATACTCGATTCTAACTGGATTTGGATACTCGATCCTAAATAGATTTGGATACTCGATCCACTTCCTAACTGGATTTGGATACTCGATCCTAACCGGATTTGGATACTCGATCCTAAATGGATTTTGATACTTGATCCTAACTTGATTCAGATACTCTATCCTAATAGGATTTAGATACTCAATCCTAAATGGATTTTGATAATCGATCCTAACTGGATTCAGATACTCTATCCTAACTGGATTTGGATACTCGATCCTAAATGGATTCTGATACTCGATCCTAAATTGATTCGGATACTCGATACTATTTGGATTCAGATACTCAATACTTACTGGATTTTGATACTCGATCCTTATAGTATTCGGATACTCGATCATAACTGGATTTGGATACTCGATCCTAAACTGGATTGGGATACTCAATCCTAAATGGATTCTGATACTCGATCCTAAATTGGATTGGGATACTCGACCCTAACTGGATTTGGTGTAATATCCCTATGCATGCCCTAGAAGTTTTGTTGTTGTTGTTGTTGTTGTTGTTGGTTTAAATTGAGAAAAGAAAAATATATGTATATGTGTTTTGGAGAAGAAATTTAGGGTGTAGAGACAAATGTATATGTTGTGTATATGATGATATATATAACATATAAATTGATCAAATATAGAGTCAATGGAAGAGAGATATTTTTGTGTTGAGTGTGCAATTACATATAAGGGCTTATATGAGACAAAAAGTTAGTTATATGATTGAGGGCATTTTGGTAATTGCTTGGATAAAATCACTTGGTGGAGATTAAAAGCAAAAATTGACTTTGTGTCTTCATCATTTCCTTCTTTCTTTCAAGAGGTGCCGGCTCTCCAAAAACCAAGAGAGAAAGAGAGGTGATCTTGAGGTTTGAAGCAATTTGAAGAAGGAAGCAAGGGTTTTGGTTAAAGATTTTTGGATTTCTTCATTTAAGGTAAGATCTTTTCTTTAATTTCTTCAATTCTTTGGAAGTGGTGTGAGAAAGGAATTAGGGTTTGTTGGTTTGATGATGAGATGAGTTGTGTTTAGTGAAATTCTTTTTCTGTTTTACAATTAGTAAAGGCTGTGACTTGTATGATTTTTAATTAATTATAGAAAAATTTTATTGAAGTGAATTTTTGATATGTTGTGCCTCTATGAGTCTAGAATGACTGAAAAATATGTTGATTCGATTTTGGAATGGTTATGAGTTTAGAAAGATTATTTTTAGTAGAACTGTTCCAGCAGGTACCTTAACTGAGACAGCTATATTTCGGGATTTTTAATAAAATGTAGAAAAATCATATTCAATTGAATTTTGGATATGTTGTTTCTTAGTGAGTCTAGTATTTGAGAAAAATAATTTTGAACCACGTTGATTGAATTTGATTTATGGAATTCACAAAGTTCAGAACTGCTGCCAGGATGCAGGGCAATTGGGGCAGTCTGGTTAGGTGAACTATTTGACCAAGATTTTGTGTTCAGTTTGATCTGAAATTTTAAAGGAATGATTTTAAGATACAAAACTAAATTCTGTAAAAATTGTAGAATTTTTAGTCAAGTAGATTATTTTATACAATTTTTCAAAATAAGGATAAAATGGAGTCTAAAACCAGAATGTATTATTTATATGAATCATATCAATTGTTCTTTGCCCTAATTGCATTGTTGAGATTGAACAATGTTATGTTATGCATTGTGAATGGTTATGTGTTTCATGAATAATATACATTGAAATTGAAATGATAATTCAAATAAGACATGATATGAGACAATGCCATTGTGATTGGCTATGATGATGATATTGAAAGAAAGAAAACATGTTTGCCTAAATGTGATGAGAATTTGAGAATGGAAATGGTAACTATATAATAAATGAATTGTTTGTTTAATATGTTATTCAGTTTCAGAGTTCTAGATTTGGGTGGCATGCCTAAGAAATGATAAAAGGTAACAGTCTTGCCGGGTTGAGGATCTCCTCATATGTGTTGAGTTGATGGTCCAAGAGACTGGGTCTGTTACACTATGAGAATTGTGAATATGAGATATATGATTTGTAACACTCTTGCCTGGTTGAGGATCTCCTCATATGTGTTGAGTTGATGATCCAAGAGACTGGGTCTGTTACACTATCCATGGATAGAGATACATGTATATACATTGCCTACGGGCGTGATTATTGTGACTATGAACCAAAGCAGTAACTCTGAACTCTGAATATCGTATTAAATACTTGTTGGGCCCATAGGTGTCAAGGTTATATGAATGTCCTAAATAATGTTATGAGTTAATGAAATGAGATGTTGGTTATTGAGTATGATTGAGTAATGTTGAATGTGGAAAGATGTTGAAATGGGGTATGCTCATATGACTATGATTTGTGAAATGCATAATTATGTGTTAACTTTATATTTATGATGTTGATCTTATCAATAACATATGTGGCATTGCATTACATTAAAGCATACCATTAGCATGTTTTATCTTACTAAGCCGTTGGCTTAGCGCGATAGTGTTTAATCGCGCAGGTAATAGAGTAGATAGAGTTGAACCCGAGAGTTCATCAAGACCAAGTGAGAGTAGACCTTGTTGAATCCATTTTGGGAGCTTAAAGATCAGAGCAGACTTGCCAATCATGTATATTTCTTTATATTTTGTAAAGAAATGTTTAATATGTAAATATGTAAATATTTTATAACTTCCGCTGTGTAATATTTAAATATGGGGGTTGTCACAAAACCTTTATTTTATGTTGTACTAGAAGTGTAAATCCTTTTTGCAGGTTGTAGTTGAGGTTACAAGGGGGATTTATTGGGAGTGTACTGAGAATGGTTTTGTTTGCATTGGTTTGTGTAAAATGTTTTTAAAAATAAGAAAAAAATCGGTTTTGTCGACACTTGGGACTCAATTTTTAGGCGAAACTATGGCAAAATTTTTGTAAAAATCGGAACTAAAATTTGACTAAGTAAAATTGGTAGCAACATTAGGTTAGTGTGGCGCCTCTACTCAGCTTACACATGTAGGTCGGAAAGGGGTGTTACATTTGGATACTTGATCCTAACTGGATTTTGATACTCGATCCTAACTTTATTTGTATACTCGATCCTAACTGGATTTGGATACTCGATCCTAAACTGGATTTGGATACTCGATCCTAACTGGATTTGGGTACTCGATCCTAAATGGATTTTTATACTCGATCCTAACTGGATTCAGATACTCTATCCTAACTGGATTTTGATACTCGATCCTAAATGGAATTTGATACTCCATCCTAACTAGATTCGGATACTTGATCCTAACTTGATTCGGATACTCGATACTAACTGGATTTGGATACTCAATACTAACTGGATTTGGATACTCCATCCTAATAGGATTTGGATACTCGATCCTAACTGGATTTGGATACTGGATCCTAAACTGGATTGGGATACTGGATCCTAAACTGGATTTGGATACTCGATCCTAAATTGGATTGGGATATTCGATCCTAATTGGATTTTGATACTCGATCCTAAACTCAATAGGCATACTCGATCCTAACTGGATTTGGATACTCGATCCTAACTAGATTAGGATACTCGATCCACTTCCTAACTGGATTTGGATATTCGATCCTAACAGGATTTGGATACTCGATCCTAAATGGATTTTGATACTCGATCCTGACTCGATTCGGATACTCGATCCTAACTTGATTCGGATATTCGATACTTACTGGATTTGGATACTCAATACTAACTGGATTTGGATACTCGATCCTAATAGGATTTTGATACTCAATCCTAACTGGATTTGGATACTCGATCCTAAATAGGATTGGATACTCGATCTTAACTGGATTTAGATACTCGGTCCTAAATTAGATTGGGATACTCGACCCTAACTGGATTTGGTTACTCGATCCTAACAGGATTTTGATACTCGATCCTAACTAGATTTGGATGCTCGATCCTAAATTTGAATGGGATAATCGATCCTAAACTTGATTGGGATACTCGATCCTAACTGGATTCACATACTCGATCCTATCTGGATTTGGATAATTGATACTCAATGGATTTTTATACTCGATCCTAACTGGATTTGGATACTCGATCCTAAATGGATTTTGATACTCGATCCTAATTTGATTCAGATACTCTATCCTAACTGGATTTGGATACTCGATCCTAAATGGATTCTGATACTCGATCCTAACTTGATTCGGATACTCGATACTATCTGGATTCAGATACTCAATACTAACTGGATTTTGATACTTGATCCTAACTCAATTTGGATACAGGATCCTAACTTGATTCGGATACTCGATACTAACTGGATTTGGATACTCAATACTAACTGGATTTGGATACTCGATCCTAATAGGATTCAGATACTCGATCCTAACTGGATTTGGATACTCGATCCTAAACTGGATTTGGATACTCGATCCTAACTGGATTCGGATACTCAATACTAACTGGATTTGGATACTCGATCCTAATAGGATTCTTATACTCTATCCTCAATGGATTTGGATACTGGATCCTAATAGGATTCGGAAACTAGATCCTAATTTGATTTGGATACTCGATCCTAAGTTAATTTGGATACTCGATCCTAACTGGATTTGGATACTCGATCCTAAATTGGATTGGGATACTCGACCCTAACTGGATTTTGATACTTGATCCTAACTGGATTGGGATTCTCGTTCCGAAATTTGATTGGGATGCTCGATCCTAAACTTGATTGG
This sequence comes from Garcia nutans, assembly GCA_947685225.1. Lineage (NCBI taxonomy): Eukaryota > Viridiplantae > Streptophyta > Magnoliopsida > Malpighiales > Euphorbiaceae > Garcia > Garcia nutans. The sequence continues at coordinate 57,960,014 of CANTUV010000024.1, forward strand.
GATACTCATTCAGATTTGATTCAGATACTCGATACTATCTGGATTCAGATACTCAATACTAACTGGATTTTGATACTCAATCCTAATAGTATTCGGATACTCGATCCTAACTGGATTTGGATACTCGATCCTAAACTGGATTGGGATACTTGATCCTAACTGGATTTGAATACTAGATCCTAACTGGATTTGGATACTCTATCCTAAATTGGATTGAGATACTCGACCCTAACTGGATTTTGATACTCGATCCTAACTGGATTTGGATAATCGATCCTAAATTGGATTGGGATACTCGATCCTAAACTCAATAGGGATACTCGATCCTAACTGGATTTGAATACTCCATCCTAACTTGATTAGGATACTCAATCCACTTCCAAACTGGGTTTGGATATTCGATCCTAACAAGATTTGGATACTCGATCCTAAATGGATTTTGATTCTCGATCCTAACTTGATTTAGATACTCTATCCTAACTGGATTTGGATACTCGATCCTAAATGGATTTTGATACTCGATTCGGAAACTAGATCCTAACTTGATTCGGATACTCGATACTTACTGGATTTGGATACTCAATACTAACTGGATTTGGAAACTCGATCCTAAATTGGATTGGATACTCGATCCTAACTGGATTTAGATACTCAGTCCTAAATTGGATTGGGATACTCGACCCTAACTAGATTTGGTTACTCGATCCTAACTGGATTTTGATACTCGATCCTAAATAGATTTGGATGCTCGATCCTAAATTTGAATGGGATAATCGATCCTAAACTTGATTGGGATACTCGATCCTAACTGGATTTACATACTCGATCCTATATGGATTTGGATAATTGATACTAAATGGATTTTTATACTCGATCCTAACTGGATTTGGATACTCGATCCTAACAGGATTTAGATACTCGATCCTAAATGGATTTTGATACTCGATCCTAACTTGATTAGGATACTCAATCCTAACTGGATTTGGATACTCCATCCTAACTTGATTAGGATACTCAATCCACTTCCAAACTGGGTTTGGATATTCGATCCTAACAAGATTTGGATACTCGATCCTAAATGGATTTTGATACTCGATCCTAAATTGGATTGGGATACTCGACCCTAACTGGATTTTGATACTTGATCCTAACTGGATTGGGATGCTCGTTCCGAAATTGGATTGGGATGCTCGATCCTAAACTTGATTGGGATACTCATTCCTAACTGGATTTGGATACTCGATCCTAAATGGATTTTTATACTCGATCCTAACTGGATTTGGATACTCGATCCTAATTGGATTTGGATACTCGATCCTCAACTGAATAGGGATACTCGATCCTAATTGGATTTGGATACTCGATCCTAATAGGATTTCGATACTCGATCCTAAATTGATTTGGATACTGGATCGTAATAGGATTCAGATACTCGATCCTAACTGAATTTGGATACTCGATCCTAACTTAATTTGGATACTCATTCCTAACTTGATTTGGATACTCGATCCCAAATTGGATTGGGATACTCGACTCTAACTGGATTTGGATACTCGATCCTAATTGGATTTCATACTCGATCCTAACTAGATTTTGATGCTCGATCCTAAATTGGATTGGGATGCTCGATCCTAAACTTGATTGGGATACTCGATCCAAACTGGATTTGGATACTCGATCCTAAAAGGATTTTTTTACTCGATCCTAACTGGAGTTAGATACTCGATCCTAACTTGATTCAGATACTCGATACTAACTAGATTCGAATACTCAATACTAACTAAATTTGGATACTCAATCCTAACTGGATTTGGATACTCGATCCTAAATTTGATTGGGATACTCGATCCTAATTGGATTTGGATACTCGATCCTAAACTGAATTGGGATACTCGATACTAATTGGATTTGGATACTCGATCCTAACTGGATTTGGATACTTGATCCACTTCCTAACTGGATTTGGATACTCGATCCTAACCGGATTTGGATACTCAATCCTAAATGGATTTTGATACTCGATCCTAACTTAATTCAGATACTCTATCCTAACAGGATTTAGATACTCAATCCTAAATGGATTTTGATAATCGATCCTAACTGGATTCAGATACTCTATCCTAACAGGATTTGGATACTCGATCCTAAATGGATTCTGATACTCGATCCTAACTTGATTTGGATACTCGATCCTAACTGGATTTTGATACTCGATCCTAATAGTATTCGGATACTCGATCCTGACTGGATTTGGATACTCGATCCTAAACTGGATTGGGATACTCAATCCTAAATGGATTTGGATACTCGATCCTAAATTGGATTGGGATACTCGACCCTAACTGGATTTGGATACTCGATCCTAACTGGATTTTGATACTCGATGCTAACTTGATTTGGATACTCGATCCTAACAGGATTTGGATACTCGATCCTAAATTGGATTGGGATACTCGATCCTAATTGGATTTGGATACTCGATTATAAACTGGATTTGGATACTCGATCCTAACTGGATTTGGGTACTCGATCCTAAATGGATTTTTATACTTGATCCTAACTGGATTCAGATACTCTATCCTAACTGGATTTGGATACTCGATCCTAAATGGAATTTGATACTCGATCCTAACTAGATTCGGATGCTTGATCCTAACTTGATTTGGATACTCGATACTAACTGGATTTGGATACTCAATACTAACTGGATTTGGATACTCGATCCTAAACAGAATTGGGATACTCGATAATAACTGGATTTGGATACTCGATCCTAACTGGATTTGGATACTCGATCCACTTCCTAACTGGATTTGGATACTCGATCCTAACCGGATTATGATACTCGATCCTAAATGGATTTTGATACTCGATCCTAACTTGATTCAGATACTCTATCCTAACAGGATTTAGATACTCAATCCTAAATGGATTTTGATAATCGATCCTAACTGGATTCAGATACTCTATCCTAACTGGATTTGGATACTCGATCCTAAATGGATTCTGATACTCGATCCTAACTTGATTTGGATACTCGATCCTAACTGGATTTTGATACTCGATCCTAATAGTATTCGGATACTCGATCCTAACTGGATTTGGGTACTCGATCCTAAACTGGATTGGGATACTCAATCCTAACTGGATTTGGATACTCGATCCTAAATTGGATTGGGATACTCGACCCTAACTGGATTTGGATACTCGATCCTAACTTGATTTTGATACTCGATCCTAACTTGATTTGGATACTCGATCCTAACAGGATTTGGATACTCGATCCTAAATTGGATTGGGATACTCGATCCTAATTGGATTTGGATACTCGATCCTAAACTGGATTTGGATACTCGATCCTAAATTGGATTGGGATACTCGACCCTAACTGGATTTTGATACTTGATCCTAACCGGATTGGGATGCTCGTTCCGAAATTGGATTGGGATGCTCGATCCTAAACTTGATTGGGATACTCGATCCTAATTGGATTTGGATACTCGATTCTAAAAGGATTTGGATACTCGATCCTAACTTGATTTGGATACTCAATCCTAACTTGATTCGGATACTCAATACCAACTAGATTCGAATACTCAATACTAACTAGATTTGGATACTCGATCCTAACTGGATTTTGATACTCGATCCTAAATTGGATTGGGATACTCGACCCTAACTGGATTTTGATACTTGATCCTAATTGGATTGGGATGCTCGTTCCGAAATTGGATTGGGATGCTCGATCCTAAACTTGATTGGGATTCTCATTCCTAACTGGATTTGGATACTCGATCCTAAATGGATTTTTATACTCGATCCTAACTGGATTTGGATACTCGATCCTAATTGGATTTGGATACTCGATCCTCAACTGAATAGGGATACTCGATCCTAACTGGATTTGGATACTCGATCCTAATAGGATTTCGATACTCGATCCTAAATTGATTTGGATACTGGATCGTAATAGGATTCAGATACTCGATCCTAACTGGATTTGGATACTCGATCCTAACTTAATTTGTATACTCATTCCTAACTTGATTTGGATACTCGATCCCAAATTGGATTGGGATACTCGACTCTAACTGGATTTGGATACTCGATCCTAATTGGATTTCATACTCGATCCTAACTAGATTTTGATGCTCGATCCTAAATTGGATTGGGATGCTCGATCCTAAACTTGATTGGGATACTCGATCCAAACTGGATTTGAATACTCGATCCTAAAAGGATTTTTTTACTCGATCCTAACTGGAGTTAGATACTCGATCCTAACTTGATTCAGATACTCGATACTAACTAGATTCGAATACTCAATACTAACTAAATTTGGATACTCTATCCTAACTGGATTTGGATACTCGATCCTAAATTGGATTGGGATACTCGATCCTAATTGGATTTGGATACTCGATCCTAAACTAAATTGGGATACTCGATACTAATTGGATTTGGATACTCGATCCTAACTGGATTTGGATACTCGATCCACTTCCTAACTGGATTTGGATACTCGATCCTAACTTGATTTGGATACTCGATCCACTTCCTAAATGGATTTTGATAATCGATCCTAACTCGATCCTAAATGGATTCTGATACTCGATCCTAACTTGATTTGGATACTCGATCCTAACTGGATTTTGATACTCGATCCTAATAGTATTCGGATACTCGATCCTGACTGGATTTGGATACTCGATCCTAAACTGGATTGGGATACTCAATCCTAATGGGATTTGGATACTCGATCCTAAATTGGATTGGGATACTCGACCCTAACTGGATTTGGATACTCGATCCTAACTGGATTTTGATACTCGATGCTAACTTGATTTGGATACTCGATCCTAACAGGATTTGGATACTCGATCCTAAATTGGATTGGGATACTCGATCCTAATTGGATTTGGATACTCGATTATAAACTGGATTTGGATACTCGATCCTAACTGGATTTGGGTACTCGATCCTAAATGGATTTTTATACTTGATCCTAACTGGATTCAGATACTCTATCCTAACTGGAATTGGATACTCGATCCTAAATGGAATTTGATACTCGATCCTAACTAGATTCGGATGCTTGATCCTAACTTGATTTGGATACTCGATACTAACTGGATTTGGATACTCAATACTAACTGGATTTGGATACTCGATCCTAAACAGAATTGGGATACTCGATACTAACTGGATTTGGATACTCGATCCTAACTGGATTTGGATACTCGATCCACTTCCTAACTGGATTTGGATACTCGATCCTAACCGGATTTGGATACTCAATCCTAAATGGATTTTGATACTCGATCCTAACTTAATTCAGATACTCTATCCTAACAGGATTTAGATACTCAATCCTAAATGGATTTTGATAATCGATCCTAACTCGATCCTAAATGGATTCTGATACTCGATCCTAACTTGATTTGGATACTCGATCCTAACTGGATTTTGATACTCGATCCTAATAGTATTCGGATACTCGATCCTGACTGGATTTGGATACTCGATCCTAAACTGGATTGGGATACTCAATCCTAAATGGATTTGGATACTCGATCCTAAATTGGATTGGGATACTCGACCCTAACTGGATTTGGATACTCGATCCTAACTGGATTTTGATACTCGATCATAACTTGATTTGGATACTCGATCCTAACAGGATTTGGATACTCGATCCTAAATTGGATTGGGATACTCGATCCTAATTGGATTTGGATACTCGATTATAAACTGGATTTGGATACTCGATCCTAACTGGATTTGGGTACTCGATCCTAAATGGATTTTTATACTTGATCCTAACTGGATTCAGATACTCTATCCTAACTGGAATTGGATACTCGATCCTAAATGGAATTTGATACTCGATCCTAACTAGATTCGGATGCTTGATCCTAACTTGATTTGGATACTCGATACTAACTGGATTTGGATACTCAATACTAACTGGATTTGGATACTCGATCCTAAACAGAATTGGGATACTCGATACTAACTGGATTTGGATACTCGATCCTAACTGGATTTGGATACTCGATCCACTTCCTAACTGGATTTGGATACTCGATCCTAACCGGATTATGATACTTGATCCTAAATGGATTTTGATACTCGATCCTAACTTGATTCAGATACTCTATCCTAACAGGATTTAGATACTCAATCCTAAATGGATTTTGATAATCGATCCTAACTGGATTCAGATACTCTATCCTAACTGGATTTGGATACTCGATCCTAAATGGATTCTGATACTCGATCCTAACTTGATTTGGATACTCGATCCTAACTGGATTTTGATACTCGATCCTAATAGTATTCGGATACTCGATCCTAACTGGATTTGGATACTCGATCCTAAACTGGATTGGGATACTCAATCCTAACTGGATTTGGATACTCGATCCTAAATTGGATTGGGGTACTCGACCCTAACTGGATTTGGATACTCGATCCTAACTTGATTTTAATACTCGATCCTAACTTGATTTGGATACTCGATCCTAACAGGATTTGGATACTCGATCCTAAATTGGATTGGGATACTCGATCCTAATTGGATTTGGATACTCGATCCTAAACTGGATTTGGATACTCGATCCTAACTGGATTTTGGTACTCGATCCTAAATGGATTTTTATACTTTATCCTAACTGCATTCAGATACTCTATCCTAACTGGATTTGGATACTCGATCCTAAATGGAATTTGATACTCGATCCTAACTAGATTCGGATGCTTGATCCTAACTTGATTCGGATACTCGATACTAACTGGATTTGGATACTCAATACTAACTGGATTTGGATACTCGATCCTAAACAGAATCGGGATACTCGATACTAACTGGATTTGGATACTCGATCCTAACTGGATTTGGATACTCGATCCACTTCCTAACTGGATTTGGATACTCGATCCTAACCGGATTATGATACTCGATCCTAAATGGATTTTGATACTCGATCCTAACTTGATTCAGATACTCTATCCTAACAGGATTTAGATACTGAATCCTATATGGATTTTGATAATCAATCCTAACTGGATTCAGATACTCTATCCTAACTGGATTTGGATACTCGATCCTAACTTGATTTGGATACTCTATCCTAACTGGATTTGGATACTAGATCCTAAATTGGATTGGGATACTCGATCCTAACTGGATTTGGATACTCTATCCTAACTGGATTTGGATACTCTATCCTAAATGGATTTTTATACGCGATCCTAGCTGGATTCAGATACTCTATCCTAACTGGATTAGGATACTCGATCCTAAATGGATTTTTATACTCGATCCTAACTCAATTCGGATACTCGATCCTAACTTGATTCGGATACTCGATACTAACTGGATTTGGATTCTCAATACTAACTGGATTTGGATACTCGATCCTAATAGGATTCGGATACTCGATCCTAACTAGATTTCGATACTCGATCCTAAACTGGATTTGGATACTCGATCCTAGCTGGATTCGGATACTCAACACTAACTGGATTTGTATACTCGATCCTAATAGGATTCTTATACTCGATCCTAAATAAATTTGGATGCTGGATCCTAATAGGATTCGGAAACTAGATCCTAATTTGATTTGGATACTCGATCCTAACTTAATTTGGATACTCGATCCTAACTGGATTTGGATACTCGATCCTAAATTGGATTGGGATACTCGACCCTAACTGGATTTTGATACTTGATCCTAACTGGATTGGGATGCTCGTTCCGAAATTGGATTGGGATGCTCAATCCTAAACTTGATTGGGATACTCATTCCTAACTGGATTTGGATACTCGATCCTAAATGGATTTTTATACTCGATCCTAACTGGATTTGGATACTCGATCCTAATTGGATTTGGATACTCGATCCTCAACTGAATAGGGATACTCGATCCTAACTGGATTTGGATACACGATCCTAACTGGATTTGGATACTCGATCCACTTCCTAACTGGATTTGGATACTCGATCCTAATAGGATTTGGATACTCGATCCTAAATGGATTTTGATACTAGATCCTAACTTCATTTAGATACTCTATCCTAACTGGATTTGGATACTCGATCCTAAATGGATTTTGATACTCGATCGTATCTAGATTTGGATACTCGATACAAAATGGATTTTTATACTCGATCCTAACTGGATTTGGATACTCTATCCTAATTTGATTTAGATACTCGATACTAACATGATTCGGATACTCAAGACTAACTGGATTTGGATACTCGATCCCAATAGGATTTCGATACTCAATCCTAAATGGATTTGGATACTCGATCCAATTAGGATTTGGATACTCGATCGTAAATGAATTTGGATACTCGATCCTAACTTAATTTGGATACTCGATCGTAACTAGATTTGGATACTCGATCCTGAATTGGATTGGGATACTCGACCCTAACTGGATTTGGATACTCGATCCTAATTGGATTTTGATACTCGATCCTAACTTGATTTGGATACTCTATCCTAACTGGATTTGGATACTCGATCCTAAATTGGATTGGGATACTCGATCCTAACTCGATTTGGATACTCGATCCTAACTGGATTTGGATACTCGATCCTAAATGGATTTTTATACGCGATCCTAACTGGATTCAGATACTCTATCCTAACTGGATTTGGATACTCGATCCTAAATGGATTTTTATACTCGATCCTAACTCAATTCGGATACTCGATCGTAACTTGATTCGGATACTCGATACTAACTATATTTGGATTCTCAATACTAACTGGATTTGGATACTCGATCCTAAATTGGATTGGGATACTCGATCCTAACTGGATTTGGATAGTCGATCCTACTGGATTTGGATACTCGATCCTAAATGGATTTTTATACGCGATCCTAACTGGATTCAGATACTCTATGCTAACTGGATTTGGATACTCGATCCTAAATGGATTTTTATACTCGATCCTAACTCAATTTGGATACTCGATCCTAACTTGATTCGGATACTCGATACTAACTGGATTTTGATTCTCAATACTAACTGGATTTGGATACTCGATCCTAATAGGATTCGGATACTCGATCCTAACTGGATTTGGATACTCAATCCTAAACTGGAATTGGATACTCGATCCTAACTGGATTCGGATACTCAATACTAACTGGATTTGGATACTCGATCCTAATAGGATTCTTATACTCGATCCTAAATAGATTTGGATACTGGATCCTAATAGGATTCGGAAACTAGATCCTAATTTGATTTGGATACTCGATCCGAAATTAATTTGGATACTCGATCCTAACAGGATTTGGATACTCGATCCTAAATTGGATTGGGATACTCGACCCTAGCTGGATTTTGATACTTGATCCTAACTGGATTGGGATGCTCGTTCCGAAATTGGATTGGGATGCTCGATCCTAAACTTGATTGGGATACTCATTCCTAACTGGATTTGGATACTCGATCCTAAATGGATTTTTATACTCGATCCTAACTGGATTTGGATACTCGATCCTAATTGGATTTGGATACTCGATCCTAAACTGAATAGGGATACTCGATCCTAACTGGATTTGGATACTCGATCCTAACTGGATTTGGATACTCGATCCACTTCCTAACTGGATTTGGATACTCGATCCTAATAGGATTTGGATAATCGATCCTAAATGGATTTTGAAACTCAATCCTAACTTCATTTAGATACTCTATCCTAACTGGATTTGGATACTCGATCCTAAATGGATTTTGATACTCGATCCTATCTAGATTTGGATATTGATACAAAATAGATTTTTATACTCGATCCTAACTGGATTTGGATACTCTATCCTAACTTGATTCGGATACTCGATACTAACTAGATTCGAATACTCAATACTAACAAGATTTGGATACTTGATCCTAACTGGAATTGGATACTCGATCCTAAATTGGTTTGGGATACTCGATCCTTACTGGATTTAGATACTCGATCCTAAACTTGATTGGGATACTCGATCCTAACTAGATTTAGATACTCTATTCTTTCTGGATTTGGATAATCGATACTAAATGGATTTTTATACTCGATCCTAACTTGATTTGGATACTTGATCCTAACAGGATTTAGATGCTCGATCCTAAATGGATTTTGTAACACCCCTTCCCGACCTACATGTGTAAGCTGAGTAGTGGCGCCACACTAACCTAATGTTGCTACCAATTTTACTTAGTCAAATTTTAGTTCCAATTTTAATAGAAATTTTGCCATAGTTTTGCCTAAAAATTGAGTCCCAAGTGTCGACAAAACTAGTTTTTTTTTTTTAAAAACATTTTACACAAACCAATGCAAACAAAATCATTCTCAATACACTCCCAATAAATCCCCCTTATAACCTCAACTACAACCTGCAAATAAGATTTACACTTCTAGTACAAAATAAAGTAAAGGTTTATTGTAACACCCCCACACCTGGTACAAGCACACTACAACATCACAATGTAGCATAAGTGCACCAAACATAGGGATGCTATGGTTCTCTTAACATTCAAAACACTTTAAAACTTGATACCATACCCTATTCATTATACATTAAAATATTACACAGCGGAAGTTATAAAATATTTACATATTTACATATTAAACATTTCTTTACAAAAATATAAAGAATTATACATGATTGGCAAGTTTGCTCTGATCTTTAAGCTCCCAAAATGAATTCTTCAAGGTCTACTCACACTTGGTCTTGATGAACACTCGGGTTCAACTCTATCAACTCTATTACCTGCGCGATTAAACACTATCGCGCTAAGCCAACGGCTTAGTAAGATAATCATGCAAATGATATGACTTAGTGCAATGCAATGTCATTTCACAATCCATAATATACATGTAACATCATATATGCAAAACTAACAACATACTTTCACTTTACATATCACATTTCAATATCTTTTCATATACTTCATTAATATTCACTTAACCATTCATAACCAACACTAAACAAAGACAAGCATGGGCCCAAGACATACTAATATGCCATTCAATTTTCATTCTCAATTCTCATTATCATTTAGGCAAACATGCCTCATTTATCTCCATTGAATCACCTTAGCCAATAACAATGGCTTCACATTTCATTTCACAATATATCATTTCATTATTCAAGTATATATTTATCTCATCCATGATCACATTATATCTCACATAGCATCATTCATAAATATCAACATTTAATTCCACATTACTCATGAAACACATTACCATTCACAATGCATAACATAACATTGTTCAATCTCAACAATGCAAGAACAACAAAGAATTAAAACCCTAACCTACACAATTGAGGGACACGGTCAGCCACTTGAAGGACACGGTTAGGGCAATTCAACCTCTTCACAATCTAATCCAAAAGGAGTATTAGCAAAATGACCATATGAATAGTACATTCTGGTTTTAGACTCCATTTTATCCTTATTTTGAAAAATTGTATAAAATAATCTACTTGACTAAAAATTCTAAATTTTTTACAGAATTTAGTTTTGTATCTTAAAATCATTCCTTTAAAATTTCAGATCAAACTGAACACAAAATCTTGGTCAAATAGTTCACCTAACCAGACTGCCCCAATTGCCCTGCATCCTGGCAGCAGTTCTGAACTTTGTGAATTTCATAAATCAATTTCAATCAACGTGGTTCCAAATTATTTTTCTCAAATACTAGACTCACTAAGCAACAACATATCCAAAATTCAATTGAATATGATTTTTCTACATTTTATTAAAAATCCCGAAATAGAGCTGTCTCAGTTAAGGTACCTGCTGGAACAGGTCTAATAAAAATAATCTTTCTAAACTCATAACCTATCCAAAATCGAATCAACATATTTTTCAGTCATTCTAGACTCATAGAGGCACAACATATCAAAAATTCACTTCAAGAACATTTTTCTATAATTAATTAAAAATCATATAAGTCACAGCCTTTACTAATTGTAAAACAGAAAAAGAATTCACTAAACACACTCTTACTCTTCCATCACCAACACCAACCTAGCTTCTTATCTTTAATTCCATTTCAACACTTGAGAATAAATCATAAACACATCTCATCATCAAATCATCAAACCCTAATTAACTTCCCATACCACTTCAAAAGTAGGAAAGAAATCAAAGGAAAGATCTTACCTTAGTTAAAACTTCTTGAATCAACACTTGAACACTTAATCTTCCTACAATTTGAGCTCAACACATCAAGATCCTCTCTTCACCACTTGCTTTCCTTTCTCTATGGAGGAGCCGGCCACACACATGAAGAAGAAGAAGAAATTATGAATAAACCAAAGTCAACTCTTCTTTAAATATCCACCATGTGATTCAATTCAAGCAATTACCAAATTGCCCTTAATCACTTAACTTAACTTTTGTCTCATGTATGCCCATGATAGTAATTACACATATCACATAAAAATATCTCTCTTCCTTTGACTCTTCCTTTGACCCATTTATATGTTATATATATCATCATATACACAATATATACCATTCTCTCTAAACCCTAATTCTTTTCTTATCCCATCATATACATTCAATCCAATTTATAACAATAACAACAACAACAATATGCAAAACTTCTAGGGCATAAATGAGGATATTACAGATTTTGATACTCGAACCTAAATGGATTTTGATACTCGATCCTAACTGGATTCAGATACTCTATCCTAACTTGATTCGGATACTCGATACTATCTAGATTGGGATACTCAATACTAACTGGATTTTGATACTCAATCCTAATAGTATTCGGATACTCGATCCTAACTGGATTTGGATACTCGATCCTAAACTGGTTTGGGATACTCGATCCTAACTGGATTTGGATACTCTATCCTAAATTGGATTGAGATACTCGACCCTAACTGGATTTGGATACTCGATCCTAACTGGATTTTGATACTCGATCCTAACTGGATTTGGATACTCGATCCTAAATTGGATTAGGATACTCGATCCTAAACTGGATTAGGATACTAGATCCTAAACTGAATAGGGATACTCGATCCTAACTGGATTTGGATACTCGATCCTAACTGGATTTGGATACTCGATCCACTTCCTAACTGGATTTGGATACTCGATCCTAACAGGATTTTGATACTCGATCCTAAATGGATTTTGATACTCGATCCTAACTTGATTTAGATACTCTATCCTAACTGGATTTGGATACTCGATCCCAAATGGATTTTGATACTCGATCCTAACTAGATTCGGATACTCAATCCTAACTTTATTCGGATACTTGATACTAAATGGATTTGGATATCAATACTAACTGGATTTGGATACTCGATCCTAATAGGATTTGGATACTCGATCCTAACTGGATTTGGATACTCTGTCCTAAATTGGATTGGGATATTCGACCCTAACTGGATTTGGTTACTCGATCCTAACTGGATTTTGATACTCGATCCTAACTAGATTTGGATGCTCGATCCTAAATTGGAATGGGATAATCGATCCTAAACTTGATTGGGATACTCGATCCTAAATTGATTTACATACTCGATCCTATGTGGATTTGGATAATTGATACTAAATGGATTTTTATACTCGATCCTAACAGGATTTAGATACTTGATCCTAAATGGATTTTGATACTCGATCCTAACTGGATTTAGATACTCTATTCTAACTGGATTTGGATACTCGATCCTAAATGTATTCTCGATCCTAAATGGATTCTGATACTCTATCCTAACTTGATTCAGATACTCGATACTATCTGGATTCAGATACTCAATACTAACTGGATTTTGATACTCGATCCTAATAGTATTTGGATACTCGATTCTAACTGGATTTGGATACCTGATCCTAAACTGGATTGGGATACTCAATCCTAACTGGATTTGGATACTCGATCCTAAATTGGATTGGGATACTCGACCCTAACTGGATTTGGATACTGGATCCTAACTGGATTTTGATACTCGATCCTAACTTGATTTGGACACTCGATCCTAACAGGATTTGGATACTCGATCCTGAATTGGATTGGGATACTCGATCGTAATTCGATTTGGATACTCGATCCTAAATAGATTTGGATACTCGATCCTAAATGGATTTTGATACTCGATCCTAACTGCATTCAGATACTCGATACTAACTGGATTTGGATACTCTATCCTAAATGGATTTTGATACTCGATCCTAACTAGATTCGGATACTTGATACTATCTTGATTCGGATACTCGATACTATCTGGATTCGGATACTCAATACTACTTGGATTTTGAAACTCAATCCTAATAGTATTCGGATACTCGATCCTAACTTGATTTGCATAGTCGATCCTAAATTAGATTTTGATACTCGATCCTAACTGGATTTGAATACTCGATCCTAACTTGATTTGGATACTCTATCCTAAATTGGATTGGGATACTTAACCCTAATTGGATTTGGATACTCGATCCTAACTAGATTTTGATACTCGATCCTAACATGATTTGCATACTCGATCCTAACTGGATTTAGATACTTGATCCTAAATTGGATTGGGATACTCGATCCGAATTGGATTTGGATACTCGATCCTAAACTGAATTGGGATACTCGATACTAACTGGATTTCGATACTCGATCCTAACTGGATTTGGATACTCAATCCTAAATGGATTTTGATAATCGATCCTAACTAGATTCAGATACTCTATCCTAACTGGATTTGGATACTCGATCCTAAATGGATTCCGAAACTCGATCCTAACTTGATTCGGATACTCGATACTATCTGGATTCAGATACTCAATACTTACTGGATTTTGATACTCGATCCTAATAGTATTCGGATACTCGATCCTAACTGGATTTGGATACTCGATCCTAAACTGGATTGGGATACTCAATCCTAACTGGATTTGGATACTCAATCCTAAATTGGATTGGGATACTCGACCCAAACTGGATTTGGATACTCGATCCTAACTGGATTTTGATACTCGATCCTAACTTGATTTGTATACTCGATCCTAACTGGATTTGGATACTCATTGGATTGGGATACTCGATCCTAATTGGATTTGGATACTCGATCCTAAACTGAATTGGTATACTCGATTCTAACTGGATTTGGATACTCGATCCCTCGATCCTAACTAGATTTGGATACTCGATCCACTTCCTAACTGGATTTGGATACTCGATCCTAACCGGATTTGGATACTCGATCCTAAATGGATTTTGATACTTGATCCTAACTTGATTCAGATACTCTATCCTAATAGGATTTAGATACTCAATCCTAAATGGATTTTGATAATCGATCCTAACTGGATTCAGATACTCTATCCTAACTGGATTTGGATACTCGATCCTAAATGGATTCTGATACTCGATCCTAACTTGATTCGGATACTCGATACTATTTGGATTCAGATACTCAATACTTACTGGATTTTGATACTCGATCCTAATAGTATTCGGATACTCGATCATAACTGGATTTGGATACTCGATCCTAAACTGGATTGGGATACTCAATCCTAAATGGATTTGGATACTCGATCCTAAATTGGATTGGGATACTCGACCCTAACTGGATTTGGATACTTGATCTTAACTGGATTTTGATACTCGATCCTAACTTTATTTGTATACTCGATCCTAACTGGATTTGGATACTCGATCCTAAACTGGATTTGGATACTCGATCCTAACTGGATTTGGGTACTCGATCCTAAATGGATTTTTATACTCGATCCTAACTGGATTCAGATACTCTATCCTAGCTGGATTTGGATACTCGATCCTAAATGGAATTTGATACTCCATCCTAACCAGATTCGGATACTTGATCCTAACTTGATTCGGATACTCGATACTAACTGGATTTGGATACTCAATACTAACTGGATTTGGATACTCCATCCTAATAGGATTTGGATACTCGATCCTAACTGGATTTGGATACTGGATCCTAAACTGGATTGGGATACTGGATCCTAAACTGGATTTGGATACTCGATCCTAACTGGATTCGGATACTCGATCCTAACTGGATTTGGATACTCGATCCTAATATGATTCCGATACTGGATCCTAAATGGATTTGGATACTGGATCCTAATAGGATTCAGATACTCGATCCTAACTGGATTTGGATACTCGATACTAACTTAATTTGGATACTCGATCCCAAATTGGATTTGGATACTCGACTCTAACTGGATTTGGATACTTGATCCTAACTGGATTTCATACTCGATCCTAACTAGATTTTGATGCTCGATCCTAAATTGGATTGGGATGCTCGATCCTAAACTTGATTGGGATACTCGATCATAACTGGATTTGGATACTCGATTCTAAAAGGATTTGGATACTCGATCCTAACTTGATTTGGATACTCAATCCTAACTTGATTCGGATACTCAATACCAACTAGATTCGAATACTCAATACTAACTAGATTTGGATACTCGATCCTAACTGGATTTTGATACTCGATCCTAAATTGGATTGGGATACTCAATCCTAACCAGATGTAGATACTCGATCCTAAACTTGATTAGGATACTCGATCCTAACTTGATTTTGATACTCAATCCTTACTGGATTTGGATATTTGATCCTAATAGAATTCGGATACTCGATCCTAACTGGATTTGGATACTCGATCCTAAGTCGATTTGGATACTTGATCATAAGTTTGATTGGGATACTCGATCCTAAACTTGTTCGGGATACTCGATACTAACTTGATTCGGATACTCGATACTAACTAGATTCGGATACCCAAGACTATCTTGATTTGGATACTCGATCCCAATAGAATTTCGATACTCGATCCTAAATGGATTTGGATACTCGATTCTAATAGGATTTGGATACTCGATCCTAACTGGATTTGGATACTCAATCCTAACTTAATTTGGATACTCGATCCTAACTTGATTTGGATACTCAATCCTAAATTGGATTGGGATACTTGACCCTAACTGGATTTGGATACTCGATCCTAACTAGATTTTGATACTTGATCCTAACTAGAATTGGATGCTCGATCCTAAATTGGGTTGGGATGCTCGATCCTAAAGTTGATTGTGATACTCGATCCTAACTGGATTTGGATACTCGATCCTATCTGGATTTGGATACTCGATTCTAAATGGATTTTTATACTCGATCCTAACATGATTTGTATACTTGATCCAAACTTGATTCAGATACTTGATACTAACTAGACTCAAATACTCAATAGTAACTAGATTTGGATACTCTATCCTAATTGGATTTGGATGCTCGATCCTAAATTGGATAGGGATACTCGATCCTAACTGGATTTAGATACTCTATCCTAAACTTGATTAGGATACTCGATCCTAACTTGATTTGGATACTCGATCCTTACTGGATTTGGATACTCGATCCTAATAGGATTCGGATACTCGATCCTAACTGGTTTTGTGGATTTGGATACTCAATCCTAAACTTGAATGGGATACTCGTTCCTAACTTGATTCGGATACTCGATACTAACTTGATTCGGATACTCGATACTAACTGGATTCGGATACTAAAGACTAACTGGATTTGGATACTCGATCCCAATAGGATTCTGATACTCGATCCTAAATGGATTCGGATACTCGATCCTAATAGGATTTGGATACTCGATCCTAACTGGATTTGGATACTCGATCCTAACATAATTTGGATACTCGATCCTAACTGGATTTTGATACTCGATCCTAAATTGGATAGGGATACTCGACCCTAACTAGATTCTGATACTCGATCCTAATTGGATTTTGATACTCGATCCTAACTAGATTTGGTTGCTCGATCCTAAATTGGATTGGGATACTCAATCATAAATTTTACTGGGATACTCGATCCTAACTTGATTCGGATACTCGATCCTATCTGGATTTGGATACTCGATACAAAATGGATTTTTATACTTGATCCTAACTGGATTTGGATACTCGATCCTAACTTTATTCGGATACTCGATACTAACTAGATTCGAATACTCAATACTAACTAGATTTGGATACTCGATCCTAACTAGATTTGGATACTCGATCCTAAATTGCTTTGGGATACTCGATCCTAACTAGTTTTGGATACTCGATCCTAAACTGGATTGGGATACTCAATCCTAACTTGATTCGGATACTCGATACTAACTGGATTTGGATACTCAAGACTAACTGGATTTGGATACTCGATCCTAACTAGATTTGGATACTCGATCCTAACATAATTTGGATACTCGATCCTAACAGGATTTGGATATTCGATAATAAATTGGATTGGGATACTCGACCCTAATTGGATTTGGATACTCGATCCTAACAGGATTTTGATACTCGATCCTAACTAGATTTGGATGCTCTATCCTAAATTTGATTGGGATACTCAATCCTAAACTTTATTGGGATACTCGATCCTAACTGGATTTGGATACTCGATCCTATCTGGATTTGGATACTCGATACTAAATGGATTTTCATAGTCGATCCTAACTGGATTTAAATACTCGATCCTAACTTTATTCAGATACTCGATACTAACTAGATTCGAATACTCAATACTAACTAGATTTGGATACTCGATCCTAACTGGATTTGGATACTCGTTCCTAAATCTGATTGGGATACTCGATCCTAACTGGATTTGGATACTCGATCCTAAACTGGACTGGGATACTCGATCCCAACTTGATTCGGATACTCGATACTAACTGGATTCGGATACTCAAGACTAACTGGATTTGGATACTCGATCCCAATAGGATTCTGATACTCGATCCTAAATCGATTTGGATATTCGATCGTAATAGGATTTGGATACTCGATCCTAACTTAATTTGGATACTAGATCCGAACTGGATTTGGATACTCGATCCTAAATTGGTTTGGGATACTCAACCCTAACTGGATTTGGATACTCGATCCTAACTAGATTTGGATGCTCGATCCTAAATTGGATTGGGATACTCGATCCAAAACTTAATTGGGATACTCGATCCTAACTAGATTTAGATACTCGATTCTATCTGGATTTGGATAATCGATACTAAATGGATTTTTATACTCGATCCTAACTGGATTTGGATACTCGATCCGAACAGGATTTAGATACTCGATCCTAAATTGATTTTGATACTCGATCCTAACTGGATTTTGATACTCGATCCTAACTGGATTTAGATACTCTACCCTAACTTGATTTGGATACTCGATCCTAAATGGATTCTGATACTCTATCCTAACTTGATTCGGATACTCGATACTATATGGATTCGGATACTCAATACTAACTGGATTTTGATACTCAATCCTAATAGTATTCGGATGCTCAATCCTAACTGGATTTGGATACTCGATCCTAAACTGGATTGGGATACTAGATCCTAACTGGATTTGAATACTCGATCCTAACTGGATTTGGATACTCTATCCTAAATTGGATTGGGAAACTGGACCCTAACTGGATTTGGATACTCGATCCTAACTGGATTTTGATACTCGATCCTAACTGTGTTTGGATACTCGATCCTAAATTGGATTGGGATACTCGATCCTAATTGGATTTGGATTCTCTATCCTAAACTGAATAGGGATACTCGATCCTAACTGGATTTGGATACTCGATCCACTTCCTAACTGGATTTGGATACTCGATCCTAACATGATTTGGATACTCGATCTTATATGGATTTTGATACTCGATCCTAACTTGATTTAGATACTCTATCCTAACTGGATTTGGATACTCGATCGTAAATGGATTTTGATACTCGATCCTAACTAGATTCGGATACTCGATCCTAACTTGATTCGGATACTCGATACTAACTGGATTTGGATACTCGATCCTAGCTAGATTCGGATACTCGATACCAACTGGATTTGGATACTCAATATTAACTGGATTTGGATACTCGATCATAATAGGATTTGGATAGTCGATCCTAACTGGATTTGGATACTCGATCCTAAATAGGATTGGGATACTCGATCCTAACTGGATTTGGATACTCGGTCCTAAATTGGATTGGGGTACTCGACCCTAACTGGATTTGAATACTCGATCCTAACTGGATTTTAATACTCGATCCAAACTAGATTTGGATGCTCGATCATCAATTGGAATTGGATAATCAATCCTAAACTTGATTGGGATACTTGATCCTAACTGGATTTACATACTCGATCCTATCTGGATTATGATAATTGATACTAAATGGATTTTTATACTCGATCCTAACTGGAATTGGATACTCGATCCTAACAAGATTTATATACTCGATCCTAAATGGATTTTGATACTCAATCCTAACTGGATTCATATACTCTATCTTAACTGGATTTGGATTCTCGATCCTAAATGGATTCTGACACTCGATCCTAATTTGATTCGGATACTCGATACTATCTAGATTCAGATACTCAATACTAACTGGATTTTGATGCTCGATCCTAATAGTATTTGGATACTCGATCCTAACTGGATTTGGATACTCGATCCTAAACTGGATTGGGATACTCAATCCTAATTGGATTTGGATACTCGATCCTAAATTGGATTGGGATACTCGACCCTAACTGGATTTGGATACTCGATCCTAACTGGATTTTGATACTTGATCCTAAATTGATTTGGATACTCGATCCTAAAAGGATTTGGATACTCGATCCTAAATTCGATTGGGATACTCGATCCTAATTGGATTTGGATACTCAATCCTAACTAGATTTGGATACTCGATCCTATCTGGATTTGGATACTCTATACTAAATGGATTTGGATACTCGATACTAACTAGATTCGAAGACTCAATACTAACTAGATTTGGATACTCGATCCTAACTGGATTTGGATACTCGATCCTAAATTTGATTGGGATACTTGATCCTAACTGGATTTGGATACTCGATTATATCTTTATTTGGATACTCGATCCTATCTATATTTGGATACTCGATCCTAAATGGATTTTTATACTCGATCCTAACTTGATTCGGATACTCAATACTAACTAGATTAGAATACTCAATACTAACTAGATTTGGATACTCGATCCTAACTGGATTTTGATACTCTATCCTAAATTGGATTGGGATACTCGATCCTAACTGGATTTGGATAGTCGATCCTAAAATGGATTAGGATACTCGATCCTAACTTGATTTGGATGCTCGATAATAACTGGATTTGGATTTTCGATCCTAATAGGATTCGGATACTCGATCCTAACTTGATTTGTGGATTTGGATACTCGATCCTAACTAGATTTGGATACTCGATCCTAAGTGGATTTGGATACTTGATCCTAAGTTTGATTGGGATACTCTATCCTAAACTTGATTGGGATACTCGATCCTAACTTGATTCGGATACTCGATACTAACTGGATTTGGATACTCAAGACTAACTGGATTTGGATACTCGATCCCATTAGGATTTCGATACTCGATTCTAAATGGATTTGGATACTCGATCCCAACTGGATTTGGATACTCGATCCCAACTGGATTTGGATACTCGATCCTAACTTAATTTTGATACTCGATCCTAACTAGATTTCGATACTCGATCCTAAATTGGATTGGGATACTCGACCCTAACTGGATTTGGATACTCGATCCTAATTAGATTTTGATACTCGATCCTAACTAGATTTGGATGCTCGATCCTAAATTGGATTGGGATACTCAATCCTAAATTTGATTGGGATACTCGATCCTAACTGGATTTAGATACTCGATCCTATCTGGATTTGGATACTTGATCCTAACTGGATTTGGATACTCGATCCTAAATTGCATTGAGTTACTCGACCCTAACTGGATTTGGATACTTGATCCTAACTGGATTTTTATACTCGATCCTAACTAGATTTGGATGCTCGATCCTAAATTGGATTAGGATACTCAATCCTAAATTTGATTGGGATACTCGATCCTAACTAGATTTGGATACTCGATCCTATCTGGATTTGGATACTCGATCCTAAAAGGATTTGGATACTCGATCCTAACATAATTTGGATACTTGATCCTAACAGGATTTGGATACTCGATCCTAAATTGGATTGGGATACTCGATCCTAACTGGATTTGATACTCGATCCTAACTAGATTTTGATGCTCTATCCTAAAATGGATTCGGATACTCGATCCTAAACTTGATTAGGATACTCGATCCTAACTAGATTTGGATACTAGATCCTAACTGGATTTGGATACTCGATACTAAATTTGTAATATCCCGGAATAGACCCTAAGAGTTTTGGAGTTATTGTTGTTGTATTTGGATTTAATGTATATGTGTATATGGGAAATATAAAGATAATATATAAGACATATACATATACATCATATATACATGGGATATAAAATGGTGTAGGGAAAGTGAATTGTATATATATTTGTATAATTAAGAAATAATAATAATGATAATAAAGACAAAAAGAAAAGAGAAGAAGAAAGTCAAAGAAAGAATATGTGGTGGAGATTTAAAGTATTATTATTATTATTATTATTATTGTTATTGTTATTGTTATTGTTATTATTATTATTATTATTATTATATATATATATAAGATAAGAACGAAGGAAAGAAGTAGAACCTTCTTTCTTCTTCTCCTCCTTCTTCTTCGTCTTCTTCTTTTCTGCTTGGTCGAGAGAGAGAGAGAGTGAGAGAGAGAGAGATGATGATGATTTTGAGAGGATTGAAGATTTTTATTGAAGATTTGGCATATTAACCAAGTAAGTATTCATTCCTTAACATTGATTTTTATGGTTTGAGTTTGGATTTGATGAGGTTTTTGTGAGGATGATGATGAATTGTTGAGATTATTGAGTAAGGATTTAGTGTTAAATGAAGTGGGGATTTGAGTATTTGATATATGAGTGATGTATGTTGGTGTTTAAGGAAGTTGAAAATATAAAATATATGAGTTTGATAATTGAATATTTGTATTGGTATTCAAGTATCTTTTTATTTGATTTGAATTAGGTTGTGAAGGAAGTGGATTGCTCTAAGTTAAGTGGTGAAGAGTTCTTGGAAGGTAAAGTGAATAGATTGAGAATGGTTCTTAAGGTAAGTAAACTACCTAAATTCATCTATTAATAAGATATTGAAACTTAACACATATTCATTTGTAAATGTGTTAAGGAATTGAATGTTTGGTTGATGTGTTTTAGCAAGGTGAATAATGTGAGAAATATGTAAATTATGTGTTTAGGACATTGATTATGTTCATTTGTGTGGTGTCATATTATGTATGAAGTGTTTGAGTGCAACCAAAGGGGATTTATAAATGTTAGGGGCTTAAATTCATGTGTGACACGGCCAAAAACAAGGAGAGACACGGCCAAGTCAAGGGAATTGGTTTGATTTTGGAGAGACACGATCACAGTCTCACTCGTGTTCTCTGCCCGTGTTTGTTACTACAAGATTTTTGTGGAGAGACACGGCCGTGTCCCTTGCCCGTGTCTGTGACTGTATGATTTTTTTTGTGAGACACGGCCACTGGCTCAACCGTGTCACTTGCCGTGTCACCTACTTCCTGAAATTGTGTTGAGAGACACGGCCGTGTCGCCTGGCCGTGTTCACTACTGCCAATTAGGGTTGAGAGACACGGCCACAAGCTTGGCCGTGTCCCTCAAGTGATGCTGGCCGTGTCCCTCAAATTGGTTAGTTAATGATTCTTATTCTTGATTATTCTTGTATTGTTGGATCCTCCAAGGGTTTTGTTGAGGATTCCAAATCTAAGAATAAGGTAAATTATATATGTGTATATCAATGATGATCATTCTTGATGAATGTTAAATGTGTTTGATTATGAATATGTAAATAATGAAGTATTCTAATGTGAATTGAGACCAAATAAGATGTGATGTAATTGTGATTGATAATGATGTTATATGAAATGTGTAGTATTTGAGATATGATGATTTAAATGATATGAGAAGCCATTGTGATTGGCTATGATGATTTAAATGATATGAGAAGCCATTGTGATTGGCTATGATGATCTAAATGATATGAGAAGCCATTGTAATTGGCTATGATGATTTCAATTGAAAATGAAATTGATAATGAACTCATAAATGAATTGTGTGTCTAATATGTTATTCATTTTCAGAGTTTTGTTGTTGGCGGCATGCCTAATAGTAACAATCTCTTGAAGTTAGGTTGGTTTGATCCTTGAAGCCAAGTTGGGTTGAAGTTTAACATGTTTTACTCCCCTTGAAGCTTGGTTGGGTCAAAACCTTGAAGCCTAATTGAGATGTTACCACCCTTGAAGCTAGGTTGGATTAGTTCTTGAAGCCAAGTTGGGTTGATACTTAGCATGCTTTGTTCCCCTTGAAGTTTGGTTGAACCTTAATCCTTGAAGCCTAGTTAGGATAATGATAAATGTGATAATTAAACCAAAACATTAACTCTGAAAGTGGAATGGCATATTAGTGTTCTTGGGCCCATGTGTGTGTTTGTATATATATATATATATGTGATTCTTGAATAATGAAAATGAATAATGAGATATATGTTTGTCCTTGTTTTAATGTGAACTATGGAAGGAAATTAATGTTGTGTGATATATAGTGAATTATTGAAGATGAGTATAGCTTGAGAAGCTATGTGAAATGATGAGTTTATGATGTGTAAATTGTATATGATGATATATGATGTGTGAAATGTATATGAATGTGGAAATAGTGGATATTGTTTCATGAAGACTTTGATAAGTCATTGGATTGTGAATTACTGAAATAAAATGTATGAATATGTATATTGGTAAAACATTAGTAGAAGTATATATATATGAAAAGTATAGCCAAAAAGGGAAAAACATGGTAAGAAAATAATGACATAATAAGTTAAAATGAAAATATGATTTTCTCTATTGTATGTGTATATGATTTATTTGTATTACTAAGCTCTCGGGCTTAGCGCGGTTGTGTGATCGCGCAGGTGATTATGCGGTTGATCGGGAAATCAAGCAGTTATGCCACAAGAAGGGTAAGAGTGTTCTGAGACCAACTAGAAGGTGATGCATACATGTAAAGTTTAATTTTGTTATATTAATCACAATCATATATTCATATGTATAATGATTTACTAAATGTTATTAAAATCTAAAGATAGTATTGTTTGAACTTGGATAAGATTTTTAAATTAAAACTAGAAGTGACATTCTTACACTCTATATACGTATTGTATGTATACTAGGTATATGTATAGTACCTATATAGAGTATGAGGGTGTTACAATTATTTTGGTATCAGAGCTTAGGTTCGAGATTCTCGGCCTAAGTAGAATTAAAAAGAGAAAGTTTTGAAAAGCTTAAAGAGAAGTGAAAATAAAAGTTTTGAAATGAAATTTGTAATACATGCATATGCATTCACATCTAGGTTGGTCTCGAACGTGGCATTATGTGATTTGTGATGTATTGGAACGATTTGAGATGAATGATAGTGTGTGAATAAAATTTTATATGGAAGTAATAATTGAAAAATGAAATGATATGAAAATTTGTACAAGATTAATTGGTAAATTCAGGAGTGGGAATTTACTTAAGGAAAATAAAGTTGAAAATGAGTTGAAAATAAAATCAAGATTAGAGTATGTACTCTTTCCTTTATGTTTTGAATATCCTTATGACAAAGTTTATGTTTAGTTTGTTAGAAAGACGAAATATTGTGGGATTGTTGATATGGAAAGATATGTTATTTAAAGGAGGAGAGTATGATAGAATATAGAATAAATTGATTAATATAGACAAAGTGTGATTATTTAAAATTTGGGTATATAAAGCTAAGGTTGTGTTTAAAAGAAAAAGAGATGATATTGGTATAGTTTATGTTGTATTTCTTTATGTAAACATTGTGATTTCAATGTTAGAAATGTGAGGTGTTTGAATATTGTGAAAGCTCATGGTAACAGTGATAATATGTGATATGTGGATTTTTGAAATGAGCTTAAGACTTGCGAGAATTATATGTTCGATGTTGCTTTGTAATATATATATAATGTCTTAAAGTTGAAAAGTTAAAGTTTTAGTGGAATTTGATAAAGGTTATATGAATATTGATGGTTTAATGTATATTCAATACATAAGCTATGTGAAGTGAATAATATTGCACATGACAATATTATGAATTGAATAGTGTGATTAATAATATGAGAATTTATTTGAAGATTATAGAAAGTAAGTAAGCAAGTAAAAATGAGTTATTTTAAGTTATTTGAGTAAAATAAAAATAAAAATGAATATGAAGATATAGTAAATGCTTTTAAAGACAAAAGTGAAAGAGATGTCACATTAGGATTGTGACTAAGATGTATGTGAAATGTTATTATGGTTAGAATATTTATATTTATTGTAATGATAAATATTCTAAATCATATTGAGAAAAAATGAGAATGATTGTGTTTAAAGGGAAGTGATAAACATTAAGTTTGTATGGAATGTATGGAAAAGGAAAATAAAATAAGAGCATATAATTAAGTGTATATATGTATAGGATGTATGAGTTGGGTTTTTCAATATGAATTAAATTATGATATGTAAGAATTATGCATCACATTGTGAATGTGATCTATGGATGTATATGTGGTACAATTATTGGATTAGTGATATGGAGAATGATATTGTATGTATTAGTGAACCTAATAAAGATTAGGTTATGACTTGAACAAATTAGATGAATTTTATGATGGAATTGAGAGTAAGAATAGACTTGTGTAATATTAGACAATGAAATTGTTATAGTGATCACTAGATTTGATAATCATATAATATTTAGAGTTCCAAAGTATCCACATATGGAAAAGTATTATGTATTTGTATATTGTAAGAGATTGTAAATGGAATAGAAAGGAAGTGACAAAAGAGAAATTATGTAATGTTTACATGATGGAATATGTGTTCATACAAGAAAATAATAATATTGTTGAAACATGAATTAAGCTAGTGATGATTAAATAATCTAGTGCAAATTGGGTGATAACGAAGTTGGAATGTGTTGACTCTTAAGGTAGCCAAGGTTTGAAAATGAATACAAAATTCTTGAGATCCAATTTAGTATGGTAATTGAAAAGGTTGGAAAAAGAATAATAAAGGAACCATATGGATTTATAAGTTTCAATTATGACCCTTAATCTTTTATAATCCTATGTTTTGTTTAGTATATTGTGGTTGATTAATTTTGTTATTTTCTGATTTGGGATTGAGATAACATGATTCTCGTATAGTTCTGATGATATTGATAATTATGATGTGGTAAAGTGGTATTTTATGATTTTATGTTAGAAATTTGGTTATAATTATGAAACGTAAGGAAAAAGAAGAGAATTAAGAAAATGTGTTAAGCGTGGATAACACTTATTGTTAAGATAGCAATGGTATGAGATGTGAAAAGAGATTCAAAAGAGAGAAATTACAAAAAGGTGATTGAAAGTTATGCTAAATATGTGTATGGTATAAAGTGAATGGGTATAAAGTTTAAGTGAATGAATTATACATAATTAACAGGACATGAGATTATCATAAGAATTGGTGGAAATGATAATAAGATAATAGAAACAAAATATATATATACTGAAGAACAATTTGGGGTGATTTGTTATCATGATAATTTGACTGAATAAGGATCTGATGAGATCAGGAATTGGATATAAGTTTGGTTGAATGGAACGAGGATATATATATAATGTGAAATCAAATGATAAGTTCAAATAAGTTACTTGTTGGTTTGAATTGAGTAGGATTGAAATGTGGATATTTTGTGATAGATGAACCAAATGATCTAAGTTGCGTTAAGATTGTAAATCATTATTAAGATTTAATATGTATAGTTGTACTAATAGTATAAAAATTTACATGATAATGTGGATGATGTAATACTTTGATGAATGTATGGACATTGATGAATTGAATTATATCAATTGTAAATAGTGATATAAAGAGAAAAAGGTTGATTATCTGTTAAATAAGTTTACAGAGGTTGTATTAATATTAATGTTAAGTGAAAAATATGATAGCGAAGGATTGAAGTGTAAGCAAAATGAAAAGATTGTTATCAATTAAGGTTTAATAAGTGGCAATTTTCAAAAGTGATTGTAATGACAAGATAAGCAATAGTATGATATAATTCAATAATTTCCAAGGGTAAAGTTAAGAGATTATTTTTAAAGAGATGAAGTGATATATATATATATCTTGAATGTAATAGATGAATGGAATATATATAGACTATAAGATGAGTTGATTATTGTATAAAGAAAATTCATTGGGAATGTAATGAGCTATCTGGGTGGCTCTGTTGAGAAAGTTATAAGATAAAAATAGATTGTTAATGGTGAGTTATGATTGACTTAAAGGGGGAGAGTAAAAGTTGAGTGATTTGATAAATTATAATGTAAGATATGATTATCTTCATATGAAATTAAAGATTGTATTATGTTAAGAATGGGTTGTTATGGTGTTAGATAATTTCGAGGACGAAATTACTTAAGGGGGAGAGAATTGTAATATCCCGGAATAGACCCTAAGAGTTTTGGAGTTATTGTTGTTGTATTTGGATTTAATGTATATGTGTATATGGGAAATATAAAGATAATATATAAGACATATAAATAAACATCATATATACATGGGATATAAAATGGTGTAGGGAAAGTGAATTGTATATATATTTGCATAATTAAGTAATAATAATAATGATAATAAAGACAAAAAGAAAAGAGAAGAAGAAAGTCAAAGAAAGAATATGTGTGGAGATTTAAAGTATTATTATTATTATTATTATTATTATTATTATTATTATTGTTATTGTTATTGTTATTGTTATTGTTATTATTATTATTATTATTATTATTATATATATATATAAGATAAGAACGAAGGAAAGAAGTAGAACCTTCTTTCTTCTTCTGCTCCTTCTTCTTCGTCTTCTTCTTTTCTGCTTGGTCGAGAGAGAGAGAGAGAGAGATGATGATGATTTTGAGAGGATTGAAGATTTTTATTGAAGATTTGGCATATTAACCAAGTAAGTATTCATTCCTTTACATTGATTTTTATGGTTTGAGTTTGGATTTGATGAGGTTTTTGTGAGGATGATGATGAATTGTTGAGATTATTGAGTAAGGATTTAGTGTTAAATGAATTAGGGATTTGAGTATTTGATATATGAGTGATGTATGTTGGTGTTTAAGGAAGTTGAAAATATAAAATATATGAGTTTGATAATTGAATATTTGTATTGGTATTCAAGTATCTTTTTATTTGATTTGAATTAGGTTGTGAAGGAAGTGGATTGCTCTAAGTTAAGTGGTGAAGAGTTCTTGGAAGGTAAAGTGAATAGATTGAGAATGGTTCTTAAGGTAAGTAAACTACCTAAATTCATCTATTAATAAGATATTGAAACTTAACACATATTCATTTGTAAATGTGTTAAGGAATTGAATGTTTGGTTGATGTGTTTTAGCAAGGTGAATAATGTGAGAAATATGTAAATTATGTGTTTAGGACATTGATTATGTTCATTTGTGTGGTGTCATATTATGTATGAAGTGTTTGAGTGCAACCAAAGGGGATTTATAAATGTTAGGGGCTTAAATTCATGTGTGACACGGCCAAAAATAAGGAGAGACACGGCCAAGTCAAGGGAATTGGTTTGATTTTGGAGAGACACGATCACAGTCTCAGTCGTGTTCTCTGCCCGTGTTTGTTACTGCCAGATTTTTGTGGAGAGACACGGCCGTGTCCCTTGCCCGTGTCTGTGACTGTATGATTTTTTTTGTGAGACACGGCCACTGGCTCAACCGTGTCACTTGCCGTGTCACCTACTTCCTGAAATTGTGTTGAGAGACACGGCCGTGTCGCCTGGCCGTGTTCACTACTGCCAATTAGGGTTGAGAGACACGGCCACAAGCTTGGCCGTGTCCCTCAAGTGATGCTGGCCGTGTCCCTCAAATTGGTTAGTTAATGATTCTTATTCTTGATTATTCTTGTATTGTTGGATCCTCCAAGGGTTTTGTTGAGGATTCCAAATCTAAGAATAAGGTAAATTATATATGTGTATATCAATGATGATCATTCTTGATGAATGTTAAATGTGTTTGATTATGAATATGTAAATAATGAAGTATTCTAATGTGAATTGAGACCAAATAAGATGTGATGTAATTGTGATTGATAATGATGTTATATGAAATGTGTAGTATTTGAGATATGATGATTTAAATGATATGAGAAAACATTGTGATTGGCTATGATGATTTAAATGATATGAGAAGCCATTGTGATTGGCTATGATGATCTAAATGATATGAGAAGCCATTGTAATTGGCTATGATGATTTCAATTGAAAATGAAATTGATAATGAACTCATAAATGAATTGTGTGTCTAATATGTTATTCATTTTCAGAGTTTTGTTGTTGGCGGCATGCCTAATAGTAACAATCTCTTGAAGTTAGGTTGGTTTGATCCTTGAAGCCAAGTTGGGTTGATGTTTAACATGTTTTACTCCCCTTGAAGCTTGGTTGGGTCAAAACCTTGAAGCCTAATTGAGATGTTACCACCCTTGAAGCTAGGTTGGATTAGTTCTTGAAGCCAAGTTGGGTTGATACTTAGCATGCTTTGTTCCCCTTGAAGTTTGGTTGAACCTTAATCCTTGAAGCCTAGTTAGGATAATGATAAATGTGATAATTAAACCAAAACATTAACTCTGAAAGTGGAATGGCATATTAGTGTTCTTGGGCCCATGTGTGTGTTTGTATATATATATATATGTGATTCTTGAATAATGAAAATGAATAATGAGATATATGTTTGTCCTTGTTTTAATGTGAACTATGGAAGGAAATTAATGTTGTGTGATATATAGTGAATTATTGAAGATGAGTATAGCTTGAGAAGCTATGTGAAATGATGAGTTTATGATGTGTAAATTGTATATGATGATATATGATGTGTGAAATGTATATGAATGTGGAAATAGTGGATATTGTTTCATGAAGACTTTGATAAGTCATTGGATTGTGAATTACTGAAATAAAATGTATGAATATGTATATTGGTAAAACATTAGTAGAAGTATATATATATGAAATGTAATATCCTCATTTATGCCCTAGAAATTTTGCTTGTTGTTGTTGTTGTTGTTGTTGTTGTTATTGGATTGTTGGTTTAAATTGAGAAAGAAAAGTATAAGTGTTTTGGGAAAGAATTTAGGGTTTAGAGAGAATGGTATATGTTGTGTATATGTTTATATATATAACATATAAATGGGTCAAAGAAGAGTCAAGGTGTTGGTTAGTGGAAGAAGATATTTTATTGTTGAGTGTGTAATTACTTATATGGGCTTATATAAGACAAAAGGTTAGTTATATGTTTGAGGGCATTTTGGTAATTGTTTGGATGAAATGCATGGTGGAGATTAAGAAGGAAAGAGAGGTTGACTTGTGCATTTTCTTTTCTTCTCATGTTGGTGCCGGCCATTGAAGAAGACAAAGGGAAAGAAAAGTGTTCTTGATGCTATACTCAAATTGATGAAGGAATTGAGAGATTTGGTGAAAGATTTGTGGAATTTCTTCATATAAGGTAAGATCTTCTCTTTAATTTCTTCAATTCTTTTGAAGTGGTGTGAGAAAGGAATTAGGTTTTGTTGGTGTGATGATGAGATGAGTTTGTGTTATGTTTTTAAGTGTTAAAATTGATTGTAAGTTAAAAGATGGAATTAGTGTTGGGTTGATTGTGAAGATTGTATGTTTAAATGGATGTTGTTTTTGAAAGATGAAAAAGGATGGTGATTAATTAGGGTTTTGAGATGGTGTTTGATTAATTGTGATATTAAAGTGTTTTAAAGTGATTATTGTAATGAATATGTATTTAGAACATTGATGATGTTCATTTGAAGCATGTGGTATGATGTATATTGAGTTTTAATGCATTTGGAAGAGAGTTGGTTAGAATTAGGGTTTTGGTTTTGGGACACACGGCCAAGTCATATGATTTTGGACGTGTTGGATTAATTTTTGGGTGACACAGCCGTGTTCCCAAGCCGTGTGAGCTGCTGTGAGTCTTGGTTGAAGAGACACGGCCGTGTCCCTAAGCCGTGTTTGCTACTGCCAAAGTTGAATTGAGAGACACGGCCACAAGCTTGGCCGTGTCCCTCATGTGTGCTGCCCGTGTCCATCAAATGAGTTGGTTAGGGTTTTGTTTCTTTGTTCTTTTTGCATTGTTTTGGTTCTTCAAAGGTGGGTTGGTTCTTAAACCTAACCCTAAAACATTTTAAAAACACTTGAATCAATGAATGAACTAATCAAATGCATATGAAAGATCCTAAAGCTATGAATCATATAAGTTGTTCTTTGCCCTAATTGCATTGTTGAGATTTAAACAAGGTTATGTTATGCATTGTGAAAGGTATTGTATTTTATGAGTAATGTACCTTGAAATGTTGTATCAAAGATGAAATGATAATTCAAATAAGATATGATGTGATACAAAGCCATTGTATTTGGCTATGATGATGATATTGAGAGAAAGACGGCATGTATGCCTAAATGTTGATGATAATTGGAAATGGAAATGATAATTGAATAATAAATGAATTGTGTGGCTAATGTGTTATTCCATTTTCAGAGTTGGTTGTTGGTGGCATGCCTAATAAGTGTAACAATCTCTTGAAGTTAGGTTGGATTGAATCCTTGAAGCCTAATTGAGATGTTACCACCCTTGAAGCTAGGTTGGGTTAGTTCTTGAAGCCAAGTTGGGTAGAAGCTTAGCATGCTTTGCTCCCCTTGAAGCTTGGTTGAACTTAATCCTTGAAGCCTAGTTGGGTCTATGATATTGATATTGATAAATGTGATGATAGAACCAAAACATTAACTCTGAAAATTGAATGGCATATTAGTGTGTCTTGGGCCCATGCTTGTCTATGGTTAATGTGAGTCATGAATGATGTTTGTTTTGCTTTGTATTGATGATTAAATGAATACTAATGAGGTATAGGAAAAGATAATAAAATGTGATATGTAATGTGAAAGTATATTGTTAATTTTGCATATATGATGTTACATATATATTATGGGTTGAGAAATGACATTACATTGCACGAAGTCATATCATTAGCATGATTATCTTACTAAGCCCTTGGCTTAGCGCGATAGTGTTTAATCGCGCAGGTGATAGAACTGTTAGAATCGAACCCGAGAGCTCTTCGAGACCGAGTGAGGGTAGACATTGAAGAGTTGATTTTGGAGACTTAAAGATCAAAGGAGATTTGCCAATCATGTATAACTCTTTTTTTTATATTTTGTAAAGTATTGATTAAATGTACATATTTGTATATTTGTAAATATGGACTTAAGTGTTTTCAAATATGTAAATATTTTATGACTTCCGCTGTGAAATAACTATATGTATGTATATATATATCTAATGTGTTTTATTTTAAAAGTAAATGATCTACTTTTCTATATTATATAATGATAATAGTATTGTATCTATTTAAATGTTTTGAATGTTGAAGAAAACCGTAGCATCCCTATGTTTGGTGCACTTATGCTACATGGTTGTAGTTGTAGTGTGTGTGCATTGGATGTGGGGGTGTTACATGAAAAGTATAGCCAAAAAGGGAAAAACATGGTAAGAAAATAATGACATAATAAGTTAAAATGAAAATATGATTTTCTCTATTGTATGTGTATATGATTTATTTGTATTACTAAGCTCTCGGGCTTAGCGCGGTTGTGTGATCGCGCAGGTGATTATGCGGTTGATCGGGAAATCAAGCAGTTATGCCACAAGAAGGGTAAGAGTGTTCTGAGAC
Organism: Garcia nutans; assembly: GCA_947685225.1. NCBI lineage: Eukaryota > Viridiplantae > Streptophyta > Magnoliopsida > Malpighiales > Euphorbiaceae > Garcia > Garcia nutans. Next base: position 57,993,885 of record CANTUV010000024.1, read on the forward strand.
CAACTAGAAGGTGATGCATACATGTAAAGTTTAATTTTGTTATATTAATCACAATCATATATTCATATGTATAATGATTTACTAAATGTTATTAAAATCTAAAGATAGTATTGTTTGAACTTGGATAAGATTTTTAAATTAAAACTAGAAGTGACATTCTTACACTCTATATACGTATTGTATGTATACTAGGTATATGTATAGTACCTATATAGAGTATGAGGGTGTTACAATTATTTTGGTATCAGAGCTTAGGTTCGAGATTCTCGGCCTAAGTAGAATTAAAAAGAGAAAGTTTTGAAAAGCTTAAAGAGAAGTGAAAATAAAAGTTTTGAAATGAAATTTGTAATACATGCATATGCATTCACATCTAGGTTGGTCTCGAACGTGGCATTATGTGATTTGTGATGTATTGGAACGATTTGAGATGAATGATAGTGTGTGAATAAAATTTTATATGGAAGTAATAATTGAAAAATGAAATGATATGAAAATTTGTACAAGATTAATTGGTAAATTCAGGAGTGGGAATTTACTTAAGGAAAATAAAGTTGAAAATGAGTTGAAAATAAAATCAAGATTAGAGTATGTACTCTTTCCTTTATGTTTTGAATATCCTTATGACAAAGTTTATGTTTAGTTTGTTAGAAAGACGAAATATTGTGGGATTGTTGATATGGAAAGATATGTTATTTAAAGGAGGAGAGTATGATAGAATATAGAATAAATTGATTAATATAGACAAAGTGTGATTATTTAAAATTTGGGTATATAAAGCTAAGGTTGTGTTTAAAAGAAAAAGAGATGATATTGGTATAGTTTATGTTGTATTTCTTTATGTAAACATTGTGATTTCAATGTTAGAAATGTGAGGTGTTTGAATATTGTGAAAGCTCATGGTAACAGTGATAATATGTGATATGTGGATTTTTGAAATGAGCTTAAGACTTGCGAGAATTATATGTTCGATGTTGCTTTGTAATATATATATAATGTCTTAAAGTTGAAAAGTTAAAGTTTTAGTGGAATTTGATAAAGGTTATATGAATATTGATGGTTTAATGTATATTCAATACATAAGCTATGTGAAGTGAATAATATTGCACATGACAATATTATGAATTGAATAGTGTGATTAATAATATGAGAATTTATTTGAAGATTATAGAAAGTAAGTAAGCAAGTAAAAATGAGTTATTTTAAGTTATTTGAGTAAAATAAAAATAAAAATGAATATGAAGATATAGTAAATGCTTTTAAAGACAAAAGTGAAAGAGATGTCACATTAGGATTGTGACTAAGATGTATGTGAAATGTTATTATGGTTAGAATATTTATATTTATTGTAATGATAAATATTCTAAATCATATTGAGAAAAAATGAGAATGATTGTGTTTAAAGGGAAGTGATAAACATTAAGTTTGTATGGAATGTATGGAAAAGGAAAATAAAATAAGAGCATATAATTAAGTGTATATATGTATAGGATGTATGAGTTGGGTTTTTCAATATGAATTAAATTATGATATGTAAGAATTATGCATCACATTGTGAATGTGATCTATGGATGTATATGTGGTACAATTATTGGATTAGTGATATGGAGAATGATATTGTATGTATTAGTGAACCTAATAAAGATTAGGTTATGACTTGAACAAATTAGATGAATTTTATGATGGAATTGAGAGTAAGAATAGACTTGTGTAATATTAGACAATGAAATTGTTATAGTGATCACTAGATTTGATAATCATATAATATTTAGAGTTCCAAAGTATCCACATATGGAAAAGTATTATGTATTTGTATATTGTAAGAGATTGTAAATGGAATAGAAAGGAAGTGACAAAAGAGAAATTATGTAATGTTTACATGATGGAATATGTGTTCATACAAGAAAATAATAATATTGTTGAAACATGAATTAAGCTAGTGATGATTAAATAATCTAGTGCAAATTGGGTGATAACGAAGTTGGAATGTGTTGACTCTTAAGGTAGCCAAGGTTTGGAAATGAATACAAAATTCTTGAGATCCAATTTAGTATGGTAATTGAAAAGGTTGGAAAAAGAATAATAAAGGAACCATATGGATTTATAAGTTTCAATTATGACCCTTAATCTTTTATAATCCTATGTTTTGTTTAGTATATTGTGGTTGATTAATTTTGTTATTTTCTGATTTGGGATTGAGATAACATGATTCTCGTATAGTTCTGATGATATTGATAATTATGATGTGGTAAAGTGGTATTTTATGATTTTATGTTAGAAATTTGGTTATAATTATGAAACGTAAGGAAAAAGAAGAGAATTAAGAAAATGTGTTAAGCGTGGATAACACTTATTGTTAAGATAGCAATGGTATGAGATGTGAAAAGAGATTCAAAAGAGAGAAATTACAAAAAGGTGATTGAAAGTTATGCTAAATATGTGTATGGTATAAAGTGAATGGGTATAAAGTTTAAGTGAATGAATTATACATAATTAACAGGACATGAGATTATCATAAGAATTGGTGGAAATGATAATAAGATAATAGAAACAAAATATATATATACTGAAGAACAATTTGGAGTGATTTGTTATCATGATAATTTGACTGAATAAGGATCTGAAGAGATCAGGAATTGGATATAAGTTCGGTTGAATGGAACGAGGATATATATATAATGTGAAATCAAATGATAAGTTCAAATAAGTTACTTGTTGGTTTGAATTGAGTAGGATTGAAATTTGGATATTTTGTGATAGATGAACCAAATGATCTAAGTTGCGTTAAGATTGTAAATCATTATTAAGATTTAATATGTATAGTTGTACTAATAGTATAAAAATTTACATGATAATGTGGATGATGTAATACTTTGATGAATGTATGGACATTGATGAATTGAATTATATCAATTGTAAATAGTGATATAAAGAGAAAAAGGTTGATTATCTGTTAAATAAGTTTATAGAGGTTGTATTAATATTAATGTTAAGTGAAAAATATGATAGCGAAGGATTGAAGTGTAAGCAAAATGAAAAGATTGTTATCAATTAAGGTTTAATAAGTGGCAATTTTCAAAAGTGATTGTAATGACAAGATAAGCAATAGTATGATATAATTCAATAATTTCCAAGGGTAAAGTTAAGAGATTATTTTTAAAGAGATGAAGTGATATATATATATATCTTGAATGTAATAGATGAATGGAATATATATAGACTATAAGATGAGTTGATTATTGTATAAAGAAAATTCATTGGGAATGTAATGAGCTATCTGGGTGGCTCTGTTGAGAAAGTTATAAGATAAAAATAGATTGTTAATGGTGAGTTATGATTGACTTAAAGGGGGAGAGTAAAAGTTGAGTGATTTGATAAATTATAATGTAAGATATGATTATCTTCATATGAAATTAAAGATTGTATTATGTTAAGAATGGGTTGTTATGGTGTTAGATAATTTCGAGGACGAAATTACTTAAGGGGGAGAGAATTGTAATATCCCGGAATAGACCCTAAGAGTTTTGGAGTTATTGTTGTTGTATTTGGATTTAATGTATATGTGTATATGGGAAATATAAAGATAATATATAAGACATATAAATAAACATCATATATACATGGGATATAAAATGGTGTAGGGAAAGTGAATTGTATATATATTTGCATAATTAAGTAATAATAATAATGATAATAAAGACAAAAAGAAAAGAGAAGAAGAAAGTCAAAGAAAGAATATGTGTGGAGATTTAAAGTATTATTATTATTATTATTATTATTATTATTATTATTATTATTGTTATTGTTATTGTTATTGTTATTGTTATTATTATTATTATTATTATTATTATATATATATATAAGATAAGAACGAAGGAAAGAAGTAGAACCTTCTTTCTTCTTCTGCTCCTTCTTCTTCGTCTTCTTCTTTTCTGCTTGGTCGAGAGAGAGAGAGAGAGAGATGATGATGATTTTGAGAGGATTGAAGATTTTTATTGAAGATTTGGCATATTAACCAAGTAAGTATTCATTCCTTTACATTGATTTTTATGGTTTGAGTTTGGATTTGATGAGGTTTTTGTGAGGATGATGATGAATTGTTGAGATTATTGAGTAAGGATTTAGTGTTAAATGAATTAGGGATTTGAGTATTTGATATATGAGTGATGTATGTTGGTGTTTAAGGAAGTTGAAAATATAAAATATATGAGTTTGATAATTGAATATTTGTATTGGTATTCAAGTATCTTTTTATTTGATTTGAATTAGGTTGTGAAGGAAGTGGATTGCTCTAAGTTAAGTGGTGAAGAGTTCTTGGAAGGTAAAGTGAATAGATTGAGAATGGTTCTTAAGGTAAGTAAACTACCTAAATTCATCTATTAATAAGATATTGAAACTTAACACATATTCATTTGTAAATGTGTTAAGGAATTGAATGTTTGGTTGATGTGTTTTAGCAAGGTGAATAATGTGAGAAATATGTAAATTATGTGTTTAGGACATTGATTATGTTCATTTGTGTGGTGTCATATTATGTATGAAGTGTTTGAGTGCAACCAAAGGGGATTTATAAATGTTAGGGGCTTAAATTCATGTGTGACACGGCCAAAAATAAGGAGAGACACGGCCAAGTCAAGGGAATTGGTTTGATTTTGGAGAGACACGATCACAGTCTCAGTCGTGTTCTCTGCCCGTGTTTGTTACTGCCAGATTTTTGTGGAGAGACACGGCCGTGTCCCTTGCCCGTGTCTGTGACTGTATGATTTTTTTTGTGAGACACGGCCACTGGCTCAACCGTGTCACTTGCCGTGTCACCTACTTCCTGAAATTGTGTTGAGAGACACGGCCGTGTCGCCTGGCCGTGTTCACTACTGCCAATTAGGGTTGAGAGACACGGCCACAAGCTTGGCCGTGTCCCTCAAGTGATGCTGGCCGTGTCCCTCAAATTGGTTAGTTAATGATTCTTATTCTTGATTATTCTTGTATTGTTGGATCCTCCAAGGGTTTTGTTGAGGATTCCAAATCTAAGAATAAGGTAAATTATATATGTGTATATCAATGATGATCATTCTTGATGAATGTTAAATGTGTTTGATTATGAATATGTAAATAATGAAGTATTCTAATGTGAATTGAGACCAAATAAGATGTGATGTAATTGTGATTGATAATGATGTTATATGAAATGTGTAGTATTTGAGATATGATGATTTAAATGATATGAGAAAACATTGTGATTGGCTATGATGATTTAAATGATATGAGAAGCCATTGTGATTGGCTATGATGATCTAAATGATATGAGAAGCCATTGTAATTGGCTATGATGATTTCAATTGAAAATGAAATTGATAATGAACTCATAAATGAATTGTGTGTCTAATATGTTATTCATTTTCAGAGTTTTGTTGTTGGTGCATGCCTAATAGTAACAATCTCTTGAAGTTAGGTTGGTTTGATCCTTGAAGCCAAGTTGGGTTGAAGTTTAACATGTTTTACTCCCCTTGAAGCTTGGTTGGGTCAAAACCTTGAAGCCTAATTGAGATGTTACCACCCTTGAAGCTAGGTTGGATTGGTTCTTGAAGCCAAGTTGGGTTGATACTCAGAATGCTTTGTTCCCCTTGAAGCTTGGTTGAACCTTAATCCTTGAAGCCTAGTTGGGATAATGATAAATGTGATAATTAAACCAAAACATTAACTCTGAAAGTGGAATGGCATATTAGTGTTCTTAGGCCCATGTGTGTGTTTGTATATATATATATATATGTGATTCCTGAATAATGAAAATGAATAATGAGATATATGTTTGTCCTTGTTTTAATGTGAACTATGGAAGGAAATTAATGTTGTGTGATATATAGTGAATTATTGAAGATGAGTATAGCTTGAGAAGCTATGTGAAATGATGAGTTTATGATGTGTAAATTGTATATGATGATATATGATGTGTGAAATGTATATGAATGTGGAAATAGTGGATATTGTTTCATGAAGACTTTAATAAGTCATTGGATTGTGAATTACTGAAATAAAATGTATGAATATGTATATTGGTAAAACATTAGTAGAAGTATATATATATGAAAAGTATAGCCAAAAAGGGAAAAACATGGTAAGAAAATAATGACATAATAAGTTAAAATGAAAATATGATTTTCTCTATTGTATGTGTATATGATTTATTTGTATTACTAAGCTCTCGGGCTTAGCGCGGTTGTGTGATCGCGCAGGTGATTATGCGGTTGATCAGGAAATCAAGTAGTTATGCCACAAGAAGGGTAAGAGTGTTCTGAGACCAACTAGAAGGTGATGCATACATGTAAAGTTTAATTTTGTTATATTAATCACAATCATATATTCATATGTATAATGATTTACTAAATGTTATTAAAATCTAAAGATAGTATTGTTTGAACTTGGATAAGATTTTTAAATTAAAACTAGAAGTGACATTCTTACACTCTATATACGTATTGTATGTATACTAGGTATATGTATAGTACCTATATAGAGTATGAGGGTGTTACAATTATTTTGGTATCAGAGCTTAGGTTCGAGATTCTCGGCCTAAGTAGAATTAAAAAGAGAAAGTTTTGAAAAGCTTAAAGAGAAGTGAAAATAAAAGTTTTGAAATGAAATTTGTAATACATGCATATGCATTCACATCTAGGTTGGTCTTGAACGTGGCATTATGTGATTTGTGATGTATTGGAACGATTTGAGATGAATGATAGTGTGTGAATAAAATTTTATATGGAAGTAATAATTGGAAAAAGAAATGATATGAAAATTTGTACAAGATTAATTGGTAAATTCAGGAGTGGGAATTTACTTAAGGAAAATAAAGTTGAAAATGAGTTGAAAATAAAATAAAGATTAGAGTATGTACTCTTTCCTTTATGTTTTGAATATCCTTATAACAAAGTTTATGTTTAGTTTGTTAGAAAGAGGAAATATTGTGGGATTGTTGATATGGAAAGATATGTTATTTAAAGGAGGAGAGTATGATAGAATATAGAATAAATTGATTAATATAGACAAAGTGTGATTATTTAAAATTTGGGTATATAAAGCTAAGGTTGTGTTTAAAAGAAAAAGAGATGATATTGGTATAGTTTATGTTGTATTTCTTTATGTAAACATTGTGATTTCAATGTTAGAAATGTGAGGTGTTTGAATATTGTGAAAGCTCATGGTAACAGTGATAATATGTGATATGTGGATTTTTGAAATGAGCTTAAGACTTGCGAGAATTATATGTTCGATGTTGCTTTGTAATATATATATATAATGTCTTAAAGTTGAAAAGTTAAAGTTTTAGTGGAATTTGATAAAGGTTATATGAATATTGATGGTTTAATGTATATTCAATACATAAGCTATGTGAAGTGAATAATATTGCACATGACAATATTATGAATTGAATAGTGTGATTAATAATATGAGAATTTATTTGAAGATTAAAGAAAGTAAGTAAGCAAGTAAAAATGAGTTATTTTAAGTTATTTGAGTAAAAAAAAATAAAAATGAATATGAAGATATAGTAAATGCTTTTAAAGACAAAAGTGAAAGAGATGTCACATTAGGATTGTGACTAAGATGTATGTGAAATGTTATTATGGTTAGAATATTTATATTTATTGTAATGATAAATATTCTAAATCATATTGAGAAAAAATGAGAATGATTGTGTTCAAAGGGAAGTGATAAACATTAAGTTTGTATGGAATGTATGGAAAAGGAAAATAAAATAAGAGCATATAATTAACTGTATATATGTATAGGATGTATGAGTTGGGTTTTTCAATATGAATTAAATTATGATATGTAAGAAATATGCATCACATTGTGAATGTGATCTATGGATGTATATGTGGTACAATTATTGGATTAGTGATATTGTCACGACCCAATTTGTACATATGTACAGTACGTCCATGTACAGTAAGAGGAACCCTCCCGAGAAGCTACTCAAAAGCGTGAAGTGAAGGGAAGTTCTGTAAAATTGAAAGGACCTATTTGAAAAGATTGTAAAGTTTTGGGGAGGTGACCGTAATTACCAAAAGTTGTCCGGAGGTCCTTAATAGTGCACATAACAGACTCCAGAAATGGAAAGTAGAGAAAAATCGGACAGTAACGGTGCGACACGGTTTTTCCCGAAAAAGCACGGTTTGGAAGATATAGGGGATTTTGACCAGGGGCATTATGGTCATTTTTAAAAGTGTCTCGAAAGTAATAAAGGATCTCAAAAATGAAAAGTAGAGGAAAAACTTAGTCAAAAAGTGTACCACAGCATTCGGCGAAAGTGCGCGGTTTAAAAGTTACGAACGAGTAACCGCCGGAGGGTATTTTGGTCTTTTCACACCTTAGAGCATAAAATTACAGCACAATGAGGTTGAGGGGCCAAAATATAATTAAGATTAAGTCCAAGGGCTTGGGTTGTAAATAAATTAAAGAAGGAGACATTTGGACCAATGAGAATTGGCCATTTTCTCACATATGTGTACCAATGGGAAATCAACATCTACACCATGACCTATCAACCTCTCTTGGCTGCCATTTGGAGGAGAGAACACCACAAAAATAAAGCCAAGAACTCCCTTTGTTCTTGCTTGGCCGAAAATAGGAGGAAGGGAAAAGAGAGAGAGATTGTTTTTTTTTTTCTTTCTTTTCACGTAGCCAAATTTGGAGAATTGGGAGAGATTGCAAACTTTGGTGGAGAATAAGATTTTGAGGTAAGGAAATTCATCTATGGTTCTATTTCTTTCATTGGTTATAGTATTTGTAAGATAAAAATGAAAGAATAAATATGATGATTATAGAAAATTTAAGAAGTTGAGGAAAAGTGAAAGAGGTGATTTGCACATATAAGATTAAGGATAAAAAGGATGACTAGTAGTTTAGATAGCAAAAGAAGGCATGAAGCACTTAAATTTTATTATGTTCTTGACATGGATTTTATGAAAATTATAGGAAATCAAGAAGTGAGAGAGAAGGAAGCAAATAAGACATAAAAGAACTAGAAACAAGTAAAAAAGAATTAAGGTTTGGTACTTAAATCATTGCCTTTTCAATTAATTCACATATTTTGCATTATGGGATTTTTGAAATGGTTTTGAAATGATGTTATTATGTGTGGTAAATATGTGGGAAAGTGCTCTTGAACCATTTGTAATCAATTGATTATGAAAAGAATGAAAACAAAACAAACTAGTTAAATTTATGCAATTATTCATAAACTTTGATGAGTTTTTAATCACTCCTTTGATTTGATTTTTGGAAGAGGGACCCTTAGTCCTTCAATGGTATCACAAAAGGATTCTAAAAATCAATTTTGCAAGAAAAAAATGAATTTCCCTCAAGTTTGGAAAATTGGGCCGAATGGTCCCTTTTGGGCACCATTCTGCAGCTTTCATTTTGGGCAGTCCGTTGAAGGGGCAAACGAAAGAATTTTTCGACGAAATTTTACATGCATTTAGTTAACTTATGAAAGTGTTTTCCTGCAAAAATTCAGCCAAAAATAAGTTTGTTTACTTGGTCAAAACCGTTGCCAAAGTGGACTGATTTTCAGCAGTAAAAACAGATTTTACCATTTAGTTGTCGCGCGCCATTGCGTTGCTGATTTTACGCGCCGCGCTACTATTCCTTTGGTCATTTTTTTCAAATGTGTTAAAACTTGAATATTATGATATGGATTGATGTTAAATCATATAAAATGACATGAAGGAGAATTGGAAATGATCAGAAAGGCATTATGACAAGCTATTCCGACAATACATGCATTATGGACAAATCATGGCTTATTGAATATCATGATCAAAGTAATTTAATAAATTATTTATGCTCTACTTGGTTATGACAGAACCCTTGAGATAAGGGTATGATGCATCATACTATTACTGCAGTACTGCTTATGACATGATATGATATTCCGGCTGAAGGCCGATGATTACAATGACATGATCAATGATGCAATGATAATGGCCATTGGCACATGTGCAAGAATTATGATGAAAGATAATGAAATATGATCATGATGAGATATGTTTATCATGACTCTTCCTTATCCGCTGATGTTCTGTTAGACCAGTAGAGCACCTAAATTGATAAAAGCAAAATGAGTAATTTATAAATTCAGAATATGGGATTTAATCTTTTATCATTATGTTTATATCTTATTCATTTAATTAAAGTATTCAAATGCATGTTTTGAATTACTCATTTATTTTATTTATGAAATGCAATGATTTATGTACCCACTAAGCAAACGCTTAGCGAGTTTAGTTTCCTTTCTAAACTCGTAGGTTGAGCAAGAAGCTGGTTTCTACAGTGTTCCGAGCAGCTGGTGTTGGCAACTCTTCGGATAGAAAGATATTATAAGTAATGTAACTAGAATGGCATGTACATATGTTAGTGTAACTAAGAATTGTATGTATGACTAGTAAAAGACCAAAGTACGTGTGCTAAGTATATTAACTAATGTATGTGGTATGAATTAGTGTGTATGGATGTGTGTATAGAAGTGTGAAACTTTAATGCAGGTTGTAGTGGAGGGTATAAGGAGTTCGACTATGGAAGTGTTTGAGATTGATTGAGATTGTTGGATTGAGAACAAAATTGTTTCAAAAATTAAAAAAAAAATCAGTTTTGGCGACACTTGGGACCCCTAAATATAGGGGAAACTCTGGCAAAATTTTTTTTAAAAATCTACACTTAAAATTGGCTAAGTAAAATATTAAGACACAATCATTATGAGATAACAGTCCATCTTGGTCTATAAACGTAGGCTGAGATGGGGTGTTACATTTAGTGGTATCAGAGCATAGGTTTAGTCGATTCTGGATAGTTAGTTGAATCAAACTGTGAATGCATGATACATAGGCTTAGGAAGGGAATTTTAATAAGTGATGTTTATGTTTATGATACTTATTAGTGGTATTGTGTTATTGAGAACAGGAGTGAAGATGAGTGATTCGAAGCAACCAGCTAAATTGGTTTTAGGTCCTAAACCTTATTCTCGGGCCAGCACAAGTGAGGAACAAGCCATAGATAAGAAGCTTTTTGAATTGGGAAAGGAGAATCTGTGCCAGAAAATTAAAATAGAAGCCAGAGAGCGGGAAATAGCAGAGTTGAAAATGGAAGTATTTAGAATGAAGAGGAAACAGGAGGAGCAAGAGGAAGTAATAGATCAGCTGAGAGACTTGAGACTTCAGGACCGGGAAGACTTAGTGTTAGCCCTGGATAATGTTAGGCTCTTGATAGAAGATGTTAGGGTGTTACAAGTGGATAAGAGGCAAACTACAGTAGAGCTTGAGAATGTGAATCGTTTGGCTAGGACCTTGCAAGGAAGGGTAGAGATGTTACAGGATAGAATGGACGAACTCCCTCGTAACCTTCCTAGAGTTCAGTCTAACGAGGTAGATCCAGATCCGATGGAGTTTGCTTCAGATAGTGCTACCTTTCTCCTAGCTCCTACTTATTGAGCTGTGATGGGCTGATGATTTTGCTACCCCTTTGGGTTATGTATATAAGCGGATAAAAATGCAACAGTAGATAGGCCATTTTGTTGTAAATAGATATAAATAGGCCATAAGTAGGAGTATGTGATGATGTATGTTAAATATGTATGAAACACGATTATGTGAATAAATAAGGTTATGTTTATATTAAGTGTATGATCTGAAATTACGTTTGGAATTTATCTATGTACATGCCATATAGGAAATCTTATAGGTCAAGCCAAACCAGCTGCTAACTTTATTATGATATACATGTATATGATTGTAGAATGTCGTAAGAAGTTGAATCACAGAGAGCCGTAGACGAGGAGGGCGAGTCACGTGCCTCCGTGCCTATAAATGTAGAGGAGAATTTTGAAAATATGCCACAACCAGCAGCGGCGGCCGCGGAAGGCCCCGATGCTTATTTACGACAAATGGCAGCAGCATTTCAACGAATGGCAGGAATGGTACCTGCTGCTGCCGAAAGAGAGAAAAAGCCCCCAATCGAGAAATTAAGGAGATATGGAGCTAAGGAATTTAAAGCTAGTAGGGAAGAAGGATCTGAAGAAGCGGAATACTGGTTAGATAGTACTATTAGAGCATTGGATCAATTAAGGTGCACTCCAGAGGAAAGATTTATTTGTGCCACATCTCTTTTGGTTGAAGAAGCGTACATTTGGTGGGAGACTACGCAGCAGCGAGTGCCACCAGAACAGCAGACATGGGAATTTTTCCAAACCGAGTTTAGGAAGAGATATATCACCGAGGCATACTTAAATGCAAAAAGAAATGAATTCACGTACTTAAAGTAAGGAAGAATGACGGTATCCGAGTATGAAAAAGAGTTCACTCGTCTTAGTAAGTACGCGAGGAGAATGATAGAAACAGAACAGGAAAGATGCCAGAGATTCTTAGAAGGATTAAACAATGAAATCAAAGTGCAATTGGTAGTCATAGATATATCAGAATTTTCCAAGCTTGTTGCAAAGGCTTTGGACGTTGAGAAAGTACAAGTGGATGAGAGGAATAGGCACCAGCCCATGCAGCAAAAGAGAACACAAACTCGAGGCCTAGGGGGACCTCAGCAAGCCCGAAAGAGATTCAAGGGAGGAAGTAGTTCTATGCAACAAGGCGGGCAATTTCAGAATCAGAGGTCAGGCCGAGGTATGAGTTATCAAACATCTGTAGCCAGTGCACCGGGGTCGTTTGGAAGAGGCTTCGGAAGAGGATTAAGTAGAGGCCGAGGAAGAAGTAACAATCCAGGAATTAGTGAAGGATTTGGAAGAAACACGAGTTTTGAAAGATATACTTTTCCTCTATGTGAACATTGTGGACGGAAACATGGAGGCGAATGTTGGTATTTAACTGAAGGATGCTGGGAGTGTGGAGCACTAGACCATATAAAGGTGAACTACCCTAAAATACAGATGACTACTCCTGCACCAACAGAGAGGTCACAGCTTATCTTTGGCAGAGGCCGAGGTAGAGGAAGAGGAGGTAATCCAAATTTTCAAAAGGCACAATCAGAGACTATTAACCAGCCTAGTACAAGTGCACCAGCAAGGGTGTAACACCCCTAGATCCCATATACGCACATTACATATCACCAAAATGTAATATACGTATATAGAACATAGGAATGCTACTATTTCTTTAAACCATTTAACTCTTTTATCAACCCTAAACCATTTTGTTCTTTTTGCACAATATATGATAGTTAGTATAATATTTAATTTGTAATAGAAATTGAAATGGATATAACATTTATTTAGAACGCAGCGGAAATTTATAAAACATTTACATATATAGAAATATCCAAATACAAGTTTACTATTACATATATATACATATACATTAAAATCATTCCTTTACAAAACATAAAGAAATTATACATGGTTGGCAGCACTGCTCTGATCTTTAAGCTCTAATGCAAAACCTCAGTGTCTAGACTCACTCTGTCTAGCGGAACTCTCGGGTTCTTCTCTAACACCTGCGCGATAAACACAATCGCGCTAAGCCAACGGCTTAGTAAAGCAACTACAATATCGATATGCTATGATGCAATACTCATGTCACACAATCAAGTTCTATGCACAAAGCAAGTATATAATTCACTTCAATTCATACCATAGTCATCATAGTATCTCAAACCACAATCATGTTTCATAACATCATATCTTATCTTTACTCATAAGTTTCATCAAACAATAACCACATATACACAAACACAAGCATTGGGCCCAAAACACATCTAATACGTTATTCAAGGTTCAGAGTCCCTGTTTTGATTCAATATCACAATCATCAAGCCCGTAGGCAATATATATCATATCTCTATCCATGGATAGTGTAACAGACCCAGTCTCTTGGACCATCAACCCATTAACATGAGGAGATCCTCAACCCGGCTAGACTGTTACAATTTTTCAAATGGAAGTGGTTTACGGGCCTCCCATTTCACCATCATTCCATATTCACATTTTTCAACTGAAATCAGCTTACGGGCCATCCCATTTCGCCTATCCAGTGATTCATATCATAATTTCCAATTGGAATCAGTTTACGGGCCATCCCATTTCACCTATCCAATGGTTCATAGGCATGCCATCAAAACAGGACTCTGAAAGTTGAATCAACATATTAGGCACACAAACATTTCATTTATTTCTTTCTCAATTCATTTCTCATTTCACAATTCACCATTCATTAGGCAACCATGCCTCAACTATTCCATTTGCATCATATTGGCCTAATCACAATGGCCTCACATATCATATAAATCATCATAAACAATCACAATGATTGTACACCAAATATCAATCACATTAAGGCAAATCATCACATCCTTCATATATAGTATCACATTACATTATCATATAGACAACTATACATTAACCATTTTACTTTCATCATGAACAATTAATCATATGGTTCCACACTTTACTACTCAAGTATACACAAACAATGATCTTAACATACATTCCACATTGCTTAACACAATATTAACAATATGCATCCACCATGCATTAATGCTTTTAACACCTTAACACTTACATGTGTGTTAAGTTTCATCATCTTATAAATGAATGCAATAATGTAGTTGTACTTACCTTATGAACACTCACACAACTCTAAGCAATCCTTCCTTCCAAAGGTTCTACACTTTACAATTAGGGCAAACCACCTCTTCCAAAACCTAACCCAAAACAATAATGCAATACATCAATTTCTATATCATATATCACTTATTAACCTTATCTAAGACCTTAAGAACACTAAATAAAACTCAACATCACTAACCAAAGCCCACGGCCGTGGCCACCTCACCCCCCACGGTCGTGGCTTTGAGAAGCAATCTATCCAAAAATGTTACCTCCCCCACGGCCATGGCTCCCACAAGGCCACGGGCGTGGCATCCAAAGTGCTACTGCCCCTTTCCAAAATTATGTGTTCTTCACTTCCAAAACCAATAAACACCAACAACTCAAAGATCAACAAGAATAATCAATCAAACATAACATAAACAACACTTATCAACTCAAAACCCTAACTCAAACTCAACACAACCACTTCCAACATCACACCAACTTAACTTCTCATCTTACAAACAATATCAACACTCAAAATCACCCCATAAACAACCTTAATCAAACCATCATCAAATCAAAATCCAACTCAAGCAAAACTTCAAACATAACAAAAGAAAACAAGAGAAAACTTACCAAATAATGAAATTCCTTGAAAATCCAACTTGTAAATTTGAAACCTTCCTTCACTTTAAGCTAAAAACATCAAAATCTTCCTTTGCTCTCTTGCTTTCCCTTGTCTTTGGTGAGCCGGCCAACACCATGAAGAAGAAGAGAAGATGATGAAGAAAACACAAAGTCAACATTCATTAAATAGCCATCCAAAAGAAAATTACTATAATACCCTCAACCATTCAACTACACTTTTGTCATATATATACCCATTTAAGTAATTCCACAATAACAAAAGAAATATCTTCTTCCACTAACTCCAACACCTTGACTCTCCCTTTTGACCAACTTATATGTCATATATATTACCATATACACAACATATACATTTCTCTCTAAACCCTATTTCCTTAACAACTTAACATATACAATTAATCCAAATGAACAACAACAACAACAACAACAACAACAACAACCAAACTTCTAAGGCACAATTAGGGATATGACAAAGGGTATATGCGATGAGAACCCGAGAAGAAGAAGAAGCACCGGACGTCATTGTTGGTACGTTTTATATGTTCAACAAACCTGTACATGCTTTAATTGATCCCGGATCCACACATTCGTACATATGCATGCATAGTGAGAATTTAGAAGGATTACCAGTAGAGTATGTCAAGTCCAGTATACTAGTTACAAACCCTATAGGAGATGAAATAGTTACGAACAAAGTAATCAAAGAATGCCCTATAGAGATACACGGAAGGGTATTTCCTGGAAATTTGATGGAATTACCATTTCGGGAATTTGACATAATTTTAGGAATGAACTGGTTAGCAAAGCATAAAGCAATAGTTGACTGTGAGAAGAAAAGAGTGATGCTCCATACCCCTTGCGGAGAGGAAGTGACAGTAGTCGGAAAAAGAGGAGACTATTTGAACAACATAATATCGGCAGTGACGGCAAGGAAGCTAATACAAAAAGGATGCGAGGCATATCTAGTAAGCGCCATGGAAGCAAAGAAAGACGCTACTAGGATCCAAGACATACCATCGGTGCGTGATTTTCCCGATGTTTTCCCAGATGAGCTACCCGGATTACCACCTAAGAGAGAAGTGGAATTCACCATAGATGTTTATCCGGGAGCTGCACCAGTGTCGATTGCCCCATACCGAATGGCGCCAGCGGAACTCAAGGAATTGAAGACACAATTACAAGAGTTACTCGACAAAGGCTTTATACGACCAAGTGTGTCCCCATGGGGTGCACCAGTACTTTTCGTCAAAAAGAAAGATGGATCTTTAAGGCTATGCGTGGATTATCGACAGTTGAACAAACTCACAATCAAGAACAAGTATCCACTACCACGCATTGACGATTTATTCGATCAACTCAAAGGAGCCAGTGTATTTTCAAAGATAGATCTCCGATCGGGATACCATCAGCTGCCAATTAAGGAGGGGGACATTTCAAAGACTGCTTTCAGAACTCGGTACGGACATTATGAGTTTCTGGTAATGCCTTTTGGGCTTACAAATGCACCAGCGGTATTTATGGATTTGATGAATCGAATTTTCCATCCGTACCTTGACCAATTCGTAGTGGTGTTTATAGATGACATTCTTGTGTATTCAAAGAACAAAGAAGAGCATGATCGACACCTCCGCATTGTATTGCAAACATTGAGAGAAAAACAACTATATGCCAAGCTCAATAAGTGTGAATTTTGGCTGGAAGAAGTGACATTCTTGGGACACATTGTAACTGCTGAGGGCATCAGAGTGGATCCTAAGAAAATAGAAGCTATTTTGGACTGGAAACCGCCAAGGACAGTAAAAGAAGTGAGAAGTTTCCTAGGATTGGCAGGATACTATCGACGATTCGTGAAAGGATTTTCCATTATCGCCGCCCCAATGACCAAGTTGCTTCAGAAGAATGCTAGATTTCAGTGGACAGATGAATGTCAAAGAAGCTTTGAGAAACTAAAAGGAAAGCTAACAAATGCCCCGATACTCACGCAACCAGTGTCCGGTAAGGACTTTGTGATATACAGCGATGCATCGCACATTGGCTTAGGTTGTGTACTCATGCAAGAAGGTAAAGTGGTCGCGTATGTTTCTCGGCAACTTAAACCATACGAGAAGAATTATCCAACACACGATTTAGAATTGGCAGCTATTGTATTGGCATTCAAGACATGGAAACATTACCTGTATGGAGAAAAATGCTACATTTATACAGATCACAAAAGCTTGAAGTATCTGCCAACACAAAAGGACCTCAATTTGCGACAAAGGAAATGGATCCAAATTTTGGCAAACTATGACTATATCATAAACTATCATCCAGGAAAGGCGAACGTCGTTGCTGACGCACTTAGTAGGAAATCAATGCAAGCTTTAAGGGCTATGAGGATCAGTTTGAGACCAACCAAAGAAGGAGCACTGCTAGCAGAAATGCAAATACGACCCACGTTTTTTCAGGAAATCCACCAAGCACAACAAAAAGATAAACAAGTCCAAAAATGGATCAAGCAAGTACAAGAAAGAAAAAGTACAAAGTTTCAAATTTCAAGAGACGGCAGTTTATATTACGAAAGTCGGACAATAATACCAGCAACAGGAGATATAAAAAAGAAGATTCTTTATGAAGCCCACAGTAATTCTTACGCAATGCACCCAGGGGCTACAAAAATGTACCAAGACTTGAAGAAATTCTATTGGTGGCCAGGAATGAAGGGAGACATCGTAGATTTCGTAACTAAGTGTTCGACATGCCAACAAGTGAAAGCAGAACATCAAGTGCCATCAGGACTATTACAGCCAATTACAATTCCGACATGGAAATGGGATCGCATCACTATGGATTTCGTCACAGGATTGCCAATGACGAGAGATAAACATGACGCTGTATGGGTAATTGTCGATCGATTAACTAAGTCAGCTCATTTTCTGCCTGTGCGAATGGACTATTCAATGGATAAATTGGCAGAAATATACGTCAAAGAGATTGTACGATTGCATGGAGTCCCGACATCCATTATTTCGGACAGAGATCCACGGTTCACTTCGAACTTTTGGAGAAAGCTCCAAACAGCCCTCGGAACCCAAGCAAGCTATAGCACTGCTTTTCATCCTCAAACGGATGGGCAATCTGAAAGAGTAATTCAGATTTTGGAAGACATGATGAGAGCGTGTGTTATGGATTTTAAAGGCAGCTGGGATAAGTACCTAAGCCTAATGGAATTCGCATATAACAACAGCTACCAATCCAGCATACAGATGGCACCCTATGAAGCATTGTACGGAAGAAAGTGTAGAACGCCAGTATGTTGGACAGAACTAAGTGAGGAAAAAGTTCTTGGATCCGACATTGTAAAGGAGACTCAGGAGAAAGTTAACATCATTTGAGACAGACTAAAGGTTGCATCAGATAGACAGAAGTCGTACGCAGACCTGAAACGAAAAGACATAGAATTTGCAGTAGGGAACAAAGTTTTCCTTAAAGTTTCTCCATGGAAGAAAGTACTGAGATTTAAGCAGAAAGGCAAGTTAAGTCCCAGATTCATTGGACCATATGAAGTCATCGAACGTATAGGTCCAGTAGCTTATCGGTTAGCCCTACCACCCGAACTGGATAGGATACATAATGTTTTTCATGTTTCAATGTTACGACGATATCGTTCAGACCCTGCACACATCATCAAGACACAAGATATCGAGGTCCAGCCCGACTTGACTTATGAAGAGGAGCCAGTGAAGATTTTGGCACGAGAGGTTAAAGAATTGAGAAATAAGAAAATTCCTCTGGTTAAAGTATTGTGGAGAAATCATAAGATAGAAGAGGCAACCTGGGAAAGAGAAGAAACTATGAAGCAGCAATACCCGCATTTGTTTACAACTGACTAGCTTCGGGACGAAGCTTAAATTTTAGAGGGGAAGAAATGTCACGACCCAATTTGTACATATGTACAGTACGTCCATGTACAGTAAGAGGAACCCTCCCGAGAAGCTACTCAAAAGCGCGAAGTGAAGGGAAGTTCTGTAAAATTGAAAGGACCTATTTGAAAAGATTGTAAAGTTTTGGGGAGGTGACCGTAATTACCAAAAGTTGTTCCGGAGGTCCTTAATAGTGCACATAACAGACTCCAGAAATGGAAAGTAGAGAAAAATCGGACAGTAACGGTGCGACACGGTTTTTCCCGAAAAAGCACGGTTTGGAAGATATAGGGGATTTTGACCAGGGGCATTATGGTCATTTTTAAAAGTGTCTCGAAAGTAATAAAGGATCTCAAAAATGAAAAGTAGAGGAAAAACTGAGTCAAAAAGTGTACCACAGCATTCGGCGAAAGTGCGCGGTTTAAAAGTTACGAACGAGTAACCGCCGGAGGGTATTTTGGTCTTTTCACACCTTAGAGCATAAAATTACAGCACAATGAGGTTGAGGGGCCAAAATATAATTAAGATTAAGTCCAAGGGCTTGGGTTGTAAATAAATTAAAGAAGGAGACATTTGGACCAATGAGAATTGGCCATTTTCTCACATATGTGTACCAATGGGAAATCAACATCTACACCATGACCTATCAACCTCTCTTGGCTGCCATTTGGAGGAGAGAACACCACAAAAATAAAGCCAAGAACTCCCTTTGTTCTTGCTTGGCCGAAAATAGGAGGAAGGGAAAAGAGAGAGAGATTGTTTTTTTTTCTTTCTTTTCACGTAGCCAAATTTGGAGAATTGGGAGAGATTGCAAACTTTGGTGGAGAATAAGATTTTGAGGTAAGGAAATTCATCTATGGTTCTATTTCTTTCATTGGTTATAGTATTTGTAAGATAAAAATGAAAGAATAAATATGATGATTATAGAAAATTTAAGAAGTTGAGGAAAAGTGAAAGAGGTGATTTGCACATATAAGATTAAGGATAAAAAGGATGACTAGTAGTTTAGTTAGCAAAAGAAGGCATGAAGCACTTAAATTTTATTATGTTCTTGACATGGATTTTATGAAAATTATAGGAAATCAAGAAGTGAGAGAGAAGGAAGCAAAGAAGACATAAAAGAACTAGAAACAAGTAAAAAGAATTAAGGTTTGGTACTTAAATCATTGCCTTTTCAATTAATTCACATATTTTGCATTATGGGATTTTTGAAATGGTTTTGAAATGATGTTATTATGTGTGGTAAATATGTGGGAAAGTTCTCTTGAACCATTTGTAATCAATTGATTATGAAAAGAATGAAAACAAAACAAACTAGCTAAATTTATGCAATTATTCATAAACTTTGATGAGTTTTTAATCACTCCTTTGGTTTGATTTTTGGAAGAGGGACCCTTAGTCCTTCAATGGTATCACAAAAGGATTCTAAAAATCAATTTTGCAAGAAAAAAATGAATTTCCCTCAAGTTTGGAAAATTGGGCCGAATGGTCCCTTTTGGGCACCATTCTGCAGCTTTCATTTTGGGCAGTCCGTTGAAGGGGCAAACGAAAGAATTTTTCGACGAAATTTTACATGCATTTAGTTAACTTATGAAAGTGTTTTCCTCCAAAAATTCAGCCAAAAATAAGTTTGTTTACTTGGTCAAAACCGTTGCCAAAGTGGACTGATTTTCAGCAGTAAAAACAGATTTTACCATTTAGTTGTCGCGCGCCATTGCGTTGCTGATTTTACGCGCCGGGCTACTATTCCTTTGGTCATTTTTTTCAAATGTGTTAAAACTTGATCATTATGATATGGATTGATGTTAAATCATATAAAATGACATGAAGGAGAATTGGAAATGATCAGAAAGGCATTATGACAAGCTATTCCGACAATACATGCATTATGG
This sequence comes from Garcia nutans, assembly GCA_947685225.1. NCBI lineage: Eukaryota > Viridiplantae > Streptophyta > Magnoliopsida > Malpighiales > Euphorbiaceae > Garcia > Garcia nutans. The sequence continues at coordinate 58,014,911 of CANTUV010000024.1, forward strand.
ACAAATCATGGCTTATTGAATATCATGATCAAAGTAATTTAATAAATTATTTATGCTCTACTTGGTTATGACAGAACCCTTGAGATAAGGGTATGATGCATCATACTATTACTGCAGTACTGCTTATGACATGATATGATATTCCGGCTGAAGGCCGATGATTACAATGACATGATCAATGATGCAATGATAATGGCCATTGGCACATGTGCAAGAATTATGATGAAAGATAATAAAATATGATCATGATGAGATATGTTTATCATGACTCTTCCTTATCCGCTGATGTTCTGTTAGACCAGTAGAGCACCTAAATTGATAAAAGCAAAATGAGTAATTTATAAATTCAGAATATGGGATTTAATCTTTTATCATTATGTTTATATCTTATTCATTTAATTAAAGTATTCAAATGCATGTTTTGAATTACTCATTTATTTTATTTATGAAATGCAATGATTTATGTACCCACTAAGCAAACGCTTAGCGAGTTTAGTTTCCTTTCTAAACTCGTAGGTTGAGCAAGAAGCTGGTTTCTACAGTGTTCCGAGCAGCTGGTGTTGGCAACTCTTCGGATAGAAAGATATTATAAGTAATGTAACTAGAATGGCATGTACATATGTTAGTGTAACTAAGAATTGTATGTATGACTAGTAAAAGACCAAAGTACGTGTGCTAAGTATATTAACTAATGTATGTGGTATGAATTAGTGTGTATGGATGTGTGTATAGAAGTGTGAAACTTTAATGCAGGTTGTAGTGGAGGGTATAAGGAGTTCGACTATGGAAGTGTTTGAGATTGATTGAGATTGTTGGATTGAGAACAAAATTGTTTCAAAAATTAAAAAAAAAATCAGTTTTGGCGACACTTGGGACCCCTAAATATAGGGGAAACTCTGGCAAATTTTTTTTTTAAAAATCTACACTTAAAATTGGCTAAGTAAAATATTAAGACACAATCATTATGAGATAACAGTCCATCTTGGTCTATAAACGTAGGCTGAGATGGGGTGTTACAGATATGGAGAATGATATTGTATGTATTAGTGAACCTAATAAAGATTAGGTTATGACTTGAACAAATTAGATGAATTTTATGATGGAATTGAGAGTAAGAATAGACTTGTGTAATATTGGACAATGAAATTGTTATAGTGATCACTAGATTTGATAATCATATAATATTTAGAGTTCCAAAGTATCCACATATGGAAAAGTATTATGTATTTGTATATTGTAAGAGATTTTAAATGGAATAGAAAGGAAGTGACAAAAGAGAAATTATGTAATGTTTACATGATGGAATATGTGTTCATACTCGATCCTAACATGATTTGTATAGTTGATCCTAACTTGATTCGGATACTTGATACTAACTAGATTCGAATACTCAATACTAACTAGATTTGGATACTCAATCCTAATTGGATTTGGATACTCGATCCTAAATTGGATTGGGATACTCGATCCTAACTGGATTTAGATACTCGATCCTAAACTTGATTAGGATACTCGATCCTAACTTGATTTGGATACTCGATCCTTACTGGATTTGGATACTCGATCCTAATAGGATTCGGATACTTGATCCTAACTGGATTTGTGGATTTGGATACTCGATCCTAACTGGATTTGGATACTCGATTCTAAGTTGATTAGGATACTTTATCCTAAGTTTGATTGCGATACTCAATCCTAAACTTGATTGGGTTACTCATACCTAACTTGATTCGTATACTCGATACTAACTTGATTCGGATACTCTATACTAACTGGATTCGGATACTCAAGACTAACTGGATTTGGATACTCGATCCCAATAGGATTCCGATATTCGATCCTAAATGGATTCGGATACTCGATACTAATAGGATTTGGATACTCGATCCTAACTGGATTTGGATACTCGATCCTAACTGGATTTGGATACTCGATCCTAAATGTATTTTGATACTCGATCCTAGCTAGATTCTGATACTCGATCCTAACTTGATTCGGATACTCGATACTTTCTGGATTCGGATACTCGATACTAACTGGATTTTGATACTCGATCCTAATAGGATTCGGATACTCGATCATAACTGGATTTGGATGCTCGATCCTAAACTGGATTGGGATACTTGATCCTAACTGGATTTAGATACTCGATCCTAACTGGATTTGGATACTCGATCCTAATAGGATTCGGATACTCGATCCTAACTGCATTTGTGGATTTAGATACTCGATCCTAACTGGATTTGGATACTTGATCCTAACTGGATTTGGATACTCGATCCTAAATGAATTTTGATACTCGATCCTAACTAGATTCGCATACTCAATCATAACTTGATTCGGATACTCGATACTAACTGGATTTTGATACTCAATACTAACTGGATTTGGATACTCGATCCTAATAGAACTCTGATACTCGATCATAAATGGATTTGAATACTTGATCCTAATAGGATTCGGATACTCGATCCTAACTGGATTTGGATACTCGATCCTAACTTAATTTGGATACTCAATCCTAACTGGATTTGAATACACGATCCTAAATTGGATTGGGATACTCGTCCCTAACTCGATTTGGATACTCGAACCTAACAGGATTTTGATATTCGATCCTAACTAGATTTGGATGCTCGATACGAAATTGGATTAAGATACTCGATCCGAAATTGGATTGGATACTTGATCCTAACTGGATTTGGATACTCGATCCTATCTTGATTTGGATACTCGATCCTAAATGCATTTTTATACTCGATCCTAACTGGATTTGGATACTCAATCCTAACTTGATTAGGATATTCGATACTAACTTGATTCGAAGACTCAATACTAACTAGATTTGGATACTCGATCCTAACTGTAACACCCCTTCCCGACCTACATGTGTAAGCTGAGTAGAGGCGCCACACTAACCTAATGTTGCTACCAATTTTACTTAGTCAAATTTTAGTTCCAATTTTAATAGAAATTTTGCCATAGTTTTGCCTAAAAATTGAGTCCCAAGTGTCGACAAAACTAGTTTTTTTTTTAAAAAAACATTTTACACAAACCAATGCAAACAAAATCATTCTCAATACACTCCCAATAAATCCCCCTTATAACCTCAACTACAACCTGCAAATAAGATTTACACTTCTAGTACAAAATAAAGTAAAGGTTTATTGTAACACCCCCACACCTGGTACAAGCACACTACAACATCACAATGTAGCATAAGTGCACCAAACATAGGGATGCTACGGTTCTCTTAACATTCAAAACACTTTAAAACTTGATACCATACCCTATTCATTATACATTAAAATATTACACAGCGGTTATAAAATATTTACATATTTACATATTAAACATTTCTTTACAAAAATATAAAGAATTATACATGATTGGCAAGTTTGCTCTGATCTTTAAGCTCCCAAAATGAATTCTTCAAGGTCTACTCACACTTGGTCTTGATGAACACTTGGGTTCAACTCTATCAACTCTATTACCTGCGCGATTAAACACTATCGCGCTAAGCCAACGGCTTAGTAAGATAATCATGCAAATGATATGACTTAGTGCAATGCAATGTCATTTCTCAATCCATAATATACATGTAACATCATATATGCAAAACTAACAACATACTTTCACTTTACATATCACATTTCAATATCTTTTCATATACTTCATTAATATTCACTTAACCATTCATAATCAACACTAAACAAAGACAAGCATGGGCCCAAGACATACTAATATGCCATTCAATTTTCAGAGTTAATGTTTTGGTTTTTTTTATCACATTTATCAATATCATATACCCAACTAGGCTTCAAGGACTAAGTCCAACCTAGCTTCAAGGGTGGTAACATCTCAATTAGGCTTCAAGGATTCAATCCAACCTAACTTCAAGAGATTGTTACACTTATTAGGCATGCCACCAACAACAAACTCTGAAAATGGAATAACACATTAGCCACACAATTCATTCTCAATTCTCATTATCATTTAGGCAAACATGCCTCATTTATCTCCATTGAATCACCTTAGCCAATAACAATGGCTTCACATTTCATTTCACAATATAACATTTCATTATTCAAGTATATATTTATATCATCCATGATCACATTATATCTCACATAGCATCATTCATAAATATCAACATTTCATTCCACATTACTCATGAAACACATTACCATTCACAATGCATAACATAACATTGTTCAATCTCAACAATGCAAGAACAACAAAGAATTAAAACCCTAACCTACACAATTGAGGGACACGGTCAGCCACTTGAAGGACACGGTTAGGGCAATTCAACCTCTTCACAATCTAATCCAAAAGGAGTATTAGCAAAATGACCATATGAATAGTACATTCTGGTTTTAGACTCCATTTTATCCTTATTTTGAAAAATTGTATAAATTAATCTACTTGACTAAAAATTCTAAATTTTTTACAGAATTTAGTTTTGTATCTTAAAATCATTCCTTTAAAATTTCAGATCAAACTGAACACAAAATCTTGGTCAAATAGTTCACCTAACAAGACTGCCCCAATTGCCCTGCATCCTGGCAGCAGTTCTGAACTTTGTGAATTTCATAAATCAATTTCAATCAACGTGGTTCCAAATTATTTTTCTCAAATACTAGACTCACTAAGAAACAACATATCCAAAATTCAATTGAATATGATTTTTCTACATTTTATTAAAAATCCCGAAATAGAGCTGTCTCAGTTAAGGTACCTGCTGGAACAGGTCTAATAAAAATAATCTTTCTAAACTCATAACCTATCCAAAATCGAATCAACATATTTTTCAGTCATTCTAGACTCATAGAGGCACAACATATCAAAAATTCACTTCAAGAACATTTTTCTATAATTAATTAAAAATCATACAAGTCACAGCCTTTACTAATTGTAAAACAGAAAAAGAATTCACTAAACACACTCTTACTCTTCCATCACCAACACCAACCTAGCTTCTTATCTTTAATTCCATTTCAACACTTGAGAATAAATCATAAACACATCTCATCATCAAATCATCAAACCCTAATTAACTTCCCATACCACTTCAAAAGTAGGAAAGAAATCAAAGGAAAGATCTTACCTTAGTTAAAACTTCTTGAATCAACACTTGAACACTTAATCTTCCTTCAATTTGAGCTCAACACATCAAGATCCTCTCTTCACCACTTGCTTTCCTTTCTCTATGGAGGAGCCGGCCACACACACATGAAGAAGAAGAAGAAATTATGAATAAACCAAAGTCAACTCTTCTTTAAATATCCACCATGTGATTCAATTCAAGCAATTACCAAATTGCCCTTAATCATTTAACTTAACTTTTGTCTCATGTATGCCCATGATAGTAATTACACATATCACATAAAAATATCTCTCTTCCTTTGACTCTTCCTTTGACCCATTTATATGTTATATATATCATCATATACACAATATATACCATTCTCTCTAAACCCTAATTCTTTTCTTATCCCATCATATACATTCAATCCAATTTATAACAATAACAACAACAACAATATGCAAAACTTCTAGGGCATAAATGAGGATATTACACTAACTGGATTTGGAAACTCTATCCTAAATTGGATTTGGAAACTCGATCCTAAATTGGATTGGGATACTCGATCCTAACTGCATTTGGATACTCGATCCTAAACTGGAATAGGATACTCGATCCTAACTTGATTTGGATACTCGATCCTAACTGGATTTTGATACTCGATCCTAATAGGATTCGGATACTCGATCCTAACTGGATTTGTGGATTTGGATACTCGATCCTAACTAGATTTAGATAATCGATCCTAAGTGGATGTGGTTACTTGATCCTAATTTTGATTTGGATACTCGATCCTAAACTTGATTGGGATACTCGATCCTAACTTGATTCGGATTCTCGATACTAACTTGATTCGGATACTCGATACTAACTGGATTTGAATACTCAAGACTAACTGGATTTGGATACTTGATCCCAATAGGATTTCGATACTCGATCCTAAAAGGATTTGGATGCTCGATCCTAACTGAATTTGGATACTCGATCCTAAATGGATTTTAATACTCAATCCTAACTAGATTCGGATACTCGATCCTAACTTGATTCGGACATTCGATACTAACTGGATTTGGATACTCAATTCAAACTGGATTTCGATACTCGATCCTAATAGAATTTCGATACTCGATACTAAATGGATTTGGATACTGGATCCTAATAGGATTGGGATACTCGATCCTATCTGGATTTGGATACTCGATCCTAACTAATTTGGATACTCGATCCTAACTCGATTTGAATACATGATCCTAAATTGGATTGGGATACTCGACCCTAACTGGATTTTGATACTCGACCCTAACTGGAATTTGATACTCGATCCTAACTAGATTTGAATACTCGATCCTAAATTGCATTGGGATACTCGACCCTAACTGGATTTTGATACTCGATCCTAACTAGATTTGGATGCTCGATCCTAAATTGGATTGGGATACTCAATCCAAAACTTGATTGGGATACTCGATCCTAACTAGATTTGGATACTCGATCCTATCTGGATTTGGATACTCTATACTAAATGGATTTTTATACTCGATCCTAACTGGATTTGGATACTCAATCCTAACTGGATTTGGATACTTGATCCTAAAATAGATTAGGATACTCGATCCTAACTTGATTTTGATACTTGATCCTAACTGGATTTGGATACTCGATCCTAAAAGGATTCGGATACTCGATCCTAACTGGATTTGTGGATTTGGATACTCGATCCTAACTTGATTTAGATACTCGATCCTAACTGGATTTGGATACTTGATCCTAAGTTTTATTTGGATACTCGATCCTAAACTTGATTGGGATACTCGATCCTAACTTGATTTGGATTCTCGATACTAACTTGATTCGGATACTCGATACTAACTGGATTCGAATACTCAAGACTAACTGGATTTGGATACTCAATCCTAATAGGATTTCGATACTCGATCCTAAAAGGATTCGGATACTCAATCCTAACTGGATTTGTGGATTTGGATTCTTGATCCTAACTGGATTTAGATACTCGATCCTAAGTGGATTTGGATACTTGATCCTAAGTTTTATTTGTATACTCGATCCTAAACTTGATTGGGATACTCGATCCTAACTTGATTCGGATTCTCGATACTAACTTGATTCGGATACTCGATACTAACTGGATTCGAATACTCAAGGCTAACTGGATTTGGATACTTAATCCCAATAGGATTTCGATACTCGATCCTAAATGGATTTGGATACTCGATCCTAACTGTATTTGGATACTCAATCCTAACTGGATTTGGAGACTCAATCCTAAAGTGGATTGGGATACTCGATCCTAACTTGATTTGAATACTAGATCCTATACTGGATTGGGATACTCGATCTTAACTGGATTTGGGTACTCGATCCTAACTGGATTTGGATACTCGATCATAAATTTGATTGGGAAACTCGATCCTAAACTTGATTGGGATACTCGATCCTAACTGGATTTGGATACTCGATAGTAACTTGATTTGGATACTTGATCTGAAGTGGATTTTGTACTCGAACCTAACTTGATTCGGATACATGATCCTAACTTGATTCGGATACTCGATATTAACTAGATTTGGATACTCAATACTAACTAGATTTGGATACTCGATCCTAACTGGATTAGGATACTCGTTCGTAACTTGATTTTGATACTCGATCCTAACTGGATTTGCATACTCGATTCTAAATTGGATTGGGATACTTGATCCTAACAGTATTTGGATACTCGATCCTAAATTGGATTGGGATACTCGATCCTAATTGGATTTGGATACTCAATCCTAACTGGATTTTAATACTCGATCCTAAATGGATTTGGATACTCAATCCTAATACGATTTGGATACTCGATCCTAACTTAATTTGGATACTCGAACCTAACTGGATTTGAATACTAGATCCTAAATTGGATTGGGACGCTCGACCCTAACTGGATTAGGATACCCAATCCTAACTGGATTATGATACTCGATCCTAACTAGATTTGGATGCTCGATCCTAAATTGGATTGGGATACTCGATCCTAAACCTAATTGGGATACTCGATCCTAACTGGATTTGGATACTTGATCCTAACTGGATTTGGATACTCGATCCTAAATTTATTTTGATACTCGATCCTAACTGGATTCGGATACTCGATCCTGACTTGATTCAGATTCTCGATACAAACTGGATTCGAATACTAAATACTAACTAGATTTGGATACTCGATCCTAACTGGATTGGGATACTCGATCCTAACTGCATTTCGATACTCGATCCTAACTAGATTTGGATACTCTATCCTAAATGGGATTGGGATACTCGATCCTAATTGGATTTGGATACTCGATCCTAAACTGGATTGGGATACTCGATCCTAACTGGATTTGGATACTCGATCCTAATAGGATTCGAAAAATTGATCCTAACTGGATTTGGCTACTAGATCTTAAATTGGATTGGGATACTCAATCCTAACTGGATTTGGATACTCGATCCCAAACTGTATTTTGAGACTTGATCCTAAATTGGATTGGGATACTCGATCCTAACTTGATTTGGATACTAGATCCTAAACTGGATTGGGATACTCGATCCTAACTGGATTTGGATACTCGATGTAATATCCCAATGTATGCCCTAGAAGTTTTAATACAATTGTTGTTTGATTTGAATTAAATGTATATATGTTTTTGCAAAGGAAATGATTGTGTTAATGGAATGTATATGTTGTATATATGTTAATATATATAACATATATGTTGGTCAAATGGAGAGTCAAGGGAAGAAGATATTTTAATTTGGGATGAGTGAAATTACTAAAGAGGGCAAGAGTTTTAAAGGAAATGAGAACAAATAGAAAAGGGCATTTAAGTAATTTTGCTTTGTTAGAATTGCTTGGTGGAGATTTAAAGAAGAAGAGAAGTTGACTTGTCTTCAATTTCTTTTCTTCTTCTTCTCTTTCTCTTGTGGTGGCCGGCCCTCCAAAGCTAAAGAACAAGAGTGATTTTTGTTGATTTCTAAAATCAAATTGAAGGGAGAATCAAAGGATTAAGTTGGAGATTTGTGAAATTGCCTCAATTTTAAGTAAGCACTCTCTTGTTTTCTTTTGTTATGCTTGAAGTGAGTTGTGATTTGTTAATATTATGATTAGGTGTGTTTGGGATGTGTTTATAAGTGTTGAAATTGATTGTGAGTTACAAAGTTAAATTGGTGTTGGTTTTGGTTTGAAGATGGTAAGTTAAGTGGATGTTGATATTGAAAGAATAAGAATGATGTTAGTTTTAGGGTTTTGAAGTGGTAAGTGATTAAATGTATTGTTGATGTATTGTTAATGTGAATATTGTGATGCATATGTAAAATAAGTGTTAATGACATTGATTATACCCATTTGAATAAGGTTATGTTGTGTTTAATGTGTTTTAATTCCATCAAAAGAGATTTGGCCATGTTTAGGGTTTTTATTCTTGAGAGACATGGCCAAACTAAGGAAGAGACACGGCCAAACTAAAGAATTTTTGGGAGACACAGCCAAGTCCAAGGAAATTTGTCCGTGTTGGATGATTTTTGGAGAGACACGGCCACTGCCTTGGCCGTGTCCCTTGCCCGTGTCTACTACTGGATTTTTTTGTTGAGAGACACGGCCACAAGCTTGGCCGTGTCCCTTGAGTGTGTTAGCTACTGTGATTGATTCTTGTTTTTCTTACATTGTTTTGATTCTTCAAAGATCCTTTTGTACCTAAACCTAAAAGTAAACACTCTAAACACTTTTAAAACAAAGAATGATCCAAACAAATGCATGTGGAAGATTACAAATCAATGAATAATGTAAAGTGTTAGGTATATATATATATGATACTATATGAACAATGTTATGTTTTATGCATTGTGCATCTTGTGAATGGTAATGTGTTATATGAATAATGTACTTTGAAATGTTATATCAATGATGCTATATGTGTAATATGAATTGAGATATGATATGATATGAGGCCATTGTGATTGGCTATGATAACTCAAATATGATGTGAAGCCATTGTGATTGGCTATGATGATTCAATTGAAAGACATAAGGCATGTTTGCCTAATTGATGATGAGAATTGAGAATGAAATAATAAATGAATTGTGTGTCTAATGTGTTATTCATTTTCAGAGTTTTGTTGTTGGTGGCATGCCTAATGGTAACAATCTCTTGAAGTTAGGTTGGATTTGATCCTTGAAGCCTAATTGAGATGTTACAACCCTTGAAGCTAGGTTGGGTTGGTTCTTGAAGCCAAGTTGGGTTGATACTTAGCATGCTTTGTTCCCCTTGAAGCTTGGTTGAACCTAATCCTTGAAGCCTAGTTGGGTTTATGATGATGATAAATGTGATAACAAAACCAAAGCATTAACTCTGAAAATTGAATGGCATATTAGTGTGTTTTGGGCCCATGCTTGTCTTTGTACTTAATGTGATTCTTGAATGGTAAAATTAATGGAACTATGAAGATGTAATATGAATGTTGTTATGACATTGAACAAAGTATGATGTGGAAATGTGATATTCTTTTAAATGATGTATGAGATTAATCGTGACATTATATCATATTAAAGCATCATGTCAGTATACTTTGTACTACTAAGCCGTTGGCTTAGCGCGATAGTATTTGATTGTGCAGGTGACAGAGTTGAACCTGAGAGCTCCTCGAGACCAAGTGAGACTAGACATTGAGGATTTTCTTTTGGGACTTAAAGATCAGAGAAGAGCTGCCAATCATGTATATATATTCTATATTTTGTAATCTTTGATTTATAACATATTTGTAATAACTTCCGCTGTGACTTAATAAATGTTTTTATATATGGTGTCTTTTGGATTTCTTTTAAAATGTTTGAGATTGGTTTCACTTATTTACAAAGATATTTGTTGTGTATTATCTTAAAACTGTGGCATTTTCTATATTCAGTATACGTATATAACGATCGTTTAAGCATGCTTGGTACGTATACGGGATATAGGGGTGTTACAACTGTTTTGGTATCAGAGCCTAGGTTTGAGATTCTCAACCTAGGTCAAGTGTAAGAAAAAGAATGTTTTGATTTTAAAAAGTGGATTTTTGAATAACATACATGTTGGTATTGGCAGTCTCTGATCTTTAATGAGAAGTATTCTGCTGTGTTTGCAGATATAGGTTGTGATGGATCCTCATTTGTGTCAGTCAGTTGAGGGTAGTGCGGAAAGTGTTGCTCCTGATGATGGAGCTAGAGTGGATAGTGCTGGAGAGGCACCTGCTTCTGTGTCGGGGGGACCAGCTGGTGAGGATGTTCCACTAGTTTGGCTTAGGCATGTGGTAGAGATTATGAGGCAAGCACCAGTGCAACCACCGCCACCCCCACAGCCTTTGGTATCAGTGAGACAGTATGATAAATTAAGGAAGTACGGAGCAGAAGATTTCTTGGGTACTATTAATCCAGCTGTAGCTGAGCAGTGGCTAGATAAAGTACAGAGAATATTTGTTCAGTTACAAGCCACTCCAGAAGAAAAATTTGATTATGCAAGATCCTTGTTGCAGAAGGATGCATATAACTGGTGGAAGACAGTGCCTCATGCTATGGATGATCCACCTACCTTGTCCTATGCTGATTTTCTAAGAGAGTTTGAATTGAAGTATACTCCGAGGGAGTATAAGGATGTGAAGAAAATGAAGTTTCTAAGCTTGAAGCAAGATCACCAGACTGTGACGGAATATGAGTTAGAGTTTATCCGGTTGAGCCAGTATGCTGGGGGTATTATATCTGATGAGATAGATAGATGCAGGAGATTTGAGCAGGGATTGAGGCCCTCTATCTTGTGTCTTGTGGCTGGATCTAGATATGATGATTTTTCCCAGCTTGTGGCAGCAGCTCGGAGTGTGGAAAGAGCTCAAGTTATTGCAGCTGCTTTAGAGGAAGAGATCAGGGTTAGAAGGCCCCAGTTTGAAGCAGGGTCTTCATCTGCGAAAAGAGGTAAAGGAAGTTTTGATCCTCGGGTTAGTAGGAGTCAGAGGCCAGCTGGTAGGTCAGTACAGTTTCAGAGGCAGAGATCTAGACCTACAGTTTCAGTGGCGAGTGCTCCGACCCCAGTGATGCAGAGATCCACCTTACCCATATGCATTCATTGTGGTAGGCCACATGGTGGTACTTGTTGGAAGACTGGTGTAGCAGGAGTATGTTTCAGATGTGGATCACCTGATCATTTTGTTAGAGATTGTCCTGAGAGGCAGGAACAGATGTCAGTAGATTCTGCAGCTTCTCGATCTAGTGTGAGGGGAGGTCGAGGAGGCAGAGGTTTCAGCAGAGGAGGCAGATCTGGGTTCAGTTCTAGAGGAGGTTCTACATCCAGGGAGAGTAGACCAGAGAAGGTTGAATCTTCTCAGAGGATTTATGTGATGCAGAGACAACCAGATGCTTCTGCAGTCATTGCTGGTACTTTCTCTTTATTTGATACTTCAGTACTTGCTTTGATTGATCCCGGATCCATGCATTCGTATATTAGTGCATCTGTTCTGCCTGTGTCTGAATTGCATGCTGAATCCCTAGGATTTGATGTATTGGTGACAAATCCTTTAGGGCATAGTGTGATTGTTAGCAAAGTGCACCGAGATAGTGTAGTGGTGGTTCAAGGTGAGGAGTTCCTTGGAGATTTGATTGAGATGCCTTTTAAGGAATATGATGTGATCCTAGGCATGGACTGGCTATCTAGACATGGAGCTGTGGTAGACTGTAAAAAAGAAAGTTGTTACTTTGAGAACCAGCGATGGTAGAGAGGTGTTAGTATCTAGTGAGCAAGGACAGCTAGCATCCTTGTTTGTTTCAGCTGTTGCAGCTAGAAGATTGATTAGAAAAGGGTGTGATGCTTACCTTGCTCATATTGTGGATACGAGAGTAAGGGGTTCTCAAATTGATAGTATACCTATAGTTGCAGAATTTCCAAATGTGTTTCCAGAGGAGTTGCCAGGGTTGCCTCCTGAAAGAGAGGTGGAGTTTGGTATTGAATTATTGCCTGGTACCACTCCTATCTCTATTACTCCTTATAGGATGGCACCTGCTGAATTGAGAGAATTGAAGGTGCAATTGCAGGAGTTGTTGGATAAAGGGTTTGTTCGCCCTAGTGTTTCACCGTGGGGAGCTCCTATTTTGTTTGTGAAGAAGAAAGACGGTACTATGAGATTTTGTATCGATTATAGGCAATTGAACAAGGTGACTATTAAAAATAAATATCATTTGCCTAGAATTGATGATCTCTTTGATCAATTGAAGGGTGCAGCAGTGTTTTCCAAAATTTATTTGAGATCAGGGTACCATCAGTTGAGGGTCAGAGCTAAAGATGTTCCTAAGACAGCCTTTCGTACAAGGTATGGGCATTATGAGTTTCTAGTTATGCCTTTTGGTTTGACGAATGCACCTGCAGCTTTTATGGATTTGATGAATAGGGTGTTTAGGCCCTATCTGGATCAGTTTGTAGTGGTCTTTATTGATGACATTTTGGTGTATTCGCGTAATGAGGAGGAGCATGACATGCATCTGCGGATTGTGTTGCAAATTTTGAGAGAGAAGCAATTGTTTGCTAAACTGTCAAAGTGTGAGTTTTGGCTTGATCAAGTAACTTTTCTCGGTCATATAGTTTCAGCAGAAGGCATTAGAGTTGATCCGAGTAAAGTTGAAGCTATTTTGAATTGGAGTCCACCAAAATATGTAACTGAAGTTAGAAGTTTTCTGGGTTTGGCAGGCTATTACCGACGGTTTGTGAAAGGATTTTCTTTGATAGCTACTCCACTTACCAGATTGCTTCGAAAGGGAGTTAGATTTGTGTGGACAGATCAATGTCAGGCTAGCTTTGATCAGTTGAGAGAAATGTTGACTCAAGCGCCTGTTCTTACCTTACCTGTGGAAGATAAACCATATGTGATCTACAGTGATGCTTCACATCATGGTTTGGGTTGTGTTCTGATGCAAGAAGGTAAAGTTATAGCTTATGCTTCTCGACAGTTGAAACCACATGAGCTCAATTATCCGACCCATGATTTAGAGTTAGCAACCATTGTGTTTGCATTGAAGATTTGGCGACACTATTTGTATGGGGAGAAGTGTTTTATCTATACTGATCATAAGAGTTTAAAATATTTAGGTGTCCAAAGAGAGCTCAATCTTTGACAGAGGAGATGGTTTGAGTTCATTAAAGACTATGACTGTTTGATCGATTATCATCCTGGTAGAGCAAATGTTGTTGCTGATGCCTTGAGTCGGAAGTCTTTAGCAGGTTTGACTGTTTATTCGCTCTCGTTGCTTGTTGAGTTGAGAGCATTGCATGCTAGATTTGTATCTTGTGATGATGGTGCATTGTTAGCACAGTTGCAATTGAAACCAGTGTTGTTGGATCAGATTAAAGAAGCTCAAGTGGCTGATGAGAAGACTCAAAAGATTGTTTCAGATTGCCAGAATGGAAAGAGTCAAGATTTTATTGTGAGAAATGATGGGAGTCTTTGGTTTAAGAACAGATTGTGTGTACCTGATGATGCTAATTTGAGAAAGATCATTTTAGAAGAAGCACATCAGTTAGTGTTTGCTATGCATCCGGGCAATACAAAGATGTATCATGATTTGAAGTAGTATTACTGGTGGTCTGGTATGAAGAGAGACATAGCGGAGTTTGTATCCAAATGTCTCACATGTCAGAGGGTAAAAGCTGAGCATCAAGTTCCAACAGGGTTACTTCAACCTTTATCAGTGCCTGAATGGAAATGGGAAAGAGTGACAATGGATTTTGTATCTGGTTTACCATTGACACAAAGGAAGCATGATGCTATTTGGGTAATTGTTGATAGGTTGACTAAGACAGCTCATTTTCTTCCGGTTCGGATGGATTACTCTTTGGAGAGGTTAGCTGAGCTGTATATCCATGAGATTGTGAAGTTGCATGGTGTCCCAATTTCTATAGTGTCTGATCGAGATCCCCGATTTACTTTCAGGTTTTGGAAGAGTTTACATGGTGCATTGGGTTCTCGATTGCATTTCAGCACTGCTTTTCATCCGCAGACAGATGGGCAGTCTGAGAGGGTGATACAGATTATCGAGGACATGTTGAGAAGCTGTGTCATTGATTTCTCTGGAAGTTGGGATGGATTCTAACCACTTGTGGAATTTGCTTAGAACAACAGTCATCAATCTAGCATTGGTATGGCACCATTCGAGGCATTGTATGGTAGACGGTGTAGGACACCTCTATGTTGGAATGAACTTGGTGAAGGTAAGTTAATTGGTCCTGATTTGGTTAAAGAAACTGAAGAGAAAGTGAAATTCGAGATAGGTTGAAAGCAGCTTCAGATCAACAGAAATCTTATTCAGATTTGAAGAGGAGAGACATTGAGTATAATGTGGGAGATAAGGTATTTTTGAAAGTGTCTCCTTGGAAGAAGATCTTGAGGTTTGGTCGGAAAGGGAAATTGAGTCCTCGTTTCATTGGACCGTATGAAGTTTTGGAAAGAGTTGGGTCAGTTGCTTATCGGCTTGCTTTGCCACCTAAGTTGGACAAGATCCATAATGTATTCCATGTGTCTATGTTAAGGAAATACAGGTCGAATCCATCTCATGTTTTGCCAATGGAATCTATCGAAGTAAGTTCAGATCTGACATTTGAAGAAGAACCAGTTGCTATTTTGGCACGTGAAGTGAAAGAATTGAGAAATAAGAAAGTGCCACTTTTGAAGATTTTATGGAAGAATCATGCAAAGGAAGAGGCAACTTGGGAGAGTGAGCAATCAATGCGAGATCAATATCCTCAACTATTTCAGACTTCATATCAGGTAATTTCGAGGACGAAATTTCTTTTTAGAGGGGGAGAATTGTAATATCCCAATGTATGCCCTAGAAGTTTTAATACAATTGTTGTTTGATTTGAATTAAATGTATATATGTTTTTGCAAAGGAAATGATTGTGTTAATGGAATGTATATGTTGTATATATGTTAATATATATAACATATATGTTAGTCAAATGGAGAGTCAAGGGAAGAAGATATTTTAATTTGGGATGAGTGAAATTACTAAAGAGGGCAAGAGTTTTAAAGGAAGTGAGAACAAATAGAAAAGGGCATTTAAGTAATTTTGCTTTGTTAGAATTGCTTGGTGGAGATTTAAAGAAGAAGAGAAGTTGACTTGTCTTCATTTTCTTTTCTTCTTCTTCTCTTTCTCTTGTGGTGGCCGGCCCTCCAAAGCTAAAGAACAAGAGTGATTTTTGTTGATTTCTAAAATCAAATTGAAGGGAGAATCAAAGGATTAAGTTGGAGATTTGTGAAATTGCCTCAATTTTAAGTAAGCACTCTCTTGTTCTCTTTTGTTATGCTTGAAGTGAGTTGTGATTTGTTAATATTATGATTAGGTGTGTTTGGGATGTGTTTATAAGTGTTGAAATTGATTGTGAGTTACAAAGTTAAATTGGTGTTGGTTTTGGTTTGAAGATGGTAAGTTAAGTGGATGTTGATATTGAAAGAATAAGAATGATGTTAGTTTTAGACTTTTGAAGTGGTAAGTGATTAAATGTATTGTTAATGTATTGTTAATGTGAATATTGTGATGTATATGTAAAATAAGTGTTAATGACATTGGTTATACCCATTTGAATAAGGTTATGTTGTGTTTAATGTGTTTTAATTCCATCAAAAGAGATTTGGCCATGTTTAGGGTTTTTATTCTTGAGAGACACGGCCAAACTAAGGAAGAGACATGGCCAAACTAAAGAATTTTTGGGAGACACGGCCAAGTCCAAGGAAATTTGGCCGTGTTGGATGATTTTTGGAGAGACACGGCCACTGTCTTGGCCGTGTCCCTTGCCCGTGTCTACTACTGGATTTTTGTGTTGAGAGACACGGCCACAAGCTTGGCAGTGTCCCTTGAGTGTGTTAGCTACTGTGATTGTTTCTTGTTTTTCTTACATTGTTTTGATTCTTCGAAGATCCTTTTGTACCTAAACCTAAAAGTAAACACTCTAAACACTTTTAAAACAAAGAATGATCCAAACAAATGCATGTGGAAGATTACAAATCAATGAATAATGTAAAGTGTTAGGTATATATATATATATATGATACTATATGAACAATGTTATGTTTATGCATTGTGCATCTTGTGAATGGTAATGTGTTATATGAATAATGTACTTTGAAATGTTATATCAATGATGCTATATGTGTAATATGAATTGAGATATGATATGATATGAGGCCATTGTGATTGGCTATGATAACTCAAATATGATGTGAAGCCATTGTGATTGGCTATGATGATTCAATTGAAAGACATAAGGCATGTTTGCCTAATTGATGATGAGAATTGAGAATGAAATAATAAATGAATTGTGTGTCTAATGTGTTATTCATTTTCAGAGTTTTGTTGTTGGTGGCATGCCTAATGGTAACAATCTCTTGAAGTTAGGTTGGATTTGATCCTTGAAGCCTAATTGAGATGTTACAACCCTTGAAGCTAGGTTGGGTTGGTTCTTGAAGCCAAGTTGGGTTGATACTTAGCATGCTTTGTTCCCCTTGAAGCTTGGTTGAACCTAATCCTTGAAGCCTAGTTGGGTTTATGATGATGATAAATGTGATAACAAAACCAAAACATTAACTCTGAAAATTGAATGGCATATTAGTGTGTTTTGGGCCCATGCTTGTCTTTGTGTTTAATGTGATTCTTGAATGGTAAAATTAATGGAACTATGAATGTAATATCCTCATATGTGGCTTAGAAGTTTTGATTATATTGTTGTTGTTGTTGTTGTTGTTATTGTTAAATTGAATTGAATGCATATGATGGGGTAAGAAAAGAATTGGGATGAGAATGCTTGTGCATATGTGTTTTGGAGAAAGAAATAGGGTTTAGAGACAAATGTATATGTTGTGTATATGATGATATATATAACATATAAAGTGGTCAAATGAAGAGTCAAGGTGATGGTTAAGTGGAAGAAGATATTTTTGGTTGTTAATGAAATTACATATAAGGACTTATATGAGACAAAGGTTAGTTATATGATTGAGGGTGTTTTAGTAATTGCTTGGATAAGAACACTTGGTGGAGATTAAAAGCAAAATTTGACTTTGTATTTTGATCATTGTCTTCTTTCTTCAAGAGGTGGCCGGCTCTCCAAATTGAAAAGAGAAAAAGAAGTGTTCTTGATGATAGAAGCAAATTGAAGAAGCAATCAAAGGATTTGACAAGGGATTTGTGGAATTTCTTCTTGGTAAGTAAGTATTTTCTTGTTTTCTTTACTTATTTGGAAGTTGTGTTTGAAAGTAAAGTAGGGTTTGATGATTTTGTGATTTGGTGGATTTGAGATGTGTTTGGTTGTGTTTTCAAGTGTTAAATTGATTTTAAGTTATGAGTTTAATTGAAGGTTGTTGTTGGAAATGATGGTTGTTGATTTGGATGGATGGAGAAGGATGTTGATTTTAGGGTTTTGAGTTAATATGTGTTTAATTGTGATATTAATGTGTTGTGAAATATGTTATATGATGAATATTGTGTTTGAGTGCAATTGAGAAAGGGTTGGTTTTAGTTAAGGTCTTAAAGATCAGAGAAGAGCTGCCAATCATGTATATATATTCTATATTTTGTAATCTTTGATTTATAACATATTTGTAATAACTTCCGCTGTGACTTAATAAATGTTTTTATATATGGTGTCTTTTGGATTTCTTTTAAAATGTTTGAGATTGGTTTCACTTATTTACAAAGATATTTGTTGTGTATTATCTTAAAACTGTGGCATTTTCTATATTCAGTATATGTATATTACGATCGTTTAAGCATGCTTGGTACGTATACGGGATATAGGGGTGTTACACTCGATCCTAACTGGATTTGGATACTTGATCCTAAATTTGATTGGAATACTCGATCCTAAACTTGATTGGGATACTCGATCCTTACTGGATTTGGATACTCGATCCAAACTGGATTTGGATACTAGATCCTAAATGGATTTTGATACTCGAACCTAACTGGATTCGGATACCTGATCCTAACTTGATTCGGATACTCGATACTAATAGGATTTGGATACTCAATACTAACTGGATTTGGATACTCTATCCTAACTAGATTGGGATACTCGATCGTAACTGGATTTTGATACTCAATCCTAACTGGATTTGCATACTCGATCCTAAATTGGATTGGGATACTTGATCCTAATTGAATTTGGATACTCGATCCTAAATTGGATTGGGATACTCAATCCTAAATGGATTTGGATACTCGATCCTAACTTGATTTTAATACTCGATCCTAAATGGATTTGGATACTCAATCCTAATAGGATTGGGATACTCGATCCTAACTGGATTATGATACTCAATCTTAAATTTATTTGGATACTAGATCCTAACTAGATGTGGATACTCGATCCTAAATTGGATTTAGGTACTCGACCCTAACTGGATTTGATGCTCAATCCTAACTGGATTATGATACTCATTCCTAAACTTGATTGGGATACTCGATCATAACTGGATTTGGATACTCGATCCTAACTGGATTTGGATACTCGATCCTAAATGGATTTTGATACTCGATCCTAACTGGATTCGGATACTCGATACTAACTGGATTCAGATACTCAATACTAACTAGATTTGGATACTCGATCCTAACTGGAATTGGATACTCAATCCCAAATTGGATTGGGATACTCGATCCTAACTAAATTTGGATACTCGATCCTAACTATATTTGGATACTTGATCCTAATGGGATTGGGATACTCGATCCTAACTTCATTTGGATACTTGATCCTAATTGGATTCGAATACTTGATCCTAACTGGATTTGGATACTCGATCCTAATTAGATTTAGATACTCGATCCTAAATGGATTTTTATACTCGATCCTAACTAGATTCAGATACTCGTTCCTAACTTGATTCGAATACTCGATACTCACTGGATTCGGATACTCAAGACTAACTGGATTTGGATACTCGATCCCAATAGGATTTCGATACTCGATCCTAAATATATTTGGATACTCAATCCTAATAGGATTCGGATACTCGATCCTAATTGGATTCAAATACTCGATCCTAACTTATTTTGGATATTCGATCCTAACTAGATTTGGATACTCGATCCTAAATTGGATTGGGATACTTGATCCTAACTGGATTTGGATACTCGATCCAATCTGGATTTGGATACTCGATCCTAAATGGATTTTTATACTCAATCCCAACTGGATTTGGATACTCGATCCTAGCTTGATTCTGATACTCGATACTAACTAGATTCGGATACTCAATACTAACTAGATTTGGATACACGAGCCTAACTGGATTTGGATACTCGATCCTAAATTGGATTGGGTACTCGATCTTAACTTGATTTGGATACTCAATCCTAAACTGGATTGGGATACTCGATCCTAACTTGATTTGGATACTAGATCCTAACTAGATTTGGATACTCGATCCTAATAGGATTCGGATACTCAATCCTAATTGAATTTGTGAATTTGGATACTCGATCCTAACTGGATTTGGATACTCAATCTTAAATGGATTTGGATACTCGATCCTAACTGGTTTCGGATACTCGACCCAAACTTAATTCTGATATTGGATAAAAACTGGATTGGGATACTCAATACTAACTCGATTTGGATACTCAATACTAATTGGATTTGGATACACGATCCTAACTGGATTTGGATACTCGATCCTAACAGGATTTGGATACTCGATCCTAAATTGGATTGGGATACTAAATCCTAACTGGATTTGGATACTCGATCCTAAACTGTATTGGGATACTCGATCCTAACTTGATTCGGATACTCGATCCTAAATAGATTTGGTTACTCGATCATAATAGGATTCGGATACTCGATCCTAAATAGATTTGGATACTCAATCCTAACTGGATTTAGATACTCGATCCTAAATTGGATTGGGATACTCGATCGTAATTAGATTTGGATACTCGATCCTAAATTGGATTGGGATACACGATCCTATCTGGATTTGGATACTCTATCCTAACTTAAATTTGATACTCGATCCTAACTAGATTTGGATACTCGATCTTAAATTGGATTGGGATACTAGATCCTAACTTTATTTGGATACTCAATACTAAATTGGTTTTGGATACTCGATCCTAATTGGATTTGGATACTAGATCCTAACTGGATTTTGATACTCAATCCTAAATGGATTTTGATACTCGATCCTAACTGGATTCAGATACTCGCTCCTAAATTTGATTGGGATACTCGATCCTAACTGGATCTAGATACTCGATCCTAAACTAGATTGTGATACTCGATCCTAACAGGATTTGGATACTCGATCCTAACTGGATTTGGAGACTCGATCCTAAATTGGATTGCGATACTCGATCCTAACTTGATTTGGATACTAGATCCTAAACTGGATTGGGATACTCGATCCTAACTGGATTTGGATACTCGATCCTAACATGATTGGGATACTCGATCCTAAACTTGATTGGGATACTCGATCCTAACTGGATTTGGATACCTGATTTTAACCGAATTTGGATACTCAATCCTAAATGGATTTTGATACTCGATCCTAAACTGGATTAGGATACTCGATCCTAACTTGATTTGGATACTAGATCCTAAACTGGATTGGGATAGTCAATCCTAACTTGATTTGGATACTCGATCCTAACTAGATTTGGATACTTGATCCTAAATTTGATTGGGATACTCGATCCTAACTGGATTTGGATACTCGATCCTAAATGGATTTTGATACTCGATCCTAAACTGGATTAGGATACTCGATCATAACTTCATTTGGATACTCGATCCTAACTGGATTTGGATACTCGACCCTAATAGGATTCGAATACTCGATGCTAACTGGATTTGTGGATTTGGATACTCGATCCTAACTGGATTTGGATACTCGATCCTAAGTGGATTTGGATACTTGATCCTAAGTTTGATTGGGATACTCGATCCTAAACTCTATTGGGATACTCGATCCTAACTTGATTCGGATACTCAAGACTAACTGGATTTTGATACTCGATCTTAACTGGATTTTGATGCTCGATCCTAAATTGGATTGGGATACTCGATCCTAAACTTGATTGGGATACTCGATTCTAACTGGATTTGGATACTCGATCCTATCTGGATTTGGATACTCGATCCTAAATGGATTTTTATACTCGATACTAACTGGATTTGGATACTCGATCCTAACTTGATTCGGATACTGATTACTAACTAGATTCGAATACTCAATACTAACTAGATTTGGATACTCGATCCTACCTGGATTTGGATACTCGATCCTAAATTTGATTGGGATACTCGATCCTAACTGGATTTGAATACTCGATCCTAAACAGGATTAGGATACTCGATCCTAACTTGATTTGGATACTCGATCCTAACTGGATTTGGATACTCGATCCTAACTGGATTTGGATACTCGATCCTAAATTGGATTGGGATACTCGACCCTAATTGGATTTGGATACTCAATCCTAAATTGGATTGGGATACACGATCCTAAACTCTATTGGGATGCTCGATCCTAACTTGATTCGGATACTCGATACTAACTTGATTCGGATACTCGATACTAACTGGATTCGGATTCTCAAGACTAACTGGATTTCTGTAACACCCCCACATCCAATGCACACACACTACAACCACAACAATGTAGCATAAGTGCACCAAACATAGGGATGCTACGATTTTCTTCAACATTCAAAACATTTAAATAGATACAATACTATTATCATTATATATTATAGAAAAGTAGATCATTTACTTTTAAAATAAAACACATTAGATATATATATATACATACATATAGTTATTACACAGCGGAAGTCATAAAATATTTACATATTTGAAAACACTTAATTCCATATTTACAAATATACATATATGTACATTTAATCAATACTTTACAAAATATAAAAGAGTTATACATGATTGGCAAGTTTTCTTTGATCTTTAAGTCTCCAAAATCAACTCTTCACTGTCTACCCTCGGTCGGTTTCAAAGAGCTTTCGGGATCAACTCTATCAACTCTATTACCTACGCGATTAAACACTATCGCGCTAAGCCAACGGCTTAGTAAGATAATCATGCTAATGTTATGCTTTAATACAATGCAGTACAAATTCTCAATCCATATTATGCATGTAACATCATATATGCCAAGTTGATAACATAGCTCTCCATTTTATAACTCAACATGTATATATATAGGTATATCATACTTCACATCTTATCATAGACCTCATTTATATTCATTTAATCATTCATCATCAACAATAAGCAAAGGCAAGCATCATTCATGACTCACATTAACCATAGACAAGCATGGGCCCAAGACACACTAATATGCCATTCAATTTTCAGAGTTAATGTTTTGGTTCTATCATCACATTTATCAATATCATATACCCAACTAGGCTTCAAGGATTAGGTTCAACCAAGCTTCAAGGGGAGCAAAGCATGCTAAGCTTCAACCCAACTTGGCTTCAAGAACCAACCCAACCTAGCTTCAAGGGTGGTAACATCTCAATTAGGCTTCAAGGATTCAATCCAACCTAACTTCAAGAGATTGTTACACTTACTAGGCATGCCACCAACAACAAACTCTGAAAATAGAATAACACATTAGCCACACAATTCATTTATTATTCAATTATCATTTCCATTTCCAATTATCATCAACATTTAGGCATACATGCCTTCTTTCTCTCAATATCATCATCATAGCCAATAACAATGGCTTTGTATTACATTTCACATTTCAATTCATATTATGCATAAAGCATCATTGATATCACATCTTTGATATAACATTTCAAGGTACATTACTCATAAAACACATTACCTTTCACAATGCATAACATAACCTTGTTTAAATCTCAACAATGCAATTAGGGCAAAGAACAATTTATATGATTCATAGCTTTAGGATCTTTCATATGCATTTGATTAGCTCATTCATAGTTTAAAGTATGTTTAGAGTGTTTAAGTTTAGGTTTAGGAACCAACCTACCTTTGAAGAACCAAAACATTGCAACTAGGTCAAGGAAAACAAAACTTACCTAACCCATATGAGAGACACGGGCAGCACACATGAGGGACACGGCCAAGCTTGTGGCCGTCTCTCTCAACTCAATTGGACAGTAGGCAACACGGGTATGGGACACGGCCAAGTTTGTGGCCGTGTCACTCAAACCAAAACTCACAGTAGTGAACACAGGCACTAGACACGGCCGTGTCTCTCAAAACCAATTCAACACGCCCAAAACTTTCATGACTTGGCCGTGTCTCTCCTTTGCTTTTGGCCGTTTCACCCAAACCAAACCCTAACCATCTTCAACCCTCTTTCAATTGCACTCAATCACAATATACACCATACAACATGTTTCAAATGAACATAAACAATGTTCTAAACACATATTCATCATAAGAATCACCTCATAACACATTAATATTACACTTAAACACAAATCATCTCAAAACCCTAAAATCACCATCTTTCAAAATCAACATCCACCACTTCCAACAACAACACCTATTTAAACTCTTAACTTAAAACCAATTCAACACTTGAGAACACAACACAAACACATCTAATCATCAAACCAACAAATCACAAATCACCCTAATCATAACTTCAACACTACTACAAAATAAGTAAAGGAAACAAAAGAATACTTACCTTAGATGAAGAAATTCCACAATTCTTTCACCAAAGCTCTCAATTCCTTCTTCAATTTGATCTTAGTATCAAGAACACTTCTCCTTCCCTTTTGCTAATGGAGAGCCGGCCACCTCTTGAAAGAAAGAAGAAAAGATGATGAAGAATCACAAAGTCAAACTTCATTAAATACCCATCCAAAGGAAAATTACTATAATGCCCTCATACATATCTTAATTCTCTTTGTTATCTCTTGCCCATTTTGGTAATTTCACATGCCCTAAAAAAATATCTCCTCTTGCCTTGACCAACTCTTTTGACCAATGTATATGTTATATATATCACAATATACACAACATATAAACTTGTCTCTAAACCCTAAATTCTTTCCCAAAACACTTATACTTTTCTTTTCTCAATTTAAACGAACAATACAACAACAACAACAACAACAACAACAACATGCAAAACTTCTAGGGCATAAATGAGGATATTACAATTTCGGTACTTGATCCTAAATGGATTTTCATACTGGATCCTAATAGGATTCGGATACTCGATCCTTACTGGATTTGGATACTCGATCCTAACTTAATTTGGATGCTCGATCCTAAATGGATTTGGATACTCTATCCTAAATTGCATTGGGATACTCGACCCTAACTGGATTTGGATACTCGATCCTAACTGGATTTTGATACTCGATCTTAACTGGATTTTGATGCTCGATCCTAAATTGGATTGGGATACTCGATACTAAACTTGATTGTGATACTCGAACCTAACTGGATTTTGATACTCGATCCTATCTGGATTTGGATACTCGATCCTAAAAGGATTTTTATACTCGATCCTAACTGGGATTGGATACTCGATCCTAACTTGATTCGGATACTGATTACTAACTAGATTCGAATACTCAATACTAACTAGATTTGGATACTCGATCCTACCTGGATTTGGATACTCGATCCTAAATTGGATTGGGATACTCGATCCTAACTGGATTTGAATACTCGATCCTAAATAGGATTAGGATACTCGATCCTAACTTGATTTGGATACTCGATCCTAACTGGATTTGGATACTCGATCCTAATAGGATTTGGATACTCGATCCTAACTGGATTTGATTACTCTATCCTAAGTGGATTTGGACACTTGATCCTATGTTTTATTAGGATACTCGATCCTAAACTTGATTGGGATACTCGATCCTAACTTGATTCGGATACTCGATACTAACTTGATTCGAATACTCGATACTAGTTGGATTAAAAAATTTTCAAGACTAACTGAATTTGGATACTCGATCCCAATAGGATTCCGATACTCGATCCTAAATGTATTTGGATACTCGATCCTAATAGGATTCGGATACTCGATCCTAACTGGATTCGGATACTCGATCCTAAATGGATTTTGATACTCGATCCTAACTGGATTCGGATACTCGATCATAACTTGATTCGGATGCTCGATACTAACTTGATTCGAATACTCAATACTAATTAGATTTTGATACTCGATCCAAACTGGATTTGGATACTCGATCCTAAATTGGATTGGGATACTCGATCCTAACTGGATTTGGATACTCGATCCTAAACTGGATTGGGATACTCGATCCTAACTTGATTTGGATACTCGATCCTAACTTGATTTGGATACTCAATCCTAATAGGATTTGGATACTCGATCCTAACTGGATTTGTGGATTTGGATAGTCGATCCTAACTGGATTTGGATACTCGATCCTAAGTGGATTTTTATACTCGATCCTAACTAGATTCGGATACTCGATCCTAACTTAATTCGGATACTCGATACAAACTGGATTTGGATACTCAATACTAACTAGATTGGATACTCAATACTAACTGGATTTGGATACACGATCCTAACTAGATTTAGATACTCGATCCTAACAGGATCTAGATACTCGATCCTAAATTGGATTGGGATACTAGATCCTAACTGGATTTGGATACTCGATCCTAACTTGATTTGGATACTCGATCCTAATAGGATTCGGATACTCGATCCTAACTGGATTTGGATACTCGAACCTAACTGGATTTGGATACTCGATCCTAAATTGGATTGGGATACTCGACCCTAATTGGATTTGCATACTCGATCCTAAATTGGATTGGGATACACGATCCTATCTGGATTTGGATACTCTATCCTAACTGAATTTTGATACTCGAGCCTAACTAGATTTGGATACTCGATCTTAAATTGTATTAGGATACTAGATCCTAACTTGATTTGGATACTCAATACTAAATTGGTTTGGGATACTCGATCCTAATTGGGTTTGGATACTCGATCCTAACTGGATTTTGATACTCAATCCTAAATGGATTTTGATACTCGATCCTTACTGGATTTAGATACTCGCTCCTAAATTGGATTGGGATACTCGATCCTAACTGGATTTTAATACTCGATCCTAACTGGATCTAGATACTCGATCCTAACTGGATTTGAATATTCGATCCTAAACTGGATTGTGATACTCGATCCTAACTGGATTTGGATACTCGATCCTAACTGGATTTGGAGACTCGATCCTAAATTGGATTGCGATACTCGATCCTAACTTGATTTCGATACTTGATCCTAAACTGGATTAGGATACTCGATCCTAACTTGATTTGGATACTCGATCCTAACTGGATTGGGATACTCGATCCTAAACTTGATTGGGATACTCGATCCTAACTGGATTTGGATACTCGATCCTAATTTGATTTGGATACTCGATCCTATCTGGATTTGGATACTCGATCCCAACGTACACCCTAAAAGTTTTGGAATAATTATTGTGGTAGTTGTGAGAAGATATGTTGGTAAAATATGTAAGGAAAATATTATAAGAAATACGTGTATATGAGGGATGATATATATTTATGTGGTATTTGAAAAATATGAAAAATATAAAGGAAATATAAAAGAGATATACATATACCAACATATATATTACATATACATAATGTATAAAGTGGTGTAGGAAAAGTAAGTTTATATAATTAATTAATTAATAATAATAATAATAATAATAATAAAAGAAAAAGAAGAAAGAAAAGTCAAAGGGAGAAAAGTGTGTGGTGGATGTTTTTAGAAATAATTTATTATATTATATTATATTATTATTATTATATATATATGATAAACATGAAAAGAAGAAGGGAAAAAGATATTTTTCTTCTTCTTCTTCTTCTTACACGAGAGAGCTTCTTCTTCTTCTTACACGAGAGAGAGAGAGAGAGAGAGAGAGAGAGAGAGAGAGATGTGATTTTACTTATATACACATCAAATCCATAGGGATTTTGAGAGAATTGAAGATGGATGTTGAAGATTTGGCATAATATTCAAGTAAGTTTTCTTTTGATTTCTCTTATTCTATTTGGAATTTTGTTTGAGTTTGATGGAGTGTTGTTGATGGTTGGAGTGTGTTAATGTATGGTGTGTGTAAAAGTGTTGAAATGGAACTAAAGATAAGAAGTTAGGTTGGTGTTGGTGATGGAAGAGTAAGAGTTGTGTTTAGTGAAATTTTTCTGTTTTACAATTAGTAAATTCTGTGACTTGTATGATTTTTAATTAAATATAGAAAAATTTTCTTGAAGTGAATTTTTGATATGTTGTGCCTCTATGAGTCAATAATGACATAAAAATATGTTTATTTGATTTAGGAATGGTTATGATTTTGGAAAGATTATTTTTATTAGACCTGTTCCAGCAGGTACCTTAACTGAGACAGCTATCTTTCGGGATTTTTAATAAAATGTAGAAAAATAATATCCAATTGAATTTTCGATATGTTGTTTCTTAGTGAGTCTAGTATTTGATAAAAATAATTTTGAACCACATTGATTGAATTTAATTTACGGAATTCACAAAGTTCAGAACTGCTGCCAGGATGCAGGGCAATTGGAGCAGTCTGGTTGGGTGAACTATTTGACCAAGATTTGGTGTTCAGTTTGATCTGAAATTTTAAAATAATTATTTTAAGATGTAAAAATAAATTCTGTAAAAATATTAGAGTTTTTAGTCAAGTAGATTATTTTATACAATTTTTCAAAATAAGGATTAAGTTGAGTCCAAAACCAGAATTTACTATTCATATGGTCATTTTGCTAATATTCCTTTTGGATTAGGTTGTGAAGAGGTTGAATTGCCCTAATCTAAGTGTTGAGGATTCTTGGAAGAGTAAGTGTATAGATTGGTGTGAGTTGGTTTTAAGGTAAGTACAAACTACACTATTGCATACATTCATGTGATGTTGAGACTTGACACACATTTGATTGTAAATGTGATAAGGAACCTAATGAATTGTTGATGGATATTAAAAATCACATTATGTTTGGTAATATGTGAATGTTGTGATGAGCATGTAAAATATGTGTTAATGCCATTGATTATATCCATTTGAATAATGAATTGATTAATGTGATTTGAAATATAATATGAGATGGTTGAAACATATTTGCTTATATGATGATGAAATGCAATATGGAAATGAAATGTGAAAGATATGATATTATGAAGAATTGTTTTATTGTGATTTGAGATCATATGAGATATGATGCCATGGTTGTTGGCTATGATGATTCAAATGAAATATATAATTGAGGCATGGTTGCCTAATTAATTATGATAAATGAAATGAAAAGAGATTGATAAAGAGATAAATGAAATGATTGTGTGCCTAATGTGTTAATTCAATGTTCAGAGTTCTATTTTTGGTGGTATGCCTATGAATCACTAGATAGGTGAAATGAGCGGGTCGTAAGCCGATTCCAGTTGGAAAATGTGAAATGTGAAGTTTTTGGGGTGAAATGACCGGGTCGTAAACCTCAAAAACAAATTATTGAAACTAGATTGAGTGAAATGACTGGGTTGTAAGCTCAAATCTAGTTGAATATCCATGGATAAATGTATTGATGATTATGATTATAGACCAAAACAGTAACTCTGAACTTTGAATAGCATATTAGTGTCTTTTGGGCCCATGCTTGTCTTTGTTTAAATGTGATTCATGAAATGTGAAATGAATGAATAATGAGACCAATGATTATTTTTGTTTAAATGTGAATTATGGAATAAGATGTAATGTTATGAGATATATGATGATAATTATGAAATGAGATGATTACAATGTATAAGTAAATTATTGAAGGTGAATGTGGATTGAAAAACTATGTTGAATGATGAGATCTGAAGGTACTACATGAAAATACAATATGATGTATAATATGGATGTGGTTGTGGACATTGTGAGTATTATTTTATGAATGTTTTAATAAGTCATGGAATTGTGGGTTGTATTAATGAAATACGTGCATATGTATATAATTATGAGATTAGTAGAAATATATATAAGGTGTAATTGAAATGGGAAAATATGATAAGAAAATAATAATATATGAAGTTAACATATAAGTATGATTGTCTGTTATGTATGTTTATAATATTTATTTGTACTACTAAGCTTTCGGGCTTAGCGCGGTTGTATAGATCGCGCAGGTGAGTAGGTGGTTGATCTGGAAGTCAAACTGTTATGCCACAAGAAGGGTTAGAGTATTTCGAGACCAACTAGAAGGTGATGCATATATGTATAATTTTGTTATGTTGTATTTCTAACAAGAATGTATTCATATGTATAAATCAAATTTTGGTAAAGACAAGATTATCATATATATGTAAGATTATTGAAAGTATAATGATTTTGTAAATGTTCTATATTTAAATTAATGCAATATTATTTGAACTCAGATATAGGTTTTTAAACTGTAACAAAAAGTGACATTCTTATACTTTATATACGTACTGTTTGTATACCTGGTATATGTATAGTACTTATACAGAGTATGGGGGTGTTACAGTTATACTGTACGTTAGTAGTATGTGATAATAATAAACCTCTACATATTTTGTATAAGAAGTGTGAACTCTTCTTGCAGGTTTGTAGTTGAGGGTATAAGGAGAATTTATTGGGAGTGTATTGAAATTGATTGCATTGGTTTGTGTAAAAATGTTTTCAAAAATCAGAAAAACCAGTTTTGTCGACACTTGGGATTCAATTTCTAAGCGAACCTCTGGCAAAATTTTTGTAAAACCGGAACTAAAATTTGAATTAAGCAAAATTGGTAGCAACATTAGGATAGTGTGGCGCCTCTACTCGGCTTACACATGTAGGCTGGGAAGGGGTATTACAATTTGGATACACGATCCTAACAGGATTGGGATACTCGATCGTAACTGGATTTTGATACTCGATCCTAACTAAATTTGCATACTCGATCCTAAATTGGATTGGGATACTTGACCCTAAATGGACTTGGATACTCGATCCTAAATTGGATTGGGATACTCGATCCTAACTGGATTTGGATACTCGATCCTAACTGGATTTGAATACTCGATCCTAAATGGATTTGGATACTCAATCCTATTAGGATTCGGTTACTTGATCCTAACTGGATTCAGATACTCAATCCTAACTTAATTTGGATACTCGATCCCAACTGGATTTGGATACTCGATCCTAAATTGGATTGGGATACTCGACCCTAACTGGAATTGGATACTCAATCCTAACTGGATTATGATACTCGATCCTAAACTTGATTGGGATACTCGATCCTAGCTGGATTTGGATACTTGATCCTAACTGGATTTGGATACTCTATCCTAAATGGATTTTGATACTCGATCCTAAATGGATTTGGATACTCAATCCTAATAGGATTCGGATACTCGATCCTAACTTGATTCAGATACTCAATCCTAACTTAATTTGGATACTCGATCCTAACTGGATTTGGATACTTGATCCTAAATTGGATTGGGATACTCAATCCTAACTGGATTATGATACTCGATCCTAACTAGATTTGGATGCTCGATCCTAAATAGGATTGGGATACTCGAATCTAAACCTGATTGGGATACTCGATCCTAACTGGATTTGGATACTCGATCCTAGCTGGATTTGGATACTGGATCCTAGCTGAATTTGGATACTCGATCCTAACTGGATTTGGATACTAGATCAAAAATTGGATTGGGATACTCGATCCTAAACTAGTTTGGGATACTCGATCCTAACTGTATTTGGATACTCAATACAAACTGGATTTGGATACTCAATACTAACTTGATTTGGATACTCGATCCTAACTGGATTGGGATACTCGATCCTAACTGGATTTGGATACTCGATCCTAACTAGATTTGGATACTCGATCCTAAATTGGATTGGGATACTCGATCCTAACTAGATTTGGATACTCGATCCTAAACTAGATTGAGATACTCGAACCTAACTGGATTTGGATACTCGATCCTAACTGGATTTGGATACTCGACCCTAACTGGATTTGGATACTCAAACCTAATAGGATTTGGATACTCGATCCTAACTGGATTTTGATACTCGATACTAACTAGATTTGGATACTCAATACTAACTGGATTCGGATACTCGATCTTAAATTGGATTGGGATACTCGATCCTAACTGGATTTGGATACTCGATCCTTAACTGGATTTGCAGACTCGATCCTAAATTAGATTGGGATACTCGATCCTAACTTGATTTGGATACTCATTCTTTAACACCCCTATACCCCGTATACGTACACAGCATGCTAATACGATTGTAATATACGTATACTGATTATAGGTATGCCACGATTTATAAAACATACAAATAATCCCTTTTCAATAATATGAATAAATTTAAAACATTTATGGGAATTTATAAAACACAATAGATAAAATGTTTATTCAAAACATAGCGGAAAATATAACAAATATTTGCAAATACATATACGTCAAAACTCAAGTTTTACAAAACATAAAATATATACATGTTTGGCAGTATGTCTTTGATCTTTAATCTTCACTATCAACATCTCAAGATCTAGATTCTACTCGGCCTAGAGAAACTCTCCGGTTCTTCCCTGTCACCTGCGCGATGAATCACACTCACGCTAAGCCAACGGCTTAGTGGTACAAACTACAATAATATTATGCTTTGATGCAATGCCACTATCACACAATCAAGTTTCATAATTTTATTACTCAACATAACTTTCCAAGCCACATTCATTCTCATCAAGTTACTCATGTATTATAATCATCTCATAATATTATATCTCACTCCATAGTTCATATTAAAGCAAAGATAAACATGTATCACCATTCAAGAATCACATTTAACAAAGACAAGCATGGGCCCAAAAACACTAATATTTCATTCAACTTTCAGAGTTAATGTTTTGGATTAATTATCACATTTATCATCATTATTATCCCAACTAGGCTTCAAGGATTTAGGTTCAACCAAGCTTCAAGTGTAACACCCCTATATCCCGTATACGTACCAAGCATGCTTAAACGATCGTAATATACGTATACTGAATATAGAAAATGCCATAGTTTTAATATAATACACAACAAATATCTTTGTAAATAAGTGAAACCAATCTCAAACATTTTAAAAGAAATCCAAAAGACACCATATATAAAAACATTTATTAAGTCACAGCGGAAGTTATTACAAATATGTTATAAATCAAAGATTTCAAAATATAGAATATATATACATGATTGGCAGCTCTTCTCTGATCTTTAAGTCCCAAAAGAAAATCCTCAATGTCTAGTCTCACTTGGTCTCGAGGAGCTCTCAGGTTCAACTCTGTCACCTGCGCGATCAAACACTATCGCGCTAAGCCAACGGCTTAGTAGTACAAAGTATACTAACATGATGCTTTAATATGATATAATGTCACAATTAATCTCATACATCATTTAAAAGAATATCACATTTCCACATCATACTTTGTTCAATGTCATCACAACATTCATATTACATCTTCATAGTTCCATTAACTTTACCATTCAAGAATCACATTAAATACAAAGACAAGCATGGGCCCAAAACACACTAATATGCCATTCAATTTTCAGAGTTAATGTTTTGGTTTTGTTATCACATTTATCATCATCATAAACCCAACTAGGCTTCAAGGATTAGGTTCAACCAAGCTTCAAGGGGAACAAAGCATGCTAAGTATCAACCCAACTTGGCTTCAAGAACCAACCAATCCTAGCTTCAAGGGTTGTAACATCTCAATTAGGCTTCAAGGATCAAATCCAACCTAACTTCAAGAGATTGTTACCATTAGGCATGCCACCAACAACAAAACTCTAAAAATGAATAACATATTAGACACACAATTCATTTATTATTTCATTCTCAATTCTTATCATCAATTAGGCAAACATGCCTTATGTCTTTCAATTGAATCATCATAGCCAATCACAATGGCTTCACATCATATTTGAGTTATCATAGCCAATCACAATGGCCTCATATCATATCATATCTCAATTCATATTACACATATAGCATCATTGATATAACATTTCAAAGTACATTATTAATATAACACATTACCATTCACAAGATGCACAATGCATAAAACATAACATTGTTCATATAGTATCATATATATATATACCTAACACTTTACATTATTCATTGATTTGTAATCTTCCACATGCATTGTCACATCCGCCTACCACAATTATGCAGAGTAGTCACGTGCATAGCGAGAGTAGGGGAAAGGAGAAGATAATTCTTGATAACAGCCTAGATAAGGTTGTATGACCAAATGGACCTAATTGTAATTTTCAAAAGTTTGGGGACATAGATGTAATTTTAAAAAAAGTTGCACCGGATGTTCTTAATAGTGCATATAACAGATTCCAAAAATGGAGTGTAGAGAAAAATCGGATTGCAACGACGTGTAATGGTTTTTCCAGGAAATGTCCCGTTAAAGAAAAACGAAGAAATGTTGACTAGGGGCATTTTGGTCATTATCAATTAAAGTTATATATGAATTTAAGGTAGGAAATAAAAACGTGAGTACGTAGAGAATGGCGAGGGGTTAAATATGAAACGATCGTCAGTAGAAACGGAGCCGGAGAAAACACGAGCAAAGAAAGGACCTAAAGGGAATTTTGTAAAAAGTTTAGGGCTTATCGGTAATTTTTCAAAATGACTTGGAAACCTAAAATAGACCTTATAAATAGAAAGTAGAGATCGAAAGGATCAAAACTATATGTAGTTTGACACGTGGAACTGTACGGTTTAAAAGATATGATCGATTAATCGCCGGAATGTAAAGTGGGCCCGGTTTCGTGTCGGGACCGGATGGGTAACCCGGGACAACTTTATGGTATCCTATGGGAAGAGGGACAAGTGAAAAGAAGTAAAGGAAAAGAAAACTATAAAAATCTAATGTTGGCCAATCAAAAGTAACCATTTAGCATGTGTAATAAATGAAGAAAGAGAAAGGTGGACAAGTGGTCTTAAAGGGTTCAACCAACACATAAGGTGATCATCATTTCCTTTGTATATAAATATATGTGAAATGAAGAACCAATTTCTCTCTTTTCCACTTACAAATTTCAGCCAACAAAGGGAAACTCCAAAGGACTTCCGAGTTTCTCCAAATTTGATTTTCAAGGTAAGTGTTTAAGGTTTTCAAGTATGTAGACTTTAATTTTAGTATTAATTTTAGGTAGTTATATATTTATTGGAAGATTGGAGATTAGAATCTTTATGTGGAATTGGAAAAAAAAAATTAATTAAGTGATGAGATTAATTGATTAAATGGAATAATAAAGATGTATAAAGATTAATAAGGTTGGATTAGGGTTTCGGTTGGAAAAGAAATGGAGGATAACTTATTATTTTGAATTTCTAAGGTTTATGTTGTATCTTGAATTGATTGAAGGAGAAATAAAGAATTAAGGAAGGAGAAGAAGGAAAAGCTAAGGGGAAGTACAAGAATAAGGTTTGGTACTTTACCTTTGAATAATTACTTTTGATTTGGTGCTTTACCATAAAAAAATTTTATTTTTCTTACAAACTTTGGTTTATGGAATTTTTGATGTTGATGAACTTTAATTAGTTTGATTTGAGTTAAACATGCAAAAGTTATTAAAGGGAAGTGTTTGAATCTTCACTTTACCATTAAAGAAGCCTTCATATTGATTTGCAAAAGAAAAATAAATTATCCTATGTATTTCATATGTTTGGCCCGAAATGGTCCCAAAATGACAGCTTTCTGGATCTTTTTGTGACAATTGTTTGAGGCAGCAAATGAATGCATTTTTCAACAAAATTTTACGTGAAATTAGTTAACATAATAAATAAGTTTTCTGTAAAATTTCAGCCAAAAATAAGATCATTTACTTGGTCAAATGCATGACTGAAGTGGACTGAAATTTTGACGAAAACCCAGATTTTACTATTCATTTGGTCATGCCATTTTGCGTTGCCGATTTATCGTGCCGCGACACTATTCATTTGGTCAATTTGTGATCTTTTGAGGAATGCTTTGAAATGTTTTATATGTTTATTGTGGATATTAAATATGTGAAAAAGGGTAATGGTTTGACTAAAGAATGCGGTGCGCGGCATAAATGGCAAAGTGCAATGGGAAATAAAATGATTTCTCGAATCATTCTAAAATGAAGTTTGAGACTTAAAGTGAATTATTTTAATCTTTATGCTCTACTGGATAGTGGGAGTGGTAGATAAGGGTATGGTGCACTATACTAACGCATGTAGTACTGCTCATTATTGTGATATGATATTTTATTCAGTGGTGAGGCCACTGAAGCCAATGGGGAGGCCCATTGGTTAACCAGGATGGGGAGGCCCATTCCTGTGATCTGATATTGGTGGAGAGGGCCACCTATGTTACAGTGGGGAGGTCCACTGCCTTATCACTATGGTTCCCTATATACCAGTAGAGCCTGAATCAAAGACATATTATTTTTCGTTAAACTATATAATGCCAATGAGTTTGAATTATGATTTTACATTATTGAAAGCATATCACACTGAATGTATCACGATTTCTATTGGTATAAAGTTGGTTGATTGTGGATTTAATTATTTCCTTTGATTTCGAATACTTTCATATACTACTTTTATTTTTATTAGTAAAGTACCCACTGAGCGACAATGCTCAGCGAGTTGAGTTTTCTAGACTCGTAGGTTTGGAGCAGTAGATTTTGGTGATTAGCATCGAGCAGCACAACACAGCGCAGCACCTCAGAGTAGCCTTTAGTTTCCATTATGAGTTAACTAGTTGTGGCATGTATATGTATATAAGATTGAGAGTCAGTATGTGATATTGTACGTTATTGGTATGTAATAATAATAAATCTCTACTTTATTCTGGATTAGAAGTGTGAATTTTTCTTGCAGGTTGTAGTTGAGGGTATAAGGTGGATTCATTGGGAGTATATTGGAAACTTATTGTATTCACATTGGTCTGTGTAAAATATTTTCAAAAATCAGAAAAATAAGTTTTGTCGACACTTGGGATCCAAATTTCTAGGCGAACCTCTAGCAAAATTTCTGTAAAATCGGAACAAAAATTTGACTAAGTAAAATTGGTAGCAACATTTGGATAGTGTGGCGCCTCTACTCGGCTTACACATGTAGGTCGGGAAGGGGTGTTACATGTATTTGTTTGGATCATTCTTTGTTTTAAAAGTGTTTAGAGTGTTTACTTTTAGGTTTAGGTACAAAAGGATCTTTGAAGAATCAAAACAATGTAAGACAAGCAAGAAACAATCACAGTAGCTAACACACACAAGGGACACGGCCAAGCTTGTGGCCGTGTCTCTCAACACAAAAATCAAGTAGCAGACACGGGCAAGGGACACGGCCAAGACAATCTCTCCAAAAATCATCCAACACGGCCAAATTTCCTTGGACTTGGCCGTGTCTCCCAAAAATTCTTTAGTTTGGCCGTGTTTCTTCCTTAGTTTGGCCGTGTCTCTCAAGAATAAAAACCCTAAACATGGCCAAATCTCTTTTGATGGAATTAAAACACATTAAACACAACATAACCTTATTCAAATGGGTATAATCAATGTCATTAACACTTATTTTACATATACATCACAATATTCACATTAACAATACATCTGTAATATCCTCATATGTGGCTTAGAAGTTTTGATTATGTTGTTGTTGTTGTTGTTGTTGTTGTTGTTGTTGTTGTTGTTGTTATTGTTTAATTGAATTGTATGCATATGATGGGATAAGAAAAGAATTGGGATGAGAATGCTTATGCATATGTGTTTTGGAGGAAGAATTAGGGTTTAGAGATAAATGTATATGTTGTGTATATGATGATATATATAACATATAAAGTGGTCAAATGAAGAGTCAAGGTGTTGGTTAAGTGGAAGAAGATATTTTTTGGTTGTTAATGAAATTACATATAAGGACTTATATGAGACAAAGGTTAGTTATATGATTGAGGGTGTTTTAGTAATTGCTTGGATAAGAACACTTGGTAGAGATTAAAAGCAAAAGTTGACTTTGTATCTTGATCATTGTCTTCTTTCTTCATGAAGTGGCCGGCTCTCCATTAGCAAAAGGAAAAGAGAAGTGTTCTTGAGGCAAGAAGCAAGTTGATGAAGTAATCCAAGGTTTTGACAAAGGATTTGTGGAATTTCTTCTTTTCAAGTAAGTATTTTCTTGTTTTCTTTACTTATTTAGAAGTTGTGTTGGAAGTAAAGTAGGGTTTGATGATTTTGTGATTTGGTAGATTTGAGATGTGTTTGGTTGTGCTTTCAAATGTTAAATTGATTTTAAGTTATGAGTTTGATTGAAGGTTGTTGTTGGAAATGATGGTTGTTGATTTGGATGAAGGGAGAAGGATGTTGGATTCTAGGGTTTTGTGGTGCATATGTGTTTAATTGTGATATTAATGTGTGATGAAGTGGTTTTTGTGATGAATATGTGTTTAGAACATTGATTATGTTCATGTGAAATATGTTATATGATGAATATTGTGTTTGAGTGTAATTGAGAAAGGGTTGGTTTTAGTTAAGGTTTTGTGATTTGGTGACACGGCCAAAATCAATTCTAGGGGAGTGGGCGTGTCCCTTAGGAGAGTGGGCGTGTCAATTATTTGGATTGGCTACTGTCTCTTTTGGTTTTAAGGACACGGGCGTGTCCATCAAAAGTGTTGGGCGTGTCATTTATTTGAGGAAGCTACTGCCTCTTTTCTTTTTAAGGACACGGGCGTGTCACTCAAGATGGTTGGGCGTGTCTATCAAGTGAGTTGGGCGTGCCTTTCAAATAATTTGAACCTTGTTTGATTTCTTGGTTCTCTTTGCATGGTTTAAATTCTTCAAAAGTTCCATTGTTCCTAAACTTAAACATAAACATTATAAACATGTTTCAAACACAAGAATGATCTAATCAAATGAATGTGGATGGTCCTAAAGCTATGAATCATGTCAATTGTGTTTTGCCCTAATTGCATTGTTGAGAATTAACAATGTTATGTTATGCACTTTGAATGGCAATGTGTTTCATGATTAATATGGAATGAAATGTTGATATTTATGAATGGTGCTATGTGAGATAAATATACACTTGAATAATGAAGTGTTATATTGTGAAATGAAATGTGAAGCCATTGTTATTGGCTAAGGTGATTTAATGGAGATAAATGAGGCATGTTTGCCTAAATGATAATGAGAATTGAGAATGAAAACTAAATGGATTGTGTGGCTAATGTGTTATTCCATTTTCAGAGTTTGTTGTTGGTGGCATGCCTAATAATAGTAACAATCTCTTGAAGTTAGGTTGGATTGAATCCTTGAAGCCTAATTGAGATGTTACAACCCTTGAAGCTAGGTTGGGTTAGTTCTTGAAGCCAAGTTGGGTTGATGCTTAGCATGCTTTGCTCCCCTTGAAGCTTGGTTGAACTTAATCCTTGAAGCCTAGTTGGGTATATGATATTGATATTGATAAATGTGATAACAAAACCAAAGCATTAACTCTGAAAATTGAATGGCATATTAGTGTGTCTTGGGCCCATGCTTGTCTTTGCTTAGTGTTGTTCATGGATGATTAAATGATTAATTAATAAAATATATGCAAAGATGTTGAATTCTGAAATACATATATGTATGTTAGGTTATGAAATGTAAAAGTATGTTGTTAGCTTTGCATTTATGTTGTTACATGTATGGTAAATTAGAATTGGCATTGTATAGCATTTAAGCATGTCTATTGCATGTTTTATCTTACTAAGCCCTTGGCTTAGCGCGATAGTGTTTAATCGCGCAGGTGATAGAACTGTTAGAATCGAACCCGAGAGCTCTTCGAGACCGAGTGAGAGTAGACATTGAAGAGTTGATTTTGGAAGCTTAAAGATCAGAGCTGACTTGCCAATCATGTATAAATCTTTTATATTGTGTAAAGTTTTGTTGATAATGTAAATATATGTATAATAGTAAATATGTAATCAAATGTTTTCATATATATACATATTTTATAACTTCCGCTGTGTAATATATAAATGTATATATATATATATATAACTAATATGTTTTGTTTTATAAGTAAATGATCTATTCTGTTAATAAGATATAATGATATGGTTATGTTATCAAGTTTTAAAATGTTTTGAATGTTAAGGAAACCGTAGCATCCTTATGTTTGGTGCCCTTATGCTACATTGTTGTGGTTGTAGTGTGTGTGCATTGGATATGGGGGTGTTACAATTGTTTTGGTATCAGAGCCTAGGTTTGAGATTCTCAGCCTAGGAAAAATGTAATAAAAAGAATATTTTTACTTAAAAAGTGAGTTTTGAATGACATATACGTTTGAGATTGGCAGTCCCTGATCTTTAATAAGATGTAATCTGTTGTGTTTGCAGTATTAGGTGTTGATGGATCCTCACTCAAGACAGTCAATTGAGGGTAGTGCCGAGAGCATTGCTCCTGCCGAGGGAGCTAGGGTTGATAGTGTTGAGGAGGCACCTGCTTCGGTGTCGGGTAGACCAGCTGGAGAGGAGGTTCCGCCAGCCTGGTTTAGACATATGATGGAAGTAATGAGACAAGCACCAGTACAGCCACCTCCACCACCCCAGCCTCAGGTTCAGATGAGACAGTATGATAAATTGAGGAAGTTTGGGGCAGAAGATTTTATGGGAACCACTGATCCAGCAGTGGCTGAGCAATGGTTAGGCAAAGTGCAGAGAATCTTTATTCAGTTACAAGCCACCCCTGAGGAAAAGTTTGATTATGCCAGGTCATTACTGCAGAAGGACGCATATGACTGGTGGAAGACAGTGCCACACTCTATGGATGATCCTCCAACACTGTCTTACACTGATTTTCTGCGGGAATTTGAGTTGAAATATACTCCTAGGGAGTATAAGGACATGAAAAAAATGGAGTTCTTGAGCTTGAAGCAAGACAGCAAGACTGTTACTGAGTATGAAGTTGAGTTTATTCGATTGAGTCAGTATGCTGGGGGTATCATTGCTGATGAGATTGATCGATGTCGGCGATTTGAGGAGGGATTGAGGCCCTCAATTATATGTCATGTGGCTGGCTCCAGGTATCAGGATTTCTCCCAGCTAGTTGCAGCAGCTAGGAGTGTAGAGAGAGCTCAGGCCATAGTTTCAGCTGCTTCTGAAGAGGAGGTTAGAGTGAGAAGGCCCCAGTTCGAGGCAGGGTCTTCTTCTGCGAAGAGGGGTAGAGGAAGTTTTGTTCCTCGGAGTAGTAGGAGCCAGAGACCAGCAGGTAGGTCAGTGCAGTTCCAGAGGCAGAGATTTAGACCTGTAGCTTCAGTGGCGAGTGCTCCAACCCCGATGATTCGGAGATCCACTCTTCCCATCTGCATCCATTGTGGGAGGCCACATGGTGGTCCTTGTTGGAAGGCTGGTGTTGTAGGGGTATGCTTCAGGTGTGGATCACCAGACCATTTTGTGAGAGATTGCCCTGAGAGGCAAGAGCAGATGCCAGTTGATTCTGCTGCTTCTCGAGCTAGTGTGAGAGGAGGTAGAGGAGGCAGAGGTGTCAGCCGAGGAGGTAGGCCAGGGTTCAGTTCTAGAGGAGGTGCTGCATCCAGAGAGGGTAGACCAGAGGAGGTTGGTTCTTCCCAGAGGATGTATGTTATGCAGAGGCAGCCAGATGCATCGGCAGTAATAGCTGGTACTTTCTCTTTATTTAATACTCCAGTACTTGCTTTGATTGATCCGGGTTCCACGCATTCATATGTTAGTGTATCTGTCTTGCCTGTATCTGATGTGCATGCTGAGTCCCTAGGATTTGATGTGTTGGTGACAAATCCGTTAGGGCATAGTGTGGTTGTGAGTAAGGTGCACCGGGATAGTGTAGTGAGGGTGCAGGGTGAGGAGTTCTTTGGAGATTTGATTGAGATGCCATTTAAGGAATATGATGTGATCTTAGGTATGGATTGGCTATCTCGACATGGAGCTGTGGTGGATTGTAAAAAGAAAATTGTTTCATTGAGAACCGTTGATGGTAAAGAAGTGCTAGTATCTAATGAGCAGGAACAGCTAGCCTCCTTATTTGTTTCAGCTGTTGCAGCCAGGAGGTTGATTAGAAAGGGGTGTGAAGCCTATCTTGCTCATGTGGTGGATACTAGAGAGAAGGGTTTTCCCATTGATAGCATTGCCACAGTTGCTGAGTTCCCTGATGTGTTTCCAGAGGAGTTGCCTGGATTGCCTCCAGAGAGAGAGGTGGAGTTTGGTATTGAATTGTTACCTGGTACCACTCCTATCTCTATTACTCCATATAGAATGGCACCAGCAGAGTTGAGGGAGTTAAAAGTGCAATTACAGGAGTTGTTGGACAAAGGATTTATTCGCCCCAGTGTTTCTCCTTGGGGAGCTCCTGTGCTATTTGTGAAGAAGAAAGATGGTACTATGAGGTTATGTATCGATTATAGGCAATTGAACAAAGTGACCATTAAGAATAAATATCCTTTGCCTAGAATCGATGATCTCTTTGATCAGTTGAAGGGTGCAGCTGTGTTTTCCAAAATTGATCTGAGATCTGGGTACCATCAGCTGAGAGTCAGAGTTGAAGATGTTCCGAAGACAGCTTTCAGGACCAGGTATGGGCACTATGAATTTTTAGTTATGCCTTTTGGTCTGACGAATGCACCTGCAGCTTTTATGGATTTGATGAATAGGGTGTTTAGGCCCTATCTGGATCAGTTTGTTGTGGTCTTCATCGATGACATTCTAGTGTATTCGCGGAATGAAGAGGAACATGATATGCATCTGCGGATTATGTTGCAGATTTTGAGAGAGAAGCAGTTATTTGCCAATTTGTCGAAGTGTGAGTTCTGGTTGGATCAAGTAGCTTTTCTCGGACATATTGTTTCAGCAGAAGGCATTAGAGTTGATCCAAGTAAAGTTGAAGCTATTCTGAATTGGAGTCCACCCAAGTCTGTGACAGAGATTAGAAGTTTTCTGGGTTTGGCAGGCTATTACCGGCGGTTTGTAAAAGGGTTTTCTTTAATAGCTACTCCACTCACCAGATTGCTTCGTAAGGGAGTGAGATTTGTGTGGACGGATCAGTGTCAGGCTAGCTTTGAGCAGTTGAGAGAAATGTTGACTCAAGCGCCTGTTTTAACTTTACCTGTTGAAGGCAAACCATATGTGATCTACAGTGATGCTTCACATAGAGGTTTGGGATGTGTATTGATGCAGGAAGGAAGAGTTATAGCTTATGCATCTCGACAGTTGAAACCGCATGAGCTTAATTATCCTACCCATGATTTGGAATTGGCAGCCATTGTGTTTGCATTGAAGATTTGGCGCCACTATTTGTTTGGAGAGAAATGTTTCATCTACACTGATCACAAGAGTTTGAAGTATTTGGGTGTCCAGAAAGAACTCAATCTTCGTCAGAGGAGATGGTTAGAATTGATTAAAGACTACGACTGCTTAATTGACTATCATCCAGGTAAAGCAAATGTTGTTGCTGATGCTTTGAGTCGGAAGTCTTTAGCTGGTTTAACAGTTTACTCGCTCTCGTTGCTTGTTGAGTTGAGAGCATTGCATGCCAGTTTTGTACCTTGTGATGATGGTGCATTGTTGGCACAGTTGCAATTGAAGCCAGTTTTGTTAGATCAGATCAAAGAGGCTCAGTTAGTTGATATGAAGATTCAGAAGATTATTTCAGATTGTAAGATTGGGAAGACTAGAGATTTTGTTGTGAGAGATGATGGGAGTCTCTGGTTTAAGAACCGATTGTGTGTACCCGATGATGCTGATTTGAAAAGGGTTATTTTGGAAGAAGCTCATCAGTCAGTGTTTGCTATGCATCCGGGTAATACGAAGATGTATAATGATTTGAGACAACATTATTGGTGGATTGGGTTGAAGAGAGACATTGCAGATTTTGTGTCGAAATGTCTCACTTGTCAGAAAGTTAAAGCAGAGCATCAAGTTCCAACCGGGTTGCTTCAACCGTTGTCAGTGCCTGAATGGAAGTGGGAAAGAGTGACAATGGACTTTGTGTCTGGTTTGCCGTTGACACAAAGAAGACATGATGCCATTTGGGTGATTGTGGATAGATTGACTAAGACAGCTCATTTCCTTCCGGTGCGGATGGATTACTCTTTGGAGAGATTGGCTGAGCTGTATATCCAGGAGATTGTGAAACTGCATGGTGTTCCAACTTCTTTAGTGTCTGATCGAGATCCCAGGTTTACTTCAAGGTTTTGGAAGAGTTTGCATTATGCTATGGGTTCTCGACTGCACTTCAGTACTGCTTTTCATCCACAGACGGATGGACAGTCAGAGAGGGTGATACAGATTCTTGAAGACATGTTGAGAAGCTGTGTCATCGATTTCTCTGG
Organism: Garcia nutans; assembly: GCA_947685225.1. Lineage (NCBI taxonomy): Eukaryota > Viridiplantae > Streptophyta > Magnoliopsida > Malpighiales > Euphorbiaceae > Garcia > Garcia nutans. The sequence goes on from CANTUV010000024.1 coordinate 58,059,472, forward strand.
AAGTTGGGATAGATTTTTACCTCTTGTGGAGTTTGCTTACAACAACAGTCACCAATCCAGCATTGGTATGGCACCATTTGAAGCATTGTATGGCAGACGGTGTAGGACACCTCTTTGTTGGAATGAGCTTGGAGATAATAAGTTGGTTGGTCCTGATTTGATTCAAGAAACTGAAGAGAAAGTAAAATTGATTCGAGGCAGGTTAAAAGCAGCTTCTGACCGACAGAAGTCTTATGCAGATCTGAAAAGGAGAGACATTCAGTTTGATGTAGGAGATAAGGTATTTTTGAAAGTGTCTCCTTGGAAAAAGATTTTGAGGTTCGGTCGGAAAGGAAAATTGAGTCCTCGTTTCATTGGGCCGTATGAAGTGTTAGAAAGAGTTGGGTCAGTTGCTTATCGACTTGCTTTGCCACCTGAGTTGGATCGTATTCATAATGTATTCCATGTTTCTATGTTGAGGAGGTACAGGTCGGATCCATCTCATGTGTTGCCATTTGAATCAATTGAAGTGAACCCAGACTTGACTTTTGAAGAAGAACCAGTTGCTATCTTGGCACGTGATGTGAAAGATTTGAGAAACAAGAGAGTGCCATTGGTGAAGATTCTTTGGAAGAACCATGGGAAAGAAGAAGCAACTTGGGAAAATGAGCAAATGATGCGAGAGCAATATCCTCAGTTGTTTCAGAGTTAATTTCAGGTAATTTCGAGGACGAAATTTTCTTTTTAGAGGGGGAGAATTGTAATATCCTCATATGTGGCTTAGAAGTTTTGATTATGTTGTTGTTGTTGTTGTTGTTGTTGTTGTTGTTGTTGTTGTTGTTGTTATTGTTTAATTGAATTGTATGCATATGATGGGATAAGAAAAGAATTGGGATGAGAATGCTTATGCATATGTGTTTTGGAGGAAGAATTAGGGTTTAGAGATAAATGTATATGTTGTGTATATGATGATATATATAACATATAAAGTGGTCAAATGAAGAGTCAAGGTGTTGGTTAAGTGGAAGAAGATATTTTTTGGTTGTTAATGAAATTACATATAAGGACTTATATGAGACAAAGGTTAGTTATATGATTGAGGGTGTTTTAGTAATTGCTTGGATAAGAACACTTGGTGGAGATTAAAAGCAAAAGTTGACTTTGTATCTTGATCATTGTCTTCTTTCTTCATGAAGTGGCCGGCTCTCCATTAGCAAAAGGAAAAGAGAAGTGTTCTTGAGGCAAGAAGCAAGTTGATGAAGTAATCCAAGGTTTTGACAAAGGATTTGTGGAATTTCTTCTTTTCAAGTAAGTATTTTCTTGTTTTCTTTACTTATTTAGAAGTTGTGTTGGAAGTAAAGTAGGGTTTGATGATTTTGTGATTTGGTGGATTTGAGATGTGTTTGGTTGTGCTTTCAAATGTTAAATTGATTTTAAGTTATGAGTTTGATTGAAGGTTGTTGTTGGAAATGATGGTTGTTGATTTGGATGAAGGGAGAAGGATGTTGGATTCTAGGGTTTTGTGGTGCATATGTGTTTAATTGTGATATTAATGTGTGATGAAGTGGTTTTTGTGATGAATATGTGTTTAGAACATTGATTATGTTCATGTGAAATATGTTATATGATGAATATTGTGTTTGAGTGTAATTGAGAAAGGGTTGGTTTTAGTTAAGGTTTTGTGATTTGGTGACACGGCCAAAATCAATTCTAGGGGAGTGGGCGTGTCCCTTAGGAGAGTGGGCGTGTCAATTATTTGGATTGGCTACTGTCTCTTTTGGTTTTAAGGACACGGGCGTGTCCATCAAAAGTGTTGGGCGTGTCATTTATTTGAGGAAGCTACTGCCTCTTTTCTTTTTAAGGACACGGGCGTGTCACTCAAGATGGTTGGGCGTGTCTATCAAGTGAGTTGGGCGTGCCTTTCAAATAATTTGAACCTTGTTTGATTTCTTGGTTCTCTTTGCATGGTTTAAATTCTTCAAAAGTTCCATTGTTCCTAAACTTAAACATAAACATTATAAACATGTTTCAAACACAAGAATGATCTAATCAAATGAATGTGGATGGTCCTAAAGCTATGAATCATGTCAATTGTGTTTTGCCCTAATTGCATTGTTGAGAATTAACAATGTTATGTTATGCACTTTGAATGGCAATGTGTTTCATGATTAATATGGAATGAAATGTTGATATTTATGAATGGTGCTATGTGAGATAAATATACACTTGAATAATGAAGTGTTATATTGTGAAATGAAATGTGAAGCCATTGTTATTGGCTAAGGTGATTTAATGGAGATAAATGAGGCATGTTTGCCTAAATGATAATGAGAATTGAGAATGAAAACTAAATGGATTGTGTGGCTAATGTGTTATTCCATTTTCAGAGTTTGTTGTTGGTGGCATGCCTAATAATAGTAACAATCTCTTGAAGTTAGGTTGGATTGAATCCTTGAAGCCTAATTGAGATGTTACAACCCTTGAAGCTAGGTTGGGTTAGTTCTTGAAGCCAAGTTGGGTTGATGCTTAGCATGCTTTGCTCCCCTTGAAGCTTGGTTGAACTTAATCCTTGAAGCCTAGTTGGGTATATGATATTGATATTGATAAATGTGATAACAAAACCAAAGCATTAACTCTGAAAATTGAATGGCATATTAGTGTGTCTTGGGCCCATGCTTGTCTTTGCTTAGTGTTGTTCATGGATGATTAAATGATTAATTAATAAAATATATGCAAAGATGTTGAATTCTGAAATACATATATGTATGTTAGGTTATGAAATGTAAAAGTATGTTGTTAGCTTTGCATTTATGTTGTTACATGTATGGTAAATTAGAATTGGCATTGTATAGCATTTAAGCATGTCTATTGCATGTTTTATCTTACTAAGCCCTTGGCTTAGCGCGATAGTGTTTAATCGTGCAGGTGATAGAACTGTTAGAATCGAACCCGAGAGCTCTTCGAGACCGAGTGAGAGTAGACATTGAAGAGTTGATTTTGGAAGCTTAAAGATCAGAGCTGACTTGCCAATCATGTATAAATCTTTTATATTGTGTAAAGTTTTGTTGATAATGTAAATATATGTATAATAGTAAATATGTAATCAAATGTTTTCATATATATACATATTTTATAACTTCCGCTGTGTAATATATAAATGTATATATATATATATATAACTAATATGTTTTGTTTTATAAGTAAATGATCTATTCTGTTAATAATATATAATGATATGGTTATGTTATCAAGTTTTAAAATGTTTTGAATGTTAAGGAAACCGTAGCATCCTTATGTTTGGTGCCCTTATGCTACATTGTTGTGGTTGTAGTGTGTGTGCATTGGATATGGGGGTGTTACAACATCAACAATACATTTAATCACTTACCACTTCAAAACCCTAAAACTAACATCATTCTTATTCTTTCAATATCAACATCCACTTAACTTACCATCTTCAAACCAAAACCAACACCAATTTAACTTTGTAACTCACAATCAATTTCAACACTTATAAACACATCCCAAACACACCTAATCATAATATTAACAAATCACAACTCACTTCAAGCATAACAAAAGAAAACAAGAGAGTACTTACTTAAAATTGAGGCAATTTCACAAATCTCCAACTTAATCCTTCAATATGATTTTAGAAATCAACAAAAATCACTCTTGTTCTTTAGCTTTGGAGGGCCGGCCACCACAAGAGAAAGAGAAGAAGAAGAAAAAAAAATGAAGACAAGTCAACTTCTCTTCTTCTTTAAATCTCCACCAAGCAATTCTAACAAAGCAAAATTACTTAAATGACCTTTTCTATTTGTTCTCACTTCCTTTAAAACTCTTGCCCTCTTTAGTAATTTCACTCATCCCAAATTAAAATATCTTCTTCCCTTGACTCTCCATTTGACCAACATATATGTTATATATATTAACATATATACAACATATACATTCCATTAACACAATCATTTCCTTTGCAAAAACATATATACATTTAATTCAAATCAAACAACAATTGTATTAAAACTTCTAGGGCATACATTGGGATATTACATCAAGGGGAACAAAGCATGCTAAGTATCAACCCAACTTGGCTTCAAGAACCAAACCCAACCTAGCTTCAAGGGTTGTAACATCTCAATTTGGCTTCAAGGACTAGACCCAACCAAGCTTCAAGGGGAGTTAAGCATGCTAAACTTCAACCCAACTTGGCTTCAAGGATCAAGCCCAACCTAACTTCAAGAGATTGTTACTATAGGCATGCCACCAACAACAAAACTCTGAAAATGGAATAACACATTAGACACACAATTCATTCATTATTTAATTATCAATTTCATTCTCATTTTCTCATCATCACTTTGGTAACCATGCCTCAATTTTCTCATTGGCATCATTATCATTTTAACCAACAAACATGGCTCCATATCTCATCAATAGAGTATACATAATTGATTGCATTAGACATCATCATCATAGCCAACAACCATGGCTCCACTTGTTTCATTTGAATCATTATAGCCAATCACATTGGCTTCACATCTCATTATATCTCAATTCATCATCAATCATTCACATTATATAAAACATAACATTCATCAAATGTATTAACAATGTAATCAATTACCTAACATATGTACAATCAAATAGGTTAAGTATCAAAATCATATAAGTGTATGCAACCATGTAGTTTGTACTTACCTTAGGAACAACTTACACCAATCTACAACTTTCCTCTTCCAAAAATTCTTCACCACTTAGGTTAAGGCAAATCAACCTCTTCACAACTTAATCCAAAAGGAATAATACACATGAGATGCAAACTCTACACATGACACACTCAACAACACGGGCGTGTCCCTGACCTTGCCCTAAACTCACAAGACAGAAGCTTTGACACGCTCAGAAACACGAGCGTGTCACTGAACGTGTAATACATTCTGTCTCACAAAAACATTGACACATCCAACAACACGGGCGTGCTCATGGCCTTGTCAATCCACCAATATTACAGTAGCTATGACACGCTCAATGACATGGGCGTGTCACTGCTCGTGTCACCCATCCAAAAACACAGAACCATTGACACGCCTAAAGATCTGGTCGTGCTCATGGGCGTGTCAGGCCAAAAATACAGTTTCTGGCAACATCAACACTACATCCAACAAACCACTTTCTTTCACCATTTCCCACTTCAAACAAACTTAATTAAACACACCCAAAAACCATAATAAACTTGCAAAAACACCAAACAACTCAAAACATACATCAAACACAATTCATAATTATCACCACAAACCCAAAACACAACCACAACACTTTCTCTTTCAACAAACTTACTCTTTCCTTCAATCCAACCCCAAAATCCATAATCAATTGAACCAAACACTCTTAAACAACACAATCAAACAACACATATCAACCACACTCTTACTATCAACAATCTATCAAACTCAAACACAACTTCAATTAAAACAAAAGAAATCAAGAGAGAACTTACCAAAGTTGATGAAACTTCAAAATTCTCCAATTTAATCACTTGAATCTTTCTTCAATTTAGAGCTTGGAAATCACAACCCCTCTCTTGCTCTCTTGCTTTGAGATGCCCGGCCAAGAAAGGAAAAGAAAAGAAAAGGAAAAGAAAATGAGAAGGAAAATTCAAATACTCAATCTCTTTAAAACCTCCACCAAGTGTTTCAATATTAAAATAATCAAATTTCATCTCTTCCATCCATTTTATTTTCTTATTTTCCTTTAATTAATTAATTCATTAATAATACAAATAAATATCTTCTTTGACCGTAATTCACTTTGACTTGTGTATATGTTGTATATATTTCCATATATACAACATATACACTCTCTTCACTTCTTTTCTCTTCCTAAAGAATCATATACATTTAATCCAAATAAAACAACAATTATATCAAAACTTCTAGGGCACATTTTGGGATATTACACATTCCTAACTGGATTTGGATGCTCGATCCTAAATTGGATTGTGATACTCGATCCTAAACCTGATTGGGATACTCGATCCTAACTGGATTTGGATACTCGATCCTAGCTGGATTTGGATACTCGATCCTAAATGGATTTTGATACTCGATCCTAACTGGATTCGGATACTCGATCCTAACTTGATTCAGATACTCGATACAAAATGGATTTGGATACTCAATACTAATAGGATTTGGATACTCGATCCAAACTGGATTGGGATACTCGATCCTAACTGGATTTGGATATTCGATCCTAACTGGATTTGGATACTTGATCCTAAATTTGATTGGGATACTCGATCCTAAACTTGATTAGGATACTCGATCCTTACTGGATTTGGATACTCGATCCTAACTGGATTTGGATACTCGATCCTAAATGGATTTTGATACTCGAACCTAACTGGAATCGGATACTCGATCCTAACTTGATTCGGATACTCGATACTAACTGGATTTGGATACTCAATACTAAATGGATTTGGATACTCGATCCTAACTGGATTGGGATACTCGATTGTAACTGGATTTTAATACTCGATCCTAACTGGATTTGCATAGTCGATCCTAAATTGGATTGGGATACTTGATCCTAACTGGATTTGGATACTCGATCCTAAATTGGATTGGGATACTCGATCCTAAACTTGATAGGGATACTCGATCCTAACTGGATTTGGATACTCAATCCTATATGGATTTGGATACTCGATCCTAAATGGATTTTTATACTCGATCCTAGCTAGATTTGGATACTCGATCCTAACTTGATTCGGATACTCGATACTAACTAGATTCGGATACTCAGTACTAACTAGATTTGGATACTCGATCCTAACTGGATTTGGATACTCGATTCTAAATTGGATTGGATACTCGATCCTAACTTGATTTGGATATTCGATCTTAAACTGGATTGGGATACTCGATCTTAACTTGATTTTGATACTCAATCCTAACTAGATTTGGATACTCGATCCTAATAGGATTTGGATACTCGATCCTAACTGAATTTGTAGATTTGGATACTCGATCGTAACTGGATTTGGATACTTGATTCTACATGGATTTGGATACTCGATCCTAACTGGATTCGAATACTCGATCCTAACTTAATTCGGATACTCGATACAAATTAGATTGGGATACTCGATCCTAAATTGATTTGGATACTCGATCCTAAACTAGATTGGGGCACTCGATCATAACTGGATTTGGATACTCGATCTTAAACTTGATTGGGATACTCGATCCTAACTGGTTTTGGATGCTCCATCCTAAATTGGATTGGGGTACTCGATCCTAACAGGATTTGGATGCTCGAACCAAAACTGGATTGGGATACTCGATCCTAAATTGGATTGAGATACTCAATCCTAAATTGATTTGGATGCTTGATCCAAAACTAGATTGGGGCACTCGATCACAACTGGATTTGTATACTTGATCCTAAACTTGATTATGATACTCGATTCTAACTGGATTTAGATACTCAATCCTAACTAAATTTGGATACTCGACCTAACTAGATTTGGATACTCGATCTTAACTAGATTTTGATACTCGATCCTAAATTGGATTGGGATACTCGATCCTAACTTGATTTGGATACTCAATCCTACACTGGTTTGGGATACTCGATCCTAACTGGATTTTGATACTCGATCCTAAATTGGATTGGTATACTCGATCCTAACTGGATTTGGATACTCGATCCTAACTTGATTTGGATACTCGATCCTAACAGGATTTGGATACTTGATCCTAATAGGATTGGGATACGATCCTAACTGGATTTGGATACTTGATCCTAATAGGATTCGGATAATCGATCCTAACTGGATTTGTGGATTTGTATACTCGAACCTAACTGGATTCGGATACTCAAGACTAACTGGATTTGGATACTCGATCCCAATAGAATTCTGATACTCGATCGTAAATGGATTTGGATACTCAATCCTAATAGGATTTGGATACCCGACCCTAACTGGATTTGGATACTCAATCCTAACTGGATTTTGATACTCGATCCTAACTAGATTTGGATGCTCGATCCTAAATTGGATTGGGATACTCGATCCTAAACTTGATTGGGATACTCGATCCTAACTGGATTTGGATACTCGATCCTATCTGGATTTGGATACTCGATCCTAAATGGATTTTTATACTCGATCCTAACTGGATTTGGATACTCAATCCTAACTTGATTTGGATACTCGATCCTAACAGGATTTGGATACTTGATCCTAATAGGATTGGGATACGATCCTAACTGGATTTGGATACTTGATCCTAATAGGATTCGGATAATCGATCCTAACTGGAATTGTGGATTTGTATACTCGAACCTAACTGGATTCGGATACTCAAGACTAACTGGATTTGGATACTCGATCCCAATAGAATTCTGATACTCGATCGTAAATGGATTTGGATACTCAATCCTAATAGGATTTGGATACCCGACCCTAACTGGATTTGGATACTCAATCCTAACTGGATTTTGATACTCGATCCTAACTAGATTTGGATGCTCGATCCTAAATTGGATTGGGATACTCGATCCTAAACTTGATTGGGATACTCGATCCTAACTGGATTTGGATACTCGATCCTATCTGGATTTGGATACTCGATCCTAAATGGATTTTTATACTCGATCCTAACTGGATTTGGATACTCAATCCTAACTTGATTTAGATACTCGATACTAACTAGATTCGGATACTCAGTACTAACTAGATTTGGATACTCGATCCTAACTGGATTTGGATACTCGATTCTAAATTGGATTGGGATACTCGATCCTAAACTGGATTGGGATACTTGATCTTAACTTTATTTTGATACTCGATCCTAACTAGATTTGCATACTCGATCCTAATAGGATTTGGATACTCGATCCTAACTGAATTTGTGGATTTGGATACTCGATCCTAACTGGATTTGGATACTCGATTCTAAATGGATTTGGATACTCGATCCTAACTGGATTCTAATACTCGATCCTAACTTAATTTGGATACCCGATACAAATTGGATTAGGATACTCGATCCTAAATTGATTTGGATACTCGATCTTAAACTGGATTGGGATACTCGATCGTAACTGGTTTTGGATACTCGATCCTAAATTGGATTGGGATACTCGATCCTAAAAGGATTTGGATGCTCGATCCTACACTAGATTGGGGCACTCGATCATAACTGGATTTGGATACTTGATCCTAAACTGGATTGTGATACTCGATCCTAACTAGATTTAGATACTCAATCCTAACTAAATTTGGATACTCGACCTAACCAGATTTGGATACTCGATCTTAACTAGATTTTGATACTCGATCCTAAATTGGATTGGGATAGTCGATCCTAACTTGATTTGGATACTCAATCCTACACTGGTTTGGGATACTCGATCCTAACTGGATTTTGATACTCGAACCTAAATTCGATTGGGATACTCGATCCTAACTGGATTTGGATACTCGATCCTAACTGGATTTGGATACTCGATCCCAAATGGATTTTGATACTCGATCCTAACTGGATTTAGATACTCGCACCTAAATTGGATTGGAATATTCGATCCTAACTGGATTTTTAAACTCGATCCTAACTGGATCTGGATACTCGATCCTAACTGGATTTGGACACTAGATCCTAACTGGATTGGGATACTCGATCCTAACTGGATTTGGATACTCGATCCTAACTAGATTTGGATACTTGATCTTAAATTTGATATGGGATACTCGATCCTAAACTGGATTGGGATACTCTGTAATATCCCAAGGTATGCCCTAAAAGTTTTGGAGTTATTGTTGTATTTGGATTTAATGTATATGTATTTATGGGAAATATAACTACAATATAAAAGTCATATACATATACATCACATATACATGGGATATAAATTGGGATAGGAAAAGTGAGTTATATATATATATAATTAATTATAATAATGATGATAAGGGCAAAAAGAAAAAGATGAAGAAAGTCAAAAGGGATGGTGTGTGGTGGAGATTTAATTATATTATATTATTATTATTATTATTATTATTGTTATTATTATTATTATTATTATTATTATTATATATATTTGTGATAAGAACGAAGAAAGAGGAAAATTCATTCATTCTTTCTTCTTCTTCTTCTTCTTTGTGAGAGAGAGAGAGAGAGAGATGTGATTTTGTTGTTTTTCACATCAAATTTCTTAAGGATTTTAAGAGTATTGAAGATGGAGATGAAGATTTGGCAACATATTCAAGTAAGTACTCATTTCTTGAGTTGATTTTATTGATTATATATAGATATATAAGTCTTTATCTTCTTGTCTTGATTTCTTTTGATTGAGGTTAGGTTTGATATGGTTGGTGTGGAATATGATGATAATGAAAGATTGAAGTATGTGACTGTGTTGAATTGATATTTAAGTGATGATAAGTTGGGGTATTTGTGAGGAAAATGATGAAATGTTAAGTTAGGGTTTAGTATAAATGAATTTTGAAGTGTTTGGTCTTTAAATCATTGGAGGACACGGCCAAGTTATGAGAGACACGGCCAAGTTAGAGGAAACTTGGCCGAGTTGGATGATTTTTGGAGAGGACACGGCCGTGTCTCTTGCCCATGTTCACCACTGCCTGATTTTTGTTGAGAGACACGGCCATGTCCTTTGCCCGTGTTTGCCTCAGTTTGATTTGGTGTTGAGAGACACGACCACAAGCTTGGCTGTGTCCCTTGAGTGTGTTGGTTAATGATAATTATTCTTGAATATTCTTACATTGTTTGATCCTCCAAAGGTCTTGTTGTATCTACATTTTAAATATACTTAAAACAAAGATGGCCTAAACAAATGTATATTGAGGATTCTAAATCTAAAAATAAGGTAAGTTATATATATGTACATCAATGATGATACATATGATACTATATGAACAATGTTATGTTTTATGCATTGTGAACCTTGTAAATTGTAATGTGTTATATGAATAAGGTATTTTGTAATGTGAAGGATATGATGAGGTAATTGATTATGTATATTTCAATAATGAGATGTAAAACCAATGTGTTTGGTGATGATGATGCATATGATATTATATAAACAATGTTAGGTTATATGCATTGTGAATCTTGTGAATTGTAATGTGTTATATGAACAAGGTATTTTATGATGTGAAGGATATGATGAGGTAATTGATTATGTATAATTGAATAATGAAATATTATAGTATGATTTGAGACATGATATAATGTGAAGCCATTGTGATTGGCTATGATGATTCAAATGTGATGTGAAGCCATTGTGATTGGCTATGATGATTCAAATGAGATGTGAAACCATTGTGATTGGCTATGATGATTCAAATGAGATGTCAAGCCATTGTTATTGGTTATGATAACTTAATTGAGAATGAAATTGATAAATGAATTGTGTAGCTAATGTGTTATTCCATTTTCAGAGTTTGTTGTTGGTGGCATGCCTAATATGAGTAACAATCTCTTAAAGTTAGGTTGGGCTTGATCCTTGAAGCCAAGTTGGGTTGAAGTTTAACATGTTTTACTCCCCTTGAAGCTTGGTTGGGTCTAGTCCTTGAAGCCTGATTGAGATGTTACAACCCTTGAAGCTAGGTTGGATTGGTTCTTGAAGCCAAGTTGGGTTGATACTTAGCATGCTTTGTTCCCCTTGAAGCTTGGTTGAACCTAAATCCTTGAAGCCTAGTTGGGATAATGATAAATGTGATGATTAAGCCAAAGCATTAACTCTGAAAGTTGAATGGCATATTAGTATCTTTTGGGCCCGAGTCTGTCTTTGTTGTTAATGAGATATACAAATGTTGAAATAAGTGAGTAATGAATCTATGGTTGCCTTTGTTGGATATGTAATTTATGATTGATGAATTGTAAATAAAGTAATGTTATGAAGTATGATATGTAATATGTGTATTGATACATTGATTGTGATTCATGAAGGTTGAATATTGGATAATGATTAATTTGAATGGTGTAATGAGATGTTGAGAAATGAGTTCATGAAAATTTAATACGATGTGTAAAATGTGTGTGAGTGTGGAACTTGGGAGAATTGTTTTCACGAAGGTTTGGATCAGTCATTGAATGATGATTTGTTGAAATGATGTATATGTATAGGTATATGAAATAGAAATGGTAAGTATTGTTTTGTGAGTGTTCTATGTAAATATGTGTATAATTTATGAGATTAGTGGGGATATATGAAGAATGCATTGAGAAAGGAAAATGAGATAAGAGAACAATAAAACATGATGCTAAAAATATGAGGTATGATTCTTTTTTAAAGTATATTTTAATATTTATTTGTACTACTAAGCTCTCGGGCTTAGTGCGGTTGTGTAATCGCGCAGGTGATTATGCGGTTGATCTGGAAGTCCAGCTGTTATGCCACGAGTAAGGTAAGAGTGTTTCGAGACCAACTAGAAGGTGATGCATACATTTTGCGAATTTAATTATGTTGTATTTTTTATAAGAATATATAATAATATGTATAGATGAAGTTTTGGTAAATAAGAATAATGATTTTTTTGTAAATGTTCTTTAAACTAATGTAATATTGCTTCAACTCGGATAAATGTTTTTAAATTGAAACTAGAAGTGACATTCTTATACTTTATATACGTATTGTATGTATACCAGGTATATGTATAGTACTTATATAGGGTATGGGGGTGTTACAATTATTTTGGTATCAGAGCTTAGGTTCGAGATTCTCGGCCTAAGTGAAATTAAAAAGAAAATTTTTGAAGAGTTTAAATAGAATTAAAAAGAAGAGTTTTAAAATGCAATTGGTAATACATGCATATGCATTCACACATAGGTTGGTCTCGAACGTGGCATTATGTGATTTGTGATGTATCCAAATTACATGAGATAGATGATAGTGTGTAAATGAGGTTTTATATGAAAGCAAATTTTGAAATGTTGATAATTGAGAGGTGATTGTGATGTAAAGAAATGATATGGAATTTATCAGTAAAAAGTTTGATTATTGATATGTGTTTGACATATAAAAAAATGGCTAGAAGAATAAAGTTGGAAATGAGTTAAAAAAAATAAAGATTAAAATATGTAATCTTTCCTCCAATATTTGAATCTCTTTCCAATAAACTTTTTGTTTGGATTTCTAAAAAAAGGAAATATTGTTGGATGGGTAATATGAAAAGATATGTTATTTAAATGAAAAAAATAATAATAATACGGTGAAATATTGAATGAATTAATTGGTATAAATTAAGTGTGATAATTTAAGGTGTGGATATGTAAAGTTAAGGTTTTGTTTAAAAGAGAAAGAAATGATGTTGGTTAAGTACGGAGATATATTGGTGTTGTTTGTATTGTTATTTCAATGCAAACATGGTGATTTCAATGTTAGAAATGTGATATGTTTGAATATTGTGAAAGCTCATGTTAATGGTGGTAATATGTAACATTTAGATTTTTGGAATGAGCTTAATAATTATGAAACATATATGTTTTGATGTTGCTTTGTGGTTTATACATATAAGATGTTTTAAAGTTGATATTAAGAGAATGAGATGAATAAATTGAAGTGTAAGTAAATTAGTAAGTTGAAAATTTATAGTTTTAATGGAATGTGGATAAAGATCATATAAATATTGATAGTTTAATGTATTTAATACATGAGATATATGAAATGAATAGTAGTGCACATGAAAGTATTATGAATTGGGGGATGAGATTGATAGTAGGAAAATTTGGTTTGAAAAAAAAAATTTAACAAATGGAAATGAGCTACTTTAAGTAATTTGATTGGAAAGGATGAAAATGAATATGAAAGATATGTTAAAGGTATTTAAAAACAAATGTGAGAGAGATATCACATTGGAAATGTGATTAAGCTTTTTGTGAAATAATATTATAAGTAGAGTGTATATATTTATTGAAGTTAATGAATAACTTAAGTTATGTTAAAAGAATGAGAATGATAATAGTCAAAGGAATGTGATAAATATTAAATTTGTATAAACTATATGCAAAAGAGAAATTTAATAAATTGCATAATTATGTGTATATAATATGTTTATTATTTTATACCATTGCATGTTTAATGGTATTAGAAATGAGAATGGACTTGGGTAATATTGAACAGTGAAATTGTTATGGCAATAACTAAATGAAGCTATCATAAGATGTTTTGGAACTTAAATTATTTGTGTGTGGAAATGTTTTATGTATAAGTGTATAATAAGAAATTGTAAGGAAAGAATAATGTATTTAAAAATTTTTAGAAGAGATGGATTGGATATGGAGCAATGAATGAAATTTGTGTAAGATTTGTATCTGATGGAAGGTTGGGCATAGAAAATGTTAAAGATAATATTATTGAATATGAGTTAGGTTAATAATGATCAAATAATCAAAAGCAAACTGTTTTGAGATGGAATTAAAAGGTGTTAACTTTTGGTGTAATAAAAGTTTGGAGAATATATACAATTTTTGTGATTCAATCTAGCATTATAATCGTAAAGGCTGGAATCGAATAATAGAAGAACAATATTGATTTTCAAACCCCAAGTGTGATTGTTTATATATCATGGTCATATGATTTGATTAGTGTGATTAATTGGTTAGTTTTAATATCTTCAGATTTAGAGCTGAGATGATATAACTGTAGTACAGTTTTGGTGAGATTGATAACTATGTTTCTAGAAACATGGTTAAAAGATATGATTGAAGCATGTCTAGATGATATGATTGAATAATGAGATGTTTAATATAGTTGGTGATATATGTGTATACTATTTTGATGTGATGAGAAACCATAATTGTTGGCAATGATGTTGGAAATGAATTATAATGGAGGTAGAGTACCAAATTGATTATGAGAAATGAATTATGAAAAGATAAATGAACGGACTTATCTGCCTCCTGCGGAACCATGCGGACCCATTGTGTTGGGCAACCGAACTTGGACTACCGACCTGGTTGGGGGAAAGTTCGTTTATGAAGCCATAGTTGTTGGCTATATTGATAAACTTTGAATGAGTATGAGAGATGATGATATTATTATTGAGATAATAAAATGTATATTTATAAACATGATTCTTGTTGAATGAATATATGAATCTGAAAAGATTAGAATTTGAATATAAGTTTGACCTAATGGAATTAGGTTATATATATATTTATATACATATATGGTGAAATCCAATGATAAATTTCGATAAGTTAATTGTTGGTTTGAATCAAATAAGGTTGAGATGTTAGTATATTGTGTTATATAGATCGATTGATCTAGATTTCGCTAAAGTTGCAAGTCAATATTGAGATTTAATACGTACAATTGTATTGGGAGTGTAAAATTTAAATGGTAATGTGTATGATGTAATATTCTGGCTTATGAATGAACATAAATAAATTGAATTATATCAATGGTACTGGATGAGAAAAAGGGAAATGTTGTTTACCTATTAAGTAAGTTTAAAAGTATGGTATTAATATTTATATTAAGTGAGAAGCAAGTTAAAGGAAGTAAGGATATTGTTATCAATTGAGGTTTGATAAATGATTATTTTGAAAGTGATTGTAAGAACGGAATAATCAATGCTAAGATATTATTTAATGACTTTTGAGGTTAAAGATAAGAGAATGTCTATATAGAGATAAAGTGATAATCTGACTCTAATATAAAGATAAAATTCATTGGAAATGTAATGAGTTATCTTGATTGCTTTGTTGAGAAAGTAATAAGATATATATATATACCTATACAATGATGAATTATGAATTTCAGAGAAGATGATTATCTCTAAGGGGGAGAGTAGAAGTTATGTGATTTGATGAAATCATAATGTAAGAATACGATTAATATTATATGAAATTAAGATGGTGTTTTGTTAAGAATGAATTGTTATTACACTGGATAATTTCGAGGACGAAATTATATAAGGGGGAGAGAATTGTAATATCCCAAGGTATGCCCTAAAAGTTTTGGAGTTATTGTTGTATTTGGATTTAATGTATATGTATTTATGGGAAATATAACTACAATATAAAAGACATATACATATACATCACATATACATGGGATATAAATTGGGATAGGAAAAGTGAGTTATATATATATAATTAATTATAATAATGATGATAAGGGCAAAAAGAAAAAGATGAAGAAAGTCAAAAGGGATGGTGTGTGGTGGAGATTTAATTGTATTATATTATTATTATTATTGTTATTATTATTATTATTATTATATATATATATTTGTGATAAGAACGAAGAAAGAGGAAAATTCATTCTTTCTTTCTTCTTCTTCTTCTTCTTCTTCTTCTTCTTCTTCTTCGTGAGAGAGAGAGAGAGAGAGATGTGATTTTGTTGTTTTTCACATCAAATTTCTTAAGGATTTTAAGAGTATTGAAGATGAAGATGAAGATTTGGCAACATATTCAAGTAAGTACTCATTTCTTGAGTTGATTTTATTGATTATATATAGATATATAAGTCTTTATCTTCTTGTCTTGATTTCTTTTGATTGAGGTTAGGTTTGATATGGTTGGTGTGGAATATGATGATAATGAAAGATTGAAGTATGTGAATGTGTTGAATTGATATTTAAGTGATGATAAGTTGGGGTATTTGTGAGGAAATTGATGAAATGTTAAGTTAGGGTTTAGTATAAATGAATTTTGAAGTGTTTGGTCTTCAAATCATTGGAGGACACGGCCAAGTTATGAGAGACACGGCCAAGTTAGAGGAAACTTGGATGTGTTGGATGATTTTTGGAGAGGACACGGCCGTGTCCCTTGCCCATGTTCACCACTGCCTGATTTTTGTTGAGAGACACGGACATGTCCTTTGCCCGTGTTTGCCTCGGTTTGATTTGGTGTTGAGAGACACGGCCATAAGCTTGGCCGTGTCCCTTGAGTGTGTTGGTTAATGATAATTATTCTTGAATATTCTTACATTGTTGGATCCTCCAAAGGTCTTGTTGTATCGACATTTTAAATATACTTAAAACAAAGATGACCTAAACAAATGTATATTGAGGATTCTAAATCTAAGAATAAGGTAAGTTATATATATGTACATCAATGATGATACATATGATACTATATGAACAATGTTATGTTTTATGCATTGTGAACCTTGTAAATTGTAATGTGTTATATGAATAAGGTATTTTGTAATGTGAAGGATATGATGAGGTAATTGATTATGTATATTTCAATAATGAGATGTAAAACCAATGTGTTTGGTGATAATGATGCATATGATATTATATAAACAATGTTAGGTTATATGCATTGTGAATCCTGTGAATTGCAATGTGTTATATGAACAAGGTATTTTATGATGTGAAGGATATGATGAGGTAATTGGTTATGTATAATTGAATAATGAAATATTATAGTATGATTTGAGACATGATATAATGTGAAGCCATTGTGATTGGATATGATGATTCAAATGTGATGTGAAGCCATTGTGATTGGCTATGATGATTCAAATGAGATGTGAAGCCATTGTGATTGGCTATGATGATTCAATTGAGATGTGAAGCCATTGTTATTGGTTATGATAACTTAATTGAGAATGAAATTGATAAATGAATTGTGTAGCTAATGTGTTATTCCATTTTCAGAGTTTGTTGTTGGTGGCATGCCTAATATGAGTAACAATCTCTTAAAGTTAGGTTGGGCTTGATCCTTGAAGCCAAGTTGGGTTGAAGTTTAACATGTTTTACTCCCCTTGAAGCTTGGTTGGGTCTAGTCCTTGAAGCCTGATTGAGATGTTACAACCCTTGAAGCTAGGTTGGATTGGTTCTTGAAGCCAAGTTGGGTTGATACTTAGCATGCTTTGTTCCCCTTGAAGCTTGGTTGAACCTAAATCCTTGAAGCCTAGTTGGGATAATGATAAATGTGATTATTAAGCCAAAGCATTAACTCTGAAAGTTGAATGGCATATTAGTATCTTTTGGGCCCGAGTCTGTCTTTGTTGTTAATGAGATATACAAATGTTGAAATAAGTGAGTAATGAGATCTATGGTTGCCTTTGTTGGATATGTAATTTATGATTGATGAATTGTAAATAAAGTAATGTTATGAAGTATGATATGTAATATGTGTATTGATACATTGATTGTGATTCATGAAGGTTGAATATTGGATAATGATTAATTTGAATGGTGTAATGAGATGTTGAGAAATGAGTTCATGAAAATATAATACGATGTGTAAAATGTGTGTGAGTGTGGAACTTGGGAGAATTGTTTTCACGAATGTTTGGATCAGTCATTGAATGATGATTTGTTGAAATGATGTATATGTATAGGTATATGAAATAGAAATGGTAAGTATTGTTTTGTGAGTGTTCTATGTAAATATGTGTAAAATTTATGAGATTAGTGGGGATATATGAAGAATGCATTGAGAAAGGAAAATGAGATAAGAGAACAATAAAACATGATGCTAAAAATATGAGGTATGATTCTTTTGTAAAGTATATTTTAATATTTATTTGTACTACTAAGCTCTCGGGCTTAGCGCGGTTGTGTAATCGCGCAGGTGATTATGCGGTTGATCTGGAAGTCCAGCTGTTATGCCACGAGTAGGGTAAGATTGTTTCGAGACCAACTAGAAGGTGATGCATACATTTTGCGAATTTAATTATGTTGTATTTTTTATAAGATATATAATAATATGTACAGATGAAGTTTTGGTAAATAAGAATAATGATTTTTTTGTAAATGTTCTTTAAACTAATGTAATATTGCTTGAACTCAGATAAATGTTTTTAAATTGAAACTAGAAGTGACATTCTTATACTTTATATACGTATTGTTTGTATACCAGGTATATGTATAGTACTTATATAGGGTATGGGGGTGTTACAATTATTTTGGTATCAGAGCTTAGGTTCGAGATTCTCGGCCTAAGTGAAATTAAAAAGAAAATTTTTGAAGAGTTTAAATAGAATTAAAAAGAAGAGTTTTGAAATGCAATTGGTAATACATGCATATGCATTCACACATAGGTTGGTCACGAACGTGGCATTATGTGATTTGCTGTAATATCCCAAAATATACTCTAAAAGTTTTGGAGTTATTGTGTATTTAGATTTAATGTATATGTATATATGGAAATATATAAATACAATATAAAAGACATATACATATATATCACATATACATGGGATATAAAGTGGTGTAGGAAAGTGAGTTATATATATATTTGTAGAATTAAATAATAATAATAATAGTGATAATGAGGACAAAAAGAAAGTCAAAGGTTGGGAGATGTGTGTGGTGGAGATTTATTATTGTTATTATTATTATTATTATTATTATTGTTGTTGTTGTTGTTATTATTATTATTATTATTATTATTATTATTATATATGTGTTTGGGATAAGAACGAAGAAAGAGAAAGTCTTTCTTTCTTTCTTTCTTTCTTTCTTCTTCTTCGTCTTCTTCTTTTCTGTTTGGACGAGAGAGAGAGAGAGAGAGAGAGAGAGAGAGAGAGAGAGAGAGAGAGAAGCTAGAGAGAGAGAGAGAGGTGATTTTGCTTCTATTTGCACCAAAGATTAAAGGATATCAAGTGATTTGCTAGTGGATATTGAAGAGTTGACTAAGAATCCAAGTAAGTGCCTCTTTCTTTAAATTGATTTCTATGGATTTAATTGGGTTTTGATATGAGTAAGGTGTGAAGTTAAGTTGAGAAGTTAAATTGTTGTTGATTTTGGAAGTGTTGGAGTTGAGATTGTTTTAGGATTTTGAAGTGATAAATGATGTTTGACTTGAGTTTGCTTGATTATTTTCATAGATTTTCATGTTGATTGTGTTTGTTGGAGTTGTAAGTCAAAAATATGTGAATTTGGGTGAAGGCAGGAGCATTCTGGATGCCACGCCCGTGGCCTTGGTTGGCCATGGTCGTGGCCATTTAGAGCCATGGCCGTGGGGAAGTGGAGCTAGGAAGGCAGAATTACTCTAGATCCCACGCCCGTGGGGTTGGTGGTGGCCACGGCCGTGGGCCTTTATGAGTAATGTGGGAGTGTAATTTGTGATTTAAGGCTTTAGTAAGAGGTTATTAATTGATAAATGATATTGGAATTCATGAATTTTATCATTGTTGGATTAGGTGTTGTAAAGAAGGTGAATTGCCCTAAGTTGTGTAGTGAAGAATCTTTGGAAGCAAGGATTGCTTAGAGTTGTTTAAGTGTTCATAAGGTAAGTACCAAAACCTTATTTGATTTAATATCTTTATATGACTTGGGATCATAATACATTTGATTATAAATGTATTAAGTAATTTATTATATTATTGAAAAAGATATATATGAATAATGTATATCCTATGATATATAAGAGGTATGATGGTATAATAAAAAAAAATGTGAAATGTGAAAGCATTCAATATATATGTATAAGTATTATCAAAGGTGAAAGATGTGATGATGAGATTGGTATGATATGTATTCAAAGAATATGGTAATAAAATTGATTGTGTATATATGAATGTGAATGGTTATATATATATATATATCAAAGATGAAATATAAAATGTATGTGCTATGAAATATGAATAATGTGATTTGAGAATTGATGCAAAACCAATGTGAATGGTTATGATGAATTAAATGATTTGTGATGGCTATGATATTGCAAATGAGATAAATGAGGCATGTTTGCCTAAATGATGCCATTGTGGATGGCTATGATGATGTATATGATGAATTAAATGATATGTGAGGCCTTTGTGATTGGGCCAAGTTGATGAAAAAGAATTGATTGAGGCATGATTGCCTAACGAATTATGAAATGTGAAATGAGAAATGAATTGAGAATGAAATAAATGAAATGTTTGTGTGTCTAATGTGTTATTCAACCTTCAGAGTTCTGGGTTTGGCGACTTACTAGTTGAGTAGGTCCTAGTAAGCCAATACTATAACAGTTCAGACCTTGAGTCCGGCTGGGTGAAATGGGTGGCCCGTAAACCCAGGTCCGTTGGCGGTAGGACTGTTATAATGAAATGTGAAATGATAAATGTGAATTAAAGTAACAGTCTAGCCGGGTTGAGGATCTCCTCGATTAGTCGGGTTGATGGTCCAAGAGACTGGGTCTGTTACGCTATCCATGGATAGAAATATGATATATGTTGCCTACGGGGCTAGACACATGGTGTCATTTGATTGTATATTTTGCCTACGGGGCTAGACACATGGTGTCACTATTGACCAAAACAGTAACTCTGAACTTTGAATGACATATACGTGTCTGTTGGGCCCGAGTCTGTCTTTGTTGTTAATGTGATGTATATACATGTTGAAATAAATGAGTAATGAGATCTATGTTGCCTTTGTTGGAAATGTGAGTTGTGATTGATGAATGGTGAATTATGGATAATGAATCAAATAAATGAGATGTGATGTTATAAAGCATGACATAAAAATGAGAGGTAATGCTATGATATGATTATCTGTTATAAATGAATGTTTCAAAAGAGATTTGATTTGTGAAGTTATATGAAACATGTGATTATGTGGTATATGAGAATATATATATATATGATATGTATGAAATGATAATGGTAAGTATTGTTATATAGAAGTTCTATCAAGAGGTTGTATTATGTTTGATGGTAATGCTATATATTTATATGTATGGGATATATGAGATTAATAGGAATATATGAAGAATGCATTGCATAAGGGGAAACATAGTAAGAAAATGATAAAACATGATGCTAAACATATGAGGTATGTTCCCTTTGTATTGTGTAATTTAATGTTTACTTGTATTACTAAGCTTTCGAGCTTAGCGCGGTTATGCTAATCGCGCAGGTAAATGGGTGATGATGCTGGAGTTAAGTCAGTAAGTCGCGAAGAGAGCAAATGTAGTTCGAGACCAACTAGATGGTGATGCATGCATGTAATAATTAATTATATTATATTTTCATAAGAATGTAATCATATGTATAAATGGTTCTTTGGAAGAGACAATGTAACTTATATATATGTATTAACATCAAATGAGTATTGATTATTGAAAATACTTTTATATATTTCAATGTGATATTGTTTTGGAATAAGAGTAAAGATTTTTAATTTGTAACGGAAAGTGACATCCTTATGCTGTATATACTTACTGTATGTATACCAGGTATATGTATAGTATTTATATGGGGTATCGGGGTGTTACAGTTATTTTGGTATCAGAGCTTAGGTTTGAGATTCTCGGCCTAAGTGAAACTAAAAAGAGAATTTTTGAAGAGTTTAAATAGAATTAAAAAGAAAAGTGTTGAAATGCAATTGGTAATACATGCATATGCATTCACCCCTAGGTTGGTCTTTAACGTGGCATTATGTGATTTGTGATGTATCTGAATTACATGAGATAGATGATAGTAGTATAAACAAATGATATGGAATTTATAAGTAAAAAGTTTGATTATTGATATGTGTTTGACATATATAGAAATGAAAAGAAGGATAAAGTTGGAAATGAATTGGGAAAACAAAATTAATATAAGAGTATGCACTTGTTCTTCTATATTTTGAATCTCTTTATAATAGAGGTTATGTTGGGTTTGCTAGATAGAGGAAATAATGTTGGATTGTAAATACTGAAAGATATGTTATTGAAATGAGAAAAGTATGGTTGGATATTGAATGAGTTAAGCAGTATAAACAAAGTGTGACTATATAAAGTTTAGGATATATAAAGTTAAGGTTTTGTGTTAAGGAAAAAGAGATGATATTGGTT
This sequence comes from Garcia nutans, assembly GCA_947685225.1. Lineage (NCBI taxonomy): Eukaryota > Viridiplantae > Streptophyta > Magnoliopsida > Malpighiales > Euphorbiaceae > Garcia > Garcia nutans. The sequence continues at coordinate 58,082,220 of CANTUV010000024.1, forward strand.
AAGCAAGAATATAAATTGGTATTGTTATTTTAATGCAAATATTGTGAAATCAATGTTAGAAATGTGAGATGCTTGAATATAGTGAAAGCTCATGGTAATATGTGATATTTGAGATTTTTGAAATGAACTTGATAATTGTGAAAAAATGTGATATTGTGATGCAAAGATGAATTGTGAATTGAGTTTTGAGATGATTAAGTTGTGATGTTAGTGAAAATTATAAAAATGGATTAAATAGATGGATGAGTGCAAAATAGTTTGAATATGTTGGATTTGAATTTTAACTCAATTTTCAAAAGAAAAGAAGAGTTTGATTATGTTTGTATTCGTGTGGATTGGTTTAAAATGTAAAACACTTGAGTTTGTTTCAGAAAACAGTCCCGGATTGGATGCCATGACCGTGGCTCATGGAGGCCACGACCGTGGGGACTTAATGTTGATATTGACTTGTAAATTGTGATCTAAGAGTCTAATACGAGACTAACATATGAAATGATCATAATACTTGAGTTATTATATGAAATGAAAATGGTCTGAAAAACTATGAAGAGTAAGTATAAATTACATTATTGTATATATATTCATATGATGTTGAGAATGATTATACTTGTATTGACAAATTTGTGCAAAGTAAGATCATGTGATAAGATTGATAGTGAGAATTGGATTGAACAATGTTGGTTCAAGAAAATTTGATTTGTGATAATTAGACTTGGAAATTGTATAGAGGATATTGAGCTCAAAGTGTATATGATTGGATGTAATGCGTATATGTATAAATATAGGAGTGATATCTATATGTTGAATAGTAAACAAATGGAGAGAGATGTCACCTTGGTATAGTGACTAAGATTTTATGAAGTATTATTATGAGTAGATTGTATATATGTGTTGAGCTGATAAATAACTTAAGTTATGTCAAAAAGGGATAAGAATAATGTTATTCAATGGAAAGTAATAAAGGTTAAATTGTGTTGATGGTATATAAAAGAGGGATTAAATATAATTGTATGATTATGTGTATACATGTATAGGTAATGTGGAAAGCAAGTCACATTGTGGATGTGACCTATGAATGTGAATGTGATATAACTATTTGTCTAGTGGTATGGAGAATGATATGGTACATGTTAGTGTATTTATGAGAGATTAGGTTGTGATATATGCAGAGTTAACCTATGGAATGAAATGAAGAGTGAGAAAGGACTCGAGTAACACTGAGCATTGAAATTGTATATGATTAAATGTTGTGCATTAAAGTGCTATAAATAATGTTGTTGACGTGAGTTAGGCTAATTATGATCTTATGATCAAGAACGAATTGTTTTGAAACAAAGTTAAATTATGTTAACTCTTGGGGAATAGAAAAAGTATAGAGAGGGAATATGTAAACTTAGTATTGTAAGTGGAAATGTTTGAAGAAGCAATATTGATTTTTAAACTACAGATGTGACCATTAATATACTCTGGTTGTATGATTTGTTAGTGTAATTGGCTGGTGAATTTTGTTATCAGCAGATTTGGACCAGAAATGATATGATTGTAGTATTATGTGAGTGAGGTTGATAATTTTGTTTCAAGAAACATGGTTAAGGGATTATGAATGGTAAAGTTATATCTTCTCAGTTCAATGTTAGAATTTGTTTATAATTATGGAAAGTATGGAAAGAAAAGAGAACTGTGTAAGTGTTTTGAATTCTAAAGAATAGTTAAAAAGGGTGATTATGTAAGCATAGTAATGATATGATAATGTGAGGAAATGATAAATGGGAGAAATTATAAAATGTGATTGAATATGAACTGAATATATTTTGTTATAAGATGAATTAATTGATGGAAATAATGTTAAGTGAATGAACTATGGGTAATAATTATAGTATGAGAAGTATGTAAGATTGCACTGCTATTATAGGAAGCAGAATATTTATATGAACACCGAAAGAAAATTTGAAGTGATTTGTTGTTAATGAGTATAATCTCAAAAGAGTCAAATAGATGAATCTTAAGGGATTAAATTTTGAGAATGAGTTTGACCTAATGGAAGTAGGTCATATATATTGATATGTGATGATAAGCTTAAATAAGTCAATGGTTGATTTGAATAGAATAAGATTGAGATGTTGTTATGGTATGACAGCGAGATCAATTAATCTAAATTTTTGCTAAGATCGCAAATTATTATTTAGATTTAATATGTATAGTTGTGTAAAGAGTATAAGATATATGTGACAATGTATATAAGAAGTAATATGCTGATACATGAATGAGTTATGATATAGCCATTATAAATGATGAAATAAGGAAAAAGGTTGATGATCTGTAAAGTAAGGTTGAAGATTGTATCAATATAAATGTTAAGTGAAAAATATGGTAACGAAGAACTTAAGTATAAGAAAAATGAAAATATTGTTATACATCAAAGTTTGATAAGTGACTATTTTCAAAAGTGATTGTAACGTCAGGATAAGCAGCAGTAAGAGATAAATCAATAAATTTCCAAGCTTAAAGTTAAGAGATTATTCTGTAAAGAGATGAAGTGATAATATATTTTGGATATAATAGATGAATGGTATATATAGATTATAAGATGATTTGATTCTTGTATAAAGATATTAGTAAGAAGTGTAATAAGTTCTTTGGAATGTTTGATCAAGGAAGTAATGAGATATATAGAAGATGGTTGATTCTAAAGGGAAGAATTGATGTTATATGATTTGATGACATAATCATTTAAGCATATAATTAACTTCATTAGGAAGTTAAGATAGTACTTTGTTAAGAATGAATTGTTACAGCACTGATAATTTCGAGGACGAAATTATTTAAGGGGGAGAGAATTGTAATATCCCAAAATATACTCTAAAAGTTTTGGAGTTATTGTGTATTTAGATTTAATGTATATGTATATATGGAAATATATAAATACAATATAAAAGACATATACATATATATCACATATACATGGGATATAAAGTGGTGTAGGAAAGTGAGTTATATATATATTTGTAGAATTAAATAATAATAATAATAGTGATAATGAGGACAAAAAGAAAGTCAAAGGTTGGGAGATGTGTGTGGTGGAGATTTATTATTGTTATTATTATTATTATTATTATTATTATTGTTGTTGTTGTTGTTATTATTATTATTATTATTATTATTATTATTATTATTATTATATATGTGTTTGGGATAAGAACGAAGAAAGAGAAAGTCTTTCTTTCTTTCTTTCTTTCTTTCTTCTTCTTCGTCTTCTTCTTTTCTGTTTGGACGAGAGAGAGAGAGAGAGAGAGAGAGAGAGAGAGAGGTGATTTTGCTTCTATTTGCACCAAAGATTAAAGGATATCAAGTGATTTGCTAGTGGATATTGAAGAGTTGACTAAGAATCCAAGTAAGTGCCTCTTTCTTTAAATTGATTTCTATGGATTTAATTGGGTTTTGATATGAGTAAGGTGTGAAGTTAAGTTGAGAAGTTAAATTGTTGTTGATTTTGGAAGTGTTGGAGTTGAGATTGTTTTAGGATTTTGAAGTGATAAATGATGTTTGACTTGAGTTTGCTTGATTATTTTCATAGATTTTCATGTTGATTGTGTTTGTTGGAGCTGTAAGTCAAAAATATGTGAATTTGGGTGAAGGCAGGAGCATTCTGGATGCCACGCCCGTGGCCTTGGTTGGCCATGGTCGTGGCCATTTAGAGCCATGGCCGTGGGGAAGTGGAGCTAGGAAGGCAGAATTACTCTAGATCCCACGCCGGTGGGGTTGGTGGTGGCCACGGCCGTGGGCCTTTATGAGTAATGTGGGAGTGTAATTTGTGATTTAAGGCTTTAGTAAGAGGTTATTAATTGATAAATGATATTGGAATTCATGAATTTTATCATTGTTGGATTAGGTGTTGTAAAGAAGGTGAATTGCCCTAAGTTGTGTAGTGAAGAATCTTTGGAAGCAAGGATTGCTTAGAGTTGTTTAAGTGTTCATAAGGTAAGTACCAAAACCTTATTTGATTTAATATCTTTATATGACTTGGGATCATAATACATTTGATTATAAATGTATTAAGTAATTTATTATATTATTGAAAAAGATATATATGAATAATGTATATCCTATGATATACAAGAGGTATGATGGTATAATAAAAAAAATGTGAAATGTGAAAGCATTCAATATATATGTATAAGTATTATCAAAGGTGAAAGATGTGATGATGAGATTGGTATGATATGTATTCAAAGAATATGGTAATAAAATTGATTGTGTATATATGAATGTGAATGGTTATATATATATATATATATCAAAGATGAAATATAAAATGTATGTGCTATGAAATATGAATAATGTGATTTGAGAATTGATGTAAAACCAATGTGAATGGTTATGATGAATTAAATGATTTGTGATGGCTATGATATTGCAAATGAGATAAATGAGGCATGTTTGCCTAAATGATGCCATTGTGGATGGCTATGATGATGTATATGATGAATTAAATGATATGTGAGGCCTTTGTGATTGGGCCAAGTTGATGAAAAAGAATTGATTGAGGCATGATTGCCTAACGAATTATGAAATGTGAAATGAGAAATGAATTGAGAATGAAATAAATGAAATGTTTGTGTGTCTAATGTGTTATTCAACCTTCAGAGTTCTGGGTTTGGCGACTTACTAGTTGAGTAGGTCCTAGTAAGCCAATACTATAACAGTTCAGACCTTGAGTCCGGCTGGGTGAAATGGGTGGCCCGTAAACCCAGGTCCGTTGGCGGTAGGACTGTTATAATGAAATGTGAAATGATAAATGTGAATTAAAGTAACAGTCTAGCCGGGTTAAGGATCTCCTCGATTAGTCGGGTTGATGGTCCAAGAGACTGGGTCTGTTACGCTATCCATGGATAGAAATATGATATATGTTGCCTACGGGGCTAGACACATGGTGTCATTTGATTGTATATTTTGCCTACGGGGCTAGACACATGGTGTCACTATTGACCAAAACAGTAACTCTGAACTTTGAATGACATATACGTGTCTGTTGGGCCCGAGTCTGTCTTTGTTGTTAATGTGATGTATATACATGTTGAAATAAATGAGTAATGAGATCTATGTTGCCTTTGTTGGAAATGTGAGTTGTGATTGATGAATGGTGAATTATGGATAATGAATCAAATAAATGAGATGTGATGTTATAAAGCATGACATAAAAATGAGAGGTAATGCTATGATATGATTATCTGTTATAAATGAATGTTTCAAAAGAGATTTGATTTGTGAAGTTATATGAAACATGTGATTATGTGGTATATGAGAATATATATATATATGATATGTATGAAATGATAATGGTAAGTATTGTTATATAGAAGTTCTATCAAGAGGTTGTATTATGTTTGATGGTAATGCTATATATTTATATGTATGGGATATATGAGATTAATAGGAATATATGAAGAATGCATTGCATAAGGGGAAACATAGTAAGAAAATGATAAAACATGATGCTAAACATATGAGGTATGTTCCCTTTGTATTGTGTAATTTAATGTTTACTTGTATTACTAAGCTTTCGAGCTTAGCGCGGTTATGCTAATCGCGCAGGTAAATGGGTGATGATGCTGGAGTTAAGTCAGTAAGTCGCGAAGAGAGCAAATGTAGTTCGAGACCAACTAGATGGTGATGCATGCATGTAATAATTAATTATATTATATTTTCATAAGAATGTAATCATATGTATAAATGGTTCTTTGGAAGAGACAATGTAACTTATATATATGTATTAACATCAAATGAGTATTGATTATTGAAAATACTTTTATATATTTCAATGTGATATTGTTTTGGAATAAGAGTAAAGATTTTTAATTTGTAACGGAAAGTGACATCCTTATGCTGTATATACTTACTGTATGTATACCAGGTATATGTATAGTATTTATATGGGGTATCGGGGTGTTACAGTTATTTTGGTATCAGAGCTTAGGTTTGAGATTCTCGGCCTAAGTGAAACTAAATATTAAATTTGTATAAACTATATGCAAAAGAGAAATTTAATAATAGAATTGGGATACTCGATCATAACTTGATTGGATTGGGATATTCGATCATAACTTGGATTGGATACTCAATCCTACACTGGTTTGGGATACTCGATCCTAACTGGATTTTGATACTCGATCCTAAATTGGATTGGGATACTCGATCCTAACTGGATTTCGATACTCGATCATAACTGGATTTGGATACTCGATCCCAAATGGATTTTCATACTCGATCCTAACTAGATTTATATACTAGCTCCTTAATTGGATTGGAATACTCAATCCTAACTGGATTTTGATATGGGATACTTGATCCTAAATTGGATTGGGATACTCGATCCTAACTGGATTTGGATACTCGATCCTAACTGGATTTGGATACTCGATCCCAAATGGATTTTGATACTCAATCCTAACTGGATTTAGATACTCACTCCTAAATTAGATTAGAATACTCGATCCTAACTGGATTTTGATACTCGATACTAACTGGATCTGGATACTAGATCCTAACTGGATTTGGACACTCGATCTTAACTGGATTGGGATACTCTATCCTATCTGGATTTGGATACTCGATCCTAACTAGATTTGGATACTTGATCTTAAATTTGATATGGGATACTCGATCCTAAGCTGGATTGGGATACTCGATCCTAACTGTAATAGCATACTCAATCCTAACTGGATTTGGATACTCGATTCTAACTGGATTTAGAAACTCGATCCTAATCGGATTTGGAGACTCGATCCTAACTGGATTTATGGATTTGGATACTCGATCCTAACTGGATTTGGATTCTCAATCCTAACTGGATTTGGATACTCGATCCTAAATGGATTTTGATACTCGATCCTAACTGGATTTGGATACTCGATACTAACTGGATTCGGATACTCAATACAAACTGGATTTGGATACACGATCCTAACTGGATTGGGATACTCGATCCTAACTGGATTTGGATACTCGATCCTAAATTGGATTGCGATACTAGATCCTAACTGGATTTGGATACTCGATCCTAAACTGGATTGGGATACTCTATCCTAACTGGATTTGGATACTCGGTCCTAACTGGTTTTGCATACTCAATCCTAATAGGATTCGGATACTCGATCCTAACTTGATTTGGATACTCTATCCTAACTTGATTTGGATACTCGACTCTAACTGGATTTGGATACTCGCTCCTAAATTGGATGGTGATACTCGACCCTAATCCTAAATTGGATTGGGATACACGATCCTATGAAGATTTGGATACTCGATCCTAACTGAATTTTGATACTCGATCCTAACTAGATTCAGATACTCGCTCCTAAATTGGATTGGGATACTCGATCCTAACTGGATTTTAATACTCGATCCTAAATGGATCTGGATACTCGATCCTAACTGGATTTGGATATTCGATCCTAAACTGGATTTTGATACTCGATTCTAACTGGATTTGGATACTCAATCCTAACACGATTCGGAGACTCGATCCTAAATTGGATTGCGATACTCGATCCTAAACTGGATGGGGATACTCGATCCTAACTGGATTTGGATACTCGATCGTAACTGAATTTGATACTTGATCCTAAAACGATTTTTATACTCGATCCTAACTAGATTCGGATACTCGATCCTAACTTGATTCGGATACTCGATACTAACTGGATTTGGACACTCAATACTAACTGGATTTGGATACTCAATCCTAATAGGATTCGGATACTCAATCCTAACTGGATTTGGATACTCGATCCTAAACTGGATTGGGATACTCAATCCTAACTGGATTTGGATTCTCGATCCTAACTGGATTTGGATACTCGATCCTTATAGGATTCGGATACTCTATCCTAACTTGATTTGGGGATTTGGATACCAGATCCTAACTGGATTTGGATACTTGATCCCAAATTAATTTTGATACTCGATCCTAACAAGATTTGGATACTCGATCCTAACTTGATTCGGATACTCGATACTAACTGGATTCGGATACTCAATACCAACTGGATTTGGATACTCGATCCTAATAGGATTTGGATACTCTATCCTAAATGGATTTGGATACTCGATCCTAATAGGATTTGGATACTCGATCCTAATTAATTTGTATACTCGATCCTAACTGGATTTTGATACTCGATCCTAAATTGGATTGGGATGCTCAACCCTAACTGGATTTGGATTCTCGATCCTAACTGGATTTTGATACTCAATCCTAACTAGATTTGGATGCTTGATCCTAAATTGGATTGGGATACTCGATCCTAAACTTGATTGGGATACTCGATCCTAACTGGATTTGGATACTAGTTCCTAACTATATTCAGATACTCGATCTTAACTTGATTCGGATACTCGACACTAACTGGATTTGGATACTCAATACTAACTGGATTTGGATACTCGATCCTAAATTGGATTTGGATACTCGATCCTAACTGGATTTGGATACTCGATCCTAAACTGGATTGGGATACTCGATCCTAACTAGATTTGGATACTCGATCCTAACAAGATTTGTGGATTTGGATACTCGATCCTAACTGGATTTGGGTACTTGATCCTATCTGGATTTTGATACTCGATCCTTACTGGATTTGGATACTCGTTCGTAAATGTATTTTGATACTCGATCCTAACTGGATTCGGATACTCCATCCTAACTTGATTCGAATACTCGATACAAACTGGATTCGGATACTCAATACTATATGGATTTGGATACTCGATCCTAACTGGATTGGGATACTCGATCCTAACTGGATTTGGATACTCGATCCTAAATTGGATTGGGATACTCAATCCTAACTGGATTTGCATACTCGATCTTTATAGGATTCGGATACTCGATCCTAACTGGATTTGGGGATTTGGATGCTCGATCCGAACTGGATTTGGATACTCGATCCTAAATTAATTTTGATACTTGATCCTAACTAGATTCGGATACTCGATCCTAACTTGATTCGGATACTCGATACTAACTGGATTCGGATACTCAATACCAACTGGATTTGGATACTCGATCCTAATAGGATTTGGATACTCGATCCTAAATGGATTTGGATACTCGATCCTAATAGGATTTGGATGCTCAATCCTAATTAATTTGTATACTTGATCCTAACTGGATTTTGATACTCGATCCTAAATTGGATTGGGATACCCGACCGTAACTGGATTTGGATTCTCGATCCTAACTGGATTTTGATACTCAATCCTAACTAGATTTGGATGCTCGATCCTAAATTGGATTGGGATACTCGTCCTAAACTTGATTGGGATACTCGATCCTAACTGGATTTGGATACTCGATCCTAACTGTATTTGGATACTCGATCCTAACTATATTCAGATACTTGATCCTAACTTGATTCGGATACTCGACACTAACTGGATTCGGATACTCAATACTAACTAGTTTTGGATACTCGATCCTAACTGGATTTGGATACTCGATCCTAAATTGGATTTGGATACTCGATCCTAATTGGATTTGGATACTCGATCCTAACAAGATTTGTGGATTTGGATACTCGAGCCTAACGGGATTTGGATACTCGATCCTAACTGGATTTTGATACTCTATCCTAACTGTATTTGGATACTCGATCCTAAATGTATTTTGATACTCAATCCTAACTGGATTCGGATTCTCCATCCTAACTTGATTCGGATACTCGATACAAACTGGATTCAGATACTCAATACTATATGGATTTAGATACTCGATCCTAACTGGATTGGGATACTCGATCCTAACTGGATTTGGATACTCGATCCTAAATTTGATTGGGATACTCGATCCTAACTGGATCTGGATACTCGATCCTAACTGGATTTGAATACTCGATCCTAAAGTGGATTGGGATACTCAATCCTAACTGGATTTGGATACTCGATTCTAACTGGATTTGGATACTTGATCCTTATAGGATTCGGATACTCGATCCTAACTGGATTTGGGGATTTGGATACTCCATCCTAACTGGATTTGGATATTAGATCCTAAATTAATTTTGATACTCGATCCTAACTAGATTCAGATACTCGATCCTAACTTGATTCGGATACTCGATACTATCTGGATTCTGATTGTCACATCCGCCTACCGCAATTATGCAGAGTAGTCACGTGCATAGCGAGAGAAGGGGAAAGGAGAAGATAATTCTTGATAACAGCCTAGATAAGGTTGTATGACCAAAGGGACCTAATTGTAATTTTCAAAAGTTTGGGGACATAGATGTAATTTCAAAAAAAGTTGCACCGGATGTTCTTAATAGTGCATATAACAGATTCCAAAAATGGAGTGTAGAGAAAAATCGGATCGCAACGACGTGTAACGGTTTTTCCAAGAAATGTCCCGTTAAATAAAAATGAAGAAATGTTGACTAGGGGCATTTTGGTCATTATCAATTAAAGTTATACGTGAATTTAAGGTAGGAAATAAAAATGTGAGTACGTAGAGAATGGCGAGGGGTTAAATATGAAACGATCGTCAGTAGAAACGGAGCCGGAGAAAACCCGAGCAAAAATAGGACCTAAAGGGAATTTAATAAAAAGTCGAGGGCTTATTGGTAATTTTTCCAAATGACTTGGAAACCTAAAATAGACCTTATAAATAGAAAGTAGAGGTTGAAAGGATCAAAACAATATGTAGTTTGACTCGTGGAACTGTACGGTTTAAAAGATATGATCGATTAATCGCCGGAACGTAAAGTGGGCCAGGTTTCGTGTCGGGACCGGATGGGTAACCCGGGACAACTTTATGATATCCTATGGGAAGAGGGACAAGTGGAAAGAAGTAAAGGAAAAGAAAACTATAAAAATCTAATGTTGGCCAATCAAAAGTAACCATTTAGCATGTGTAATAAATGAAGAAAGAGAAAGGTGGACAAGTGGTCTTAAAGGGTTCAACCAACACATAAGGTGATCATCATTTCCTTTGTATATAAATATATGTGAAATGAAGAACCAATTTCTCTCTTTTCCACTTACAAATTTCGGCCAAGAAAGGGAAACACCAAAGGACTTCCAAGTTTCTCCAAATTTGATTTTCAAGGTGAGTTTTTAAGGTTTTCTAGTAAGTAGACTTTAAGTTTAGTATTAATTTTAGGTAGTTATATATTTATTAGAAGATTGGGAATTAGAGTCTTTATGTGGAATTGGAAAAAAAAATATTAAGTAAGTGATGAGATTAATTGATTAAATGGAAGAATCAAGATGTATAAAGATTAATAAGGTTGGATTAGGGGTTTCGGTGGAAAAGAAATGGAGGATAACTTATTATTTTGAATATCTAAGGTTTATGTTGTATCTTGAATTGATTGAAGGAGAAATAAAGAATTAAAGAAGGAGAAGAAGGAAAAGCTAAGAGTAATTAATGACATAAGGTTTGGTACTTTACCTTTGAATAATTAATTTTGATTTGGTGCTTTACCATAAAAGAAACTCTATTTGCTTACAAACTTTGGTTTATGGAAGTTTTGAAGTTGATGTTTAAATATATCGATTGAGTTTAAATTAAATATTTGAGTTATGTTCTTGTTTTCTTATGGCAATTTGGGTTGTAAAATTTAATTGAAACCCAATGTTTTGAGAAAATTTGGAAAGTTGATTTGGTAAGTTGTTTGGACTTTAATTAGTTTGATTTGAGTTAAACATGCAAAAATTGTTAAAAGGAAGTGTTTGAATCTTCACTTTACTATTAAAGAAGCCTTAATATTGATTTGCAAAAGATAAATAAACTATCCTATGCATTTCAAATGTTTGGGCCGAAATGGTCCCAAAGTGACAGCTTCTGGACTATTTTTGTGGCAATTGTTTGGGGCAGCAAACGAATGAATTTTTCAACGGAATTTTACATCAAATTAGTCAACATATGAAATAAGTTTTCTGTAAAATTTCAGCCAAAAATAAGATCATTTACTTGGTCAAATGCATAACTGAAGTGGACTGAAATTTTGACGAAAACCCGGATTTTACTATTCATGTGGTCATGCCATTTTGCGCTGCCGATTTTACGTGCCCCGACACTATTCATTTGGTCAATTTGTGATTTTTGAGGAATACTTTGAAATGTTTGATGTGTTTATTGTGGATGTTAAATATGTGAAAAAGAGTAACGGTTTGACCAAAGAAAGTGGTGCGCGGCATAAATGGCAAAGCGCGGTGAGAATTTAAATTGATTTCTTGAATCATTCTAAAATGAAGTTGAGAATTAAATTGAATCATTTTAATCTTTTTGCTCTACTGGATAGTGGGAATGGTAGATAAGGGTATGGTGCACTATACTAACGCATGCAGTACTGCTCATTATTGTGATATGATATTTTATTCAGTGGTGAGGCCACTGAAGCCAATGGGGAGGCCCATTGGTTAACCAGGATGGGGAGGCCCATTCCTGTGATCTGATATTGGTGGTGAGGGCCACCTATGTTACAGTGGGGAGGCCCACTGCCTTATCACTATGGTTCCCTATATACCAATAGAGCCTGAATCAAAGACATATTATTTTTCGTTAAACTATATAATGCCAATGAGTTTGAATTATGATTTTACATTACTGAAAGCATATCACATTGAATGTATCACGATTTCTATTGGTATAAAGTTGGATGATTGTGGATTTAATTATTTCCTTTGATTTCGAATACTTTCATATACTACTTTTATTTTTATTGGTAAAGTACCCACTGAGCGACAACGCTCAGCGAGTTGAGTTTTCTTGACTCGTAGGTTTGGGGCAGTAGATTTCGGTGATTAGCATCAAGCAGCACAACACAGCGCAGCACCTCAGAGTAGCCTTTAGTTTCCATTATCAGTTAACTAGTTGTGGCATGTATATGTATATAAGATTGAGAGTCAGTATGTGATATTGTACGTTATTGGTATGTAATAATAATAAATCTCTACTTTATTCTGGATTAGAAGTGTGAATTTTTCTTGCAGGTTGTAGTTGAGGGTATAAGGTGGATTCATTGGGAGTATATTGGAATCTGATTGTATTCACATTGGTCTGTGTAAAATGTTTTCAAAAATCAGAAAAACAAGTTTTGTTGACACTTGGGATCCAAATTTCTAGCGAACCTCTGGCAAAATTTCTGTACAATCGGAACAAAAATTTGACTAAGTAAAACATTTGGATAGTGTGGCGCCTCTACTTGGCTTACACATGTAGGTCGGGAAGGGGTGTTACAATTGTGGTATCAGAGCTCCGGTTTAGCCGCTTCTGGGTAATCCAACATAGGTGGATGTACGTTTTATGTCGGGAGTGGCCATTATCGACGTAAAACGAGATATCTTGTAGTAAATAGGAGATAAAAAGTAGGCATCATTCAGGAAGGAAATATAGGAAAAATAAATAAGGGAATGTTTGCATATATTTGATTAAGTGTCTTGTCTTTATATACATGCCACATAGGGTTTAATAGTGCTGCTGAGCTGTGCTGCTTTTGACTGTGAGTTATGTGTTAGAATATAGATGTCGCGAGAGTCCTCTCAAAGAGCCGTAGAGGATGAAGTTGAATCTCGAGGGTCACATATTGTAGAGACGCATGTATCTGAAACACCGGAGGCTGAGCAACCCTCAGCGGGAGCTCCTCTTCCGAATGAGATGTTGCAACAGATGGCTGTAGCGCTGCGACAGATAGCGGGCATTGCCCCGGCACCACCACCAGCGCCAGCACCCATACCAGTACCTGTTGTAGGAGGGGAGAGGAAACCCCCGATCGAAAAGATAAGAAAGTACGGGGCGAAGGAGTTTAGGGCCCGAAGGGATGATGATTCTTCTACAGCCGAGTATTGGCTGGAAGGAACGGTAAGAGCCTTAGATCAGTTACAGTGTACTCCAGAGGAGCGAGTGGTATGTGCTACTTCCTTATTAGTGGAAGAAGCGTATGTCTGGTGGGACACAGTGCAACAACGAGTTCCACCGGAACAGAGGATATGGGATTTCTTTGTGAATGAATTAAAGAGGAAGTTTATATCAGAGGCATACCTAGATGCCAAGAAAAAGGAGTTTCTACACTTAAAGCAAGGTCGACTGACCATTGCTGAATATGAGATAGAATTTACTAGGCTGAGTAGGTATGCCAAGAAGACAATTGAAGACGAACATGATAGGTGTAAGCAATTCCAGGATGGTTTGAATAATGAGATTAGGATGCAGCTAATTGCTGCTAATATCAAGGAATTTTCCGAGATGGTCACTAGGGCTCTGGAAGTAGAGCAATGTCAGAAGGATGAGCGAAATAGGAGACAGAGGGTAAGACCAAGAAGGGATACCCAGAGTTATTCACAAAATTTCCAGCAAACAAGGAAATAGCTTAGAGAAGGTAGTTCCATGGGAGGAAATCAGAGCAGGATATCTAGTCAAAGGTCGATTCGGGGCGGCCCGAGTCAAGCTACCTTTGTGGCTAGTACTGGTAGGTTTGGGAGAGGAAAAGGAAGAGGGCATGGCCAAGGTGGAGGTAACTTTGCTCAGTTCGAAACTATCGGAGGAAGTGAAAACACCCATCCACGCTGTGTTCAATGTGGGCGTAGGCATTCAGGAAAATGTTGGGGCAAGGCCTGGGTATGTTTTAGTTATGGAGCGAAGGACCACTTTAAACGAGAATGCCCCTTAAGACAGCAAAACACACTAGATAATATCGAAGGATCTCGAGCCATAGCTGGTAGAGGTCAAGGCAGAGGTCGAGGAGGAAATCCATCGCAGGCACAGTCAGAGATGGTGGATAGACCCGAGCCAAGAGCCCTTGCGAGGATGTATGCAATGAGGGCGCGTGAGGAAGAAGAGGCTCCGAATGTCATAACAGGTCAGCTAATTATGTTTGGAATGCCGATTTATGCTTTAATAGACCCAGGTTCTTCACATTCATATATATATGCATGAAAAATGAAGAATTAAAGGATTTAAAAGTAGAACTTGAAACAGATGGAGTGTTAGTTATAAATCCTTTGGGTAGTGAGATGGTTACCAGGAAGGTAATAAAGGATTGTCCGGTAGAAGTACACGGACACACTTTCTTAGGTGATCTGTTTGAGTTGCCATTCCAGGAATTTGATGCAATACTTGGAATGGATGAGCTGACCAAACATAAGGCATTAGTGTACTGTTCGTGAAAAAGAAAGATGGGTCCCTAAGACTATGTGTGGATTATCGGCAGTTAAATAAGCTTACGATTAAGAATAAATACCCACTACTCCAGATAGACGATTTATTTGATCAATTGAAAGGTGTGAGAGTTTTTTTAAAGATTGATCTGCGATCCGGCTATCATCAACTAAAGATTAAAGATGAAGATATACCAAAGACTACATTCAGAACCCGATATGGACATTATGAGTTTATCGTAATGCCTTTTGGGCTCACGAATGCACCTGCGGTATTCATGGATTTGATGAACCGGATTTTCCATCCTTATTTGGACCAATTTGTCGTGGTATTCATCGATGACATACTGGTTTATTCAATGAATGCAGAGGATCATGACCGGCACTTGAGAATCATGTTACAAACATTGAGGGAGAAGCAGTTATACGCCAAATTCAGCAAGTGTGAATTTTGGTTAGAAGAAGTGGCCTTTTTAGGACATATTGTATCGACGGAAGGAATAAGAGTTGATTCTAAGAAGGTAGAAGCAGTATTGGATTTGAAAGAATGTTATTAGTGGCCAGGGATCAAGAGAGATGTGGTAGATTATGTGGCAAAATGTTTAACCTGCCAACAAGTAAAGGTAGAACATCAACTACCCTCGGGACTTCTACAACCTATTACGATTCCAACATGGAAATGGGATCTCATAGCTATAGATTTTGTGGCGGGACTACCAATGACAAGAGGCAAACATGATGCAATATGGGTGATAGTAGAACAGCTAACTAAGTCAGCTCAATTCTTACCAATAAGGATGGACTACTCCCTGGATAAGTTAGCAGACTTGTACATTAAAGATATTGTACGACTTCTTGGAGTCCAACATCAATCATATCGGAAAAAGATCCACGCTTTACGTCGAACTTTTGGCAAAAGTTCTAAACGACTTTGGGAACTCGAACGGACTAGAGTACATCGTTTCGTAACCCAGATCTTGGAAGATATGTTAAGAGCATGCATATTAAGGTAGCTGGGAGAAGTATTTAAGTTTAATGGAGTTCGCTTACAACAACAGCTACCAGTCCAGCATACAGATGGCTCCTTATGAAGCACTATAAGGATGAAAATGCAGGACTCCAATTTGCTGGACGAAATTAAGCGAAGCAAACATCTTGAGCCCGGAGATAGTTAAGTAGACCGAGGAGAAAGTAGAAATTATCTGGGATCGGTTAAAAGCTGTGACGGATAGAAAAAATAATAATAATAATACGCGGACCTGAAGAGAAGGGACATAAAATTCAATGTTGGTGATAAGGTATTTATTAAGGTTTCACCATGAAAGAAAGTGCTAAGATTTAAACAAAAGAGTAAGCTAAGTTCAAGGTTATTAGGCCTTACATATTCATTGAACGTATAGGTCCGGTAGCTTACCAATTGGCATTACCACCCGAATTAAGTAAAATACATGATGTTTTCCACGTTTCAATGCTAAGGAGGTATCGTTCAGATCCAATCCATGATATACAAGCTCAAGATATCGAGATTCATCCCGACCTGACATACGAGGAAGAGCAGGTAGAAACCTTAGCACGGGAAAGCAAAGAGTTGCGGAATAAGAAGATTCCATTGGTCAAAGTGCTTTGGAGGAATCAAAAAGTAGAAGGAGCTACATGGGAATGCAAAGAAACTATGAGGAAGCAATACCCATGTTTATTTCAATCTAATGGGCTTCGGGACGAAGCCTAAATTAACGAGGAAGGAACTGTCACATCCGCCTACCGCAATTATGCAGAGTAGTCACGTGCATAGCGAGAGAAGGGGAAAGGAGAAGATAATTCTTGATAGCAGCCTAGATAAGGTTGTATGACCAAAGGGAACTAATTGTAATTTTCAAAAGTTTGGGGACATAGATGTAATTTCAAAAAAAGTTGCACCGGATGTTCTTAATAGTGCATATAACAGATTCCAAAAATGGAGTGTAGAGAAAAATCGGATCGCAATGACGTGTAACGGTTTTTTCAGGAAATGTCCCGTTAAAGAAAAATGAAGAAATGTTGACTAGGGGCATTTTGGTCATTATCAATTAAAGTTATACATGAATTTAAGGTAGGAAATAAAAACGTGAGTACATCGAGAATGGCGAGGGGTTAAATATGAAACGATTGTCAGTAGAAACGGAGCCGGAGAAAACCCGAGCAAAAATAGGACCTAAAGGGAATTTAATAAAAAGTCGAGGGCTTATTTGTAATTTTTCCAAATGACTTGGAAACCTAAAATAGACCTTATAAATAGAAAGTAGAGGTCGAAAGGATCAAAACTATATGTAGTTTGACTCGTGGAACTGTACGGTTTAAAAGATATGATCGATTAATCGCCGGAATGTAAATTGGGCCCGGTTTCATGTCGGGACCGGATGGGTAACCCGGGACAACTTTATGATATCCTATGGGAAGAGGGACAAGTGGAAAGAAGTAAAGGAAAAGAAAACTATAAAAATCTAATGTTGGCCAATCAAAAGTAACCATTTAGCATGTGTAATAAATGAAGAAAGAGAAAGGTGGACAAGTGGTCTTAAAGGGTTCAACCAACACATAAGGTGATCATCATTTCCTTTGTATATAAATATGTGTGAAATGAAGAACCAATTTCTCTCTTTTCCACTTACAAATTTCGGCCAACAAAGGGAAACACCAAAGGACTTCCAAGTCTCTCCAAATTTGATTTTCAAGGTGAGTTTTTAAGGTTTTCTAGTAAGTAGACTTTAAGTTTAGTATTAATTTTAGGTAGTTATATATTTATTGGAAGATTGGGAATTAGAGTCTTTATGTGGAATTGGAAAAAAAATATTAAGTAAGTGATGAGATTAATTGATTAAATGGAAGAATCAAGATGTATAAAGATTAATAAGGTTGGATTAGGGGTTTCGGTTGGAAAAGAAATGGAGGATAACTTATTATTTTGAATATCTAAGGTTTATGTTGTATCTTGAATTGATTGAAGGAGAAATAAAGAATTAAAGAAGGAGAAGAAGGAAAAGCTAAGAGGAATTAAAGACATAAGGTTTGGTACTTTACCTTTGAATAATTAATTTTGATTTGGTGCTTTACCATAAAAGAAACTCTATTTGCTTACAAACTTTGGTTTATGGAAGTTTTGAAGTTGATGTTTAAATATATTGATTGAGTTTAAATTAAATATTTGAGTTATGTTCTTGTTTTCTTATGGCAATTTGGGTTGTAAAATTTAATTGAAACCCAATGTTTTGAGAAAATTTGGAAAGTTGATTTGGTAAGTTGTTTGGACTTTAATTAGTTTGATTTGAGTTAAACATGCAAAAATTGTTAAAAGGAAGTGTTTGAATCTTCACTTTACTATTAAAGAAGCCTTAATATTGATTTGCAAAAGAAAAATAAACTATCCTATGCATTTCAAATGTTTGGGCCGAAATGGTCCCAAAGTGACAGCTTCTGGACTATTTTTGTGGCAATTGTTTGGGGCAGCAAACGAATGAATTTTTCAACGAAATTTTACATGAAATTAGTCAACATATGAAATAATTTTTCTGTAAAATTTCAGCAAAAAATAAGATCATTTACTTGGTCAAATGTATAACTGAAGTGGACTGAAATTTTGACGAAAACCCAGATTTTACTATTCATGTGGTCATGCCATTTTGCGCTGCCGATTTTACGTGCCGCGACACTATTCATTTGGTCAATTTGTGATCTTTTGAGGAATGCTTTGAAATGTTTGATATGTTTATTGTGGATATTAAATATGTGAAAAAGGGTAATGGTTTGACTAAAGAATGTGGTGCGCGGCATAAATGGCAAAGTGCGATGGGAAATAAAATGATTTCTCGAATCATTCTAAAATGAAGTTTGAGACTTAAAGTGAATTATTTTAATCTTTATGCTCTACTGGATAGTGGGAGTGGTAGATAAGGGTATGGTGCACTATACTAACGCATGCAGTACTGCTCATTATTGTGATATGATATTTTATTCAGTGGTGAGGCCACTGAAGCCAATGGGGAGGCCCATTCCTGTGATCTGATATTGGTGGTGAGGGCCACCTATGTTACAGTGGGGAGTCCCACTGCCTTATTACTATGGTTCCCTATATACCAGTAGAGCCTGAATCAAAGACATATTATTTTTCGTTACACTATATAATGCCAATGAGTTTGAATTATGATTTTACATTATTGAAAGCATATCACACTGAATGTATCACGATTTCTATTGGTATAAAGTTGGTTGATTGTTGATTTAATTATTTCCTTTGATTTCGAATACTTTCATATACTACTTTTATTTTTATTGGTAAAGTACCCACTGAGCGACAATGCTCAGCGAGTTGAGTTTTTCTTGACTCGTAGGTTTGGAGCAGTAGATTTCAGTGATTAGCATCGAGCAGCACAACACAGCGCAGCACCTCAGAGTAACATTTAGTTTCCATTATCAGTTAACTAGTTGTGGCATGTATATGTATATAAGATTGAGAGTAAGTATGTGATATTGTACGTTATTGGTATGTAATATTAATAAATCTCTACTTTATTCTGGATTAGAAGTGTGAATTTTTCTTTCAGGTTGTAGTTGAGGGTATAAGGTGGATTCATTGGGAGTATATTGGAAACTGATTGTATTCACATTGGTCTGTGTAAAATGTTTTCAAAAATCAGAAAAATAAGTTTGTCGACACTTGGGATCCAAATTTCTAGGCGAACCTCTGGCAAAATTTTTGTACAATCGAAACAAAAATTTGACTAAGTAAAATTGGTAGCAACATTTGGATAGTGTGGCGCCTCTACTCGGCTTACACATGTAGGTCGGGAAGGGGTGTTACATGGATACTCAATACAAACTAGATTTGGATACTCGATCCTAATAGGATTTGGATACTCGATCCTAAATGGATTTGGATACTCGATCCTAATAGGATTTGGATACTCGATCCTAATTAATTTGTATACTCAATCCTAACTGGATTTTGATACTCGATCCTAAATTGGATTGGGATACTCGACCCTAACTGGATTTGGATTCTCGATCCTAACTGGATTTTGATACTCGATCCTATCTAGATTTGGATGCTCGATCCTAAATTGGATTGGGATACTCGATCCTAAACTTGATTGGGATACTCGATCTGTCACATCCGCCTACCGCATTTATGCATAGTAGTCACGTGCACAGTGAGAGAAGGGGAAAGGAGAAGATAATTCCTGACAGTAGCCCTAGGTAAGGCTATAGGACCACTGGGACCTAATTGAAGAAAAATGCAAAGTGTTAGGGAGGTGATTGTAATTTCAAAAAGTTTTGGGAAGGTGATTGTAATTTTCAAAATTTTTGGGGAGGTAAATGTAATTTCCAAAAGTCATACTGGATGTTCTTAATAGTGCACAAAACAGATTTCAAAAATGGAAAATAGAGAAAAATCGGGTCACAACGACGCGTAACGGTTTTTCCAGAAAACGCACGGTTTGGAAGATGTAGGGGATTTTGACTAGGGACATTTTGGTCATTATACATGAATCCGAAGTAGGAAATAAACACAAGAGTGAGTAGAGGACGTCAAGAGGGTAAAAATGAAATGATCGTCAGTAGAAACGGGGCCCGAGCAACACCCGAGCACTATACTAACGAATGTAGTACTGCTCATTATTGTGTTATGATATTTTATTCAGTGGTGAGGCCACTGAAGCCAATGGGGAGGCCCATTGGTTATAACCAGGATGGTGAGGGCCATTCCTGTGATCTGATAACAGTGGTGAGGGCCACCTATGTTACAGTGGTGAGGGCCACTGCCTTATCGCTATGGTTCCCTATATACCAGTAGAGCCTGAGCCAAAGTCACATTTTTCGTTAATTTATGTAATGCAAAATAAGTTTGAATTATGGTTTTACATTATTGGCAGCATATCACACTGAATGTCCAATAATTTTTATTGGTTTAAGGTTGGTTAAATTATGATTTAATCATTTCCTTTTATTTCAAATACTTTCATATGTTACTTTTATTTTTATTGGTAAAGTACCCACTAAGCGACAACGCTCAGCGAGTTAAGTTTTCCTTGACTCGTAGGTTCGGAGCAGTAGCAAATTTTTGGAAAGGGACGACCAGACCCACAACATATCTCAGGGTAGATCTTTTAGATTCCATTATGAGTTAGCTAGTTGTGGCATGTATATGTATATAAAAGATTGAGAATCAGTATATGATATTGTATGTTATTGGTATGTAATAATAATAGATCTCGATCCTAACTAGATTTGGATACTCGATCCTAACTAGATTTCGATACTCGATCTTAACTGAATTTGGATACTCGATCCTAACAAGATTTGTGGATTTGGAAACTCGATCCTAACTGGATTTGGATACTCGATCCTAACTGGATTTTGATACTCGATCCTAACTGGATTTGGATACTCGATCCTAAATGGATTTTGATACTCGATCCTAACTGGATTCGGATACTCGATCCTAACTTGATTCGGATACTCGATACAAACTAGAATCGGATACTCAATACTATATGGATTTGGATACTCGATCCTAACTGGATTGGGATACTCGATCCTAACTGGATCTGGATACTCGATCCTAAATTGGATTGGGATACTTGATCTTAACTGGATTTGGATACTCGATCCTAAAAACCATTGGGATACTCGATCCTAACTGGATTTGTTGATTTGGATACTCGATCCTAAACTGCATTGGGATACTCGATCCTAACTGGATTTGTTGATTTGGATACTCGATCCTAATTGGATTGGGATACTCGATCCTAACTGGATTTGGAGACTCAATCCTAAATTGGATTGGGATACTCGATCCTAACATGATTTGGATACTCGATACTAACTGGATTCGGATACTCAATACCAACTGGATTTGGATACTTAATCCTAATAGGATTTGGATACTCAATCCTAAATGGATTTGGATACTCGATCCTAATAGGATTTGGATACTTGATCCTAATTGGATTTGGATACTCAATCCTAATAGGATTTGGATACTCGATCCTAATTAATTTGTATACTCGATCCTAACTGGATTTTGATACTCGATCCTAAATTGGATTGGGATACTCGACCCTAACTGGATTTTGATTCTCGATCCTAACTTGATTTTGATACTCGATCCTTACTAGATTTGGATGCTCGATCCTAAATTGGATTGGGATACATGATCCTAAACTTGATTGGGATACTCAATCCTAACTGGATTTGGATACTCGATCCTAACTGGATTTGGATACTCGATCCTAACTATATTCGGATACTCGTTCCTAACTTGATTCAAATACTCGACACTAACTGGATTTGGATACTCAATCCTAAATTGGATTTGGATACTCGATCCTAACTGGATTTGGATACTCGATCCTAAACTGGATTGGGATACTCGATCCTAACTAGATTTGGATACTCGATCCTAACAAGATTTGTGGATTTGGATACTCGATCCTAACTAGATTTGGATACTAGATCCTAACTGGATTTGGATACTTGATCCTAAATGGATTTTGATACTCGATCCTAACTGGATTCGGATACTCCATCCTAACTTGATTCGGATACTCGATACAATCTGGATTCGAATACTCAATACTATATGCATTTGGATACTCGATCCTAACTGGATTGGGATACTTGATCCTAACTGGATTTGGATACTCGATCCTAAATTTTACATTATTCAGATACTCAATACTAACAAGATTTGGATACTCGATCCTAACTGGATTTGGATACTTGATCCTAAATTGGATTTGGATACTCGATCCTAACTGGATTTGGATACTCAATCCTAAACTGGATTGGGATACTCGATCCTATCTAGATTTGGATACTCGATCCTAACTGGATTTGGATACTCGAACCCAATAGGATTCGGATACTCGATCCTAACTGGATTTGGATACTCGATACTAAATGGATTTTGATACTCTATCCTAACTGGATTCAGATACTCGATCGTAACTTAATTTGGATACTCTATACAAACTGGATTCGGATACTCAATACTTACTGGATTTTTATACTCGATCCTAACTGGAATTGGATACTCGATCCTAACTGGATTTGGAAACTCAATCCTAAATTGGATTGGAATACTAAATGCTAACTGGATTTGGATACTCAATCCTAAACTGCATTGGGATACTCGATCCTAACTGTATTTGGGGATTTGGACACTCGATCCTAACTGGATTTGGATACTCGATCCTAACTGGATTTGTATACTCGATCCTAATAGGATTTGGATACTCGATCCTAATTAAATTTTGATACTCGATCCTAAATTGGATTGGGATACTCGACCCTAACTGGATTTGGATTCTCAATCCTAACTGGATTTTGATACTCGATCCTAACTAGATTTGGATGCTCAATCCTAAATTGGATTGGGATACTCGATCCTAAACTTGATTGGGATACTCGATCCTAACTGGATTTGGATACTAAATCCTAACTGGATTTTATTACTCGATCCTAAATGGATTTTGATACTTGATCCTAACTATATTCGAACACTCGATCCTAACTTGATTCGGATACTCTACACTAACTGGATTTGGATACTACATACTAACTAGATTGGGATACTCAATCCTAACTGGATTTGGATACTCGATCCAAAATTGGATTTGGATACTCAATCCTAACTAGATTCGGATACTCGATCCTAAACTCGATCCTAACTTGATTTTGATACTCGATCCTAACTGAATTTGGATACTCGAACCCAATAGGATTCGGATACTCGATTCTAACTGGATTTGGATACTCGATACTAAATGGATTTTGATACTCTATCCTAATTGGATTCAGATACTCGATCGTAACTTAATTTGGATACTCTATACAAACTGGATTCGGATACTCAATACTTACTGGATTTTTATACTCGATCCTAACTGGAATTGGATACTCGATCCTAACTGGATTTGGAAACTCAATCCTAAATTGGATTGGAATACTAAATGCTAACTGGATTTGGATACTCAATCCTAAATGGATTTTGATACTCGATCCTAACTATATTCGGACACTCGATCCTAACTTGATTCAGATCCTCTACACTAACTGGATTCGGATACTCAATACTAACTAGATTTGGATACTCGATCCTAACTGGATTTGGATACTCGATCCTAAATTAGATTTGGATACTCGATCCTAACTGGATTTGGATACTCGATCCTAAATTGGATTGGGATACTCGATCCTAACTTTATTTGGATACTCGATCCTAACTGGATTTAGATACTCGATCCAAATAGGATTCGGATACTTGATCCTAACTGGATTTGTGGATTTGGATACTCGAACCTAACCGGATTTGGATACTCGATCCTATTTGGATATTGATACTCGATCCTAAATGGATTTTGATACTCGATCCTAACTGAATTCAGATACTCAATCCTAACTTGATTCGGATACTCGATACAAACAGGATTCGGATACTCAATACTACATGGATTTTGATACTCGATCCTAACTGGATTGGGATACTCGATCCTAACTGGATTTGGATACTCGATCCTAAATTTGATTGGGATACTCGATCCTAACTGGATTTGGATACTCGATCCTAAACTGCATTGGGATACTCGATCCTAACTTGATTTGTTGATTTGGATACTCGATCCTAATTGGATTAGAATACTCGATTCTAACTGGATTTGGATATGCGATCCTAAATTGGATTGGAATACTCGACCCTAATTGGATTTGGATACTCGATCCTAAATTGGATTGGGATACACGATCCTATCTGGATTTGGATACTCGATCCTAATTGAATTTTGATACTAGATCCTAACTAGATTTGGATACTCGATCCTAAATTGGATTGGGATATTCGATCCTAACTTGATTTGGATACTCAATCCTAACTGGTTTGGGATACTCGATCCTAACTGGATTTGGATACTCGATCCTAAATGGATTTTGATACTCGATCCTAACTTGATTCAAATACTCGTTCCTAAATTGGATTGGGATACTCGATCCTAACTGGATTTTGATACTCGATCCTAAATGGTCTGGATACTCGATCCTAACTAGATTTGGATATTCGATCCTAAATTGGATTGTGATACTCGATCCTAAACTGCATTGGGATACTCGATCCTAACTGGATTTGGGAATTTGTGTAATATCCCAATGTGTGCCTTAGAAGTTTTGATATAATTGTTGTTTTATTTGAATTAAATGTATATGTGTAATTGGAAAGAAAAAGAATTAAGAGAGAGTTTATATGTTGTATATATGGAAATATATATAACATATATACAAGTCAAAATGGATGGTCAACTAAAGAAGATATTTGTTTATTATTGAATTAATGAATTCATTACAAGAAATAAATGAGTGGAAGAGGAAATAATTGATTATTTTATTATTAAAAGACTTGGTGGAGAATGTTTGAAGACCATAAATTTGACTTTGTCTCTTTTTGTTTTTTTTTTCATTTTCTTTTCTTCTTCCTTCCATAAAACGTGGACTCCATCTTCACCATCACCATTTCTTTTACTTTCTTCATCTTCCTTCATTTCTTTACTTGAAACTTAGAATCCATTGGAAGTAATTCAAATTTTTATGGGAATTAGATAGTTTATGTATGGTTTTTCAAGAAAATCACCATAAACTCAAGAATTAGAGGAAAAGAGCAAGGAAAGAGCCACTTTAATGAGACAAAAGAGAGCAAGAGAGAGTTTTGTGTTCAAGCTCAAAAAAATTGAAGGAGATTTCAAGAAAACAAGTTAGAAATTCAAGAAATTTCATTATTTTGGTAAGTTCTCTCTTGATTGCTCTTGTTGTTTTTGAAGTTATTTTTGAGTTTGATGAAGTGTTGTTGATAATATGGTTAGGATTGCTTGTGGTGTGTTTGTATGTGTTGGAAATGGAATTAAAGATAAGAAGTTAGGTTGGTGTTGGTGATGGAAGAGTAAGAGTTGTGTTTAGTGAAATCTTTTCTGTTTTACAATTAGTAAAGGCTGTAACTTGTATGATTTTTAATTAAATATAGAAAAATGTTCTTGAGGTGAATTTTTGATATGTTGTACCTCTATGAGTCTAGAATGACTGAAAAATATGTTGATTCGATTTTGGAATGGTTATGATTTTGGAAAGATTATTTTTATTAGACCTGTTCCAGCAGGTACCTTAGCTGAGACAGCTATCTTTCGGGATTTTTAATAAAATGTAGAAAAATAATATATAATTGAATTTTGTTTCTTATTGAGTCTAGTATTTGAGAAAAATAATTTAGAACCACTTTGATTGAATTTGAATTATGGAATTCACAAAGTTCAGAACTGCTGCCAGGATGCAGGGCAATTGGGGCAGTCTGGTTGGGTGAACTATTTGACCAAGATTTTGTGTTCAGTTTGATCTGAAATTTAAAGGAATGATTTTCAGATGTAAAAGTTAGTTCTTTAAAAATATTAGAGTTTTTAGTCAAGTATATTATTTTATACAATTTTTCAAAATAAGGATTAAGTTGAGTCCAAAACCAGAATTTACTATTCATATGGTCATTTTGCTAATACTCCTTTTTGGATTAGGTTGTGAAGAGGTTGAATTGCCCTAATCTAAGTGTTGAAAATTCTTGGAAGAGTAAGTGTATAAATTGGTGTGAGTTGGTTTTAAGGTAAGTACAAACTACATTAGTGCATACATTCATATGATATTGAGACTTGAGACATATTTGATTATAAATGTGATAAGGAATCTAATGCATTGTGGATGTATATTAATAATGTTATGTTTGGTATAATGTGAATGTTGTGATGAGCATGTAAAATATGTGTTAATGCCATTGATTATATCCATTTGAATAATGAATTTGTAACACCCCCACATCCAATGCACACACACTACAACTACAACCATGTAGCATAAGTGCACCAAACATAGGGATGCTACGGTTTTATTCAACATTCAAAACATTTAAATAGATACAATACTATTATCATTATATAATATAATGATATAGATCATTTACTTTTAAAATAAAACACATTAGATATATATATATACATACATATAGTTATCTCACAGCGGAAGTCATAAAATATTTACATATTTGAAAACACTTAATTCCATATTTACGAATATACAAATATGTACATTTAATCAATACTTTACAAAATATAAAAAGAGTTATACATGATTGGCAAATCTCCTTTGATCTTTAAGTCTCCAAAATCAACTCTTCAATGTCTACCCTCACTCGGTCTCGAAGAGCTCTCGGGTTCGATTCTAACAGTTCTATCACCTGCGCGATTAAACACTATCGCGCTAAGCCAAGGGCTTAGTAAGATAATCATGCTAATGATATGACTTCGTGCAATGCAATGTCATTTCTCAAACCATAATATATATGTAACATCATATATGCAAAATTAACAATATACTTTCACATTACATACCACATTAGTATTCATTTAATCATCAATACAAAGCAAAACAAACATCATTCATGACTCACATTAACCATAGACAAGCATGGGCCCAAGACATACTAATATGCCATTCAATTTTCAGAGTTAATGTTTTGGTTCTATCATCACATTTATCAATATCAATATCATAGACCCAACTAGGCTTCAAGGATTAAGTTCAACCAAGCTTCAAGGGGAGCAAAGCATGCTAAGCTTCTACCCAACTTGGCTTCAAGAACTAACCCAACCTAGCTTCAAGGGTGGTAACATCTCAATTAGGCTTCAAGGATTCAATCCAACCTAACTTCAAGAGATTGTTACTATCATTAGGCATGCCACCAATAACATACTCTGAAAATGGAATAACACATTAGCCACACAATTCATTTACATATCAATTATCATTTCCATTCTCAATTCTCATCAACATTTAGGCAAACATGCCTTCATTCTCTCAATATTATCATCATAGCCAATAACAATGGCCTCACATTTCATTTCACAATATAACACTTCATTAATCAAGTGTATACTTATCTCATCCATGATCACATTATATCTCATATAGCATCATTCATCATATCTTATTTGAATTATCATTTCATCTTTGATACAACATTTCAAGGTACATTACTCATAAAATACAATACCTTTCACAATGCATAACATAACCTTGTTTAAATCTCAACAATGCAATTAGGGCAAAGAACAACTTATATGATTCATAGCTTTAGGATCTTCCATATGCATTTGATTAGTTCATTCATTGATTCAAGTGTGTTTAATGTGTTTAGGGTTAGGTTTAAGAACCAACCCACCTTTGAAGAACCAAAACAATGCAAAAAGAACAAAGAAACAAAACCCTAACCAACTCATTTGATGGACACGGGCAGCACACATGAGGGACACGGCCAAGCTTGTGGCCGTGTCTCTCAATTCAACTTTGGCAGTAGCAAACACGGCTTAGGGACACGGCCGTGTCTCTTCAACCAAAACTCACAGTAGCTCACACGGCTTGGGAACACGGCTGTGTCACCCAAAAATTAATCCAACACGTCCAAAATCATATGACTTGGCCGTGTCTCACATGGCCTTTGGCCGTGTCTCCCAAAACCAAAACCCTAAATGTAACCAACTCTCTTCCAAATGCATCAAAACTCAATATACATCATACCACATGCTTCAAATGATCATCATCAATGTTCTAAATACATATTCATTACAATAATCACTTTAAAACACCTTAATATCACAATTAAACAAACACCATCTCAAAACCCTAACTCAAACTCTACTCTTGATTTTCCACTATCAATCTTCACTTATTTTTCCATAATCACAACCAAACCAACACAACCTCCAATTTTTAACTTACAATCAACTCTAACACTTATAAACACACATCAACACACTAAATCATCATCTCAACAATTCTCAATACACCTTAACCACAATTTCCAAATTAATAAAAGAAAACAAGAAATTACTTACCTAAAGTGAAGAAATTCCACAAATCTTCAACTTGATTCTTCAATTCTCCCTTCAATCTTGATCTAACTATCAAGAACACTTCTCCTTCCCTTTTGCTAATGGAGAGCCGGCCACTACCATCAAGAGGAAGAGAAAATGATCAAAAATCACAAAGTCAATCTTCCTTTTAATCTCCACCACAAAATTTCCAAAAGTAAATTACCTCAAGGCCCTTAACCATATAACTAACCTTTTGTCTTATATAAGCCCATATATGTATTTACACACTCAACAATAAAATATCTTCTTCCACTAACCAACACCTTGACTCTTCTTTGACCCATTTATATGTTATATATATCAACATATACACAACATATACCATTCTCTCTAAACCCTAAATCCTTCCCAAAACACATATACTTTTCTTTTCCCAATTCTTTATCTTGCAATTTAAAACAACCACAATAACAACAACATACAAAACTTCTAGGGCATAAATGAGGATATTACAATTCTCCCCCTCTAAAAAGAAATTTCGTCCTCGAAATTACCTGATATCAAGGCCGAAACAACTGAGGATATTGCTCTCGCATGGTTTGCTCATTCTCCCAAGTTGCTTCTTCTTTTGCATGATTCTTCCAAAGAATTTTCACTAATGGTACTCTCTTGTTCCTCAACTCTTTCACTTCCCGTGCCAAGATAGCAACTGGTTCCTCTTCAAATGTCAAGTCTGAGCTCACTTCAATAGATTCAAATGGCAACACATGAGATGGATCTGACCTGTACCTCCTCAACATAGATACATGGAACACATTATGAATACCATCCAACTCAGGTGGCAAAGCAAGCCGATAAGCCACTGGCCCAACTCTTTCCAATACTTCATATGGTCCAATGAAACGAGGGCTCAATTTCCCTTTCCGACCGAACCTCAAAATCTTCTTCCAAGGAGATACTTTCAAAAATACCTTATCCCCAACATCAAACTGAATATCTCTCCTCTTCAGATCTGCATAAGACTTCTGTCGGTCTGAAGCTGCTTTCAATCTGCCTCGAATCAACTTCACTTTCTCTTCAGTTTCTTGAATCAAATCAGGCCCAATCAACTTGCTATCACCAAGTTCACTCCAACAAAGAGGTGTTCTGCACCGTCTGCCATACAATGCCTCGAATGGAGCCATTCCGATGCTGGATTGGTGACTGTTGTTGTAAGCAAATTCCACAAGAGGTAAGAATCTATCCCAACTTCCAGAGAAATCGATGACACAGCTTCTCAACATATCCTCAACAATCTGTATCACCCTCTCAGACTGTCCATCCGTCTGTGGATGAAAAGCAGTACTGAAGTGTAGTCGAGAACCCAAAGCTCTGTGCAAACTCTTCCAAAATCTTGAAGTAAACCTGGGATCTCGATCAGACACCAAAGAAGTTGGAACACCATGCAATTTCACAATCTCATGAATATACAACTCAGCTAACCTTTCCAAAGAGTAATCCATCCGAACCGGAAGGAAATGAGCTGTCTTAGTCAATCTATCCACAATCACCCATATGGCATCATGTTTCCTTTGTGTCAATGGCAAACCAGACACAAAGTCCATGGTCACTCTAACCCACTTCCATTCTGGCACTAACAACGGTTGAAGCAACCCAGTGGGAACTTGATGCTCTGCTTTAACCTTCTGACAAGTGAGACATTTTGATACAAACTCAGCAATGTCTCTTTTCAACCCAATCCACCAGTAATGCTGTCTCAAATCATGATACATCTTCGTATTACCCGGATGCATAGCAAATAAAGACTGATGAGCTTCCTCTAAAATGATCCTCTTCAAATCAGCATTATCGGGTACACACAATCTATTCTTAAACCATAGGCTCCCATCATCCTTTACAACAAAATCTCTAGTCTTTCCACTCTCACAATCTAAAACAATCTTCTGAATCTTCTTATCAGTCAACTGAGCCTCTTTGATCTGATCCAACAAAACCGGCTTCAATTGCAACTGTGCCAATAATGCACCATCATCACAAGGTACAAAACTGGCACGCAATGCTCTCAACTCAACAAGCAACGAGAGCGAGTAAACTGTTAAACCAGCTAAAGACTTCCGACTCAAGGCATCAGCAACCACATTTGCTTTACCTGGATGATAATCTATCAAACAGTCGTAGTCTTTAGTCAATTCTAACCATCTCCTCTGCCGAAGGTTGAGCTCTTTCTGAACACCCAAATACTTCAAACTCTTGTGATCAGTGTAAATGAAACATTTCTCCCCAAACAGATAATGGCGCCAAATCTTTAATGCAAACACAATGGCTGCCAATTCCAAATCATGGGTGGGGTAGTTAAGCTCATGCGGTTTCAACTGACGAGATGCATAAGCTATAACTTTCCCTTCCTGCATCAGCACACATCCCAAACCACTATGTGACGCATCACTGTAGATCACATATGGTTTGCCTTCTACAGGTAAAGTAAGAACAGGCGCTTGAGTCAACATATCTCTCAACTGCTCAAAGCTAGCCTGACACTGATCCGTCCACACAAATCTCACTCTCTTACGAAGCAATCTGGTGAGTGGAGTAGCTATCAAAGAAAACCCTTTCACAAACCGCCGGTAATAGCCTGCCAAACCCAGAAAACTTCTAACCTCTGTCACTGACTTGGGTGGATTCCAATTCAAAATTGCTTCAACTTTACTCGGATCAACTCTGATGCCTTCTGCTGAAACAATATGTCCAAGAAAAGCTACTTGATCCAACCAGAACTCACACTTCGACAATTTGGCAAATAATTGCTTCTCTCTCAAGATCTGCAACACAATCCGCAGATGCATATCATGTTCCTCTTCATTCCTCGAATACACCAGAATATCATCGATGAAGACCACTACAAACTGATCCAAATAGGGCCTAAACACCCTATTCATCAAATCCATGAAAGCTGCAGGTGCATTCGTCAGACCAAAAGGCATAACTAAAAATTCATAGTGCCCATACCTGGTCCGAAATGCGGTCTTCGGAACATCTTCAGCTTTGACTCTCAGCTGATGGTACCCAGATCTTAAATCAATTTTAGAAAACACAGCTGCATCCTTCAATTGATCAAAGAGATCATCGATTCTAGGCAAAGGATATTTATTCTTAATTGTCACTTTGTTCAATTGCCTATAGTCGATACACAATCTCATGGTACCATCTTTCTTCTTCACAAACAGCACAGGAGCTCCCCAAGGAGAAACACTGGGGCGAATGAATCCCTTATCCAACAGCTCCTTTAATTGCACTTTTAACTCTCTTAGTTCTGCTGGTGCCATTCTGTAAGGAGTAATCGAGATAGGAGTGGTACCAGGCAACAATTCAATACCAAATTCCACCTCTCTCTCAGGCGGCAATCCTGGCAACTCCTCAGGAAACACATCAGGGAACTCTGCAACTGTGGCAATGCTATCAATAGGAGAACTTCTTACTCTAGTATCTATCACATGAGCAAGATAAGCTTCACATCCCTTTCTAATCAACCTCCTGGCTGCAACAGCTGAAACAAATAAGGAGGCTAACTGTTCCTGCTCATTAGATACTATCACCTCTCTACCATCACTAGTTCTCAAAGAAACAATCTTCTTTTTACAATCCACCACAGCTCCACGTCGAGATAGCCAATCCATGCCTAAAATCACATCATATTCCTTAAATGGCATCTCAATCAAATCTCCAAGGAACTCCTCACCCTGCACCCTCACTGCACTATCTCGATGCACTTTACTCACAATCACACTATGCCCTAACGGATTTGTCACCAAAACATCAAATCCTAGGGACTCAGCATGCACATCAAACACAGGCAATACAGATGCACTAATATAAGAATGGGTGGAACCCGGATCAATCAAAGCAAGCACTGCAGTATCAAATAAAGAAAAAGTACCAGCTATGACCGCCGATGCATCCGGCTGTCTCTGCATAACATACATCCTCTGGGAAGAACCAACCTCCTCCGGTCTAGTTTCCCTGGATGTAGCACCACCTCTAGAACTGAACCCTGCTCTACCACCTCGGCTGGCACCTCTGCCTCCTCTACCTCCCCTCACACTGGCTCGAGAAGCGGCAGAATCAACTGGCATAAACTCCTGTCTCTCCGGACAGTCTCTCACAAAATGATTCGGTGACCCACACCTGAAACAAACCCCTGCAACACCAGCCTTCCAACAAGGACCACCATGTGGCCTCCCACAATGGATGCAGATAGGTAAGGTGGATCTCTGAACCATAGGGGTTGGAGCACTTGCCACTGAAGCTGCAGGTCTGAATCTTTGTCTCTGGAACTGCACTGATCTACCTGCTGGTCTCTGGCTCCTAATACTCCGAGGAACAAAGCTTCCTCTACCCCTCTTCACTGAAGAAGACCCTGCCTCAAACTGAGGCCTTCTCACTCTGACCTCTTCCTCTGATGCAGCTGCAATCACTTGAGCCCTTTCTACATCTCGAGCTGCTGTCACTAGCTGGGAGAAATCGTGATATCTAGACCCGGCCACTAAGCACATGATAGAGGGTCTCAATCCCTCCTAAAACCTCCGACATCTATCTATCTCATCAGCAATGATGCCCCCAGCATATTGACTCAGTCGAATAAACTCAACTTCATACTCAGTAACAGTCTTGTTATCTTGCTTCAAGCTCAAGAATTCCATCTTCTTCATATCCTTATACTCCCTAGGAGTATATTTCAACTCGAATTCCCTCAAGAAATCTGCATATGACAAAGTTGGTGGATCTTCCATGGAATGTGGCACAGTCTTCCACCAATCGTAGGCATCCTTTTGTAGCAAAGATCTTGCATAGTCAAACTTTTCCTCAGGGGTGGCTTGTAACTGAATAAAGATCCTCTGAACTTTGTCAAGCCACTGTTCTGCCACAGCTGGATCAGTGGTACCAATAAAATCCTCAGCTCCATACTTCCTTAACTTGTCATAGTGCCTCACTGGTACCAAAGACTGAGGGGGTGGTGGCACTGGTTGTACTGGCGCTTGCCTGAAAGTCTCCATCATATTCCTAAAACAGGCTGGCGGAACCTCATCACCTACTGGTCTACCCGACCCAGAAACAGGTGCCTCACCAGCACTATCAACCCTAGCTCCATCCTCAGGAGCAACGCTCTCCTCACTACTCTCAACCGATTGTCTCAAATGAGGATCCATCAACACCTACACTGCAAACACAAAAAAAAAGACACACCTTATTAAAGATCAAAGATTGCCAATCCCAAACATGTATTTTCTTTCAAAAACTCACTTTTTAATTCAAAATATTCTTTTTATAACATATTACCTAGGTTGAGAATCTCAAACCTAGGCTCTGATACCAAAACAATTGTAACACCCCCACATCCAATGCACACACACTACAACTACAACCATGTAGCATAAGTGCACCAAACATAGGGATGCTACGGTTTTATTCAACATTCAAAACATTTAAATAGATACAATACTATTATCATTATATAATATAATGATATAGATCATTTACTTTTAAAATAAAACACATTAGATATATATATATACATACATATAGTTATCTCACAGCGGAAGTCATAAAATATTTACATATTTGAAAACACTTAATTCCATATTTACGAATATACAAATATGTACATTTAATCAATACTTTACAAAATATAAAAAGAGTTATACATGATTGGCAAATCTCCTTTGATCTTTAAGTCTCCAAAATCAACTCTTCAATGTCTACCCTCACTCGGTCTCGAAGAGCTCTCGGGTTCGATTCTAACAGTTCTATCACCTGCGCGATTAAACACTATCGCGCTAAGCCAAGGGCTTAGTAAGATAATCATGCTAATGATATGACTTCGTGCAATGCAATGTCATTTCTCAAACCATAATATATATGTAACATCATATATGCAAAATTAACAATATACTTTCACATTACATACCACATTAGTATTCATTTAATCATCAATACAAAGCAAAACAAACATCATTCATGACTCACATTAACCATAGACAAGCATGGGCCCAAGACACACTAATATGCCATTCAATTTTCAGAGTTAATGTTTTGGTTCTATCATCACATTTATCAATATCAATATCATAGACCCAACTAGGCTTCAAGGATTAAGTTCAACCAAGCTTCAAGGGGAGCAAAGCATGCTAAGCTTCTACCCAACTTGGCTTCAAGAACTAACCCAACCTAGCTTCAAGGGTGGTAACATCTCAATTAGGCTTCAAGGATTCAATCCAACCTAACTTCAAGAGATTGTTACTATCATTAGGCATGCCACCAATAACATACTCTGAAAATGGAATAACACATTAGCCACACAATTCATTTACATATCAATTATCATTTCCATTCTCAATTCTCATCAACATTTAGGCAAACATGCCTTCATTCTCTCAATATTATCATCATAGCCAATAACAATGGCCTCACATTTCATTTCACAATATAACACTTCATTAATCAAGTGTATACTTATCTCATCCATGATCACATTATATCTCATATAGCATCATTCATCATATCTTATTTGAATTATCATTTCATCTTTGATACAACATTTCAAGGTACATTACTCATAAAATACAATACCTTTCACAATGCATAACATAACCTTGTTTAAATCTCAACAATGCAATTAGGGCAAAGAACAACTTATATGATTCATAGCTTTAGGATCTTCCATATGCATTTGATTAGTTCATTCATTGATTCAAGTGTGTTTAAAGTGTTTAGGGTTAGGTTTAAGAACCAACCCACCTTTGAAGAACCAAAACAATGCAAAAAGAACAAAGAAACAAAACCCTAACCAACTCATTTGATGGACACGGGCAGCACACATGAGGAACACGGCCAAGCTTGTGGCCGTGTCTCTCAATTCAACTTTGGCAGTAGCAAACACGGCTTAGGGACACGGCCGTGTCTCTTCAACCAAAACTCACAGTAGCTCACACGGCTTGGGAACACGGCTGTGTCACCCAAAAATTAATCCAACACGTCCAAAATCATATGACTTGGCCGTGTCTCACATGGCCTTTGGCCGTGTCTCCCAAAACCAAAACCCTAAATGTAACCAACTCTCTTCCAAATGCATCAAAACTCAATATACATCATACCACATGCTTCAAATGATCATCATCAATGTTCTAAATACATATTCATTACAATAATCACTTTAAAACACCTTAATATCACAATTAAACAAACACCATCTCAAAACCCTAACTCAAACTCTACTCTTGATTTTCCACTATCAATCTTCACTTATTTTTCCATAATCACAACCAAACCAACACAACCTCCAATTTTTAACTTACAATCAACTCTAACACTTATAAACACACATCAACACACTAAATCATCATCTCAACAATTCTCAATACACCTTAACCACAATTTCCAAATTAATAAAAGAAAACAAGAAATTACTTACCTAAAGTGAAGAAATTCCACAAATCTTCAACTTGATTCTTCAATTCTCCCTTCAATCTTGATCTAACTATCAAGAACACTTCTCCTTCCCTTTTGCTAATGGAGAGCCGGCCACTACCATCAAGAGGAAGAGAAAATGATCAAAAATCACAAAGTCAATCTTCCTTTTAATCTCCACCACAAAATTTCCAAAAGTAAATTACCTCAAGGCCCTTAACCATATAACTAACCTTTTGTCTTATATAAGCCCATATATGTATTTACACACTCAACAATAAAATATCTTCTTCCACTAACCAACACCTTGACTCTTCTTTGACCCATTTATATGTTATATATATCAACATATACACAACATATACCATTCTCTCTAAACCCTAAATCCTTCCCAAAACACATATACTTTTCTTTTCCCAATTCTTTATCTTGCAATTTAAAACAACCACAATAACAACAACATACAAAACTTCTAGGGCATAAATGAGGATATTACAGAATTGATTAATGTGATTTGAAATATAACAAAATGTGAAATGTGCAAGATGTGATGATGAAATGAAATGTGAAAGATATGATGTTATGAAGAGTTGCTTTATTGTGATTTGAGATCATATGAGATATGAGGCCATGGTTGTTGGCTATGATAATGCAAATGAAATATAAAATTTGGGGCATGGTTGCCTAATTAATTATGAGAAATGAAATGAAAAGAGACTGATAAAGAGATAAATGAAATGATTGTGTGCCTAATGTGTTGATTCAATTTTCAGAGTTCTGTTTTTGGCGGCATGCCTATAAAGTACTGGATAGGTGAAAAGACCGGGTCGTAAGCCGATTCCAGTTGATAAATGTGAAATGTGAATTATAGTAACAGTCTTGCCGGGTTGAGGATCTCCTCGAGTTAAGTCGGGTTGAGGTCCAAGAGACTGGGTCTGTTACATTTGTTTTGGTAACAATCTTACCGGGTTGAGGATCTCCTCGGGTAGCTGGGTTGAGGTCCAAGAGACTGGGTCTGTTACCCTATCCATGGATAGAGATATATATCGCCTACGGGCTTGATGATTGTGATTATGGACCAAAGCAGTAACTCTGAACTTTGAATAGCATATTAGATCCTTTTTGGGCCCATGCTTGTCTTTGTTTTCAATATGAATCATGAATGTTTTGATTAATTATTAAATAATGTAAGATTGCGAAATATAATATTCTCTTGAATTGGTCTTGAATCTTGATTGTGTGACATTAGCATGGCATTAAAGCATCATAGAACTGTAGTTTGTACCACTAAGCCGTTGGCTTAGCGCGAATGTGATTCTTCGTGCAGGTGACAGGGAAGAACCAGAGAGTTCCTCTAGGCCGAGTCGAGCCTAGATTTTGAAGAGTGAATAGTGGGCTTTAAGATCGAAGACCGACTGCCAAACATGTATAAATTTTATGTGTTGTAAAACTTGAGTTTTGATGTATATGAATTTGTAAATATTGTTACTTTTCGTTGCATAGTGAACAAATATTTTATCTACTGTATTTCATAATAAACCTTCACTTTATTTTGTACTAGAAGTGTAAATCCTTTTTGCAGGTTGTAGTTGAGATTATAAGGGGGATTTATTGGAAGTGTACTGAGAATGATTTTGTTTGCATTGGTTTGTGTAAAAATGTTTTCAAAAATCAGAAAAAAAACCAGTTTTGTCGACATTTGGGATTGAATTTTTAGGCGAAACTATGGCAAAATTTCTGTAAAAATCGAAACAAAAATTTGACTAAGTAAAAGTGGTAGCAACATTAGGATAGTGTGGCGCCTCTACTCAGCTTACACGCGTAGGTCGGGAAGGGGTGTTACAATTTTTGGTATCAGAGCTTAGGTTTAAGATTCTCAACCTAGGTGAATTGTAAGAAAAAGAATATTTTGATTTTAAAAGTTGGTTTTTGAGTAAAATAAATGTTTTGGTATGGCAGTCTTTGATCTTTAATGGGGTATATTCTGTTGTGTTTGCATATATAGGTTGTAATGGCATCTCATTCACAATAGTCTGTTGAGGGTAGTGCGGAAAGTGTAGCTCCTGAAGAGAATAGAGATGGAGCTAGAGTAGATGGAGTTAGTGAGGCCCCTACCACTGTGCCAGGGAGATCAGATGCTGATGAGGTACCGCCAGGTTGGTTTAGGCACATGGTAGATTTGTTGAGAGGAGCTCCGGTGCAGCGGCCACCACCCCCACCATAGCCTCAGGTACTAGTGAGACATTATGATAAATTGAGGAAGTACGGGGCTGAAGATTTCTATGGCACCATTGATCCAGCTGTGTAATATCCTCATTTTTGCCCTAGAAGTTTTGCATATTGTTGTTGTTGTTATTGTTATAAATTGGATTGAATGTATATGATGGGATAAGAAAAGAATTAGGGTTTAGAGAGAATGGTATATGTTGTGTATATGATGATATATATAACATATAAATGGGTCAAAGGAAGAGTCAAAGGAAGAGAGATATTTTTGTATTGAGTGTGTAATTACATATATGGGCTTATATGAGACAAAAGGTTAGTTTTATGGTGGAGGGCAATTTGGTAATTGCTTGAATTGAATCACATGGTGGATATTTAAAGAAGGTTTGACTTTGTTTCTTCATCATTTTCTTCTTTCTTTCATGAAGTGGCCAGCTCCTCCATAGACAAAGGGAAGCAAGAGGTGAAGAGAATTTCTTGATGAGTTGAGTTCAAAATTGAAGGAAGTTTAAGTGTTCAAGTGTTGATTCAAGAAGTTTTAACTAACGTAAGATCTTTCCTTTGATTTCTTTCCTACTTTTGAAGTGGTATGGGAAGTTAATTAGGGTTTGATGATTTGATGATGAGATGTGTTTATGATTTATTCTCAAGTGTTGAAATGGAATTAAAGATAAGAAGCTAGGTTGGTGTTGGTGATGGAAGAGTAAGAGTGTGTTTAGTGAATTCTTTTTCTGTTTTACAATTAGTAAAGGCTGTGACTTGTATGATTTTTAATTAATTATAGAAAAATGTTCTTGAAGTGAATTTTTGATATGTTATGCCTCTATTAGTCTAGAATGACTGAAAAATATGTTGATTCGATTTTGGATAGGTTATAAGTTTAGAAAGATTATTTTTATTAGACCTGTTCCAGCAGGTACCTTAACTGAGACAGCTCTATTTCGGGATTTTTAATAAAATGTAGAAAAATCATATTCAATTGAATTTTGGATATGTTGTTGCTTAGTGAGTCTAGTATTTTAGAAAAATAATTTGGAACCACGTTGATTGAAATTGATTTATGAAATTCACAAAGTTCAGAACTGCTGCCAGGATGCAGGGCAATTGGGGCAGTCTGGTTAGGTGAACTATTTGACCAAGATTTTGTGTTCAGTTTGATCTGAAATTTTAAAGGAATGATTTTAAGATACAAAACTAAATTCTGTAAAAAATTTAGAATTTTTAGTCAAGTAGATTATTTTATACAATTTTTCAAAATAAGGATAAAATGGAGTCTAAAACCAGAATGTACTATTCATATGGTCATTTTGCTAATACTCCTTTTGGATTAGATTGTGAAGAGGTTGAATTGCCCTAACCGTGTCCTTCAAGTGGCTGACCGTGTCCCTCAATTGTGTAGGTTAGGGTTTTAATTCTTTGTTGTTCTTGCATTGTTGAGATTGAACAATGTTATGTTATGCATTGTGAATGGTAATGTGTTTCATGAGTAATGTGGAATGAAATGTTGATATTTATGAATGATGCTATGTGAGATATAATGTGATCATGGATGAGATAAATATATACTTGAATAATGAAATGTTATATTGTGAAATGAAATGTGAAGCCATTGTTATTGGCTAAGGTGATTCAATGGAGATAAATGAGGCATGTTTGCCTAAATGATAATGAGAATTGAGAATGAATTGTGTGGCTAATGTGTTATTCCATTTTCAGAGTTTGTTGTTGGTGGCATGCCTAATAAGTGTAACAATCTCTTGAAGTTAGGTTGGATTGAATCCTTGAAGCCTAATTGAGATGTTACCACCCTTGAAGCTAGGTTGGACTTAGTCCTTGAAGCCTAGTTGGGTATATGATATTGATAAATGTGATAACAAAACCAAAACATTAACTCTGAAAATTGAATGGCATATTAGTATGTCTTGGGCCCATGCTTGTCTTTGTTTAGTGTTGATTATGAATGGTTAAATGAATATTAATGAAGTATATGAAAAGATATTGAAATGTGATATGTAAAGTGAAAGTATGTTGTTAGTTTTGCATATATGATGTTACATGTATATTATGGATTGAGAAATGACATTGCATTGCACTAAGTCATATCATTTGCATGATTATCTTACTAAGCCGTTGGCTTAGCGCGATAGTGTTTAATCGCGCAGGTAATAGAGTTGATAGAGTTGAACCCGAGAGTTCATCAAGACCAAGTGTGAGTAGACCTTGAAGAATTCATTTTGGGAGCTTAAAGATCAGAGCAAACTTGCCAATCATGTATAATTCTTTATATTTTTGTAAAGAAATGTTTAATATGTAAATATGTAAATATTTTATAACTTCCGCTGTGTAATATTTTAATGTATAATGAATAGGGTATGGTATCAAGTTTTAAAGTGTCTTGAATGTTAAGAGAACCGTAGCATCCCTATGTTTGGTGCACTTATGCTACATTGTGGTGTTGTAGTGTGCTTGTACCAGGTGTGGGGGTGTTACAATAAACCTTTACTTTATTTTGTACTAGAAGTGTAAATCTTATTTGCAGGTTGTAGTTGAGGTTATAAGGGGGATTTATTGGAAGTGTATTGAGAATGATTTTGTTTGCATTGGTTTGTGTAAAATGCTTTTTTTTTTTAAAAAAAAAAACTAGTTTTGTTGACACTTGGGACTCAATTTTTAGGCAAAACTATGGCAAATTTTCTATTAAAATTGGAACTAAAATTTGACTAAGTAAAATTGGTAGCAACATTAAGTTTGTGTGGCGCCTCTACTCAGCTTACACATGTAGGTCGGGAAGGGGTGTTACAATTGTTTTGGTATCAGAGCCTAGGTTTGAGATTCTCAACCTAGGTAAAATGTAATAAAAAGACTATTTTGAACTTTAAAAGTGGTTTTTGAATAATATACATGTTTGGGATTGGCAACCTCTGATCTTTAATAAGTTGTATTCTGCTGTGTTTGCAGACATATGTTGTGATGGATCCCCTTCTGCGTCAGTCAGCTGAGGGTAGTGCAGAGAGTGTTGCTCCTGATGAGGGAGCTAGGGTTGATAGTGCTGAGGAGGTACCTGCTTCAGTATCAGGGAGACCAGCTGGTGAGGAGGTTCCACCAGTCTGGCTTAGGCATGTGGTAGATGCTTTGAGGCAAGCACCAGTGCAACCACCGCCACCACCCCCACAGCCTTTGGTGTCAGTAAGGCATTATGACAAACTAAGGAAGTATGGAGCCGAAGATTTTATAGGTACTACTGATCCAGCAGTAGCTGAGCAATGGTTAGACAAAGTTCAGAGAATCTTTGTTCAATTGCAAGCTACTTCAGAGGAAATGTTTGATTATGCAAGATCCTTGTTGCAGAAGGATGCATATAGTTGGCGGAAGACAGTGCCCCATTCTATGGATGATCCACCTACCTTATCCTATGCAGATTTTCTGAGAGAATTTGAATTGAAGTACACTCCAAGGGAGTATAAAGATGGGAAGAAAAGAGAGTTTTTAGATTTACCGGACCGTAACGGAGTATGAGATTGAATTTATTCGGTTGAGTGAGTATGCTGGGGGTATTATTTCAGATGAGATAGATCAATGTCGGAGATTTGAGGAGGGATTGAGGCCCTCTATCATGTGTCTGGTAGCTGGATTCAGATATCATGATTTTTCCCAGCTTGTGGCAGCAGCTCGAAGTGTAGAGCGAGCTCAGGGTATTGCAGCGGCTGCTTCAGAAGAAGAGACCAGAGTAAGAAGGCCCCAGTTTGAGGCAGGGTCTTCATCTGCTAAGAGAGGTAGGGGAAGTTTTATTCCTCGAGTTAGCAGGAGTTAGAGGCCAGCGGGTAGGTTGGCACAGTTTCAGAGGCAGAGATTTAGACCTACAGCTTCAGTGGCGAGTGCTCCGACCCCAGTGACTCAGAGATCCACTCTACCAGTATGCATTCATTGTGGTAGGCCACATGGTGGTCCTTGTTGGAAGACTGGTGTGGCAGGAGTATACTTCAGATGTGGGTCTCCCGATCATTTTGTTAGAGATTGCCCTGAGAAGCAAGAGCAGATGTCAGCTGATACTGCAGCTTCTCGACTTAGTGTGAGGGGAGGTCGAGGAGGCAGGGGTTTTGGTAGAGGTGGCAGATCCGGGTTCAGTGCTAGAGGAGGTGTTATATCCAGGGAGAGTAGGCCAGAGGAGGTTGGTTCTTCCCAGAGGATGTATGTTATGCAGAGGCAACCAGATGCTTCGGCAGTCATAGCTGGTACTTTTTCTTTATTTGATATATCAGTACTTGCTTTAATTGATCCGGGTTCCACACATTCTTATATTAGTGCATCTATTTTGTCTGTGTCTGATTTGCATGCTGAGTCCCTAGGATTTGATGTATTGGTGACAAATCCTTTAGGGCATAGTGTGGTTGTGAGTAAGGTGCACCGAGATAGTGCAGTAGTGGTGCAGGGTGAGGAGTTCCTTGGGGATTTGATTGAGATGCCATTTAAGGAATATGACGTGATTTTAGGTATGGATTGGCTATCTCGACATGGAGCTGTGGTGGATTGTGAAAAGAAAATTGTTTCTTTGAGAACGGGTGATGGTAGAGAGGTGATAGTATCTAATGAGCAGGAACAGCTAGCCTCCTTATTTGTTTCAGCTGTTACAGCCAGGAGGTTGATTAGAAAGGGGTGTGAAGCCTACCTTGCTCATGTGATGGATACTAGAGTGAAGGGTTCTCCTATTGATAGTATTGCCACAGTTGCAGAGTTCTCTGATGTTTTTCCAGAGGAGTTGCCAGGATTGCCTCCTGAGAGAGAGGTGGAGTTCGGTATTGAATTGTTGCCTGGTACCACTCCTATCTCTATTACTCCTTACAGAATGGCACCAGCAGAATTGAGGGAGTTGAAAGTGCAATTACAGGAGTTGTTGGACAAAGGATTTATTCGCCCCAGTGTTTCTCCTTGGGGAGCTCCTGTGCTATTTGTGAAGAAGAAAGATGGTACTATGAGGTTGTGTATCGATTATAGGCAATTGAACAAGGTGACTATTAAAAATAAATATCCTTTGCCTAGAATCGATGATCTCTTTGATCAATTGAAAGGTGCAGCTGTGTTTTCTAAAATTGATTTGAGATCTGGGTACCATCAGCTGAGAGTCAGAGCTGAGGATGTTCCGAAGACCGCCTTTCGGACCAGGTATGGGCATTATGAATTTCTAGTTATGCCTTTTGGTCTAACGAATGCACCTGCAGCTTTTATGGATTTGATGAATAGGGTGTTTAGGCCCTATTTGGATCAGTTTGTAGTGGTCTTCATTGATGATATACTAGTGTATTCGCGGAATGAAGAGGAACATGACAAGCATCTGCGGATTGTATTGCAGATTTTGAGAGAGAAGCAGTTGTTTGCCAAATTGTCGAAGTGTGAGTTCTGGTTGGATCAAGTCACTTTTCTCGGACATATTGTTTCAGATGAAGGCATTAGAGTTGATCCGAGTAAAGTTGAAGCCATTTTAAATTGGAGTCCACCCAAGTCTGTGACAGAGATTAGAAGTTTTCTGGGTTTGGCAGGCTATTACCGGCGGTTTGTAAAAGGGTTTTCTTTGATAGCTACTCCACTCACCAGATTGCTTCGTAAGGGAGTGAGGTTCTTGTGGACAGATCAGTGTCAGGCTAGTTTTGAGCAGTTGAGAGAGTTGTTGACTCAAGCGCCTGTTCTTACTTTACCTGTTGAAGGCAAACCATATGTGATTTACAGTGATGCTTCACATAGAGGTTTGGGGTGTGTATTGATGCAGGAAGGGAAAGTTATAGCTTATGCATCTCGACAGTTGAAACCGCATGAGCTTAACTATCCGACCCATGATTTGGAATTGGCTACCATTGTGTTTGCATTAAAGATTTGGCGCCACTATCTGTTTGGGGAGAAATGTTTCATTTACACTGATCATAAGAGTTTAAAGTATTTGGGTGTCCAGAAAGAACTCAATCTTCGTCAGAGGAGATGGTTAGAATTGATTAAAGACTATGACTGTTTGATTGATTATCATCCAGGTAAAGCAAATGTAGTTGCTGATGCCTTGAGTCGGAAGTCTTTAGCTGGTTTAACAGTTTACTCGCTCTCGTTGCTTGTTGAATTGAGAGCATTGCATGCTAGCTTTGTACCTTGTGATGATGGTGCATTGTTGGCACAATTGCAAGTGAGACCAGTTTTGTTGAATCAGATCAGAGAAG
Organism: Garcia nutans; assembly: GCA_947685225.1. NCBI lineage: Eukaryota > Viridiplantae > Streptophyta > Magnoliopsida > Malpighiales > Euphorbiaceae > Garcia > Garcia nutans. The sequence goes on from CANTUV010000024.1 coordinate 58,127,185, forward strand.
CTCAGTTGACTGATATGAAGATTCAGAAAATTATTTCAGATTGTCAGAGTGGAAAGAGTAGAGATTTTGTTATGAAAAGTGATGGGAGCCTATGGTTTAAAAACAGATTATGTGTACCCGATGATGCTGATTTGAAGAAGATTATTTTAGAAGAAGCTCATCAGTCAATATTTGCTATGCATCCGGGTAATACGAAGATGTATCATGATTTGAGACAGCATTATTGGTGGATTAGTTTGAAGAGAGACATTGCAGATTTTGTGTCGAAATGTCTCACTTGTCAGAAGGTTAAAGCAGAGCATCAAGTTCCAACCGGGTTGCTTCAACCGTTGTCAGTACCAGAATGGAAGTGGGAAAGAGTGACAATGGATTTTGTGTCTGGGTTGCCATTGACACAAAAGAAACATGATGCCATATGGGTGATTGTGGATAGATTGACTAAGACAGCTCATTTCCTTCCGGTTCGGATGGATTACTCTTTGGAGAGATTGGCTGAGTTGTATATCCATGAGATTGTGAGACTGCATGGTGTTCCAACTTCTTTAGTGTCTGATCGAGATCCCAGGTTTACTTACAGATTTTGGAAGAGTTTGCATAGTGCTTTAGGTTCTCGACTGCACTTTAGCACTGCTTTTCATCCACAGATGGATGGACAGTCAGAGAGGGTGATACAGATTCTTGAAGACATGTTGAGAAGCTGTGTCATTGATTTCACTGGAAGTTGGGATAGATTTTTACCTCTTGTGGAGTTTGCATACAACAACAGTCACCAATCCAGCATTGGTATGGCACCATTTGAAGCATTGTATGGCAGACGATGTAAGACACCTCTTTGTTGGAGTGAAATTGGGGAAGGTAAGTTAATTGGGCCTAATTTGATTCAAGAAACTGAAGAAAAAGTAAAGCTAATTCGAGGCAGATTGAAAGCAGCTTCAGACCGACAGAAGTCTTATGCAGATTTGAAGAGGAGAGACATAGAGTTTGATGTTGGAGATAAGGTGTTTTTGAAAGTATCTCCTTGGAAGAAGATTTTGAGGTTCGGTCGAAAAGGAAAATTGAGTCCTCGTTTCATTGGGCCGTATGAAGTGTTAGAAAGAGTTGGGCCAGTGGCGTATCGACTTGCTTTGCCACTCGAGTTGGATCGTATTCATAACGTATTTCATGTTTCTATGTTGAGGAGGTATAGATCGGATCCATCTCATGTGTTGCCGATTGAGTCAATTGAAGTAAATTCTGATCTGACATTTGAAAAGGAACCAGTTGCTATTTTGGCACGTGATGTGAAAGAATTGAGAAACAAGAGAGTGCCACTTGTGAAGATTTTGTGGAAAAATCATGGGAAAGAAGAAGCAACTTGGGAAAGTGAACAATCCATGCGAGAGCAATATCCGCAATTGTTTCAGCTTTGATATCAGGTAATTTCGAGGATGAAATTTTCTTTTTAGAGGGGGAGAATTGTAATATCCTCATTTTTGCCCTAGAAGTTTTGCATATTGTTGTTGTTGTTATTGTTATAAATTGGATTGAATGTATATGATGGGATAAGAAAAGAATTAGGGTTTAGAGAGAATGGTATATGTTGTGTATATGATGATATATATAACATATAAATGGGTCAAAGGAAGAGTCAAAGGAAGAGAGATATTTTTGTATTGAGTGTGTAATTACATATATGGGCTTATATGAGACAAAAGGTTAGTTTTATGGTGGAGGGTTATTTGGTAATTGCTTGAATTGAATCACATGGTGGATATTTAAAGAAGGTTTGACTTTGTTTCTTCATCATTTTCTTCTTTCTTTCATGAAGTGGCCGGCTCCTCCATAGACAAAGGGAAGCAAGAGGTGAAGAGAGGTTCTTGATGAGTTGAGTTCAAAATTGAAGGAAGTTTAAGTGTTCAAGTGTTGATTCAAGAAGTTTTAACTAAGGTAAGATCTTTCCTTTGATTTCTTTCCTACTTTTGAAGTGGTATGGGAAGTTAATTAGGGTTTGATGATTTGATGATGAGATGTGTTTATGATTTATTCTCAAGTGTTGAAATGGAATTAAAGATAAGAAGCTAGGTTGGTGTTGGTGATGGAAGAGTAAGAGTGTGTTTAGTGAATTCTTTTTCTGTTTTACAATTAGTAAAGGCTGTGACTTGTATGATTTTTAATTAATTATAGAAAAATGTTCTTGAAGTGAATTTTTGATATGTTGTGCCTCTATGAGTCTAGAATGACAGAAAAATATTTTGATTCGATTTTGGATAGGTTATAAGTTTAGAAAGATTATTTTTATTAGACCTGTTCCAGCAGGTACCTTAACTGAGACAGCTCTATTTCGGGATTTTTAATAAAATGTAGAAAAATCATATTCAATTGAATTTTGGATATGTTGTTTCTTAGTGAGTCTAGTATTTGAGAAAAATAATTTGGAACCACGTTAATTGAAATTGATTTATGAAATTCACAAAGTTCAGAACTGCTGCCAGGATGCAGGGCAATTGGGGCAGTCTGGTTAGGTGAACTATTTGACCAAGATTTTGTGTTCAGTTTGATCTGAACACAAAATTTAGAATTTTTAGTCAAGTAGATTATTTTATACAATTTTTCAAAATAAGGATAAAATGGAGTCTAAAACCAGAATGTACTATTCATATGGTCATTTTGCTAATACTCCTTTTGGATTAGATTGTGAAGAGGTTGAATTGCCCTAACCGTGTCCTTCAAGTGGCTGACCGTGTCCCTCAATTGTGTAGGTTAGGGTTTTAATTCTTTGTTGTTCTTGCATTGTTGAGATTGAACAATGTTATGTTATGCATTGTGAATGGTAATGTGTTTCATGAGTAATGTGGAATGAAATGTTGATATTTATGAATGATGCTATGTGAGATATAATGTGATCATGGATGAGATAAATATATACTTGAATAATGAAATGTTATATTGTGAAATGAAATGTGAAGCCATTGTTATTGGCTAAGGTGATTCAATGGAGATAAATGAGGCATGTTTGCCTAAATGATAATGAGAATTGAGAATGAATTGTGTGGCTAATGTGTTATTCCATTTTCAGAGTTTGTTGTTGGTGGCATGCCTAATAAGTGTAACAATCTCTTGAAGTTAGGTTGGATTGAATCCTTGAAGCCTAATTGAGATGTTACCACCCTTGAAGCTAGGTTGGACTTAGTCCTTGAAGCCTAGTTGGGTATATGATATTGATAAATGTGATAACAAAACCAAAACATTAACTCTGAAAATTGAATGGCATATTAGTATGTCTTGGGCCCATGCTTGTCTTTGTTTAGTGTTGATTATGAATGGTTAAATGAATATTAATGAAGTATATGAAAAGATATTGAAATGTGATATGTAAAGTGAAAGTATGTTGTTAGTTTTGCATATATGATGTTACATGTATATTATGGATTGAGAAATGACATTGCATTGCACTAAGTCATATCATTTGCATGATTATCTTACTAAGCCGTTGGCTTAGCGCGATAGTGTTTAATCGCGCAGGTAATAGAGTTGATAGAGTTGAACCCGAGAGTTCATCAAGACCAAGTGTGAGTAGACCTTGAAGAATTCATTTTGGGAGCTTAAAGATCAGAGCAAACTTGCCAATCATGTATAATTCTTTATATTTTTGTAAAGAAATGTTTAATATGTAAATATGTAAATATTTTATAACTTCCGCTGTGTAATATTTTAATGTATAATGAATAGGGTATGGTATCAAGTTTTAAAGTGTCTTGAATGTTAAGAGAACCGTAGCATCCCTATGTTTGGTGCACTTATGCTACATTGTGGTGTTGTAGTGTGCTTGTACCAGGTGTGGGGGTGTTACAATAAACCTTTACTTTATTTTGTACTAGAAGTGTAAATCTTATTTGCAGGTTGTAGTTGAGGTTATAAGGGGGATTTATTGGGAGTGTATTGAGAATGATTTTGTTTGCATTGGTTTGTGTAAAATGTTTTAAAAAAAAAGAAAAACTAGTTTTGTCGACACTTGGGACTCAATTTTTAGGCAAAACTATGGCAAAATTTCTATTAAAATTGGAACTAAAATTTGACTAAGTAAAATTGGTAGCAACATTAGGTTAGTGTGGCGCCTCTACTCAGCTTACACATGTAGGTCGGGAAGGGGTGTTACAAGCTGTAGCTGAGCAATGGTTGGATAGAATACAGAGAATATTCATCCAGTTGCAAGCAACTCCAGAAGAAAGATTTGATTATGCTAGATCACTGCTGCAGAAGGATGCATATGATTGGTGGAAGACAGTTCCTCATGCCATGGATGATCCACCTACATTGTCCTACAGTGATTTTCTACGGGAGTTTGAGCTGAAATATACTCCGAGGGAGTGTAAAGATGTGAAAAAGATGGAATTTCTGAATTTGAAGTAGGACAGCCGGACTGTGACAGAATATGAGGTTGAGTTCATCCGGTTGAGTCACTATACTGGAGGTATTATTTCAGACGAGATAGACCGGTGCAGAAGATTTGAGGAGGGATTGAGGCCCTCTATTATGTGTCTTGTGGCTGGTTCTAGATATCAAGATTTTTCCCAGCTTGTTGCAGCAGCTAGGAGTGTAGAGAGAGCCCAGGGTATTGCAGCAGCTGCTACCGAGGAGGAGACCAGGGTTAGGAGACCCCAGTTTGAGGCGGGGTCTTCATCTGTGAAGAGAGGTAGAGGCAGTTTTGTTCCTTGGATCAGTAGGAGTCAGAGGCAGGCTAGTAGGTCAGTTCAGTTTCAGAGGCAGAGATCGAGACCTACAGTTTTAGTAGCGAGTGCTCCGACTCTAGCGGTTCAGAGATTCACTCCACCTATATGTGCTCAGTGTGGGGGGTCACATAGGGGTGTCTGTTGGAAGAATAGTGGACCAGCGGTGTGCTTCAGATGTGGATCACCTAATCATTTTATTAGAGAGTGTCCTGAGATCCAGGAACAGAGGCCGGCAGATTCTGCAGTTTTTCGACCTAGTGTGAGAGGTGGTCGAGGTGGCAGAGGTGTTGGTAGAGGTGGCAGATCTGGAGTCAGTCAAAGAGGAGGCTCTACACCCGCAGGCAGTAGGCTAGATGAGGCTGGGCCTTCTCAACGAGTATATGTGATGCAGAGGCAGCCAGATGCTTCAACAGTTATAGCGGGTACATTCTCTTTATTTGGCATTTTAGTTTTTGTTTTGATTGATCCAGGATCTACTCATTCATACATAAGTGCATCTATTTTGCCTGTGACAGAATTGCATTCTAAGTCCCTAGGATTTGATGTGTTGGTGACAAATCCTTTAGGGCATAGTGTGATTGTTAGCAAGGTGCACCGAGATAGTGCAGTTGTGGTACAAGGTGAGGAGTTTCGTGGAGATTTGATTGAAATACCTTTTAAAGAATATGATTTGATTTTAGGCATGGATTGGTTGTCTAAGCATGGAGCTGTGGTGGATTGTCAAAAGAAATGTGTTACTTTGAGAACTGGTGATGGTAAAAGTATATTGGTATCTAGTGAGCAGAGACAACTTGCATCCTTATTGGTTTCAGCTGTTTCAGCTAGAAAGTTGATTAGAAAAGGGTGTGATGCTTATCTTGCTCATGTTGTGGATACCAGAGTAGTGGGTTCTCAACTTGATAGTACACCCACAGTTGCTGAGTTTTCAGATGTATTTCCAGAGGAGTTGCCAGGGTTACCCCCTGAGAGAGAGGTTGAGTTTGGTATCGATTTGTTGTCCGGTACCACTCCCATCTCTATCACTCCTTATCGAATGGCACCTGCTGAATTGAGAGAGTTTAAGGTGCAGTTGTAGGAGTTGTTGGATAAAGGGTTTATTCACCCTAGTGTTTCTCCGTGGGGAGCTCCTGTGTTGTTTGTAAAGAAAAAGGATGGTACCTTGAGATTGTGCATCGATTATAGACAATTGAACAAAGTAACTATCAAGAATAAGTATCCTTTACCTCGAATTGATGATCTCTTTGATTAGTTGAAGGGAGCAGCGGTGTTTTCCAAAATTGATTTGAGATCAGGGTACCATAAATTGAGGGTTAGAGCTGAAGATGTTTCTAAGACAGCTTTCCGCACAAGATTTGGGCATTATGAGTTCTTGGTAATGCCTTTTGGATTAACGAATGCACCTGCAGCTTTCATGGATTTGATGAATAGGGTGTTTAGGCCCTATCTGGATCAGTTTGTGGTGGTTTTCATCGATGATATTTTGGTGTATTCACGAATGAGGAAGAACATGACAAGCATCTGCGAATCGTGTTACAGATCTTGAGAGAGAAGCTGTTGTATGCTAAGCTGTCAAAGTGTGAGTTTTGGCTTGACCAAGTAACTTTTCTCGGTCATATAGTTTAAGCAGATGGTATAAGAGTTGATCCGAGTAAAGTTGAGGCCATTTTGAATTGGAGTCCACCAAAGTCAGTGACTGAAGTTAGAAGTTTTCTGGGTTTGGCAGGCTATTATCGAAGGTTTGTGAAAGGTTTCTCTTTGATAGCTACTCCACTCACCATATTGCTTCGAAAGGGAGTTAGATTTGTGTGGACAGATCAGTGTTAAGCTAGTTTTGATCAGTTGAAAGAAATGTTGACTCAAGCACCTGTTCTTACTTTACCCGTGGAAGATTAACCTTATGTGATTTATAGTGATGCTTCACATAATGGTTTAGGATGTGTCTTGATGCAAGAGGGTAAAGTTGTAGCTTATGCTTCTCGGCAGTTGAAGTCGCATGAGCTCAATTATCCAACACATGATCTGGAATTGGCAGCTATAGTTTTGCTTTGAAGATTTGGCGACACTACTTGTATGGAGAGAAATGTTTTATTTATACGGATCACAAAAGTTTGAAATATTTGGGTGTTCAGAAGGAGCTAAATCTTCGGCAAAGGCGATGGTTAGAACTGATTAAAGACTACGATTATTTGATTGATTACCATCCTGGTAAGGCGAATGCAGTTGTTGATGCCTTGAGTCGGAAGTCTCTGGCAGGTTTGGCTGTTTATTCGCTCTCGTTGCTTGTTGAGTTGAGAGCATTACATGCTAGTTTTGAAGCATGTGATGATGGTGCATTGTTGGCTCAGTTGCAATTGAGACCAGTATTGTTGGATCAGATTAAGGAGGCTCAATTGACAAATGAGAAAATTCAGAAGATTGTTTCAGATTGCCAAAACGGGGAGAGCTGAGATTTCTTTGTGAGAAGTGATGGTAGCCTTTGGTTTAAGGATAGATTGTGTGTTCCTGATGATGCTAAATTGAGAAAAATTATTTTAGAAGAAGCACATCAGTCGGTTTTTGCTATACATTCGGGAAATACAAAGACGTACTATGATTTGAAACAGCATTATTGGTGGTCAGGTATGAAAAGAGACATAGCGGAGTTTGTATCCAAGTGTCTCCTTGGAAAAAAGATATTGAGATTTGGTCGAAAAGGGAAGTTAAGTCCTCGTTTCATTGGACCGTATGAGATATTAGAAAGAGTTGGGCCAGTTGCTTATCATCTTGCTTTGCTGCCTGAGTTGAATAGAATCCATTATGTCTTCCATTTTTCTATGTTGCGAAGGTATAGATCTGACCCATCTCATGTTTTACCAGTTGAATCTATTGAGGTGAGTCTGGATCTGACATTTGAAGAAGAACCAATTGCTATTTTGGCACATGAAGTGAAAGAGTTGAGAAATAAGAAAGTGCACTTGTAAAGGTTCTTTGGAAGAATCATGGTGGAGAAGAGGCAACTTGGGAGAGTGAGCAAGCGATGCAAGATCAGTATCCTCAACTGTTTCAGACTTGATATCAGGTAATTTCGAGGATGAAATTTCTTTTTAGAGGGGGAGAATTGTAATATCCCAAAGTGTGCCTTAGAAGTTTTTGATATAATTGTTGTTTTATTTGAATTAAATGTATATGTGTAATTGGAAAGAAAAAGAATTAAGAGAGAGTTTATATGTTGTATATATGGAAATATATATAACATATATACAAGTCAAAATGGATGGTCAACTAAAGAAGATATTTGTTTATTATTGAATTAATGAATTCATTAGAAGAAATAAATGAGTGGAAGAGGAAATAATTGATTATTTTATTATTAAAAGACTTGGTGGAGAATGTTTGAAGACCATAAATTTGACTTTGTCTCTTTTTGTTTTTTTTTTCATTTTCTTTTCTTATTCCTTCCATAAAACGTGGACTCCATCTTCACCATCACCATTTCTTTTACTTTCTTCATCTTCCTTCATTTCTTTACTTGAAACTTAGAATCCATTGGAAGTAATTCAAATTTTTATGGGAATTAGATAGTTTATGTATGGTTTTTCAAGAAAATCACCATAAACTCAAGAATTAGAGGAAAAGAGCAAGGAAAGAGCCACTTTATTGAGACAAAAGAGAGCAAGAGAGAGTTTTGTGTTCAAGCTCAAAAAAATTGAAGGAGATTTCAAGAAAACAAGTTAGAAATTCAAGAAATTTCATTATTTTGGTAAGTTCTCTCTTGATTGCTCTTGTTGTTTTTGAAGTTATTTTTGAGTTTGATGAAGTATTGTTGATAATATGGTTAGGATTGCTTGTGGTGTGTTTGTATGTGTTGGAAATGGAATTAAAGATAAGAAGTTAGGTTGGTGTTGGTGATGGAAGAGTAAGAGTTGTGTTTAGTGAAATCTTTTCTGTTTTACAATTAGTAAAGGCTGTAACTTGTATGATTTTTAATTAAATATATAAAAATGTTCTTGAAGTGAATTTTTGATATGTTGTACCACTATGAGTCTAGAATGACTGAAAAATATGTTGATTCGATTTTGGAATGGTTATGAGTTTGGAAATATTATTTTTATTAGACCTGTTCCAGGAGGTACCTTAACTGAGACAGCTATCTTTCAGGATTTTTAATAAAATATAGAAAAATAATATCTAATTGAATTTTGGATATGTTGTTTCTTAGTCAGTCTAGTATTTGAGAAAAATAATTTGGAACCACGTTGATTGAATTTGAATTATGGAATTCACAAAGTTCAGAACTGCTGCCAGGATGCAGGGCAATTGGGGCAATCTGGTTGGGTGAACTATTTGACCAAGATTTTGTGTTCAGTTTGATCTGAAATTTTAAAGGAATGATTTTAAGATTGAAAGTTAGTTCTGTAAAAATTTTAGAGTTTTTAGTCAAGTATATTATTTTATACAATTTTTCAAAATAAGAATTAAGTTGAGTCCAAAACCAGAATTTACTATTCATATGGTCATTTTGCTAATACTCCTTTTTGGATTAGGTTGTGAAGAGGATGAATTGCCCTAATCTAAGTGTTGAGAATTCTTGGAAGAGTAAGTGTATAAATTGGTGTGAGTTGGTTTTAATGTAAGTACAAACTACATTAGTGCATACATTCATATGATATTGAGACTTGAGACATATTTGATTATAAATGTGATAAGGAATCTAATGCATTGTGGATGTATATTAATAATGTTATGTTTGGTATAATGTGAATGTTGTGATGAGCATGTAAAATATGTGTTAATGCCATTGATTATATCCATTTGAATAATGAATTGATTAATGTGATTTGAAATATAACGAAATGTGAAATGTGCAAGATGTGATGATGAAATGAAATGTGAAAGATATGATGTTATGAAGAGTTGCTTTATTGTGATTTGAGATCATATGAGATATGAGGCCATGGTTGTTGGCTATGATAATGCAAATGAAATATAAAATTTGGGGCATGGTTGCCTAATTAATTATGAGAAATGAAATGAAAAGAGACTGATAAAGAGATAAATGAAATGATTGTGTGCCTAATGTGTTAATTCATTTTTCAGAGTTCTGTTTTTGGCGGCATGCCTATAAAGTACTGGATAGGTGAAAAGACCGGGTCGTAAGCCAATTCCAGTTGATAAATGTGAAATGTGAATTATAGTAACAGTCTTGCCGGGTTGAGGATCTCCTAGAGTTAAGTCGGGTTGAGGTCCAAGAGACTGGGTCTGTTACATTAGTTTTGGTAACAGTCTTGCCGGGTTGAGGATCTCCTCGGGTAGCCGGGTTGAGGTCCAAGAGACTGGGTCTGTTACCCTATCCATGGATAGAGATATATATATCGCCTACGGGCTTGATGATTGTGATTATGGACCAAAGCAGTAACTCTGAACTTTGAATAGCATATTAGATCCTTTTTGGGCCCATGCTTGTCTTTGTTTTCAATGTGAATCATGAATGTTTTGATTAATTATTAAATAATGTAAGATTGTGAAATATAATATTCTCTTGAATTGATCTTGAATCTTGATTGTGTGACATTAGCATGGCATTAAAGCATCATAGAACTGTAGTTTGTACCACTAAGCTGTTGGCTTAGCGCGAATGTGATTCTTCGCGCAGGTGACAGGGAAGAACCAGAGAGTTCCTCTAGGCCGAGTCGAGCCTAGATTTTGAAGAGTGAATAGTGGGCTTTAAGATCGAAGACTGACTGCCAAACATGTATAAATTTTATGTGTTGTAAAACTTGAGTTTTGATGTATATGAATTTGTAAATATTGTTACTTTCCGTTGCATAGTGAACAAATATTTTATCTACTATATTTCATAATAAACCTTCACTTTATTTTGTACTAGAAGTGTAAATCATTTTTGCAGGTTGTAGTTGAGGTAATAAGGGGGATTTATTTTAAGTGTACTGAGAATGATTTTGTTTGCATTGGTTTGTGTAAAAATGTTTTTAAAAATCAGAAAAAAACAAGTTTTGTCGACACTTGGGATTGAATTTTTAGGCGAAACTATGGCAAAATTTCTGTAAAAATTGGAATAAAAATTTGACTAAGTAAAAGTGGTAGTAACATTAGGATAGTGTGGCGCCTCTACTCAGCTTACACACGTAGGTCGAGAAGGGGTGTTACAATTTGGATACTCGATCCTAACTGAATTTGGATACTCGATCCTAATAGGATTTGGATACTCGATCCTAATTAAATTTTGATACTCGATCCTAAATTGGATTGGGATACTCGACCCTAACTGGATTTGGATTCTCGATCCTAACTGGATTTTGTTACTCGATCCTAACTAGATTTGGATGCTCAATCCTAAATTGGATTGGGATACTCGATCCTAACTGGATTTGAATACTCAATCCTAACTGGATTTGGATACTCGATCCTAAATGGATTTTGATACTCGATCCTAACTATATTCGAACACTCGATCCTAACTTGATTTGGATACTTTACACTAACTGGATTTGGATACTCAATACTAACTAGATTTGGATACTCGATCCTAACTGGATTTGGATACTCGATCCAAAATTGGATTTGGATACTCGATCCTAATTGGATTTGGATACTCGATCCCAATTGGATTTGGATACTCGATCCAAAATTGGATTTGGATACTCGATCCTAACTGGATTTGGATACTGGATCCTAAAAGGATTTTGATACTCGATCCTAACTGGATTTCGATACTCGCTCCTAAATTGGATTAGGATACTCGATCCTAACTGGATTTTGATACTCGATCCTAAATGGATCTGGATACTCGATCCTAACTGGATTTTGATATTCGATCATAAACTGGATTGTGATACTCGATCCTAAACTGCACTGGGATACTCAATCCTAACTGGATTTGGGGATTTGGATACTCGATCCTAACTGGATTTGGATACTCGATCCTAATAGGATTTGGATACTCGATCCGAATTAAATTTTGATACCCGATCCTAAATTGGATTGGGATACTCGATCCTAACTGCATTTGGATTCTCGATCCTAACTGGATTTTGATACTCGATCCTAACTAGATTTGATCCTAAATAGGATTGGGATACTCGATCCTAAACTTGATTGGGATACTCGATCCTAACTGGATTTGGATACTCAATCCTAAATGGATTTTGATACTTGATCCTAACTATATTCGAACACTCGATCCTAACTTGATTCGGATGCTCTACACTAACTGGATTTGGATACTCAATACTAACTAGATTTGGATACTCGATCCTAAGTGGATTTGGATACTCGATCCAAAATTAGATTTGGATACTTGATCCTAACTGGATTTGGATACGCAATCCTAAACTGGATTGGGATACTCAATCCTAACTTGATTTTGATACTCGATCCAAATAGGATTGAGATACTCGATCCAAATAGGATTGAGATAATCGATCCTAACTGGATTTGTGGATTTGGATACTCGATCCTAATTGGATTTTGATACTCGATCCTAACTGGATTTGGATACCCGATCCTAAATGGATTTTGATACTCGATCCTAACTGGATTTGGATACTCGATCCTAACTTGATTCGGATACTCGATACAAACTGGATTCGGATACTCAATACTATATGGATTTTGATACTCGATCCTAACTGGATTGGGATACTCGATCCTAATAGGATTTGGATACTCGATCCTAATTAAATTTTGATACTCGATCCTAAATTTGATTGGGATACTCAAACCTAACTAGATTTGGATTCTCGATCCTAACTGGATTTTGATACTCGATCCTAACTAGATTTGGAAGCTCGATCCTAAATTGGATTGGGATACTCGATCCTAAACTTGATTTGTATACTCGATCCTAACTGGATTTGGATACTCAATCCTAACTGGATTTGGATACTTGATCCTAAATCGATTTTGATACTCGATCCTAACTATATTCGGACACTCGATCCTAACTTGATTCGGATACTCTGCACTATCTGGATTCGGATACTCAGTACTAACTAGATTTGGATACTCGATCCTAACTGGATTTGGATACTCGATCCTAAATTGGATTTGGATACTCGATCCTAACTGGATTTGGATACTCGATCCTAAACTTAATTGGGATACTTGATCCTAACTTGATTTGGATACTCGATCCTAACTAGATTTAGATACTCAATCCAAATATGACTCGGATACTCGATCCTAACTGGATTTGTGGATTTGGATACTCAAACCTAACTGGATTTGGATACTCGATCCTAATTGGATTTTGATACTCGATCCTAACTGGATTTGGATACTCGATCCTAAATGGATTTTGATACTCGATCCTAACTGGATTCGGATACTCGATCCTAACTTGATTCGGATACTCGATAAAAACTGGATTCGGATACTCAATACTATATGGATTTTGATACTCGATCCTAACTGGATTGGGATACTCGATCCTAACTGGATTTGGATACTCGATCCTAAATTTGATTGGGATACTCGATTCTAACTGGATTTGGATACTCGATCCTAAACTGCATTGCTGTAACACCCCTTCTCAACCTACATATGTAAGCCGAGTAGAGGCGCCACACTATCCTAATGTTGCTACCAATTTTAGTTAGTCAAATTTTTAGTTCCGATTTTTACAGAAATTTTGCCATAGTATTGCCTAAAAATTGAGTCCCAAGTGTCGACAAAACTAGTTTTTTTTTTCTGATTTTTAAAACATTTTACACAAACCAATGCAAATAAAATCATTCTCAGTACACTCCCAATAAATCCCCCTTATAACCTCAACTACAACCTGCAAAAAGGATTTAAACTTCTAGTACAATATAAAGTAAAGGTTTATTATGAAATACAGTAGATAAAATATTTGTTCACTATGCAACGGAAAATAACAATATTTACAAATTCATATATATATCCAAACTCAAGTTTTACAACCCATAAAATTTATACATTTCTTTGGCAGTCAGTCTTTGATCTTTAAGCTCACTATCAACACCTCAAAATCTAGACTTGACTAGGCCTAGAGGAACTCTCTGGTTCTTCCCTGTCACCTGCGCGAAGAATCACATTCGCGCTAAGCCAACGGCTTATTTGTACAAATTACAGTGCTATGATGCTTTAATGCCATGCTAATGTCACACAATAAAGATTCAAGATCAATTCAAGAGAATATTATATTTCAAATCTTACCGGTTTCAATAATGTATGTATATTAGTCATCTCATTATTCATTTGTTTCACCATTCAATAGTCACATTTAAACAAACACAAGCATGGGCCCAAAAATAATCTAATATGCCATTCAAAGTTCAGAGTTACTGTTTTGGTCTATAATCATAATCATCAATACATTTATCCATGGATATTCAACTAGATTTGAGTTTACGACCCAGTCATTTCACCCAATCTAGTTTCAATAATTTGTTTTTGAGGCTTACGACCCGGTCATTTCACCCCAAAAACATCACATTTCACATTTTTCAACTGGAATCAGCTTACGACCCTGTCATTTCACCTATCCAGTGATTTATAAGCATGCCGCCAAAACCAGAACTCTGAAAATTGAATAAACATATTAGGCACACAACCATTTCATTCATTTGTTTATCAATATATTTTCATTTTATTTCTCATTTCATATTCCACAATTAATTAGGCAACCATGCCTCCATTATATATTTCATTTGCATATCATAGCCAATAACCATGGCATCATATCTCAAATGATCTCAAATCACAATAAAACAATTCTTCATAATATCATATCTTTCACATTTCATTTCATCATCACATCTTTTACATTTCATATTCCATATTTCATTTCATCATTCAAATGGATATAATCAATGGCATTAACACATATTTTACATACTCATCACAACATTCACATCATACCAAACATACATTATTAATATGCATTAACAATGTATTAGATTTCTTAACACATTTACAATCAAATGTATGTTAAATCTCAACATCATATGAATGTATGAAATAATGCAATTTGTACTTACCTTAAAACCAACTCACACCAATCTATACACTTAGGCTAGGGCAAATCAACCTCTTCACAACCTAATCCAAAAGGAGTATTAGCAAAATGACCATATGAATAGTACATTCTGGTTTTAGACTCTACTCTATCCTTATTTTGAAAATTTGTATAAAATAATCTACTTGACTAAAAATTCTAAAATTTTTACAGAACTAAATTTTACATCTTAAAATCATTCCTTTAAAATTTCAGATCAAACTGAATACAAAATCTTGGTCAAATAGTTCACTCAACCAGACTGCCCCAATTGCCCTGCATCCTGGCAGCAGTTCTGAACTTTGTGAATTCCATAAATTAAATTCACTCAACGTGGTTCCAAATTATTTTTCTCAAATACTAGACTCACTAAGAAACAACATATCCAAAATTCAATTGAATATGATTTTTCTACATTTTATTAAAAATCCCGAAATATAGTTGTCTCAGTTAAGGTACCTGCTGGAACAGGTTTAGTAAAAATAATCTTTCCAAAATCATAACCATTCCAAAATCGAATCAACATATTTTTCAGTCATTCTAGACTCATATAGGCACAACATATCAAAAATTCACTTCATGAAAATTTTTCTATATTTAATTAAAAATCATATAAGTCACAGCCTTTACTAATTGTAAAACAGAAAAATTTTCACTAAACACAACTCTTCCTATTCCATCACCAACACCAACCTAACTTCTTATCTTTAATTCCATTTCAACACTTACAAACACACCACAAGCAATCCTAACCATATTATCAACAACACTTCATCAAACTCAAAAATAACTTCAAAAACAACAAGAGCAATCAAGAGAGAACTTACCAAAATAATGAAATTTCTTGAAATTCCAACTTGTTTATTTGAAATCTCCTTCAATTTTGGTCTTGGAAAATCAAATCCCTCTTTTGCTCTCTTGCTTGAGTGATGGCCGGCCAAACACAAAGGAAGAAGAAGAAAAAATAATTATGAATGGCAAAGTCAACTTTACTCTCTTCTTTAAACCTCCACCAAGTAATTTAAAAAGAAAATTACTTAAATACCCTCACCTATTTATTTTACTTCTCTTTCACTTATTACCCTATTTAGTAATTTCACAAAGAATAAAATAAATATCCTCATCCCTTGACCAACACATTTGACTTGTATATATGTTGTATATATTTTCATATACACAACATATACACTTTCCTTTAAATTTCTTTTCTCTCCCAAATTAACATATACATTTTAATTCAAATAAAACAACAATTATACTAAAACTTCTAAGCACATTTTTGGGATATTACAATTCTCCCCCTCTAAAAAGAAATTTCATCCCCGAAATTACCTGATATCAAGTCTGAAACAGTTGAGGATATTGATCTCGCATCGCTTGCTCACTCTCCCAAGTTGCCTCTTCTCTACCATGATTCTTCCAAAGAACCTTTACAAGTGGCACTTTCTTATTTCTCAATTCTTTCACTTCATGTGCCAAAATAGCAATTGGTTCTTCTTCAAAAGTTAGATCTGGACTGACCTCAATAGATTCAACTGGTAAAACATGAGATGGGTCATATCTATACCTTCGCAACATAGAAACATGGAAGATATTATGGATTCTATCCAACTCAGGCGGCAAAGCAAGACGATAAGAAACTGGTCCAACTCTTTCTAATATCTCATACAGTCCAATAAATCGAGGACTTAGCTTCCCTTTTTGACCAAATCTCAATATCTTTTTCCAAGGAGACACTTTCAAAAATACTTTTTCTCCAACATCAAACTCTATGTCTCTCCTCTTCAAATCTGAATAAGACTTCTGTCGGTCTGAAGCTGCTTTCAACCTATCCCGAATCATCTTCACTTTTTCTTCAGTCTCTTTAATCAGATCAGGACCAACCAATTTGCCTTCCCCAATTTCATTCCAACATAAAGGCGTTCTACATTTTCTTCCATACAATGCCTCAAATGGTGCCATTCCAATACTGGATTGATGACTGTTGTTGTAAGCAAATTCTACAAGTGGCAAAAATCTATCCCAACTTCCAGAGAAATCAATGACACAGCTTCTCAACATATCCTCAATAATCTGTATCACTCTCTCTGATTGCCCATCTGTCTGCGGATGAAAAGCAGTGCTAAAGTGCAATCGAGAACCCAAAGCACCATGTAAACTCTTCCAAAACCTCGAAGTACACCGGGGATCTCGATCCGACACTAAAGAAATTGGGACTCCATGCAACTTCACTATCTCACTAATATACAGCTCAACCAACTTCTCAAGTGAATAGTCCATCTGAACCGGAAGAAAATGAGCTGTCTTTGTCAACCTATCAACAATCACCCAAATGGCATCATGCTTCCTCTGTGTCAAAGGTAAACCAGACACAAAATCCATTGTCACTCTCTCCCATTTCCATTCAGGCACTGATAAAGGTTGAAGCAACCCTGTTGGAACTTGATGTTCAGCTTTCACCCTCTGACAAGTGAGACATTTAGACATAAATTCTGCTATGTCTCTCTTCATACCAGACCACCAATAATGCTGTCTCAATTCATGGTACATCTTTGTACTTCCCGGATGCATAGCAAAAATCGATTGGTGTGCTTCCTCCAAAATAACCTTTTTCAAACTATCGTTATCAGGAACACACAATCTATCCTTAAACCAAAGGCTACCATCACTTCTCACAAAGAAATCTCGGCTCTCCCCGTTTTGGCAATCTGAAACAATCTTCTGGATTTTCTCATCTGTCAATTGAGCCTCCTTAATCTGATCTAACAATACTGGTCTCAAATGCAACTGAGCCAACAATGCACCATCATTACATGCTTCAAAACTAGCATGTAACGCTCTCAACTCAACAAGCAACGAGAGCGAATAAACAGCCAAACCTGCCAGAGACTTCCGACTCAAAGCGTCAGCAACTACATTTGCCTTACCAAGATGATAATCAATCAAACAGTCATAGTCTTTGATCAGTTCTAACCATCGCCTTTGTCGAAGATTCAGCTCCCTCTGGACACCCAAATATTTCAAACTTTTATGATCCGTATAGATAAAACATTTCTCCCCATACAAGTAGTGTCGCCAAATCTTCAAAGCAAATACTATAGCTGCCAATTCCAGATCATGTGTCGGATAATTAAGCTCATGCGGCTTCAATTGCCGAGAAGCATAAGCTACAACTTTACCCTCTTGCATCAAGACACATCCTAAACCATTATGTGAAGCATCACTGTAAATCACATATGGTTTATCTTCCACGGGTAAAGTAAGAACAGGTGCTTGAGTCAACATTTCTTTCAACTGATCAAAACTAGCTTGACACTGATCTGTCCACACAAATCTAACTCCCTTTCGAAGCAATCTGGTGAGTGGAGTAGCTATCAAAGAAAAACCTTTCACAAACCTTCGATAATAGCCTGCCAAACCCAGAAAACTTCTAACTTCAGTTACTGACTTTGGTGGACTCCAATTCAAAATGGCCTCAACTTTACTCGGATCAACTCTTATACCATCTGCTGAAACTATATGACCGAGAAAAGTTACTTGGTCAAGCCAAAACTCACACTTTGACAGCTTAGCATACAATTGCTTCTCTCTCAAATCTGTAACACAATTCGCAGATGCTTGTCATGTTCTTCCTTATTACGTGAATACACCAAAATATCATCGATGAAAACCACCACAAACTGATCCAGATAGGGCCGAAACACCCTATTCATCAAATCCATGAAAGCTGCAGGTGCATTCGTCAATCCAAAAGGCATTACCAAAAACTCATAATGCCCATATCTTGTGCGGAAAGCTGTCTTAGAAATATCTTCAGCTCTAACCCTCAATTAATGGTACCCTGATCTCAAATCAATTTTGGAAAATACTGCTGCTCCCTTCAACTGATCAAAGAGATCATCAATTCGAGGCAAAGGATACTTATTCTTGATAGTTACTTTGTTCAATTGCCTATAATCGATGCACAATCTTAAAGTACCATCCTTTTTCTTCACAAACAACACAGGAACTCCCCACGGAGAAACACTAGGGCGAATAAAACCTTTATCCAGCAACTCCTCCAACTGCACCTTCAACTCTCTCAATTCAGCAGGTGCCATTCGATATGGAGTGATAGAGATGGTGTAACACCCCCACACCCAATACATACACACTACATACACCACAACGTAGTATACATGTATCGAATATAGAAATGCTACGAATTTTATTAACATTCAAAACATTTTAAATAATACCATCATCTTTCTCATATACATTATAGAAAATAAGTCATCAGTTTGTAATATAAAACAAAATAGATATATAAATACATTTAGTTAATACGCAACGGAATATAGAAAACATTTACATATATGAAAGCATTTGAATACGTATTTACAATTATACATATATTTACATTATAAACCATATTTACAAAATATAAAAGAGTTATACATGATTGGCAATTCTTCTCTGATCTTTAAGTTCCCAAAATCAACTCTTCAACGTCTACTCTCACTCGGTCTCGAAGAGCTCTCGGGTTCAACTCTATCACCTGCGCGATTAAACACTATCGCGCTAAGCCAAGGGCTTAGTAAGACAATTCATGCTAATGTTATGCTTTAGTGCAATGCAATGTTTCACATTTGTATTAATAAATCAACATCAATGATACACACACAATTAATAAAGATCATACTCAACAAACAATATTCCGTGAATAGTCCGTTTCATCATATAAGTAATATTAACATTTCATTACATTAGAACAACATTTATGTTATACATAAAACCTAGACACCTATGGGCCCATCAAGTATTTAATATGATATTCAGAATTCAGAGTTACTGCTTTGGTTCATAAACACCATTATCAAGCCCGTAGGCAACATATACATATATATCTCTATCCATGGATAGCGTAACAGACCCAGTCTCTTGGATCATCAACTCATCTAACTCGAGGAGATCCTCAACCCGGCAAGACTGTTACAAATCTAATATCTCATAATATCAATTATCATAGTGTAACAGACCCAGTCTCTTGGACCTCAATTCAACTCAATTTGAAGAGATCCTCAACCCGGCAAGACTGTTAACTTTCATTAAATAGGCATGCCTCCAAAAACCATAACTCTGAAACTGAATATCATATTAAGCATACACTTATTTCATTATTCTCTTTATCAAACTCTTTCTCAATCTTTCTCATCAATTAGGCAAACATGCCATACATCATTCAATTATATCATCATAGCCAATCACAATGGCTTTACATCACATTTCACATCTTATTTGAATCATCATAACATCTTTGATATAACATTTCAATATACATTACTGATGAAACACATTACCATTTACATTGCATAACATAATATTGTTCAATCTCAACAATGCAATTAGGGCAAAGAACAATTTATATCATTTATAGCTTTATGATCTTCCACATCCATTTGATTAGGGCTTTCCATGCTTTAAGTATATTTAAAGTGTTTATGTTTAGGTTTAGGGACCAACCCACCTTTAAAGAACCAAAACAATACAATTTAGAACAAAGAAATAAAACCCTAACCAGCACATTTGAGGGACACGGGCAGCACCCTTGAGGGACACGGCCAAGCTTGTGGCCGTGTCTCTCAACCACAATTTGACAGTAAGCAACACGGGCAAGGGACACGGCCAAGCTTGTGGCCGTGTCTCTCAACCAAAAATCACAGTAGCTAACACGGCTTGGGGACACGGCCGTGTCTCTCAAAATTAATCCAACACGCCCAAAAGTTCCATGACTTGGCCGTGTCTCTCCTTTGCTTTTGGCCGTGTCACCCATAAACAAACCCTAACCAAATCCAACAATCTTTCAATTGCACTCAAATACAATATACACCATACAACATGTTTCAAATGAACATAATCAATGTTCTAAACACATATTCATCATAAGAATCACTACACAACACATTAATATTACACTTAAACACAACCACTTCAAAACCCAAAAAAACCAACATCCTTCTCCATCTTCCAAAATCAACATCCTTCACTTCCAACAACAACACCTAATTATATTCTTAACTTAAAACCAAATTTACACTTGAATACACAACACAACTACATCCCATCATCAATTCAACAAACCCTAATGAATTTCAAATACTACTTCAAAAGAATAAAAGAAATCAAAGGAAAGATCTTACCTTAGTTAAAAACTTCTTGAATCAACACTTGATCACTTAATCTTTCTTCAATTTGAGCTTCACTCAGCAAGATCTTCTCTTTGCCTCTTGCTTCCTTTGTCTAAGGAGGAGCCGGCCACAATGGAAAAGAAGAAGAAAATATGAAGAAGCAAAGTCAAATTTTGCTTTTAATCTCCACCAAGTGATCTTATCCAAGCAATTACCAAAATGCCCTCAATCATATAACTAACTTTTTGTCTCATATAAGCCCTTATATGTAATTACACACTCAACACAAAAAAATATCTCTTCCATTGACTCTTCATTTGACCAATTTATATGTTATATATATCATCATATACACAACATATACCATTCTCTCTAAACCCTAATTCTTTTCCCCAAAACACATATACACAAGCATTCACTTTCCAAAATCTTTTCTCTTGCAATTTAACACATATATTCAATCCAATATATCACTACAACAACAATAACAACAACATCAACAACTTAATCAAAACTTTTAGACCATATATGAGGATATTACAATTCTCCCCCTCTAAAAAAAAATTTCGTCCTCGAAATTACCTGATATCAAAGCTGAAACAACTGAGGAAATTGCTCTCGCATGGATTGTTCACTTTCCCAAGTTGCTTCTTCTTTTGCATGATTCTTCCATAGAACCTTCACTAATGGCACTCTCTTGTTTCTTAGCTCTTTCACATCATGTGCCAAGATAGCAACTGGTTCCTCTTCAGAAGTCAAATCTGGGCTCACTTCGATAGATTCAATTGGCAACACATGAGATGGATCCGATCTTTATCTCGTCAACATAGAAACATGGAATACATTATGGATACGATCCAACTCAGGTAGCAAAGCGAGTCGATAAGCAACTGGCCCAACCCTTTCCAAAA
Organism: Garcia nutans; assembly: GCA_947685225.1. Classification (NCBI taxonomy): domain Eukaryota; kingdom Viridiplantae; phylum Streptophyta; class Magnoliopsida; order Malpighiales; family Euphorbiaceae; genus Garcia; species Garcia nutans. The sequence continues at coordinate 58,148,990 of CANTUV010000024.1, forward strand.
CTTCATACGGTCCAATGAATCGAGGACTCAATTTCCCTTTCCGACCGAACCTCAATATCTTCTTCCAAGGAGATATTTTCAGAAATACCTTATCTCCAACATCAAACTCTATGTCTCTCCTTTTCAGATCTGCATAAGACTTCTGTCGGTCTGAAGCTGCTTTTAACCTGCCTCTAATCAACTTTACTTTTTCTTCAGTTTCTTGAATCAAATCAGGACCAACCAACTTATTATCTCCAAGCTCATTCCAACAAAGAGGTGTCCTACACCGTCTGCCATACAATGCTTCAAACGGTGCCATACCAATGCTGGATTGGTGACTGTTGTTGTAAGCAAACTCCACAAGAGGTAAAAACCTATCCCAACTTCCAGAGAAATCGATGACACAGCTTCTCAACATGTCCTCAATAATCTGTATCACCCTCTCTGACTGTCCTTCCGTCTGTGGATGAAAAGCAGTACTGAAGTGTAATCGAGAACCCAAAGCACTATGCAAACTCTTCCAAAATCTTGAAGTAAACCTGGGATCTCGATCAGACACTAAACAAGTTGGAACACCATGCAACTTCACAATCTCATGGATATACAGCTCAGCCAATCTCTCCAAAGAGTAATCCATCCGAACCAGAAGGAAATGAGCTGTCTTAGTCAATCTATCCACAATCACCCATATAGCATCATGCTTCTTTTGTGTCAATGGCAACCCAGACACAAAATCCATCGTCACTCTATCCCACTTCCATTCTGGTACTGATAATGGTTGAAGCAATCCAGTTGGAACTTGATGCTCTGTTTTAACCTTCTGACAGGTGAGACATTTCGACACAAAATCTGCAATATCTCTCTTCAAACCAATCCACCAATAATGCTGTCTCAAATCATGATACATCTTTGTATTACCCGGATGCATAGCAAACACTGACTGATGTGCTTCTTCCAAAATGATTCTTTTCAAATTAGCATCATCGGGTACACACAATCTATTCTTAAACCAGAGACTCCCATTATCTTTCACAACAAAATCTCTAGTCTTCCCTTTCTTGCAATCTGAAATAATCTTTTGAATCTTTATATCAGTCAACTGAGCCTCTTTGATCTGATCCAATAAAATTGGTTTCAAATGCAATTGTGTCAACAATGCACCATCATCACAAGGTACAAAACTGGCATGCAAAGCTCTCAATTCAACAAGCAACGAGAGCGAGTAAACAGTTAAACCAGCTAAAGACTTCAGACTCAAGGCATCAGCAACAACATTTGCTTTACCTGGATGATAATCAATCAAACAGTCGTAGTCTTTAATCAATTCCAACCATCTCCTCTGCCGAAGATTGAGCTCTTTTTGAACACCCAAATATTTCAAACTTTTGTGATCAGTGTAGATAAAACATTTCTCCCCAAACAGATAGTGTCGCCAAATCTTCAATGCAAACACAATGGCTGCTAGCTCCAAATCATGGGTCGGATAGTTAAGCTCATGCGGTTTCAACTGTCGAGAAGCATAAGCTATCACTCTACCTTCTTGCATCAGTACACAACCCAAACCATTATGTGAAGCATCACTGTAGATTACATATGGTTTGCCTTCCACAGGTAAAGTAAGAACAGGCGCTTCAGTCAACATTTCTCTTAACTGATCAAAACTAGCCTGACACTGATCCGTCGACACAAATCTCACTCCCTTACGAAGCAATCTGGTGAGTGGAGTAGCTATCAAAGAAAACCCTTTCACAAACCGCCGGTAATAGCCTGCCAAACCCAGAAAACTTCTAACCTCTGTCACCGACTTGGGTGGACTCCAATTCAATATAGCTTCAACTTTGCTCGGATCAACTCTAATGCCTTCTGCTGAAACAATATGCCCGAGAAAAGCGACTTGATCCAACCAGAACTCACACTTCGACAATTTAGCAAACAACTGCTTCTCTCTCAAAATCTGCAACACAATCCGCAGATGCTTGTCATGCTCTACCTCATTACGCGAATACACCAGAATATCATCGATGAAGACCACTACAAACTGATCCAAATAGGGCCTAAACACCCTATTCATCAAGTCCATAAAAGCTGCAGGTGCATTCTTTAGACCAAAAGGCATAACTAGAAATTCATAATGCCCATACCTGGTCCGAAAGGCTGTCTTAGGAACATCTTCAGCTCTGACTCTCAACTGATGGTACCCTGATCTCAAATCAATTTTAGAAAACACAGCTGCACCCTTCAATTGATCAAAGAGATCATCGATTCTAGGCAAAGGATATTTATTTTTAATTGTCACCTTGTTCAATTGCCTATAATCGATACATAATCTCATTGTACCATCTTTCTTCTTCACAAATAACACAGGAGCTCCCCAAGGAGAAACACTGGGGCGAATAAAACCTTTATCCAACAACTCCTGCAATTGCACTTTCAATTCCCTCAATTCTGCTGGTGCCATTCTATAAGGAGTAATAGAGATAGGAGTGGTACCAGGCAACAATTCAATACCGAACTCCACCTCTCTCTCAGGAGGTAATCCTGGCAACTCCTCTGGAAACACATCTGGGAACTCTGCAACTGTGGCAATACTATCAATGGGAGAACCCTTCACTCTAGCATCTACCACATGAGCAAGATAGGCTTCACATCCCTTTCTAATCAACCTCCTGGCTGCAACAGCTGAAACAAACAAAGATGCTAACTGTTCCTGCTCATTAGATACTATCACATCTCTACCATCAACAGTTCTCAAAGTCACAACTTTCTTTTTACAATCCACCACAGCTCCATGTCTAGATAGCCAGTCCATACCTAGAATCACATCATATTCCTTAAATGGCATCTCAATCAAATCTCCAAGGAACTCCTCACCTTGCACCCTCACTGCACTATCTCGGTGCACCTTACTCACAATCACACTATGCCCTAACGGATTTGTCACCAACACATCAAATCCTAGGGACTCAGCATGCATATCAGACACAGGCAAAACAGATGCACTAATATAAGAATGTGTGGAACCCGGATCAATCAAAGCAAGCACTGAAGTATCAAATAAAGAAAAAGTACCAGCTATGACTGCCGATGCATCTGGCTGCCTCTGCATAACATACATCCTCTGGGAAGATCCAACCTCCTCTGGTCTACTCTCCCTGGACGTAGCACCTCCTCTAGCACTGAACCCAGATCTGCCTCCTCGGCTGCTACCTCTGCCTGCTCGACCTCCCCTCACACTAGGTCGAGAAGCTGCAGTATCAACTGACATCCGCTCCTATCTCTCTGGACAATCTCTAATAAAATGCTCAGGAGATCCACATCTGAAGCACACAGCTGACCCACTATACCTCCAACAAGCACCCCTATGTGATCCACCACACTGAGCACACACAGGTAGAGCGGATCTCTGAGTCACTGGGGTCGGAGCACTCGCCACTGAAGCTGTAGGTCTAAATCTCTGTCTCTGAAACTGCACTGACCTACCAGCTGACCTCTGACTCCTACTAACTCTAGGAACAAAGCTTCCTTTACCTCTCTTAACAGAAGAAGACCCTGCCTTAAACTGGGGCCTCCTAACCCTAACCTCTTCCTCTGAAGCAGCTGCAATAACTTGAGCTCGCTCTACACTTCGAGCTGCTGCCACTAGCTGGGAGAAATCGTGATATCTAGATCCAGCCACTAAGCACATGATAGAGGGCCTCAATCCCTCCTCAAATCTCCTGCATCTATCTATCTCATCAGCTATAATGCCCCCAGCATACTGGCTCAATCGAATAAACTCAACCTCATACTCAGTTACAGTCTTGCTATCTTGCTTCAAGCTTAAGAACTCCATCTTCTTCATGTCTTTGTACTCCCTAGGAGTATACTTCAACTCAAACTCTCTCAGAAAATCCGCATATGACAAGGTTGGTGGATCATCCATAGAATGGGGCACTGTCCTCCACCAGTCATAGGCGTCCTTCTGTAACAAAGATCTTGCATAGTCAAACTTTTCCTCCGATGTGGCTTGCAACTGAATAAAAATCCTATGTACTTTATCAAGCCACTGTTCTGCTACAGCTGGATCAGTAGTACCAAGGAAATCCTCCGCTCCATACTTCCTTAGTTTGTCATAGTGCCTCACTGGTACCACAGGCTGAGGGGGTGGTGGCACTGGTTGCACTGGTGCTTGCCTCAAAGCTTCTATCACATGCCTAACCCAAGCTGGCGGAACCTCCTCACCAACTGGTCTACCCAACACCGAAGCAGGTGCCTCCTTAGCACTAACAACCCTAACTCCATCATCAAGGACAATACTCTCAGCACTACCCTCAACTGACTGGCGTGAGTGAGAGTCCATCACAACCTATGTCTGCAAACATAGTAGATTATACCTTATTAAAGATCAGAGATTGCCAATCCCAAACATGTATTTTATAGAAATGCTACGGATTTTATTAACATTCAAAACATTTTAAATAATACCATCATCTTTCTCATATACATTATAGAAAATAAGTCATCAGTTTGTAATATAAAACAAAATAGATATATAAATACATTTAGTTAATACGCAGCGGAATATAGAAAACATTTACATATATGAAAGCATTTGAATACGTATTTACAATTATACATATATTTACATTATAAACCATATTTACAAAATATAAAAGAGTTATACATGATTGGCAATTCTTCTCTGATCTTTAAGTTCCCAAAATCAACTCTTCAACGTCTACTCTCACTCGGTCTCGAAGTGCTCTCGGGTTCAACTCTATCACCTGCGCGATTAAACACTATCGCGCTAAGCCAAGGGCTTAGTAAGACAATTCATGCTAATGTTATGCTTTAGTGCAATGCAATGTTTCACATTTGTATTAATAAATCAACATCAATGATACACACACAATTAATAAAGATCATACTCAACAAACAATATTCCGTGAATAGTCCGTTTCATCATATAAGTAATATTAACATTTCATTACATTAGAAAAACATTTATGTTATACATAAAACCTAGACACCTATGGGCCCATCAAGTATTTAATATGATATTCAGAATTCAGAGTTACTGCTTTGGTTCATAAACACCATTATCAAGCCCGTAGGCAACATATACATATATATCTCTATCCATGGATAGCGTAACAGACCCAGTCTCTTGGATCATCAACTCATCTAACTCGAGGAGATCCTCAACCCGGCAAGACTGTTACAAATCTAATATCTCATAATATCAATTATCATAGTGTAACAGACCCAGTCTCTTGGACCTCAATTCAACTCAATTTGAAGAGATCCTCAACCCGGCAAGACTGTTAACTTTCATTAAATAGGCATGCCTCCAAAAACCAGAACTCTGAAACTGAATATCATATTAAGCATACACTTATTTCATTATTCTCTTTATCAAACTCTTTCTCAATCTTTCTCATCAATTAGGCAAACATGCCATACATCATTCAATTATATCATCATAGCCAATCACAATGGCTTTACATCATATTTCACATCTTATTTGAATCATCATAACATCTTTGATATAACATTTCAATATACATTACTCATGAAACACATTACCATTTACATTGCATAACATAATATTGTTCAATCTCAACAATGCAATTAGGGCAAAGAACAATTTATATCATTTATAGCTTTATGATCTTCCACATCCATTTGATTAGGGCTTTCCATGCTTTAAGTATATTTAAAGTGTTTATGTTTAGGTTTAGGGACCAACCCACCTTTGAAGAACCAAAACAATACAATTTAGAACAAAGAAATAAAACCCTAACCAGCACATTTGAGGGACACGGGCAGCACCCTTGAGGGACACGGCCAAGCTTGTGGCCGTGTCTCTCAACCAAAAATCACAGTAGCTAACACGGCTTGGGGACACGGCCGTGTCTCTCAAAATTAATCCAACACGCCCAAAAGTTCCATGACTTGGCCGTGTCTCTCCTTTGCTTTTGGCCGTGTCACCCATAAACAAACCCTAACCAAATCCAACACTCTTTCAATTGCACTCAAATACAATATACACCATACAACATGTTTCAAATGAACATAATCAATGTTCTAAACACATATTCATCATAAGAATCACTACACAACACATTAATATTACACTTAAACACAACCACTTCAAAACCCAAAAAAACCAACATCCTTCTCCATCTTCCAAAATCAACATCCTTCACTTCCAACAACAACACCTAATTATATTCTTAACTTAAAACCAAATTTACACTTGAATACACAACACAACTACATCCCATCATCAATTCAACAAACCCTAATGAATTTCAAATACTACTTCAAAAGAATAAAAGAAATCAAAGGAAAGATCTTACCTTAGTTAAAAACTTCTTGAATCAACACTTGATCACTTAATCTTTCTTCAATTTGAGCTTCACTCAACAAGATCTTCTCTTTGCCTCTTGCTTCCTTTGTCTAAGGAGGAGCCGGCCACAATGGAAAAGAAGAAGAAAATATGAAGAAGCAAAGTCAAATTTTGCTTTTAATCTCCACCAAGTGATCTTATCCAAGCAATTACCAAAATGCCCTCAATCATATAACTAACTTTTTGTCTCATATAAGCCCTTATATGTAATTACACACTCAACACAAAAAAATATCTCTTCCATTGACTCTTCATTTGACCAATTTATATGTTATATATATCATCATATACACAACATATACCATTCTCTCTAAACCCTAATTCTTTTCCCCAAAACACATATACACAAGCATTCACTTTCCAAAATCTTTTCTCTTGCAATTTAACACATATATTCAATCCAATATATCACTACAACAACAATAACAACAACATCAACAACTTAATCAAAACTTTTAGACCATATATGAGGATATTACAGATGGGAGTGGTACCAGGCAACAAATCGATACCAAACTCAACCTCTCTCTCAGGGGGCAACCCTGGCAACTCCTCTGGAAACACATCTGGAAACTATGCAACTGTGGTTATATTATGAAGTTGAGAACCCCCTACTCTAGTATCCACAACATGAGCAAGATCAGCATCACACCCTTTTCTAATCAACCTTCTAGCTGTTACAGCTGATACAAACAAGGATGCAAATTGTCTCTGCTCACTACATACTAAGATACTTCTACCATCACCAGTTCTCAAAGTAACACATTTCTTTTGACAATCCACTATAGCTCCATGCTTAGACAACCAATCCATGCCTACGATCAAATCATATTCTTTAAAAGGCATTTCAATTAAATCACCAAGAAACTCCTCACCTTGAACCACAACAGCACTCTCACGATGCACCCTACTCACCACAACACTATGTCCTAAAGGATTGGTCACTAAGACATCAAATCCTAAGGACTCTGAATGCAATTCAGACACAGGCAAGATAGATGCACTTATGTATGAATGAGTAGATCCTGGATCAATCAAAGCAAGAACTGAAATGCCAAACAAAGAGAATGTACCAGCTATAACTACTGAAGCATCTGGCTGCCTCTGCATCACATATACTCTCTGAGAAGATCCGGCCTCGTTCGGTCTACTGTCTCTAGATGAAGATCCTCCTCTCTGACTAAACCCGGATCTACCACCCCTACTAAAACCTCTGCCCCTTCGACCACCTCTGCTGACACTAGGTCGAGAAGCTACAGTATCAGCCTGCCTATACTCCTGCATCTCAGGACAATCTCTGATAAAATGAGCTGGTGACCCACATTTATAACACCCAGCTGATCCACTAATCTTCCAACAAACACCTCCATGGGTCTTACCACAATGCTCACATACAGGTGGAGTAGACCTCTGAACCATAGGGGTCGGAGCACTAGCTATAGAAGCTGTCGGCCTCGGCCTCTGTCTCTGATACTGAACTGATCTACCCGACTGTCTCTGGGTTCTACTGGTTCTCGGAACAAAACCTCCTCGACCCCTCTTCATAGATGAAGACCCTGTCTCAAACTGGGATCTCCTTACCCTGGTCTCTTCCTCAGTAGCCACTGCTGCAATACCCTGGGCTCTTTCCACACTCCTAGCTGCTGCAACAAGCTGGGAAAAATCCTGGTATCTAGAACCAGCCACAAGACACATGATAGAGGGTCTCAATCCCACCTCAAATCTTCTACACCAGTCTATCTCGTCTGAAATAATACCTCCAGCATAGTGACTCAACCGGATATATTCAATCTCATACTCTGTCACAGTCCGACTGTCCTGCTTCAAATTCAGAAATTCCATCTTCTTAACATCTTTATACTCCATCGGAGTATATTTCAGCTCAAACTCCCGTAGAAAATCACTGTAGGACAATGTAGGTGGATCATCCATAGCATGAGGAACTGTCTTCCACCAATCATAGGCATCTTTCTGCAGGAGGGATCTGGCATAGTCAAATTTCTCATCCGAAGTGGCTTGCAACTGTATGAATATTCTCTGTACCTTATCCAACCACTGCTCAGCCACTGCAGGATCGGTAGTGCCCAAGAAATCTTCAGCCCCATATTTCCTTAACTTGTCATAACGTCTTACCGGCATCTGAGGCTGTGGTGGTGGTGGTGGTGGTGGTGGCTGCATTGGAGCTGCCCTCAACAGTTCTACCATATGCCTTAACCAACCCGGCGGAGCCTCCTCAGCAGCTGATCTCTCTGGCACAGAAACAGGTGCCTCACTACCCCTCTCAATCCTAGCTCCATCTCTACTCTCTTCAAGAGCTACACTTTCCGCACTACCCTCAACAGACTGTCGTGAATGAGATGCCATCTCTACCTATATCTGCAAACACAGCAGAATATTCCTCATTAAAGATCAAAGACTGCCATACCAAAACATGTATTTTACACTAAAAACCCACTTTAAAAATCAAAATTTTCTTTTACTTACAATTGACCTAGGTTGAGAATCTCAAACCTAGGCTCTGATACTAAAAATTGTAACACCCCTTCTCAACCTACATATGTAAGCCGAGTAGAGGCGCCACACTATCATAATGTTGCTACCAATTTTACTTAGTCAAATTTTTAGTTCCGATTTTTACAGAAATTTTGCCATAGTATTGCCTAAAAATTGAGTCCCAAGTGTCGACAAAACTGTTTTTTTTTTCTGATTTTTAAAACATTTTACACAAACCAATGCAAATAAAATCATTCTCAGTACACTCCCAATAAATCCCCCTTATAACCTCAACTACAACCTGCAAAAAGGATTTACACTTCTAGTACAATATAAAGTAAAGGTTTATTATGAAATACAGTAGATAAAATATTTGTTCACTATGCAGCGAAAAATAACAATATTTACAAATTCATATATATATCCAAACTCAAGTTTTACAACCCATAAAATTTATACATTTCTTTGGCAGTCAGTCTTTGATCTTTAAGCTCACTATCAACACCTCAAAATCTAGACTTGACTAGGCCTAGAGGAACTCTCTGGTTCTTCCCTGTCACCTGCGCGAAGAATCACATTCGCGCTAAGCCAACGGCTTAGTTGTATAAATTACAGTGCGATGATGCTTTAATGCCATGCTAATGTCACACAATAAAGATTCAAGATCAATTCAAGAGAATATTATATTTCAAATCTTACCGGTTTCAATAATGTATGTATAGTAGTCATCTCATTATTCATTTGTTTCACCATTCAATAGTCACATTTAAACAAACACAAGCATGGGCCCAAAAATAATCTAATATGCCATTCAAAGTTCAGAGTTACTGTTTTGGTCTATAATCATAATCATCAATACATTTATCCATGGATATTCAACTAGATTTGAGTTTACGACCCAGTCATTTCACCCAATCTAGTTTCAGTAATTTGTTTTTGAGGCTTACAACCCGGTCATTTCACCCCAAAAACATCACATTTCACATTTTTCAACTGGAATCGGCTTACGACCCGGTCATTTCACCTATCCAGTGATTTATAGGCATGCCGCCAAAACCAGAACTCTGAAAATTGAATAAACATATTAGGCACGCAACCATTTCATTCATTTGTTTATCAATATATTTTCATTTTATTTCTCATTTCATATTCCACAATTAATTAGGCAACCATGCCTCCATTATATATTTCATTTGCATATCATAGCCAATAACCATGGCATCATATCTCAAATGATCTCAAATCACAATAAAACAATTCTTCATAATATCATATCTTTCACATTTCATTTCATCATCACATCTTTTACATTTCATATTCCATATTTCATTTCGTCATTCAAATGGATATAATCAATGGCATTAACACATATTTTACATACTCATCACAACATTCATGTAACACCCCAATACTCCATATAAATACTATACATATACCTAGTATACATACAGTAAGTATATAAAGTATAAGGATGCCACTTTTCTTTTTACCTTTCAATACCTGTAACAAAATTCAAACCATAATAGGTCAATTTAAAGAACACTTACAAATTATTGTCTTTATCAAAACTTCATTTATACATATAATATAACATACTTAAAGTGGATACATGGATGCATTACCCTCTAGTTGGTCTCGACAAAATCTTACTCTTCTTGTGGCATACCAAAAGACTTCATATCTTCCATCAAGCTACCTGCGCGATAATACATCCGCGCTAAGCTCGAAAGCTTAGTAGTACAAATATAAAATACAAACATATATCATGGAAACACTAACATATAAAGATATCTCAATTCCATATACTTTTAGTTCTTATTAAGTTTATCCCTATTCATTTGCACCTTTCATATCTTTCAACTAATCTCATATCTTATACACATATAAACATAACATTTCTACCAAGTCCAACCCATCACTAATATTCACAATCAACATTTCAATACACACATTATACATCATACTAATCATAAGTCACATTTCCAATTAAGACAATCATTGTCATCAACCACAATTCATCAATTGAATTCACAATCAATGCTAATACACACATTATACATCATACCAATCATAACATTTCTTTATTCACAATTCAACATTAATGATTCATCACTAGTGCTCATAATCAATATTTCAACGCACATATTACATATCATCAATCACATGTCCAATGAAGTATACCAAAGATTTCATTATCCATTTCTTTCAACATTTGTATATCACATTGACAACAAAGACAGACTCAGGCCCAACAGACTCCACTATGTTATTCAGAGTTCAGAGTTACTGCTTTGGTCTATAATCATAATCATCAAGCCCGTAGGCATCATATATCAATATTTCTATCCATGGATAGTGTAACAGACCCAGTCTCTTGGACCATCAACTCATCATGAGGAGATCCTCAACCCGGCAAGACTGTTACCAATCATATATTTCATATTCACAATTCTCATAGTGTAACAGACCCAGTCTCTTGGACCTCAATTCAACTCAATTTGAAGAGATCCTCAACCCGGCAAGACTGTTACCTTTTTCATTTTATAGGCATGCCTCCAAACCCAGAACTCTGAAGACTGAATAACACATTAAACACATATTTCACTTATTGTTTCATTATCAATTTCAATCTCAATGTTCATTATCATCTAGGCAAACATGCCTTATTTCTTTCAATTAGATCATCATAGCCAATCACAATGGCTTCATCTCACATTTGAATCATCATGGCCAATTACAATGGCTTCACAACATATCATATCTCAATCCATATGATACATATAACATCATTGCTATAACATTACAAAGTACCTTATTCATATAGCACAATACAATTCACAAGATTCATAATACACAAATCATAGTATTGTTCATATAGTATCATGTGCATCATCATTATAATACTCAACATCAATTACATTAACCAAATGAACATATCATTATTCAATCACATGATTCACATTATACATATAGCATCATTGCTATAACATTACAAAGTACATTAAAGTAATTCTTCATAAAAGTGTTTATCATAATAAATTTGCATAGCTCATACCTTGTTAAATGATCCTCTTCTCTTTCACACTATACAAGTCACATTAGATTAACAATGTAATAATTTACCTAACATTATTTAATTATACTCAATCAATTGTATTCTCATACATTAATATTCATCAAATCATTCACATCTTTCATTTTCCCATAACACAATTATATATATACATATCATTAATGATATAAACACATCAAAATACATTAGTGATATGCATTAACAATGCAATCATGCAACATTGGTACTTACCTTAATAACATTTCACACCACTCTAAACTCTTCTCCACTCAATAGTTCTTCACTTCACAAATTAGGGCAATTCAACCTCTTCACAACCTAATCCAAAAGGAATATTAGCAAAATGACCATATGAATAGTACATTCTGGTTTTAGACTCCATTTTATCCTTATTTTGAAAAATTGTATAAAATAATCTACTTGACTAAAAATTCTAAAATTTTTACAAAATTTAGTTTTGTATCTTAAAATCATTCCTTTAAAAGTTCAGATCAAACTGAACACAAAATCTTGGTCAAATAGTTCACCTAACCAGACTGCCCCAATTGCCCTGCATCCTGGCAGCAGTTCTGAACTTTGTGAATTCCATAAATCAAATTCAATCAACGTGGTTCCAAATTATTTTTCTCAAATACTAGTCTCACTAAGCAACAACATATCCAAAATTCACTTCAAGAACATTTTTCTATAATTAATTAAAAATCATACAAGTCACAGCCTTTACTAATTGTAAAACAGAAAAATATTCACTAAACACAACTCTTACTCTTCCATCACCAACACCAATTTAACTTCTTATTTTAAAATCAATTTCAACTCTAATCAACAAATCATCAACACACTTAATCATACTATCAATAACCCTAACTCAACTCACACACATCTTCAAAAATAACAAAGGCAAACAAGAGAAAACTTACTAAAATCATGAAATTCTTGAAATTCCAACTTGTATACTTGAGATCTTCCTTCACTTTTGAGCTTAAAATTCCAAAATCATCACTTGCTCTCTTGCTTTCCTTTGTCTTTGAGTGAGCTGGCCATCAACAACAAGAAGAAGAAGAAATGATGAAGAAAACACAAAGTCAATAGGCATTAAATACCCTTCCAAAAGAAAATTACTAAACTACCCTCAACCATATAACTAAACATTTGTCTTTTACAAGCCCATGTTGGTAATTTCACAATCACAAATAAAATATCCTCTTCCCTTGACCAAGCCCTTTGACCAACTTATATTATATATATATGACCATATACACAACATATACACTTCACTCTACACAATGCTTTTCTTCAAACAACATAATTACCACTTATCAATCACACACTCAATTCAATAATAACAACATTATCATAACTTCTAAGCACACTTAGGGATATTACAATTCTCCCCCTCTAAAAAGAAAATTTCGTCCTCGAAATTATCAATATCGTAACAATTGATTCTTAACAACATACTATCTTAACTTCCATATGAAGTTAATTATATGTTTAAGTTACTATGTCACCAAATCATATAACTTCAACTCTTTCCTATAGAATCAACAATCTTCTTTAAATTCCATAACTCATCATTCTATAGGTTTATATATCTTGTTACTTCATTGATCAAACATTCAAAAGAACTTATTACACTTCCTATTACTATCTTTATACCAGAATCAGATCATTTTATAGTACACTTATACTTCATCCAATCTTTATATTTAATATATATTGTTCCTTCATCTCTTTATGATTACTCTTTTAACTTAACCTTAAAAATCATTGGTTATGTCTTAGCATTAATTATCCCATCATTACAATCACTGTCTAAATAGACATTTATCAATCCCTCAATGGATAACAAGATCCTTATTTTCCACAAATGGAGTTACCTCTTTAGCATGCTTTTCTCTTAACTTACATATTAATACATTACCTTTCAACTTATTTTATAAATAACCAATCTTTTCCCTTTTTATCCTGATTTATAACTACTATGACTCCATTCATTCATATCCATTCACACTTTAATATTTTACATCATATACATTGCCATGTAAATAATTACATTCTTAATACAGCTATAGATATTAAATCTCAAGAATAATTCATAATCTTAATCCAATCCAGATCAATTGATTTATCTTACACAATATATCCACTTTCCCATCTTGTCCAATTCCATCCAATGATTAATTTATTTAACTTATCATGAAATTGCACCATATTCATATATGTATATATGATCTAATTCAATTAGGGCAAACTTATATACAATTTCTTGATCTCTTCCAATCCATATTCAATCAAATTATTGTGATAACAAATCACTTCAAATCATATTAGTATAGTTCCCACCAAATCTTATAATAACTTTTTAACTATGCTTCTTAAACAAAATTTTCAATCTCACCAATTTGTACTGCAGTCATATTGTCTCAGTCCCAAATTTATGGATACTAAAATTAACCGGCTACACATACTAACCAAATCATATAGCCATAGGAGATGAATGGTCACACACCTGTAACTCATAAATCAATACTGTTTTCTCGATTATTCTGTATCCAAACTTTTTAATTACACTATTTAGTTGTATCACAAGAATTATATATCCATTCTCCACACTTTTACTACACCAAGAGTTAACACATTTCAACTCCATCTCCATAAATTTTCTCTTGAACATACGATTATCATTAGTCTAACTCACATCAACAATATTATCTATAACATCTTTATACACAACATTTAATCATATACAAATTCCATTTATTACTCCACTTCTAATTTATCTCTTGTAACACTTTTCATACAGTATACTTTCCTTTTTATTATATACTTATACATATAGAATTTCTACAAACAAAATCCTTAATCCAGGAAACATTATATGATAGTTTAACTCAGTTATTATCATAACAATTTGATCTTCTAGTGTTACTTGAGTCCTTTCTCACTCTCCATTTCATCCCATAATCTAACTCTACATAGGTTAAAACCTATTCTCTCATAGATCCACTGATACATGCCCTATTATTCTCCACACCACTAAACAAATAATTATATCACATTCACATACTTAGGTCACATTCACAATATGACTTGCTTTCCACATTTCTTACATTTTCATTTACATTCATATCGAAAAACTCATTCCACATTTTCCATACATGTATACACATAGTCAAAAAATTATATATAATTCCTCTTTTTCATATCTTTAACACAATTTAACATTTATTACTTTTCCTTAATCAACATCATTCTTACCCCTTTTTGACATAACTTAAATTATTTATCAACTCAACACATATATATTTCCTAACCATAATATTGAGATCAATGATTGGTGAATTGTGAATATAACAATGTTATGTAGTCTGATATGTAATGTGTATATTGTTTGTGAGTATTAGTGATGTATTGTGGTTGATGATAATGGTTGCCTTTATTGGGAATATGATTTATGATTGGTAAACTATGATTTGTCGTAATGTTATAAGCATATATATATAGTTTATGAGGTTGGTAGAAATTTATGTGGAATGCATTGGAAAAAGGGAAAACAGGTTAAGAGAATGATAAAACATGATGCTAAAAATATAAGGTATGTTTATTTTGCAATGTATATTTTGTTTTTAATATTTATTTGTATTACTAAGCTTTTGGGCTTAGCGTGGTTATATTAATCGCGCAGGTAAAAGGTGATGGATTTGGAGTTAAACCATTATGTCTTGAAAAGGGCAAGTGTAGCTCGAGACCAACTAGAAGATGGTGCATGCATGTATAAGTTAATATATATATTGCATTTTTTTTTATAAGAATGTATTCATATGTATCAATAAATCTTTGGAAGAGACAATGTAACTATTATATATATATATATGTGTTATTATCAAAAGGATAGTGATCTTGTAAATCATTTTATATAATAAAATGTACTATTGTTTTAGAAGTTAAGTAAAGATTTTTAATTGTAATAACTAGTGGCATCCTTATACTCTATATACTTACTTTACGTATACAAAGTATATGTATGGTACTTATATAGAGTATCGGGGTGTTACAAATATTTTAGTATCAGAGCTTAGGTTCGAGATTCTCGGCCTAAGTAAATTTAAAAGAAAAGTTTTAAAAAGAAAAATGATGATAATCGAAAATGAAAAGAATGAAAATTTTGATACATGCATATGCATTAACATCTAGGTTGGTCTCGAAGGTGGTATTATATGAATTAAAATGTATTTAGATTATATGAGATGGAAAAATGTATGTAAGTTTAATTGATAAATTAAAGAATGGAAGTTTACTTGAGGAAAGAAAATTGTGAAATGTTGACAATTGAAATGTGATTATAATATAAAGAAATGATTGGAAGAATAAAGTTGAGAATGAGTTAAAAACAAAATCAAGATTAATGTATGTAATCTTTCCTCTACAATTTGAATCTCTTTCTAATAAACCTTATGTTTGGATTACTAGAAAGAGGAAACATTGTTGGATGGGTAATATGAATAGATATGTTGTTAAGTGAAGAAAGTATGGTGAGATATTAAGTGAGTTGGTGGGTATAGACAAAGTCTGACCATTTAAGGTTTGAATATGTAAAGTTAAAGTTGTTAAAAGAAAAAGAGATGAGATTGGTTAAATAAGAAGATATAATGGTGTTGGTTACATTGTTGTTTAGAATGCAAACATTGTAATTTTAATGTTAGAAATGTGATATGCTTGAGTGTTGTTAAAGCTCATATTAATGGTGGTAAGATGTGATAATGGGATTTTTGAAATGAGCTTTAGTATTTGTGGAAAGGATATACTTTGATGTTGTTTTGTGGTATGTATATATAAGATGATTTTTTTTAAGTTGATATTAAGAAAACAAGATGAGTTCATGGAAGTTTAAATATAGTAGTAAGATGAGAGTTTTTAATGTTAATGGAGTTTGGATAAAGACTATGTAAACATCGATAGTTTAATGTAAATAAAACTTATGAGTTATGTGGAATGAATGTTATTGGATATAAAATTATTATGAATTGGGTAATGTGATTAATAATATGAGAATGATTACGCTTGCATTAACAGACTTGTGCAAAGCTAAGTCATGTAATAAGATTGATAGTGAGAATTGGATTAAGCAATGTTGGTTCAAGAAATTGAGGTTTGTAAGAACTAAACTTGGAAAGTGTATAGAGGTTATTGGGCTCAATGTGTATATGATTGGATGTAATATACATATGTATAAATATGTGAGTGATATATATATATATATGTTGAAGGGTAAGCAAATGGATGTAAAGATGGTATACTAAATGTATTTAAAAATAAATGTGAAAGAGGTGTCACCTTAGTAATGTGACTAAGATTTTATGAAATATGATTATAGTTAGAATGTATATATGTGTGGAATAGATAAATAACTTAAGCCATGTCAAAAAGGGATAAGAATGATGTTGTGCAATGAGAAGAAATAAATGTAAAATACTTGAGTCGTTTTGGAAAGCAGTCCCGGATTGGATGCCACGACCGTGGCTCTTGAAGGCCACGACCGTGGGGACTTAAATGTTGATATAACTTGTAATTTGTGATCTAAAGGCTTAAAAATGAGACTAATATATGAATGTATTATATGTTGTGATGTGCATAAGGTGAGTTTGTTGAAGCATCAATGTCATTGAGTAATGAATTGCATAGGAAATGAGAAATGTAATGAAATGATTATAACACTTGAGCAATTACATAAAATGAATATGGTTTGAGAAGCTATGAAGAGTAAGTACAAACTACATTATTGCATATATTCATATAATGTTGAGATTGAATATACATTAAATGATATCGATGATGCATAAGAATAAGGTTATGTTGTGTGTAATGTGAATATTGATGATATACATGAATACTTTTATGATAAATTGATTGATGTGATTTGAGACATGATAATAATATAAATAACATGAATGAAGCATATTTGCTTATACGATGATGAAATGAGAATTTATTTGGGAAATATTGGACAGTAATATGGTTATAGGTTCAAAGTATGTGTATGAGGAAATGTTTTATGTATACATGTATAGTAAGAGATTGTAATGGAAAAAGAAAATATAATGTATGAAATTTCGAGAAGAGATAAATTGGAAATAGAGTAATGAACGAACTTGTGTAAAAATTGTATATGATCAAATGTTGTGCATAGGAGATGTTAAAGATAATATATTTGAATATGAATTAGGCTATTAATGATCAAGTAATCAAGAACAAATTGTTTTGAAGTGAAGTTGGAATGTGCTAAATCTTGATGTAGTCAAAGTTTGGAGAATGGATATATATAATCCTTATGATCCAACTTAGTAGTGTAATTGAAAAGATTTGATTATAGCACAATTATGGTAAAACAGATAATTATGTTTCTAGTAACATGGTTGAAAGTTATGATTGGTAAATGTGTATCTTATAACTTTTGTGTTAACAATTTGGTTATAATTTTGAAAAGTAAAGAAAGAAAAGAGAATTGTGATAATATTTTGAGTTATGATTAATGTAATAAAAAGACAATTATTGTAATTATAGTAATGTTATAAAAAGGTGAAGAGATGGTAAATGGGAGAAAGTGTAACTTGTGATTGAAAGTTATATTGAATATGTTTGTGGTATGAAGTGAATAAGTGGATGATTTTAAAGTTTAAATGAGTGAATTATGAGTAATACATATGGTACGAGATAATCATGTGAATTTGGTGGAAATTGTACTAAGATAATAGAAGATAAATTATGTGTATATTGAAAGATAATTGGAAATGATTTGTTATTAATGATCATAGTTTCAAAAAGTTGAATATGGAGTTAAAGGAATTAGAAGGTGGAAATAAGTTGGATCTAATGGAATTAAGTTATATATATTGTGAAATCCAATGATAAATTTAAATAAGTTAATTGTTGGTTTGAATCAAACCAGATTGAATGTGGTATATTGTGACAAATTGATCGAATGATCTAGATTTCACTAAGATGGTGAATCAATACTGAGATTTAAAACGTCCAGTTGCATTGGGAGTATATAATTTAATGATAATGTATATGATGTAATATCTTGATAGATAAATGGACATGAATGAATTGAATTATATCAATTGTAAATAGTGATTAAAGGGGAAAAGTTGATTATTTGTAAGTTAAGTTCAAAAGTATTGTGTTAACATTTATGTTAAGTGAGAAGTAAGATAAAGAGGAATTAAGTGTATGATAAATAAGAATATTATTATCGATTAAGGTTTGACCAAATGTCTATATTGAGAATAATTGTAATGATGGGATGATCAATATTAAGATATAAATCAATGATTTTTTTTTTTAGTGTAAGTTAAGAGAATAGTTATAAAGAGATGAAGTGGTAAAGTATTTGAATGTAATAATGGGACGAAGATGATTGGATTCTTGTATATAGATAAGGTATTTGGGATTGTAATGAGTTATTTTGAATATTGGATAAAAATGTAATAAGATATATATATTATGACAAGTTATGGAATTGAAAAAGATGATTGATTCTAGTAGGAAGAATACACATTATGTGAGTTGATGAAACCAGCATATAAGAATACTATTCATCTTATATGAAGATTTAAGATGGCGTATTGTTAAGAATGGAGTGTTATTGAACTGGATAATTTCGAGGACGAAATTATTTAAGGGGGAGAGAATTGTAATATCCCGAGATATACCTTAAAAGTTTTGGAGGAGTTGTTGTATTTGGATTTAATATATATGTGATGTATATGTATATTTCTAATTGTAATATCCCTAAGTGTGCCTAGAAGTTATGATAATATTGTTATTATTGAATTGAAGGTGTAAGTGATAAGTGGTAATTGTGTATGGTTTATTTGAATGATAAAAGAAGTTAAGAGATAATGTATATGTGTAATTGGAAAGAAAAGCAATGTGTAGAGAGAAGTGTATATGTAGTGTATATGGTGATATATATGACATATAAGTTGGTCAAAGGGCTTGGTCAAGGGAAAAAGATATTTATATTGTTAAGTGTGAAATTACCAAAATGGGCAAGAGTTTGTAAAGGGAATTAAAATGTGCATGAGGGTAAGATAGTAAATTACTTTTGGAGGAGTATTTAATGAGTGTTGACTTTAGGGTTTCTTCATCATTTCTTCTTCTTCTTCCTTGTGTGGCCGGCTCACCTAAAGCAAAGGAAGACAAGAGAGCTAAGTGAGGGTTTGATGTTCTAAGCTTCAAAGTTGAGAGAGATTTCAAGTAAACAAGTTGGAATTTCAAGAATTTCATGATTTTGGGTAAGTTTGCTCTTGTTTACTCTTGTTATTTTTGAAGTTATGCTTGAGTTGAGTTGTGATTTGATGATGGTATGATTAAGTTGCTTATGGTGTGATTTTAAGTATTGATTTTGCTTGATAGATGAGAAGTTGGGTTGGTGTTGGTGATGGAAGAGTAAGAGTTGTGTTTAGTGAAATTGTTTTTGTTTTACAATTAGTAAAGGCTGTGATTTGTATGATTTTTAATTAATTATAGAAAAATGTTCTTGAAGTGAATTTTTGATATGTTGTGCCTCTATGAGTCTAGAATGACTGAAAAAATATGTTGATTCGATTTTGGATAGGTTATGAGTTTAGAAAGATTATTTTTATTAGACCTGTTCCAGCAGGTACCTTAACTGAGACAGCTCTATTTCGGGATTTTTAATAAAATGTAGAAAAATTATATTCAATTGAATTTTGGATATGTTGTTTCTTAGTGAGTCTAATATTTGAGAAAAATAGTTTGGAACCACGTTGATTGAATTTGATTTATGGAATTCACAAAGTTCAGAACTGCTGCCAGGATGCAGGGCAATTGGGGCAGTCTGGTTAGGTGAACTATTTGACCAAGATTTTGTTTTCAGTTTGATCTGAAATTTTAAAGGAATGATTTTAAGATACAAAAATAAATTCTGTAAAAATTTTAGAATTTTTAGTCAAGTAGATTATTTTATACAATTTTTCAAAATAAGGATAAAATGGAGTCTAAAACCAGAATGTACTATTCATATGGTCATTTTGCTAATATTCCTTTTGGATTAGGTTTTGGAAGGAAGTGAATTGCCCTAAGTTGAGAAGTAAAGAACTCTTGAGAGAAGAAGAGTTTAGAGTTGTGTGAAGTGCTATTGAGGTAAGTACAAAACCCTATTTGATTTCATATATTTATATGACTTTGAACCTTAAACCATTTGATTATAAATGTGTTAAGAAATCTATTATATCATTGATACCTATGAGTATATCAATAAGAGTATATGAAATGTGAGAGCATTCAATAATGTATATACTATGAAAGATGAAAGATGTGATGATATGATTGTATGATATGATGATATAATAATGTAATTGATTGTGTATACTTAAATGATGAATGATTATATATGTAATAATAATGAGACATGAAATAGAGATTGAGATATAATGATGTATGAAGCTATCGTGATTGGCTATGATGATGTAAATGATGATTGAGGCATGTTTGCCTAATTGATGCCATTGTGATTGGCTATGATGAGGTAAATGATGAATTGTTCCAATGTGATTTGAGATATGGTGCAAATCTATTGTGTAATGTGAAATGAATTGAGAAAGTAGAGATAAATGGACGAACTTATCTGCCTCCTGCGGAACCATGAGGACCCCTGTGGATTGGGCAACCGAACTTGGACTACCGACCTGGTTGGGGGAAAGTTCGATTCATTCAGTGTTATACGTACCTATCTGCCTCCTGCGGAACCATGCGGACCCAGTGAATTGGGCAACCGAACTTGGACTACCGACCTGGTTGGGAGAAGGTTCGTTAATGATAGTTTTATACATGCCTATCTGCCTCCTGCGGACCCCTGGGATTGGCAGTGGCCTGAGGCCCAGTGGACAACCGACCTGGTTGGGGAAAGGTTTGTATTTGCAGTTATGGTTGTTGGAAATAATGATGAACTTTGAATAACATATTAGTGTGTTTTGGGCCCGAGTATGTCTTTGTTGTTAATATGATATACAAATGTTGAAATAAATAAATATTGAAATCAATGATTGGTGAATTGTGAATATAACAATGTTATATAGTCTGATATGTAATGTGTATATTGTTTGTGAGTATTAGTGATGGATTGTGGTTGATGATAATGGTTGCCTTTATTGGGAATATGATTTATGATTGGTAAACTATGATTTGTCGTAATGTTATAAGCATATATATATAGTTTATGAGGTTGGTAGAAATTTATGTGGAATGCATTGGAAAAAGGGAAAACAGGTTAAGAGAATGATAAAACATGATGCTAAAAATATGAGGTATGTTTATTTTGCAATGTATATTTTGTTTTTAATATTTATTTGTATTACTAAGCTTTTGGGCTTAGCGTGGTTATATTAATCGCGCAGGTAAAAGGTGATGGATTTGGAGTTAAACCATTATGTCTTGAAAAGGGCAAGTGTAGCTCGAGACCAACTAGAAGATGGTGCATGCATGTATAAGTTAATATATATATTGCATTTTTTTTATAAGAATGTATTCATATGTATCAATAAATCTTTGGAAGAGACAATGTAACTATTATATATATATGTGTTATTATCAAAAGGATAGTGATCTTGTAAATCATTTTATATAATAAAATGTACTATTGTTTTAGAAGTTAAGTAAAGATTTTTAATTGTAATAACTAGTGGCATCCTTATACTCTATATACTTACTTTACGTATACAAAGTATATGTATGGTACTTATATAGAGTATCGGGGTGTTACAATTTGAATACTCGATCCTAAAATGGATTGGGATATTCGATCAAACTTGATTTGGATACTCAATCCTAAACTGGTTTGGTATTCTCGATCCTAACTGGATTTGGATACTCGCTCCTAAATTGGATTGGGATACTCGATCCAAACTGGATTATGATACTCGATCCTATCTGGATCTGGAGACTCGATCCTAACTGGATTTGGATACTCGATCCTAACTGGATTTGCATACTCGATCCTAACTGGATTTGGACACTCGATCCTGACTAGATTTGGAGACTCGATTCTAAATTGGATTGGGATACTCGATCCTACCATAATTCAGAAATAAGATCCTAAACTGGATTGGGATACTCGATCCTAACTGGATTTGCATACTCGATCCTAACTGGATTTGGAAACTCGATCCTAAATAGATTGTGATATTCGATCCTAACTGGATTCGGATACTTGATCCTAACTTGATTTGGATATTCAATCCTACACTAGTTTGGGATACTTAAACCTAACTGGATTTGGATACTCGATCCTAACTGGATTTTGATACTCGATCCTAAATGGATTTTGATACTCGATCCTTACTATATTTGGATACTCGATCCTAACTTGATTCGAACAATCGATCCTAATAGGATTTGGATACTCGATCCTAATTAATTTGTACACTCGATCCTAATTGGGTTTTGATACTCGATCCTAAAATGGATTGGGATACTCGACCCTAATTTAAATTTGGATTCTCAATCCTAATAGGATTTTGATACTCGATCCTAACTAGATTTGGATGCTCGATCCTAAATTGGACTGGGATACTCGATCCTAAACTTGATTTGGATACTCGATCCTAACTGGATTTGGATACTCGATCCTAACTATATTCGGATACTCGATCCTAACTTGATTCGGATACTCGACACTAACTGGATTCGGATACTCAATACTAACTAGATTTGGATACTCGATCCTAACTTGATTTGGATACTCGATCCTAACTGGATTTGGATACTCGATCCTAAACTGGATTGGGATACTCGATCCTAAATAGATGTGGATACTCGATCTTAACTTGATTTGGATACTCGATCCTAACTAGATTTAGATTCTCGATCCTAACTGGATTGGGATACTCGATCCTAACTGGATTTGGACATTAGATTCTAAACTGGATTGGGATACTCGAACCTAAATGGATTTGGATACTCGATCCTAACTGGATTTGGATACTTGATCCTAAATTTGATTGGTATACACGATCCTAAACTTGATTGGCATACTCGATCCTAACTAGATTCAGATACTAGATCCTAAAAGTATTTTGATACTCGAACCTAACTTGATTCGGATACTCGATCCTAACTTGATTTGGATACTCAATCCTACACTGGTTTGTGATACATGATCCTAACTGGATTTGGATACTCGATCCTAATTTGGATTGGCATACTCGATCCTAACTGGATTTTGGTACTCGATCCTAACTGGATTTGGATACTCGATCCTAAATGGATTCGGATACTCGATCCTAACTGGATTTGGATACTCGATCCTAAATTTGATTGGGATACTCGATCCTAATTGGATTTGGATACTCGATCCTAAACTGCATTGCGATCCTCGATCCTAACTGGATTTGTTGATTTGGATACTCAATCCTAATTGGATTGGAATGCTCGATTCTAACTGGATTTGGATATGCGATCCTAAATTGGATTGGAATACTCGACCTTAATTGGATTTGGATACTCGATCCTAAATTGGATTGGGATACACGATCCTATCTGGATTTGGATACTCGATCCTAACTGAATTTTGATACTAGATCCTAACTAGATTTTAATACTCGATCCTAAATTGGATTGGGATATTCGATCCTAACTTGATTTGGATACTCAATCCTAAAGTTGTTTGGTATACTCGATCCTAACTGGATTTGGATACTCGCTCCTAAATTGGATTGGGATACTCGATCCAAACTGGATTATGATACTCGATCCTATCTGGATCTGGATACTCGATCCTAACTAGATCTGGATATTCGATCCTAACTGGATTTGGATACTCGATCCTAACTGGATTTGGACACTCGATCCTGACTGGATTTGGAGACTCGATTCTAAATTGGATTGGGATACTCGATCCTAACTTAATTCAGAAATAAGATCCTAAACTGGATTGGGATACTCAATCCTAACTGGATTTGGATACTCGATCCTAATTGGATTTCGAAACTCGATCCTAAATGGATTGTGATATTCGATCCTAACTGGATTCGGATACTCGATCCTAACTTGATTTGAATATTCAATCCTACACTAGTTTGGGATACTTGAACCTAACTGGATTTGGATACTCGATCCTAACTGGATTTTGATACTCGATCATAAATGGATTTTGATACTCGATCCTAACTATATTCGGATACTCGATCCTAACTTGATTCGGATAATCGATCCTAATAGGATTTGGATACTCGATCCTAATTAATTTGTACACTCGATCCTAACTGGGTTTTGATACTCGATCCTAAAATGGATTGGGATACTCGACCCTAATTTAAATTTGGATTCTCAATCCTAATAGGATTTTGATACTCGATCCTAACTAGATTTGGATGCTCGATCCTAAATTGGACTGGGATACTCGATCCTAAACTTGATTTGGATACTCGATCCTAACTGGATTTGGATACTCGATCCTAACTATATTCGGATACTCGATCCTAACTTGATTCGGATACTCGACACTAACTGGATTCGGATACTCAATACTAACTAGATTTGGATACTAGATCCTAGCTGGATTTGGATACTCGATCCTAAACTGGATTTGGATACTCGATCCTAAACTGGATTGGGATACTCGATCCTAAATAGATTTGGATACTCGATCTTAACTTGATTTGGATACTCGATCCTAACTAGATTTGGATTCTCGATCCTAACTGGATTGAGATACTCGATCCTAACTGGATTTGGACATTAGATTCTAAACTGGATTGGGATAATCGATCCTAAATGGATTTGGATACTCGATCCTAACTGGATTTGGATACTTGATCCTAAATTTGATTAGGATACATGATCCTAAATTTGATTGGGATACTCGATCCTAACTAGATTCAGATACTCGATCCTAAAAGTATTTTGATACTCGAACCTAACTTGATTCGGATACGCGATCCTAACTTGATTTGGATACTCAATCCTACACTGGTTTGTGATACATGATCCTAACTGGATTTGGATACTCGATCCTAATTTGGATTGGCATACTCGATCCTAACTGGATTTTGGTACTCGATCTTAACTGGATTTGGATACTCGATCCTAAATGGATTCGGATACTCGATCCTAACTTGAATCGGATACTCGATAAAAACTTGATTCGGATACTCAATACTATATGGATTTTGATACTCGATCCTAACTGGATTGGGATACTCGATCCTAACTGGATTTGGATACTCGATCCTAAATTTGATTGGGATACTCGATCCTAATTGGATTTGGATACTCGATCCTAAACTGCATTGCGATCCTCGATCCTAACTGGATTTGTTGATTTGGATACTCGATCCTAATTGGATTGGAATGCTAGATTCTAACTGGATTTGGATATGCGATCCTAAATTGGATTGGAATACTCGACCTTAATTGGATTTGGATACTCGATCCTAAATTGGATTGGGATACACGATCCTATCTTGATTTGGATACTCGATCCTAACTGAATTTTGATACTAGATCCTAACTAGATTTGAATACTCGATCCTAAATTGGATTGGGATATTCGATCCTAACTTGATTTGGATACTCAATCCTAAACTGGTTTGGTATACTCGATCCTAACTGGATTTGGATACTCGCTCCTAAATTGGATTGGGATACTTGATCCAAACTGGATTATGATACTCAATCCTATCTGGATCTGGATACTCGATCCTAACTGGATCTGGATATTCGATCCTAACTGGATTTGGATACTCTATCCTAACTGGATTTGGACACTCGATCCTGACTGGATTTGGAGACTCGATTCTAAATTGGATTAGGATACTCGATCCTAACTTAATTCAGAAAAAAGATCCTAAACTGGATTGGGATACTCGATCCTAACTGGATTTGGATACTCGATCCTAACTGGATTTGGAAACTCGATCCTAAATGGATTGTGATATTCGATCCTAACTGGATTCGGATACTCGATCCTAACTTGATTTGGATATTCAATCCTACACTAGTTTGGGATACTTGAACCTAACTGGATTTGGATACTCGATCCTAACTGGATTTTGATACTCGATCCTAAATGGATTTTGATACTAGATCCTAACTATATTCGGATACTCGATCCTAACTTGATTCGGATAATCGATCCTAATAGGATTTGGATACTCGATCCTAATTAATTTGTACACTCGATCCTAACTGGGTTTTGATACTCGATCCTAAAATGGATTGGGATACTCGACCCTAATTTAAATTTGGATTCTCAATCCTAATAGGATTTTGATACTCGATCCTAACTAGATTTGGATGCTCGATCCTAAATTGGACTGGGATACTCGATCCTAAACTTGATTTGGATACTCGATCCTAACTATATTCGGATACTCGATCCTAACTTGATTCGGATACTCGACACTAACTGGTTTCGGATACGCAATACTAACTAGATTTGGATACTCGATCCTAACTGGATTTGGATACTCGATCCTAACTGGATTTGGATACTCGATCCTAAACTGGATTGGGATACTCGATCCTAAATAGATTTGGATACTCGATCTTAACTTGATTTGGATACTCGATCCTAACTAGATTTGGATTCTCGATCCTAACTGGATTGGGATACTCGATCCTAACTTGATTTGGAAATTAGATTCTAAACTGGATTCGGATACTCGATCCTAAATGGATTTGGATACTCGATCCTAACTGGATTTGGATACTTGATCCTAAATTTGATTGGGATACACGATCCTAAACTTGATTGGGATACTCGATCCTAACTAGATTCAGATACTCGATCCTAAAAGTATTTTGATACTCGAACCTAACTTGATTCGGATACTCGATCCTAACTTGATTTGGATACTCAATCCTACTTTGGTTTGTGATACATGATCCTAACTGGATTTGAATACTCGATCCTAATTTGGATTGGCATACTCGATCCTAACGGGATTTTGGTACTCGATCCTAACTGGATTTGGATACTCGATCCTAAATGGATTCGGATACTCGATCCTAACTTGATTCGGATACTCGATAAAAACTTGATTCGGATACTCAATACTATATGGATTTTGATACTCGATCCTAACTGGATTGGGATACTCGATCCTAACTGGATTTGGATACTCGATCCTAAATTTGATTGGGATACTCGATCCTAATTGGATTTGGATACTCGATCCTAAACTGCATTGCGATCCTCGATCCTAACTGGATTTGTTGATTTGGATACTCGATCCTAATTGGATTGGAATGCTCGATTCTAACTGGATTTGGATATGCGATCTTAAATTGGATTGGAATACTCGACCTTAATTGGATTTGGATACTCGATCCTAAATTGGATTGGGATACACGATCCTATCTGGATTTGGATACTATCCTAACTGAATTTTGATACTAGATCCTAACTAGATTTGAATACTCGATCCTAAATTGGATTGGGATATTCGATCCTAACTTGATTTGGATACTGAATCCTAAACTGGTTTGGTATACTCGATCCTAACTGGATTTGGATACTCGCTCCTAAATTGGATTGGGATACTCGATCCAAACTGGATTATGATACTCGATCCTATCTGGATCTGGATACTCGATCCTAACTGGATCTGGATACTCGATCCTAACTGGATTTGGACACTCGATCCTGACTGGATTTGGAGACTCGATTCTAAATTGGATTGGGATACTCGATCCTAACTTAATTCATAAATAAGATCAAAAACTGGATTTGGATACTCGATCCTAACAGGATTTGGATACTTTAACCTAAATTTGATTGGGATACACGATCCTAAACTTGATTGGGATACTCGATCCAAACTGGATTTGCATACTCGATCCTAACTGGATTTGGAAACTTGATCCTAAATGGATTGTGATATTCGATCCTAACTGGATTCGGATACTCGATCCTAACTTGATTTGGATATTCAATCCTACACTAGTTTGGGATACTTGGTCCTAACTGGGTTTGGATACTCGATCCTAACTGTATTTTGATACTCGATCCTAAATGGATTTTGATACTCGATCCTAACTATATTCGGATACTCGATCCTAACTTGATTTGGATACTCAATCCTATACTGGTTTGTGATACATGATCCTAACCGAATTTGAATACTCGATCCTAATTTGGATTGGCATACTCGATCCTAACTGGATTTTGGTACTCGATCCTAACTGGATTTTGATACTCGATCCAAAATGGATACGGATACTCGATCCTAACTTGATTCGGATACTCGATAAAAACTGGATTCGGATACTCAATACTATATGGATTTTGATACTCGATCCTAACTGGATTGGGATACTCGATCCTAACTGGATTTGGATACTCGATCCTAAATTTGATTGGGATACTCGATCCTAATTGGATTTGGATACTCGATCCTAAACTGCATTGCGATCCTCGATCCTAATTGGATTTGTTGATTTGGATACTCGATCCTAATTGGATTGGAATTCTCGATTCTAACTGGATTTGGATATGCGATCCTAAATTGGATTGGAATACTCGACCTTAAATGGATTTGGATACTCAATCCTAAATTGGATTGGGATACACGATCCTATCTGGATTTGGATACTCGATCCTAACTGAATTTTGATACTAGATCCTAACTAGATTTGAATACTCGATCCTAAATTGGATTGGGATATTCGATCCTAACTTGATTTGGATACTCAATCCTAAACTGGTTTGGTATACTCGATCCTAACTGGATTTGGATACTCGCTCCTAAAATGGATTGGGATACTCGATCCAAACTGGAATATGATACTCGATCCTATCTGGATCTGGATACTCGATCCTAACTGGATCTGGATATTCCATCCTAACTGGATTTGGATACTCGATCCTAACTGGATTTGGAGACTCGATTCTAAATTGGATTGGGATACTCGATCCTAACTTAATTCAGAAATAAGATCCTAAACTGGATTGGGATACTCGATCCTAACTGGATTTGGATACTCGATCCTAACAGGATTTGGATACTTTAACCTAAATTTGATTGGGATACACGATCCTAAACTTGATTGGGATACTCGATCCTAACTGGATTTGCATACTCGATCCTAACTGGATTTGGAAACTTGATCCTAAATGGATTGTGATATTCGATCCTAACTGGATTCGGATACTCGATCCTAACTTGATTTGGATATTCAATCCTACACTAGTTTGGGATACTTGGTCCTAACTGGGTTTGGATACTCGATCCTAACTGTATTTTGATACTCGATCCTAAATGGATTTTGATACTCGATCCTAACTATATTCGGATACTCGATCCTAACTTGATTCGGATACTCAATCCTATACTGGTTTGTGATACATGATCCTAACCGAATTTGAATACTCGATCCTAACTGGATTTTGGTACTCGATCCTAACTGGATTTTGATACTCGATCCAAAATGGATACGGATACTCGATCCTAACTTGATTCGGATACTCGATAAAAACTGGATTCGGATACTCAATACTATATGGATTTTGATACTCGATCCTAACTGGATTGGGATACTCGATCCTAACTGGATTTGGATACTCGATCCTAATTTTGATTGGGATACTCGATCCTAATTGGATTTGGATACTCGATCCTAAACTGCATTGCGATCCTCGATCCTAAAATGATTTGTTGATTTGGATACTCGATCCTAATTGGATTGGAATTCTCGATTCTAACTGGATTTGGATATGCGATCCTAAATTGGATTGGAATACTCGACCTTAATTGGATTTGGATACTCAATCCTAAATTGGATTGGGATACACGATCCTATCTGGATTTGGATAGTCGATCCTAACTGAATTTTGATACTAAATCCTAACTAGATTTGAATACTCGATCCTAAATTGGATTGGGATATTCGATCCTAACTTGATTTGGATACTCAATCCTAAACTGGTTTGGTATACTCGATCCTAACTGGATTTGGATACTCGCTCCTAAAATGGATTGGGATACTCGATCCAAACTGGAATATGATACTCGATCCTATCTGGATCTGGATACTCGATCCTAACTGGATCTGGATATTCCATCCTAACTGGATTTGGATACTCGATCCTAACTGGATTTGGAGACTCGATTCTAAATTGGATTGGGATACTCGATCCTAACTTAATTCAGAAATAAGATCCTAAACTGGATTGGGATACTCGATCCTAACTGGATTTGGATACTCGATCCTAACAGGATTTGGATACTTTAACCTAAATTTGATTGGGATACACGATCCTAAACTTGATTGGGATACTCGATCCTAACTGGATTTGCATACTCGATCCTAACTGGATTTGGAAACTTGATCCTAAATGGATTGTGATATTCGATCCTAACTGGATTCGGATACTCGATCCTAACTTGATTTGGATATTCAATCCTACACTAGTTTGGGATACTTGGTCCTAACTGGGTTTGGATACTCGATCCTAACTGTATTTTGATACTCGATCCTAAATGGATTTTGATACTCGATCCTAACTATATTCGGATACTCGATCCTAACTTGATTCGGATACTCAATCCTATACTGGTTTGTGATACATGATCCAAACCGAATTTGAATACTCGATCCTAATTTGGATTGGCATACTCGATCCTAACTGGATTTTGGTACTCGATCCTAACTGGATTTTGATACTCGATCCAAAATGGATACGGATACTCGATCCTAACTTGATTCGGATACTCGATAAAAACTGGATTCGGATACTCAATACTATATGGATTTTGATACTCGATCCTAACTGGATTGGGATACTCGATCCTAACTGGATTTGGATACTCGATCCTAAATTTGATTGGGATACTCGATCCTAATTGGATTTGGATACTCGATCCTAAACTGCATTGCGATCCTCGATCCTAATTGGATTTGTTGATTTGGATACTCGATCCTAATTGGATTGGAATTCTCGATTCTAACTGGATTTGGATATGCGATCCTAAATTGGATTGGAATACTCGACCTTAATTGGATTTGGATACTCAATCCTAAATTGGATTGGGATACACGATCCTATCTGGATTTGGATAGTCGATCCTAACTGAATTTTGATACTAAATCCTAACTAGATTTGAATACTCGATCCTAAATTGGATTGGGATATTCGATCCTAACTTGATTTGGATACTCAATCCTAAACTGGTTTGGTATACTCGATCCTAACTGGATTTGGATACTCGCTCCTAAAATGGATTGGGATACTCGATCCAAACTGGAATATGATACTCGATCCTATCTGGATCTGGATACTCGATCCTAACTGGATCTGGATATTCCATCCTAACTGGATTTGGATACTCGATCCTAACTGGATTTGGAGACTCGATTCTAAATTGGATTGGGATACTCGATCCTAACTTAATTCAGAAATAAGATCCTAAACTGGATTGGGATACTCGATCCTAACTGGATTTGGATACTCGATCCTAACAGGATTTGGATACTTTAACCTAAATTTGATTGGGATACACGATCCTAAACTTGATTGGGATACTCGATCCTAACTGGATTTGCATACTCGATCCTAACTGGATTTGGAAACTGGATCCTAAATGGATTGTGATATTCGATCCTAACTGGATTCGGATACTCGATCCTAACTTGATTTGGATATTCAATCCTACACTAGTTTGGGATACTTGGTCCTAACTGGGTTTGGATACTCGATCCTAACTGTATTTTGATACTCGATCCTAAATGGATTTTGATACTCGATCCTAACTATATTCGGATACTCGATCCTAACTTGATTCGGATACTCAATCCTATACTGGTTTGTGATACATGATCCAAACCGAATTTGAATACTCGATCCTAATTTGGATTGGCATACTCGATCATAACTGGATTTTGGTACTCGATCCTAACTGGATTTTGATACTCGATCCAAAATGGATACGGATACTCGATCCTAACTTGATTCGGATACTCGATAAAAACTGGATTCGGATACTCAATACTATATGGATTTTGATACTCGATCCTAACTGGATTGGGATACTCGATCCTAACTGGATTTGGATACTCGATCCTAAATTTGATTGGGATACTCGATCCTAATTGGATTTGGATACTCGATCCTAAACTGCATTGCGATCCTCGATCCTAATTGGATTTGTTGATTTGGATACTCGATCCTAATTGGATTGGAATTCTCGATTCTAACTGGATTTGGATATGCGATCCTAAATTGGATTGGAATACTCGACCTTAATTGGATTTGGATACTCAATCCTAAATTGGATTGGGATACACGATCCTATCTGGATTTGGATAGTCGATCCTAACTGAATTTTGATACTATATCCTAACTAGATTTGAATACTCGATCCTAAATTGGATTGGGATATTCGATCCTAACTTGATTTGGATACTCAATCCTAAACTGGTTTGGTATACTCGATCCTAACTGGATTTGGATACTCGCTCCTAAAATGGATTGGGATACTCGATCCAAACTGGAATATGATACTCGATCCTATCTGGATCTGGATACTCGATCCTAACTGGATCTGGATATTCCATCCTAACTGGATTTGGATACTCGATCCTAACTGGATTTGGAGACTCGATTCTAAATTGGATTGGGATACTCGATCCTAACTTAATTCAGAAATAAGATCCTAAACTGGATTGGGATACTCGATCCTAACTGGATTTGGATACTCGATCCTAACAGGATTTGGATACTTTAACCTAAATTTGATTGGGATACACGATCCTAAACTTGATTGGGATACTCGATCCTAACTGGATTTGCATACTCGATCCTAACTGGATTTGGAAACTCGATCCTAAATGGATTGTGATATTCTATCCTAACTGGATTCGGATACTCAATCCTAACTTGATTTGGATATTCAATCCTACACTAGTTTGGGATACTTGATCCTAACTGGATTTGGATACTCGATCCTAACTGGATTTTGATACTCTATCCTAAATGGATTTTGATAGTCGATCCTAACTATATTCGGATACTCGATCCTAACTTGATTCGGATACTCGATCCTAATTAATTTGTACACTCGATCCTAACTGGGTTTTGATACTCGATCCTAAATTGGATTGGGATACTCGACCCTAATTTAAATTTGGATTCTCGATCCTAACTGGATTTTGATACTCGATCCTAACTAGATTTGGATGCTCGATCCTAATTTGGATTGGGATACTCGATCCTAAACTTGATTTGGATACTCGATCCTAACTGGATTTGGATACTCGATCGTAACTATATTCGGATACTCGATCCTAACTTGATTCGGATACTCGATCCTAACTGGATTTGGATACTCGATCCTAAATTGGTTTGGGATACTCGATCTTAACAGGATTTGGATACTCGATCCTAAACTGCATTGGGCTACTCGATCCTAACTGTATTTGTTGATTTGGATACTCGATCCTAATTGGATTTGTATACTCGATCCTAACTGGATTTGGAGACTCAATCCTAAATTGGACTGGGATACTCGATCCTAACTTGATTTGGACATTAGATTCTAAACTGGATTGGGATACTCGATCCTAAATGGATTTGGATACTCGATCCTAACTGGAATTGGATACTTGATCCTAAATTTTATTGGGATACACGATCCTAAACTTGATTGGGATACTCGATCCTAACTGGATTTTGATACTCGATCCAAAATGGATTTGGATACTCGATCCTAACTGGATTGGGATGCTCGATCCTAACTGGATTTGGGATACTTGATCCTAAATTGGATTGGGATACTCAATCCTAACTAGATTTGGATACTCGATCCTAAACTGCATTGGGATACTCGATCCTAACTGGATTTGTTCATTTGGATTCTCGATCCTAATTGGATTGGGATACTCGATCCTAACTGGATTTGGAGACTCGATCCTAACTGGATTGGGATACTCGATCCTAAATGGATTTGGACATTAGATTCTAAACTGGATTGGGATACTCGATCCTAAATGGATTTGGATACTCGATCCTAACTGGATTTGGATACTTGATCCTAAATTTGATTGGGATACACGATCCTAAACATGATTGGGATACTCGATCCTAACTAGATTCAGATACTCGATCCTAAAAGTATTTTGATACTCGAACCTAACTTGATTCGGATACTCGATCCTAACTTGATTTGGATACTCAATCCTACACTGGTTTGTGATACATGATCCTAACTGGATTTGGATACTCGATCCTAATTTGGATTGGCATACTCGATCCTAACTGGATTTTGGTACTCGATCCTAACTGGATTTGGATACTCGATCCTAAATGGATTCGGATACTCGATCCTAACTTGATTCGTATACTCGATAAAAACTGGATTCGGATACTCAATACTATATGGATTTTGATACTCGATCCTAACTGGATTGGGATACTCGATCCTAACTGGATTTGGATACTCGATCCTAAATTTGATTGGGATACTCGATCCTAATTGGATTTGGATACTCGATCCTAATTGTATTGGAACGCTCGATTCTAACTGGATTTGGATATGCGATCCTAAATTGGATTGGAATACTCGACCTTAATTGGATTTGGATACTCGATCCTAAATTGGATTGGGATACACGATCCTATCTGGATTTGGATACTCGATCCTAACTGAATTTTGATACTAGATCCTAACTAGATTTGAATACTCGATCCTAAATTGGATTGGGATATTCGATCCTAACTTGATTTGGATACTCAATCCTAAACTGGTTTGGTATACTTGATCCTAACTGGATTTAGATACTCGCTCCTAAATTGGATTGGGATACTCGATCCAAACTGGATTATGATACTCGATCCTATCTGGATCTGGATACTCGATCCTAACTGGATCTGGATATTCAATCCTAACTGGATTTGGATACTCGATCCTAACTGGATTTGGACACTCGATCCTGACTGGATTTGGAGACTTGATTCTAAATTGGATTGGGATACTCGATCCTAACTTAATTCAGAAATAAGATCCTAAACTGGATTGGGATACTCGATCCTAACTGGATTTGGATACTCGATCCTAACAGGATTTGGATACTTTAACCTAAATTTGATTGGGATACACGATCCTAAACCTGATTGGGATACTCGATCCTAACTGGATTTGCATACTCGATCCTAACTGGATTTGGAAACTCGATCCTAAATGGATTGTGATATTCGATCCTAACTGGATTCGGATACTCGATCCTAACTTGATTTGGATATTCAATCCTACACTAGTTTGGGATACTTGATCCTAACTGGATTTGGATACTCGATCCTAACTGGATTTTGATACTCGATCCTAAATGGATTTTGATACTCGATCCTAACTATATTCGGATACTCGATCCTAACTTGATTCGGATACTCAATCCTACACTGGTTTGTGATACATGATCCTAACTGGATTTGGATACTCGATCCTAATTTGGATTGGCATACTCGATCCTAACTGGATTTTGGTACTCGATCCTAACTGGATTTGGATACTCGATCCTAAATGGATTCGGATACTCGATCCTAACTTGATTCGGATACTCGATAAAAACTGGATTCGGATACTCAATACTATATGGATTTTGATACTCGATCCTAACTGGATTGGGATACTCGATCCTAACTGGATTTGGATACTCGATCCTAAATTTGATTGGGATACTCGATCCTAATTGGATTTGGATATTCGATCCTAAACTGCATTGCGATCCTCGATCCTAACTGGATTTGTTGATTTGGATACTCGATCCTAATTGTATTGGAATGCTCGATTCTAACTGGATTTGGATATGTGATCCTAAATTGGGTTGGAATACTCGACCTTAATTGGATTTGGATACTCGATCCTAAATTGGATTGGGATACACGATCCTATCTGGATTTGGATACTCGATCCTAACTGAATTTTGATACTAGATCCTAACTAGATTTGAATACTCGATCCTAAATTGGATTGGGATATTCGATGACTATTAAGGGCATTGGATTAAAAAGAAAGCTAGAACAAATGATAAAAGGGTGTTTTGGTAATTGCTTGAATAGGAACACTTGGTGGAGATTAAAAGAAGAGTTGACTTTGTTTTTGTGGTTCATTTCTTCTTTCTTCTTTGTGTGGCCGGCTCTTCTATGGACAAAGGAAAGCAAGAGACAAAGAGAAGATCTTGATGTGTTAAGCTCAAATTGAAGGAAATCTAAGTGATCAAGTTGGTGATTCAAGAAGTTTTGTAACTTTGGTAAGTTCTCTTGTGATTTTTGTGCTTATTTGAAATGATATTTGAGTTTGATAGATTTTTAAGAGTGTGTTGGTTGATTTTGAGATGTGAGAAGTGTTTGAGTGAGTTGATGATGGATTTTGAGTATGGATGGAAGAAAAGAGTAAGTGGTTGGAGGAGATGATGTTGTATATGTGGTAAGGGTTTTGAGATGATTTTGTGTTTGGTGTTTGATGTGTGTTTTGGCTTGTTTTGGGTGTGTTGCAAGTGAGATGAGTTTTGAGTATGTTTTGTTAAGATTATTTGAAGAGGATGTTAATGTATAGAAGTGTGTTGTTGAGTGTATGGTTTTTTTGATCGGAGTCTTGATTTGTGGCCGGACACGCCCATGAGCACGTCCAGGGTTTTTAGGCGTGTCAATTGTGTTGGAGGTAGTAGGTTTGACACGACCAGTAGCACGCCCGTGTTATTGAGCGTGTCATAGCTACTGTAAGACTTGAGAATTTACACGCCCAGGAACACGCCCATGTTGTTGAGCGTGTAAATATTTCTGTGTTGTGGAGTTAGGGCACGGCCATGAACAAGCCCGTGTGGGTGAACGTGTCAGGGTTGAGGTTTGCCCTAATTAATTCCTAATTGGATTATCTCTTGTGTATCCTTAAACAAGTATATGCTATTACTTTTGATTTAGGTCTTGAAGATAGTGATTGATCATTGATCTAAGAGGTTAAAGAATCTTGGACGAGGAAATGTTAGGAGTTGTATGAATTGTTAGTGAAGTAAGTACAAATCTTGTATTATTGCATTGTTGCATATGATGATAATGGCAATGTATATGATACTATGTGAACAATGTGATATTTCATGTATTGTGACTCATGTGATGAGTAATGTGTTTTGTTATGTTTATATCAATAATGCTATATGTATAATGTGATGGAATATAATGCCATTGTGATTGGCTATGGTAACTTATATGTGATATGAGGCCATTGTTATTGGCTATGATGAGAGTTGAGAATGGAAATGGTAATTAAATAATAAAGGATTTGTGTGGCTAATGTGTTATTCCATTTTCAGAGTTTGTTGTTGCTGGCATGCCTAATATGTAACACCCCGATACCCTATATAAGTACTATGCGTATACCTAGTATACATACAGTAAATATATAAAGTATAAGGATGTCACTTTTCGTTACCTTTTAAAAACCTGTAACAGAGTTCAAACCATAATACATTAATTTAAATAACATTTACAAAATCATTATCTTTATCAAAAACTTCATTTATACATATAAATACTCTCTCGTCAGAAATACATCATAATTAAAGTTTATACATGTATGCATTACCCTCTAGTTGGTCTCGACAAACTTTACTCTTCTTGTGGCATAACAAAAGACTTCATATCTTCCATCTATATACCTGCGCGAATAAACACCCGCGCTAAGCCCGAGAGCTTAGTAGTCCAACTATAAAATATAAACATATAGTATAGAAGTATTGACATATAATGATACATCAATTCAATATATAATTAGTTCTTATCATATCTTCTTTTCTTTTTAATTTCATCTTTAATATATCCTAGCTAATTTCAAATATGATGTACATATATACATAATATTATCACCAACCCCAATGCATCACCAATACTCAAAACCAATATATTAATACCCCTACATTATATATACCATACCAATCATTATTGCAATACACAAATTATATATCATACAAATCATAAATCACATTTACAATAAAGACAACCTTTATCATCAACCACAATTCATTTACATATTACACTTAATAACATTATATTATTCACAATTCACCAAGCATAATTCATTATTAATACTCACAATCAATATTTCAATACTTGCAATTCACATTGACAATAAAGACAGACTCGGGCCCAAAACACTAATATGTTATTCAAAGTTCAGAGTTACTGCTTTGGTTCATAGTCACAATCATCACGCCCGTAGGCAATGTATATACATGTATCTCTATCCATGGATAGTGTAACAGACCCAGTCTCTTGGACCATCAACTCAACACATATGAGGAGATCCTCAACCCGGCAAGACTGTTACAAATCATATATCTCATATTCACAATTCTCATAGTGTAATAGACCCAGTCTCTTGGACCATCAACTCAACACATATGAGGAGATCCTCAACCCGGCAAGACTGTTACCTTTCATCATTTCTTAGGCATGCCACCCAAATCCAGAACTCTGAAACTGAATAACATATTAAACAAACAATTCATTTATTATTTCATTATCAATCTCATCATCAATTAGGCCAACATGCCTTATCTCTTTCAATTGAATTATCATAGCCAATCACAATGGCTTCATATCATATCATATCTCAATCCATATGATACATATAGCATCATTGATATCACATTTCAAAGTATATTATTCATATAATACATTGCCATACACAAGATTCACAATGCATATAACATAACATTTTCTCACTTCTCAAAACACATTAACATCATTCATTACTAGAGCATTTATCATAACAAATTGCACATACCTTAAGAATGATCCTCATTTCTTCCTACCTTTCCCATTTCATATTTCATCCTTTATATATATTCTTCATTTACATTCACAATATAATAGCTTATTTAACACTTTCATCCCAATGTGTTAATGTTCAAAGACATATAAGGATATACAATCAAATAGGATTTATGCTTACCTTGTTAATGATCTTCACATCCTTCACATCATTCAATCATCACCTTAGTCCAATTATGTTAACAATATAATAGATCACTTAACACATTTGCAAACAAATGTGTTAAGCCTCAAATTATGTAATTAAATACAATCATATGTATTGGTACTTACCTCAAGAACTAGTCCCATCAATCTATACATTTCTTTTCTTTCCAAGAATTCTCCACATTTAGGTTAATGCAACCCAATCTCTTCAAAACCTAATCCAAAGGAATATTAGCAAAATGACCATATGAATAGTACATTCTGGTTTAAGACTCCATTTTATCCTTATTTTGAAAAATTGTATAAATTAATCTACTTGACTAAAAATTCTAAAATCTTAACAGAATTTAGTTTTGTATCTTAAAATCATTCCTTTAAAATTTCAGATCAAACTGAATACAAAATCTTGGTCAAATAGTTCACCTAACCAGACTGCCCCAATTGCCCTGCATCCTGGCAGCAGTTCTGAACTTTGTGAATTCCATAAATCAAATTCAATCAACGTGGTTCCAAATATTTGACTCACTAAGCAACAACATACCCAAAATTCAATTGGATATGATTTTTCTACATTTTATTAAAAATCCCAAAATATAGCTGTCTCAGTTAAGGTACCTGCTGGAACAGGTCTAATAAAAATAATC
Source organism: Garcia nutans (assembly GCA_947685225.1). NCBI lineage: Eukaryota > Viridiplantae > Streptophyta > Magnoliopsida > Malpighiales > Euphorbiaceae > Garcia > Garcia nutans. Next base: position 58,189,570 of record CANTUV010000024.1, read on the forward strand.
TTTCTAAACTCATAACCATTCCAAAATCGAATCAACATATTTTTCAGTCATTCTAGACTCATAGAGGCACAACATATCAAAAATTTACTTCAAGAACATTTTTCTATAATTAATTAAAAATCATACAAGTCACAGCCTTTACTAATTGTAAAACAGAAAAAAATTCACTAAACACAACTCTTACTCTTCCATCACCAACACCAACCTAGCTTCTTATCTTTAATTCCATTTCAACACTTTTACACACACCATACACAAACACACTCCATCAACCATCCATATCAACTCACCAATCCCAAACACAATTTCAAAAGAACAAAGGAAAATCAAGAGAAAGAACTTACCTAAGTTGTTGAATTCCACAAATCTTCAATTAAATCCTTTGATTCTCCCTTCAATTTGATGTTAGAATTAAACAAATCTCACTTTGCTCTCTCTTGTCTAAGGAGGAGCCAACCAACGTGGAGAAGAGAAGAAGAAGAAGAAGGAAATGAAGAAAAGACAAAATATCACCTCTTTAAATCTCCACCAAGTGATTCAACAAGAGTAATTACCTAAACACCCTTATACCATTTGTCTTGATTACCATTCATTACATGCCCTTTATAGTAACTTCACACTTAACAAAAATAAATATCTTCTTTCCTTGACTCTTCATTTTGACCAACTTATATGTTATATATATCATCATATACACAACATATGCCATTCTCTCTAAACCCTAAATTCTTTCCCAAATCACATATACATAAACATTCTTTTCTCTATTTCTTTTCTCTTGTAATGTAACACATATATTCAATCCAATTATATAACAACAACAACAACATAATCACAACTTCTAGGGCATATATGAGGATATTACAATTCTCTCCCCCTTAAATAATTTCGTCCTCGAAATTATCAGTACCATAACAATTTATTCTTAACAAAATACTATCTTAACTCCCATATGAAGTTAATTATACGCTTAAGTCATTATATCATCAAATCATATAACTCCAACTCTCCTCTTTAGAATCAACCACCTTCTTTAAATTCTATAACTCATCATTCTATATGTTTATACATCTGGTTAATTTCTTAATCAAACATTCAAAAGATCACATTACATTTCCTATTAATATCTTTATACCAGAATCAGATCATCATATAGCACAATAATACTTTGTCAAATCTTTATATTTAATATATTTTGTTATTTCACCTCTGTATAATTACTCTCTTAACTTTAACATTAAAAACCATTGACTTATATCTGAACATTAATTATCCCTTCATTACAATCACTGTCTAAATAGACATTTATCACTCTCAATAGATAACAAAATCCTGATTTTTCATAAATGGAGTTATTTCTTTAGCATGCTTTTCACTTAACTTACATATTAATACATTATCTTTCAACTTATTTTATAGATAACCAATCTTTTTCTCTTCTTATCATGATTAACAATTACTATACTCCACTCATTCATGTCCAATCATACTTTAAAATTTACATCATATACATTATCATGTAAATACCTATTTTCTTAATACAACTATACACATTAAATTTTATTAATGATCCATAATCTTAGCCAAATCCAGATCAATTAATCTATCTGTCACAATATACCCACGTTCCAATCTTATTCAATTCCAACCAACGATTAAGTAATCTAACTTATCATGAAATTTCACAATTTTCATATAAGTATAAATATAACTTAATTCCATAAGAGCAAACTTATATTCAATTTCTGCTCTCTTTCAATCTATTTTCAGTCAAATCATCATGATAACAAATCACTTCTAATATCTTTTAATATACACATAGTTTATTCTTTATTATCTTAGTATAATTTCCATCAATTCTCATAAAAATATTATATCATACTTAATATCTATAATTCATTCACTCAAACTTTGAGTTCATTCCCTTAAACCTCAAGTTACATACCATAAACATATTCAGTATAACTTTCATTCATATAATATAATTTCTCCCTTTTACTAACTCTTCACATTTCCTATCATTGGTATATTTATTTTGATTACCTTTTTGTCATATTATCCATAACTCAACACATTTCAAAATTTTTTTATTTTTTTATTTTTTAAAAATTTTTTTTTAAAAATTTTTTTTTCACAGTTATAACCAAATTCTTAACATAAAAAAAAAATAATAAGGTACAACTTTAACCATCATAATTTTTAACTATACTTCTCAAACAAAATTGTCAACCTCACCAAATCCGTATTACAATCATTATATCTAAGATCCAAATCCATGGATAACAAATTAACCGATCCAAAATACTGAACAAAACACATGACTTTAAGAGATTAATATTCAAACCTAGAACTTTCAATTCAATACTATTCTTTTATAATTCTATTCTCAATCTTAACATTTTTAGTATAACAGAAGTTAACACATTCCAACTTCGTTTCAACCAATTTGTATTCGCTTATATGATCCTTATCAACTTAACTCATGCTTTAACAATATTACTATATACATATTCAATCATATACAGTTCTTATACAATTTCTATTCATCACTTCATTTCTAATCCATCTACAATCTCTTATAATATAATTACATAGAACTTTTCATATGTGAATACTTTGAAACTCTAAATATAATATAATCATCAAGTTCAATACTCATTATAACAATTTCCACTGTCCAATATTACTCAAGTTCTTTCCATTCTCACTTCCATCACATAATCCATCTAGCTTTACACAGTTCAAGACCTAATCTCTCTTAGGTCCACTAATACATATAACATTGTTTTTCCATATCACTAATTCTATAATTATACCACATATATCTTCATAAGCCATCCTCATAATGTGATTCACAAATGTGTTTATATATCATAATTTCATTCATATTGGAAAACTCAATTCACATATCATATACATGTATACACTTAATTATATGCTCTTATAGTATTTTCCTTTTTCATACATTCAATACAAATTTAGTGTTTATCATTTTCTTTTAAACACTATCCTTCTCATTCTTCCAATATGATATAAAGTATTTATTCACACTACAAACATATATATTCCGACTATAGTAACACTTCATATTCATCTCAGTCACATTCCTAATGTGACATCTCTTTCACTTTCGTCTTTAAAAATATTTAGTACACTCCCATATTCATTCTTACCCTGTTCAGTAAAATGACTTAAAATAACTCATTTCTATTTACTTATCCACTTCCTTGATTATTTCAAAACAAATTCTCATACTATCAATCACATTACTCAATTCATAATACTTCCATATGCAATACTAGTCATTTCACTTAGCTCATGCATTGCATATACAGTTAACTATCAATATCCCAATAATCTTTATCAAATTCCAATAAAACTTTAACTTCTCAATTTACTACTTCGTTTAAGCTTCAATTTGCCAAACTCATCTTTTCTATCATCACTTTAAAAACATCTTACAAATATATATCACAAAGCAATATTAAAACATATAATTTCCACAATCATAAAGCTCACTTCAAAAATCTCAAATATCACATATTATCACCATTACCATGAGCTTTCACAATATCCAAGCATCTCACATTTCTAACATTGAATTTACTATGCTCGCATTATAGTAACAATACTAAGTTATATTCTTACTTAACCACTATCATCTCTTTTTCCTTTAAACACAACCTTAACTGTATACACATCCCAACTTTACATAATCACACTTTGTCTCTACTAAACAACTCATTCAACATTCCACCATACTCTCCTCATTTAAATAACATAACTTTCAATTTTAACAATTCGATATCATTTCCGCTGTCTAGTAAATTCAACATTAGCAAAACCAACATAAACTTTATTATAAAGAGGTTCAAAGTATAGAAGAAAAAGTACATACTCTTATCTTGATTTGATTTTCAACTCATTTTCAAATTTATTCTCCTTTTCATTTCTTTATGTTTCAATTCATATTATGTCCTACATAATATTGCTCATAAACATCAACATTACATTCCATGTTGCACACAACATGACATTTTCATATGCATCATCAATATACATATATCATATTACATTTCACAATTAGTTTCTCATAATCAATTAGGCACTATGCCTCAATTATAATTCATTTCCAACATCATTGTCAACAATCATAATTTCTCATCACATCAAAATAGTATACACATATATCATCAACTATATTGAACATCTCATATAACACAAATATTCTATAATTCATATAATGCCACATCCGAGACCAACCTAGGTGTCAATGCATATGCATGTATTACAAATTTCATTTCAAAACTTTTCCTTTTTACTTTTATTTAAACTTTTCAAAAAAAAATTTTTTTTTTCTCACTTAGGCCGAGAATCTCAAACCTAAGCTCTGATACCAAAATAATTGTAACACCCCGATACCCTATATAAGTACTATGCGTATACCTAGTATACATACAGTAAATATATAAAGTATAAGGATGTCACTTTTCGTTACCTTTTAAAAACCTGTAACAGAGTTCAAACCATAATACATTAATTTAAATAACATTTACAAAATCATTATCTTTATCAAAAACTTCATTTATACATATAAATACTCTCTCGTCAGAAATACATCATAATTAAAGTTTATACATGTATGCATTACCCTCTAGTTGGTCTCGACAAACTTTACTCTTCTTGTGGCATAACAAAAGACTTCATATCTTCCATCTATATACCTGCGCGAATAAACACCCGCGCTAAGCCCGAGAGCTTAGTAGTCCAACTATAAAATATAAACATATAGTATAGAAGTATTGACATATAATGATACATCAATTCAATATATAATTAGTTCTTATCATATCTTCTTTTCTTTTTAATTTCATCTTTAATATATCCTAGCTAATTTCAAATATGATGTACATATATACATAATATTATCACCAACCCCAATGCATCACCAATACTCAAAACCAATATATTAATACCCCTACATTATATATACCATACCAATCATTATTGCAATACACAAATTATATATCATACAAATCATAAATCACATTTACAATAAAGACAACCTTTATCATCAACCACAATTCATTTACATATTACACTTAATAACATTATATTATTCACAATTCACCAAGCATAATTCATTATTAATACTCACAATCAATATTTCAATACTTGCAATTCACATTGACAATAAAGACAGACTCGGGCCCAAAACACTAATATGTTATTCAAAGTTCAGAGTTACTGCTTTGGTTCATAGTCACAATCATCACGCCCGTAGGCAATGTATATGCATGTATCTCTATCCATGGATAGTGTAATAGACCCAGTCTCTTGGACCATCAACTCAACACATATGAGGAGATCCTCAACCCGGCAAGACTGTTACAAATCATATATCTCATATTCACAATTCTCATAGTGTAACAGACCCAGTCTCTTGGACCATCAACTCAACACATATGAGGAGATCCTCAACCCGGCAAGACTGTTACCTTTCATCATTTCTTAGGCATGCCACCCAAATCCAGAACTCTGAAACTGAATAACATAATAAACAAACAATTCATTTATTATTTCATTATCAATCTCATCATCAATTAGGCCAACATGCCTTATCTCTTTCAATTGAATTATCATAGCCAATCACAATGGCTTCATATCATATCATATCTCAATCCATATGATACATATAGCATCATTGATATCACATTTCAAAGTATATTATTCATATAATACATTGCCATACACAAGATTCACAATGCATATAACATAACATTTTCTCACTTCTCAAAACACATTAACATCATTCATTACTAGAGCATTTATCATAACAAATTGCACATACCTTAAGAATGATCCTCATTTCTTCCTACCTTTCCCATTTCATATTTCATCCTTTATATATATTCTTCATTTACATTCACAATATAATAGCTTATTTAACACTTTCATCCCAATGTGTTAATGTTCAAAGACATATAAGGATATACAATCAAATAGGATTTATGCTTACCTTGTTAATGATCTTCACATCCTTCACATCATTCAATCATCACCTTAGTCCAATTATGTTAACAATATAATAGATCACTTAACACATTTGCAAATAAATGTGTTAAGCCTCAAATTATGTAATTAAATACAATCATATGTATTGGTACTTACCTCAAGAACTAGTCCCATCAATCTATACATTTCTTTTCTTTCCAAGAATTCTCCACATTTAGGTTAATGCAACCCAATCTCTTCAAAACCTAATCCAAAGGAATATTAGCAAAATGACCATATGAATAGTACATTCTGGTTTAAGACTCCATTTTATCCTTATTTTGAAATATTGTATAAATTAATCTACTTGACTAAAAATTCTAAACTTTTTACAGAATTTAGTTTTGTATCTTAAAATAATTCCTTTAAAATTTCAGATCAAACTGAATACAAAATCTTGGTCAAATAGTTCACCTAACCAGACTGCCCCAATTGCCCTGCATCCTGGCAGCAGTTCTGAACTTTGTGAATTCCATAAATCAAATTCAATCAACGTGGTTCCAAATTATTTTTCTCAAATATTAGACTCACTAAGCAACAACATATCCAAAATTCAATTGGATATGATTTTTCTACATTTTATGAAAAATCCCAAAATATAGCTGTCTCAGTTAAGGTACCTGCTGGAACAGGTCTAATAAAAATAATCTTTCTAAACTCATAACCATTCCAAAATCGAATCAACATATTTTTCAGTCATTCTAGACTCATAGAGGCACAACATATCAAAAATTTACTTCAAGAACATTTTTCTATAATTAATTAAAAATCATACAAGTCACAGCCTTTACTAATTGTAAAACAGAAAAAAATTCACTAAACACAACTCTTACTCTTCCATCACCAACACCAACCTAGCTTCTTATCTTTAATTCCATTTCAACACTTTTACACACACCATACACAAACACACTCCATCAACCATCCATATCAACTCACCAATCCCAAACACAATTTCAAAAGAACAAAGGAAAATCAAGAGAAAGAACTTACCTAAGTTGTTGAATTCCACAAATCTTCAATTAAATCCTTTGATTCTCCCTTCAATTTGATGTTAGAATTAAACAAATCTCACTTTGCTCTCTCTTGTCTAAGGAGGAGCCAACCAACGTGGAGAAGAGAAGAAGAAGAAGAAGGAAATGAAGAAAAGACAAAATATCACCTCTTTAAATCTCCACCAAGTGATTCAACAAGAGTAATTACCTAAACACCCTTATACCATTTGTCTTGATTACCATTCATTACATGCCCTTTATAGTAACTTCACACTTAACAAAAATAAATATCTTCTTTCCTTGACTCTTCATTTTGACCAACTTATATGTTATATATATCATCATATACACAACATATACCATTCTCTCTAAACCCTAAATTCTTTCCCAAATCACATATACATAAACATTCTTTTCTCTATTTCTTTTCTCTTGTAATGTAACACATATATTCAATCCAATTATATAACAACAACAACAACATAATCACAACTTCTAGGGCATATATGAGGATATTACATAATAAGTGTAACAATCTCTTAAAGTTAGGTTGGATTGAATCCTTGAAGCCTAATTGAGATGTTACCACCCTTGAAGCTAGGTTGGGTTGGTTCTTGAAGCCAAGTTGGGTTGGTTCTTGAAGCCAAGTTGGGTTGATGCTTAGCATGCTTTGCTCCCCTTGAAGCTTGGTTGAACCTAATCCTTGAAGCCTAGTTGGGTATATGATATTGATAAATGTGATAACAAAACCAAAGCATTAACTCTGAAAATTGAATGACATATTAGTGTGTTTTGGGCCCATGCTTGTCTTTGTTTAATGAGATTCATGAATGATAACATGATTGATAAATGAGGAATATGGAAGGATGTTGAAATGTGATATGCTTATATGATTATGATTGGTGAAATTCAAAGATGTTAGCTTCTCATTTATGTTGTGTGTTTATTAATAATATGTATGGCATTGTATTGCATTAAAGCATGTCTTTAGCATGATTTGTCTTACTAAGCCGTTGGCTTAGCGCGATAGTGTTAATCACGCAGGTAATAGGGTTGAACCCGAGAGTTCATCGAGACCGAATGAGAGTAGACCTTGAAGAGTTGATTTTGGGAACTTAAAGATCAGAAGAGATTTGCCAATCATGTACTACTTCTTTATATTTTGTAAAGTAGTATTTATAATGTAAATATATGCACATTTGTAAATATGGATTTAAATGTTTCATATATGCAAATATTCTATAAATTCCGCTGCGTATTAACAAAATGTATTTATATATCTATTTTGTTTTGTATTACAAGTAACTACTTATTTTTCTATAATGTATACAATTGAAAGATTATGGTATTGTTAAAATGTTTTTAATGTTAATAATATCCGTAGCATCCCAATGTTTAGTGCATGTATACTACATTGTGGTGGTTGTAGTGTGCATGTATTGAATGTGGGGGTGTTACAATTCTGATACTCCATCCTTACTTGATTCGGATACTCGATACAAACTGGATTCGAATACTCAATACTATATGGATTTGGATACTCGATCCTAACTCAATTGGGATACTCGATCCTAACTAGATTTGGATACTCGATCCTAAATTGGTTTGGGATACTCGATCTTAACAGGATTTGGATACTCGATCCTAAACTGCATTGGGATACTAGATCCTAACTGGATTTGTTGATTTGGATACTCGATCCTAATTGGATTGGTATACTCGATCCTAACTGGATTTGGAGACTCAATCCTAAATTGGACTGGGATACTCGATCCTAACTTGATTTGGACATTAGATTCTAAACTGGATAGGGATACTCGATCCTAAATGGATTTGGATACTCGATCCTAACTGGAATTGGATACTTGATCCTAAATTTTATTGGGATACACGATCCTAAACTTGATTGGGATACTCGATCCTAACTGGATTTTGATACTCGATCCAAAATGGATTTGGATACTCGATCCTAACTGGATTGGGATGCTCGATCTTAACTGGATTTGGGATACTTGATCCTAAATTGGATTGGGATACTCGATCCTAACTAGATTTGGATACTCGATCCTAAACTGCATTGGGATACTCGATCCTAACTGGATTTGTTGATTTGGATTCTCGATCCTAATTGGATTGGGATACTCGATCCTAACTGGATTTGGAGACTCGATCCTAACTGGATTGGGATACTCGATCCTAACTGGATTTGGACATTAGATTCTAAACTGGATTGGGATACTCGATCCTAAATGGATTTGGATACTCGATCCTAACTGGATTTGGATACTTGATCCTAAATTTGATTGGGATACACGATCCTAAACTTGATTGGGATACTCGATCCTAACTAGATTCAGATACTCGATCCTAAAAGTATTTTGATACTTGAACCTAACTTGATTCGGATACTCGATCCTAACTTGATTTGGATAGTCAATCCTACACTTGTTTGTGATACATGATCCTAACTGGATTTGGATACTCGATCCTAATTTGGATTAGCATACTCGATCCTAACTGGATTTTGGTACTCGATCCTAACTGGATTTGGATACTCGATCCTAAATGGATTTTGATGCTCGATCCTAACTGGATTCGGATACTCGATCCTTACTTAATTCGGATACTCTATACAAACTGGATTCGGATACTCAATACTTACTGGATTGGGATACTCAATCCTAATTGGATTTGGATACTCAATCCTAAATTGGATTGGGATACTCAATGCTAACTGGATTTGGATACTCGATCCTAAACTGCATTGGGATACTCGATCCTATCTGGATTTGGATACTCGATCCTAACTGAATTTTGATACTAGATCCTAACTAGATTTGGATACTCGATCCTAAATTGGATTGGGATATTCGATCCTAACTTGATTTGGATACTCAATCCTAAACTGGTTTGGTAAACTCGATCCTAACTGGATTTGGATACTCACTCCTAAATTGGATTGGGATACTCAATCCAAACTGGATCATGATACTCGATCCTAACAGGATTTGGATACTCGATCCTAACAGGATCTAGATATTCAATCCTAACCGGATTTGTATACTCGATCCTTACTGGATTTGGACACTCGATCCTGACTGGATTTGGAGACTCGATCCTAAATTGGATTGGGATACTTTATCCTAACTTAATTCAGAAATAAGATACTAAACTGGATTGGGATACTCGATCCTAACTGGATTTGGATACTCGATCCTAACAGGATTTGGATGCTTTATCCTAATTTTGATTGGGATACACGATCCTAAACTTGATTGGGATACTCAATCCTAACTGGATTTGCATACTCGATCCTAACTGGATTTGGAAACTCGATCCTAAATAGAATGAGATATTCGATCCTAACTGGATTCGGATACTCGATCCTAACTTGATTTGGATATTCAATCCTACGCTGGTTTGGGATACTTGATCCTAACTAGATTTGGATACTCGATCCTAACTGGATTTTGATACTCGATCCTAACTATATTCGGATACTCGATCCTAACTTGATTCGGATACCAAATCCTAAAAGGATTTGGATACTCGATCCTAATTAATTTGTATACTCGATCCTAACTGGATTTTGATACTCGATCCTAAATTGGATTGGGATACTCGACCCTAACTGGATTTGGATTCTCGATCCTAACTGGATTTTGATACTCGATCCTAACTCGATTTGGATGCTCGATCCTAAATTGGATTGGGATACTCGATCCTAAACTTGATTGGGATACTCGATCCTAACTATATTCGGATACTCGATCCTAACTTGATTCGGATACCTGACACTAACTAGATTTGGATACTCAATAGTAACTAGATTTGGATACTCGATCCTAATTGGATTTGGATACTCGATCCTAAATTTGATTTGGATACTCGATCCTAACTGGATTTGGATACTCGATCCTAAACTGGATTGGGATACTCGATCCTAACTAGATTTGGATGCTCGATCTTAACTTGATTTGGATACTCGATCCTAACAAGATTTGTGGATTTGGATACTCGATCCTAACTGGATTTGGATACTCAATCCTAACAGGATTTGGATACTCGATCCTAAATGGATTTTGATACTCGATCCTAACTGGATTCCGATACTCCATCCTAACTTCATTCGGATACTCGATACAAACTGGATTCGGATACTCAATACTATATGGATTGGGATACTCAATCCTAACTGGATTTGGATACTCGATCCTAAATGGAATTTGATACTCGATCGTAACTATATTCGGACACACAATCCTAACTTGATTCGGATACTCTACACTAACTGGATTCGGATACTCAATACTAACTAGATTTGGATACTCGATTCTAAATGGATTTGGTTACTCGATCCTAAATTGGATTTGGATACTCGATCCTAACTGGATTTGGATACTCGATCCTAAACTGGATTGGGATACTGGATCATAACTTGATTTTGATACTCGATCCTAACTGGATTTAGATACTCGATCAAAATAGGATTCAGATACTCGATCCTAATTGGATTTGTGGATTTGGATACTCGATCCTAACTGGATTTGTGGATTCGGATACTCGATCCTAAGTGGATTTTGATACTCGATCCTAATTGGATTTTGATACTCGATCCTAACTGGATTTGGATACTCGATCCTAAATGGTTTTTGACACTCGATCCTAACTGGATTCGGATACTCGATCCTAACTTGATTCGGATACTCGATACAAACTGGATTCGGATACTCAATACTATATGGATTTTGATACTCGATCCTAACTGGATTGTGATACTTGATCCTAATAAGATGTGGATACTCGATCCTAATTAAATTTTGATACTCGATCCTAAATTGGATTGGGATACTCGACCCTAACTGAATTTGGATTCTCGATCCTAACTGGATTTTGATACTCGATCCTAACTAGATTTGGATGCTCGATCCTAAATTGGATTTTGATACTCGATCCTAAACTTGATTGGGATACTCAATCCTAACTGGATTTGGATACTCGATCCTAAATGGATTTTGATACTCGATCCTAACTATATTGGGACACACGATACTAACTTGATTCGGATACTCTACACTAACTGGATTCGAATACTCAATACTAGCTAGATTTGGATACTCGATCCTAACTGGATTTGGATACTCGATCCTAAATTGGATTTGGATACTCGATCCTAACTGGATTTGGATACTCGATCCTAAACTGGATTGGGATGCTTGATCCTAACTTGATTTGGATACTCGATCCTAACTGGATTTAGATACTCGATCCAAATAGGATTCGGATACTCGATCCTAACTGGATTTGTGGATTTAAATACTCGAACCTAACTGGATATGGATACTCGATCCTAATTGGATTTTAATACTCGATCATAACTGGATTTGGATACTCGGTACTAAATGGATTTTGATACTCGATCCTAACTGGATTCGGATACTCGATACTAACTTGATTTGGATACTCGATACAAACTGGATTCGGGTAATCAATACTATATGGATTTTGATACTCGATCCTAACTGGATTGGGATACTCCATCTTAACTGGATTTGGATACTCGATCCTAAATTGGATTGGGATAGTCAATCCTAACTGGATTTGGATACTCGATCCTAAATGGATTTGGATACTCGATCCCCAACGAATTTTGATACTCAATCCTAACTATATTCGGATACTCGATCCTAACTTGATTCGGATACTCGATACTAACTGGATTCGGATACTCAATACTAACTTGATTTGGATACTTGATCCTATCTGGATTCGGATAATTGATCCTAAATTGTATTTGGATACTCGATCCTAACTGGATTTGGATACTCAATCCTAAACTAGATTGGGATACTCGATCCTAGCTTGATTTGGATACTCGATCCTAACTGGATTTGGATACTCAATCCAAATAGGATTCGGATACTCGATCCTAACTGGAATTGTTGATTTGAATACTAGATCCTAAACTGGATTTTAATACTCGATTCTAACTGGATTCAGATACTCGATCCTAAATTAATTCGGAAACTCTATACAAACTGGATTCGGATACTCAATACTTACTGGATTGGGATACTCGATCCTAACGGGATTTGGATACTCAATCCTAAATTGGATTGGGATACTCAATGCTAACTGGATTTGGATACTGGATCCTAAACTTAAATTGGGATACTCGATCCTAACAAGATTTTGATACTCGATCCTAACTGGATTTGTGGATTTGGATACTCGATCCTAACTGGATTTGTGGATTTGGATACTCGATCCTAACTGGATTTTGATACTCGATCCTAATTGGATTTTGATACTCGAACCTAACTGGATTTGGATACTCGATCCTAATTGGATTTTGATACTCGATCCTAACTGGATTTGGATACTCGATCCTAAATTGATTTTGATACTCGATCCTAACTGGATTCGGATACTCGATCCTAACTTGATTCGGATACTTGATGCAAACTGGATTCGGATACTCAACACTATATGGATTTTGATACTCGATTCTAACTGGATTGGAATACTCGATCTTAACTGGATTTGGATATTCGATCCTAAATTGCATTGGGATACTCGATCGTAACTGGATTTGGATACTCGATCCCCAATGGATTTTGATACTCAATCCTAACTATATTCGAATACTCGATCCTAACTGGATTTGTTGATTTTGATACTCGATCCTAATTGGATTGGTATACTCAATCCTAACTGGATTTGGAGACTCAATCCTAAATTGGATTGGGATACTCGATCCTAACTTGATTTGGATATTAGATTCTAAACTGGATTGGGATACTCGATCCTAAATGGATTTGGATACTCGATCCTAACTAGATTTGTTGATTTGAATACTAGATCCTAAACTGGATTTTAATACTCGATTCTAACTAGATTCAGATACTCGATCCTAAATTAATTCGGAAACTCTATACAAACTGGATTCGGATACTCAATACTTACTGGATTGGGATACTCGATCCTAACGGGATTTGGATACTCAATCCTAAATTGGATTGGGATACTCAATGCTAACTGGATTTGGATACTGGATCCTAAACTTCATTGGGATACTCGATCCTAACAAGATTTTGATACTCGATCCTAACTGGATTTGTGGATTTGGATACTCGATCCTAACTGGATTTGTGGATTTGGATACTCGATCCTAACTAGATTTGTGGATTTGGATACTCGATCCTAACTGGATTTTGATGCTCGATCCTAATTGGATTTTGATACTCGAACCTAACTGGATTTGGATACTCGATCCTAATTGGATTTTGATGCTCGATCCTAACTGGATTTGGATACTCGATCCTAAATTGATTTTGATACTCGATCCTAACTGGATTCGGATACTCGATCCTAACTTGATTCGGATACTTGATGCAAACTGGATTCGGATACTCAACACTATATGGATTTTGATACCCGATCCTAACTGGATTGGGATACTCGATCTTAACTGGATTTGGATATTCGATCCTAAATTGCATTGGGATACTCTATCCTAACTGGATTTGGATACTCGATCCTAACTGGATTTGGATACTCGATCCCCAATGGATTTTGATACTCAATCCTAACTATATTCGGATACTCGATCCTAACTGGATTTGTTGATTTGGATACTCGATCCTAATTGGATTGGTATACTCGATCCTAACTGGATTTGGAGACTCAATCCTAAATTGGATTGGGATACTCGATCCTAACTTGATTTGGATATTAGATTCTAAACTGGATTGGGATACTCGATCCTAAATGGATTTGGATACTCGATCCTAACTGGAATTGGATACTTGATCCTAAATTTTATTGGGATACATGATCCTAAACTTGATTGGGATACTCGATCCTAACTGGATTTTGATACTCGATCAAAAATGGATTTGGATACTCGATCCTAACTGGATTGGGATACTCGATCCTAAATTAGATTGGGATACTCGATCCTAACTAGATTTGGATACTCGATCCTAAACTGCATTGGGATACTCGATCCTAACTAGATTTGTTGATTTGGATTCTCGATCCTAATTGGATTGGAATACTCGATTTTAACTGGATTTGGAGACTCGATCCTAACTGGATTGGGATACTCGATCCTAACTGGATATGGACATTAGATTCTAAACTGGATTGGGATACTCGATACTAAAAGGATTTGGATACTCGATCCTAACTGGATTTGGATACTTGATCCTAAATTTGATTGGGATACACGATCCTAAACTTGATTGGGATACTCGATCCTAACTAGATTCAGATACTCGATCCTAAAAGTATTTTGATACTCGAACCTAACTTGATTCGGATACTCGATCCTAACTTGATTTGGATACTCAATCCTACACTGGTTTGTGATACTTGATCCTAACTGGATTTGGATACTCGATCCTAAATTGGATTGGCATACTCGATCCTAACTGGATTCTGGTACTCGATCCTAACTGGATTTGGATACTCGATCCTAATTGGATTTTAATACTCGATCATAACTGGATTTGGATACTCGGTACTAAATGGATTTTGATACTCGATACTAACTAGATTCGGATACTCGATACTAACTTGATTCAGATACTCGATACAAACTGGATTCGGATAATCAATACTATATGGATTTTGATACTCAATCCTAACTGGATTGGGATACTCGATCTTAACTAGATTTGGATACTCGATCCTAAATTGGATTGGGATAGTCGATCCTAACTGGATTCGGATACTCGATCCTAACTTGATTCGGATACTTGATGCAAACTGGATTCGGATACTCAACACTATATGGATTTTGATACTCGATCCTAACTGGATTGGGATACTCGATCTTAACTGGATTTGGATATTCGATCCTAAATTGCATTGGGATACTCGATCCTAACTGGATTTGGATACTCGATCCTAACTGGATTTGGATACTCGATCCCCAATGGATTTCGATACTCAATCCTAACTATATTCGAATACTCGATCCTAACTGGATTTGTTGATTTGGATACTCGATCCTAATTGGATTGGTATACTCGATCCTAACTGGATTTGGAGACTCAATCCTAAATTGGATTGGGATACTCGATCCTAACTTGATTTGGATATTAGATTCTAAACTGGATTGGGATACTCGATCCTAAATGGATTTGGATACTCCATCATAACTGGATTTGTTGATTTGAATACTAGATCCTAAACTGGATTTTAATACTCGATTCTAACTGGATTCAGATACTCGATCCTAAATTAATTCGGAAGCTCTATACAAACTGGATTCGGATACTCAATACTTACTGGATTGGGATACTCGATCCTAACGGGATTTGGATACTCAATCCTAAATTGGATTGGGATACTCAATGCTAACTGGATTTGGATAGTGGATCCTAAACTTCATTGGGATACTCGATCCTAACAAGATTTTGATACTCGATCCTATCTGGATTTGTGGATTTGGATACTCGATCCTAACTGGATTTGTGGATTTGGATACTCGATCCTAACTAGATTTGTGGATTTGGATACTCGATCCTAACTGGATTTTGATGCTCGATCCTAATTGGATTTTGATACTCGAACCTAACTGGATTTGGATACTCGATCCTAATTGAATTTTGATACTCGATCCTAACTGGATTTGGATACTCGATCCTAAATTGATTTTGATACTCGATCCTAACTGGATTCGGATACTCGATCCTAACTTGATTCGGATTCTTGATGCTAACTGGATTCGGATACTCAACACTATATGGATTTTGATACTCGATCCTAACTGGATTGGGATACTCGATCTTAACTGGATTTGGATATTCGATCCTAAATTGCATTGGGATACTCGATCCTAACTGGATTTGGATACTCGATCCCCAATGGATTTTGATACTCAATCCTAACTATATTCGGATACTCGATCCTAACTGGATTTGTTGATTTGGATACTCGATCCTAATTGGATTGGTATACTCGATCCTAACTGGATTTGGAGACTCAATCCTAAATTGGATTGGGATACTCGATCCTAACTTGATTTGGATATTAGATTCTATACTGGATTGGGATACTCGATCCTAAATGGATTTGGATACTCGATCCTAATTGGAATTGGATACTTGATCCTAAATTTTATTGGGATACACAATCCTAAACTTGATTGGGATACTCGATCCTAACTGGATTTTGATACTCGATCAAAAATGGATTTGGATACTCGATCCTAACTGGATTGGGATACTCGATCCTAAATTAGATTGGGATACTCGATCCTAACTGGATTTGGATACTCGATCCTTAACTGCATTGGGATACTCGATCCTAACTGGATTTGTTGATTTGGATTCTCGATCCTAATTGGATTGGGATACTCGATTTTAACTGGATTTGGAGACTCGATCCTAACTGGAATGGGATACTCGATCCTAACTGGATTTGGACATTAGATTCTAAACTGGATTGGGATACTCGATACTAAAAGGATTTGGATACTCGATCCTAACTGGATTTGGATACTTGATCCTAAATTTGATTGGGATACACGATCCTAAACTTGATTGGGATACTCGATCCTAACTAGATTCAGATACTCGATCCTAAAAGTATTTTGATACACGAACCTAACTTGATTCGGATACTCGATCCTAACTTGATTTGGATACTCAATCCTACACTGGTTTGTGATACTTGATCCTAACTGGATTTGGATACTCGATCCTAAATTGGATTGGCATACTCGATCCTAACTGGATTCTGGTACTCGATCCTAACTGGATTTGGATACTCGATCCTAATTGGATTTTAATACTCGATCATAACTGGATTTGGATACTCGGTACTAAATGGATTTTGATACTCGATACTAACTAGATTCGGATACTCGATACTAACATGATTCAGATACTCGATACAAACTGGATTCGGATAATCAATACTATATGGATTTTGATACTCGATCCTAACTGGATTGGGATACTCGATCTTAACTGGATTTGGATACTCGATCCTAAATTGGATTGGGATAGTCGAACCTAACTGGATTTTGATACTCAATCCTAAATGAATTTGGATACTCGATCCCCAATGTATTTTGATACTCAATCCTAACTATATTCGGATACTCGATCCTAACTTGATTCGGATACTCGATACTAACTGGATTCGGATACTCAATACTAACTAGATTTGGATACTTGATCCTAGCTGGATTTGGATACTTGATCCTAAATTGTATTTGGATACTCGATCCTAACTGGATTTGGATACTCAATCCTAACTGGATTTGGATACTCGATCCTAAATGGATTTTGATACTCGATCCTAACTAGATTCCGATACTCCATCCGAACTTGATTCGGATACTCGATACAAACTGGATTCGGATACTCAATACTATATGGATTGGGATACTCAATCCTAACTGGATTTGGATACTCGATCCTAAATGGAATTTGATACTCGATCCTAACTATATTCGGACACACAATCCTAACTTGATTCGGATACTCTACACTAACTGGATTCGGATACTCAATACTAACTAGATTTGGATACTCGATCCTAACTGGATTTGGATACTCGATCCTAAATTGGATTTGGATACTCGATCCTAACTGGATTTGGATACTCGATCCTAACTTGATATTTATACTCGATCCTAACTTGATTTAGATACTCAATCCTAATAGGATTCAGATACTCAATCCTAATTGGATTTGTTGATTTGGATACTCGATCCTAACTGGATTTGTGGATTTGGATACTCGATCCTAACTGGATTTTGATACTCGATCCTAATTGGATTTTGATACTCGATCCTAACTGGATTTGGATACTCGATCCTAAATGGATTTTGACACTCGATCCTAACTGGATTCGGATACTCGATCATAACTTGATTCGTATACTCGATAGAAATTGGATTCGGATACTCAATACTATATGGATTTTGATACTCGATCCTAACTGGATTGAGATACTCGATCTTAACTGGATTTGGATACTCGATCCTAAATTGGATTGGGATAGTCGATCCTAACTGGATTTGGATACTTGATCCTAAATGGATTTGGATACTCGATCCCCAATGGATTTTGATACTCAATCCTAACTATATTCGGATACTTGATCCTAACTTGATTCGGACACTCGATACTAACTGGATTCGGATACTCAATACTAACTAGATTTGGATACTTGATCCTAACTGGATTCGGATACTTGTTCCTAAATTTTATTTGGATACTCGATCCTAACTAGATTTGGATACTCAATCCTAAACTGGATTGGGATACTCGATCCTAGCTTGATTTGGATACTCGATCCTAACTGGATTTGGATACTCGATCCAAATAGGATTCGGATACTCGATCCTATCTGGATTTGTGGATTTGGATACTAGATCCTAAACTGGATTTTAATACTCGATCCTAACTGGATTCAGATACTCGATCCTAAATTAATTCGGATACTCTATACAAACTGGATTAGGGTACTCAATACTTACTGGATTGGGATACTCGATCCTAACGGGATTTGGATACTCAATCCTAAATTGGATTGGGATACTCAATGCTAACTGGATTTGGATACTCGATCCTAAACTTCATTGGGATACTCGATCCTAACAAGATTTTGATACTCGATCCTAACTGGATTTAGATACTCGATCAAAATAGAATTCAGATACTCGATCCTAATTGAATTTGTGGATTTGGATACTCGATCCTAACTGGATTTGTTGATTTGGATACTTGATCCTAACTGGATTTTGATACTCGATCCTAATTGGATTTTGATACTCAAACCTAACTGGATTTGGATACTCGATCTAACTGGATTTGGATACTCGATCCTAATTGGATTTTTTGATACTCGATCCTAACTGGATTTGGATACTCGATCCTAAATGGATTTTGATACTCGATCCTAACTGGATTCAGATACTCGATCCTAACTTGATTTTGATACTTGATACAAACTGGATTCGGATACTCAACACTATATGGATTTTGATACTCGATCCTAACTGGATTGGGATACTCGATCTTAACTGGATTTTGATATTCGATCCTAAATTGGATTGGGATACTCGATCCTAACTGGATTTGGATACTCGATCCTAACTGGATTTGGATACTCGATCCCCAATGGATTTTGATACTCAATGCTAACTATATTCGGATACTCGATCCTAACTGGATTTGTTGATTTGGATACTCGATCCTAATTGGATTGGTATACTCGATCCTAACTGGATTTGGAGACTCAATCCTAAATTGGATTGGGATACTCAATCCTAACTTGATTTGGACATTAGATTCTAAACTGGATTGGGATACTCGATCCTAAATGGATTTGGATACTCGATCCTAACTGGAATTGGATACTTGATCCTAAATTTTATTGGGATACACGATCCTAAACTTGATTGGGATACTCGATCCTAACTGGATTTTGATACTCGATCCAAAATGGATTTGGATACTCGATCCTAACTGGATTGGGATACTCGATCCTAACTGGATTTGGGAAACTCGATCCTAAATTGGATTGGGATACTCGATCCTAACTGGATTTGGATACTCGATATTAAATTGCATTGGGATACTCGATCCTAACTGGATTTGTTGATTGGGATACTCGATCCTAGGTGGATTTGGACATTAGATTCTAAAGTGGATTGGGATACTCGATCCTAAATGGATTTGGATAATCGATCCTAACTGGAATTGGATACTTGATCCTAAATTTTATTGGGATACACGATCCTAAACTTGATTGGGATACTCGATCCTAACTGGATTTTGATACTTGATCCAAAATGGATTTGGATACTCGATCCTAACTGTATTGGGATAGTCGATCCTAACTGGATTTGGGAAACTCGATCCTAAATTGGATTGGGATACTCGATCCTAACTGGATTTGGATACTCGATCCTAAACTGCATTGGGATACTCGATCCTAACTGGATTTGTTGATTGGGGTACTCGATCCTAAGTGGATTTGGACATTAAATTCTAAACTGGATTGGGATACTCGATCCTAAATGGATATGGATACTCGATCCTAACTGGGTTTGGATACTCAATCCTAAATTGGATTGGGATACTCAATGCTAACTGGATTTGGATACTCGATCCTAAATGGATTTTGATACTCGATCCTAACTTGATTCCGATACTCGATCCTAACTTGATTTGGATACTCGATACAAACTAGATTCGGATACTCAATACTATATGGATTTTAATACTCGATCCTAACTGGATTGGGATACTCGATCTTAACTGGATTTGGATACTCGATCCGAAATTGGATTGGGATACTCGATCCTAACTGGATTTGGATACTCGATCCCCAATTGATTTTGATACTCAATCCTAACTATATTCGGATACTCGATCCTAACTTGATTTGGATACTCGATACTAACTGGATTCGGATACTCAATACTAACTAGATTTGGATACTCGATCCTAACTGGATTTGGATACTGGATCCTAACTTGGATTTAGATACTCGATCCTAACTGGATTTGGATACTCAATCCTAAACTGGATTGGGATACTCGATCCTAACTTGATTTGGAAACTCGATCCTAATTGTATTTGGATACTCGATCCAAATAGGATTCGGATACTCGATCCTAACTGGATTTGTGGATTTGGATGCTCGATCCTAACTGGATTTGGATGCTCGATCCTAACTGGATTTGGATACTCGATCCTAACTGGATTTGGATACTCGATCCTAAATGGATTTTGATACTCGATCCTAACTGGATTCGAATACTCGATCCTAACTTAATTCGGATACTCTATACAAACTGGATTCGGATACTCAATACTTACTGGAATGGGATACTCGATCCTAACTGGATTTGGATACTCAATCCTAAATTGGATTGGGATACTCAATGCTAACTGGATTTGGATTGTAATATCCTAAAGTATACCCTAAAAGTGTTGGGGTTATTGTTGTATTTGAATTCAATGTGTGTATTGAAGGGAAAGAGAAAAGAAGTGAAGAGAAGATTTGGGAAATATAAATGCAATATATATGACATATATATATACTTACATATACATCACATATACATGATATATATAAGGGTGTAGGAAAAGTGAGTTATATATATATATATATGTGATTAATAATAATGATAATAAGGACAAAAAGAAAAAGAAGAAGAAAGCAAAAAGAAATTTGTGTGGAGGAGATTTAATTGTATTATTATTATTGTTGTTATTATTATTATTATTATTATTATTATATATATATATGATAAGAACGAAAGAAAGAACGAGATCTTTCTTTCTTCTTCTTCTCCTTCGTCTTCTTTTTCTTAGTGAACGAGAGAGAGAGAGAGAGAAGCTAGAGAGAGAAAGATGATTTTGCTTCTAATTACACCAAAGATTGAGGATATCAAGAGATTTGCAAGTGGAGTTGAAGATTTGGCAAGCTATTCATGTAAGTACTTATCTTTTTAGTTGATTTTATTGATTATGTATATATAAATCTTTCTCTCCTTGTTTTGGATTTCTTTTGGATTGAGGTTATGATTGGTGTATAAGATGATGGAAATGAAAGATTGAAGTATGTAATTGTGTTGAATTGATAGTTAAGTGATGATATTGGGGTAATTGTGAAGATGGTGATGAATTGTTGAGTTAGGGTTTAGTATGAATAAATTGGTATTTGGAATCATTGATTATAGTGATGTATATATATATATATTGATTATAAAGATGATATAATGAAGATGTATAAATGTTAAATTGATAGGGAATTGATAAATATGATTAAAGATGATGATTAAAAGGGTTGTGGTATGAATTTTGAAGGGCTTGGTCTTTAAATACTTGAAGGACACGGCCAAGATATGAGAGACAAGGCCAAGTTAGGGCAAACTTGGCCGTGTTGGATGATTTTTGGAGAGACACGGCCACTGGCTTGGCCGTGTCCCTTGACTGTGTTTGCCACTGCCTATTTTATGTTGAGAGACACGGCCGTGTCCCTTGCCCGTGTCTGCTACTGGATTTTGGTGTTGAGAGACACGGCCACTGGCTTGGCCGTGTCCCTTGAGTGTGTTGGCTAAGGATATTTATTCTTGATTATTCTTACATTGTTGAATCCTCCAAAGGTCTTTTTGTATCTACACTTTAAATATACTTGAACAAAGATGATCTAAACTAATGTATATTGAGGATTCCAAATCTATGAATAAGGTAAATTATATATGTGTATATCAATGATTGATCATACTTTTGATGGTAATGAAGATGCATATGATATTATATAAACAATGTTATGTTATATGCATTGTGAATCTAGTGAATTGTAATGTGTTATATGAATGATGTACTTTATAATGTAAAGGATATGATGAGATAATTGATTATGTATAATTGAATAATGAAATATTATAGTATGATTTGAGACATGATATGATGTGAAGCCATTGTTATTGGCTATGATGATTCAAATGAGATATGAAGCCATTGTGATTGGCTATAGTGATTCAAATGAGATGTCAAGCCATTGTTATTGGCTATGATAATTCAATTGAGAATGAAATGAAAATGAAAAGATTTTGTGTCTAATATGTTGATTCAATTTTCAGAGTACTGGATTTGGCGGCATGCCTAGAAAATGTGAAAATGTAACAGTCTTGCCGGGTTGAGGATCTCTTCAATTTGAGTGAATTGAGGTCCAAGAGACTGGGTCTGTTACACTATGTGAATTATTGATACGAAATACATGAAAGGTAACAGTCTTGCCGGGTTGAGGATCTCTTTGCATTGAGATGAATTGAGATCCAAGAGACTGGGTCTGTTACTTGATAAAATGTGAAATGTGAATTGTAGTAACAGTCTAGCCGGGTTGAGGATCTCCTCGAGTTTAGCCGAGTTGATGATCCAAGAGACCGGGTCTGTTACTGTAACACCCCCATATCCAATGCCCACACACTACAACCACAACAATGTAGCATAAGTGCATCAAACATAGGGATGCTACGGTTTTCTTAACATTCAAAACACTTTAAACTTGATACAATACCCTTATCATTATACATTATAGAAAAGTAGATCATTTACTTATAAAACAAAACATATTAGTTATATATATATATACATTTAAATATTACACAGCGGAAGTTATAAAATATGTACATATTTACAAACACTTGAGTACATATTTAAAAATATTCATATTTTTACATTATAAACATTACTTTACAAAATATAAAGAAGTATACATGATTGGCAATTCTCTTCTGATCTTTAAGTTCCCAAAATCAACTCTTCAAGGTCTACTCTCACTTGGTCTTGATGAACTCTCGGGTTCGACTCTATCAGCTCTATTACCTGCGCGATTAAACACTATCGCGCTAAGCCAAGGGCTTAGTAAGATAATTCATGCTAAAATGCAATGTCACAAATTAATTACATATATCAATCAAAAGCATAGTATCTATTCAATATGTTGCTTTGTTCAATGTCACATCAATATTCATATAATAGCACCATTCATTATACTCATTTAAATTTATCATTATAGCCAACAACTATGACTTTATATACGTACCCTTTCCCAACCAGGTCGGTTGCCCTCCAATCCCAAGGGTCCGCAGGAGGCAAATAGGCACGTATAACATGATCAGTAACATACCTTTCCCCATCCAGGTCGGTTGTCCAAGTTCGGTTGCCCATTCCAATGGGTCCGCATGGTTCCGCAGGAGGCAAATAGGTACGTATAATACTGACTATATCGAACCTTCCTCCTACCAGATCGGTAGTCCAAGATCGGTTGCCCAACCCACTGGGTCCGCATGGTTCCGCAGGAGACGGATAGGTCCGTTCATTAAACTTATCAATACTTTTTCAATTCATTTCTTTTTCACAAGCAAGTTAAGCAATCATGCCTCAACATCTCACATTACAAAAAAACCATTTTCTCATAACATCATATCATTCCCACTTCATTTCATCATTATATACAATATTCATTACATTATCTAAACACTCACATTATTATTCAATCCTATCATCAATGCATGCTTCAATCATATTTCATTTGAATCATTATAACATCTTTGGTATAACATTTCAATGTGCATTACTCATGAGACACATTACCATTCACAATGCATAACATAACATTATTCAATCTCAACAATGCAATTAGGGCAATTCAACCTCTTCACAATCTAATCCAAAAGGAATATTAGCAAAATGACCATATGAATAGTACATTCTGGTTTTAGACTCCATTTTATCCTTATTTTGAAAATTTGTATAAAATAATCTACTTGACTAAAGATTCTAAAATTTTTACAGAATTTAGTTTTGTATCTGAAAATCATTCCTTTAAAATTTCAGATCAAACTGAACACAAAATCTTGGTCAAATAGTTCACCTAACTAGACTGCCCCAATTGCCCTGCATCCTGGCAGCAGTTCTGAACTTTGTGAATTCCATAAATCAAATTCAATCAACGTGGTTCCAAATTATTTTTCTCAAATACTAGACTCACTAAGCAACAACATATCCAAAATTCAATTGGATATGAGTTTTCTACATTTTATTAAAAATCCCGAAATATAGCTGTCTCAGTTAAGGTACCTGCTGGAACAGGTCTAATAAAAATAATCTTTCTAAACTCATAACCATTCCAAAATCGAATCAACATATTGTTCAGTCATTCTAGACTCATAGAGGCACAACATATCAAAAATTCACTTTAAGAACATTTTTCTATAATTAATTAAAAATCATACAAATCACAGCCTTTACTAATTGTAAAACAGAAACAATTTCACTAAACACAACTCTTACTCTTCCATCACCAACACCAACCCAACTTCTCATCTATCAAGAAAAATCAATACTTAAAATCACACCATAAGCAACTTAATCATACCATCATCAAATCACAACTCAACTCAAGCATAACTTCAAAAATAACAAGGGTAAACAAGAGCAAACTTACCAAATAATGAAATTCCTTGAAACTCCAACTTGTAACTTTGAAAACTTCCTTCACTTTGAACTTGAAATCATCAAAACCATCACTTGTTCTCTTGCTCTCTTGTCTCTTTGATGAGCCGGCCACACAACAACAAGAAGAAGAAGAAATGATGAAGAAACACAAAGTCAATAGGCATTAAATACCCATCCAAAAGAAAATTACTATAATACCCTCATCCATTTAACTAAGCTTTTGTCATATCTATACCCATTTAAGTAATTTCACAACCAACACAAAAATATCCTCTTTCCTTGACTTTCCATTTTGACCACTTTATATGTTATATATATCACCATATAAGCAACATATACAATTATCTCTAAACCCTCTTTTCTTTCCCAACCACCATACAAAAACATTCTCTTCCCATTTCTCAATTCAAACCAACAACAACAACAACAACAACAACAACAACAACAAAACTTCTAGGGCATGCATAGGGATATTACAGTTATGCTATCCATGGATAGAGATATGAGATATATTGCCTACGGGCTTGATCATTGTGATTATGGACCAATGCAGAAACTCTGAACTTTGAATAACATATTAGTGTCTGTTGGGCCCGAGTCTGTCTTTGTTGTCAGTGTGATATTTAAATGTTGAAATAAATGAGAAATGAGATCTATGGTTGCCTTTATTGCAAATGTGATTCATGATTGGTATGATATATAATATATGTGTGTATTGATATATTAAAAATGAATATGGGTTGAGAAGCTTTGATAAGAAATGAGTTTATGAAAATATAATATGATGTGTAAATGTATATGAATGTGGAACTTGTAAGAATTGTTTTCATGAAGGTTTAGATAAATCATTGAATGGTGACTTGTTGAAATAACGTATATGGATATGTATATGAGATAGAAATGGCAAGTATTGCTTGGGGAATGTTCTGTGTAAATATGTGTATAATTTATGAGATTAGTAGGGATATGTGAAGAATGCATTGAGAAAGGAAAACGGGATAAGAGAAAGAAAATGAAATATGATGCTAAAAATATGAGGTATGATTCTTTAGTAAGGTATATTTTATTATTATTTGTATTACTAAGCTTTCGGGCTTAGCGCGGTTGTGTAATCGCGCAGGTGGTTGCGGTTGATCTGGAAGTCCAGCTTTTATGCCACGAGAAAGGTATGAGTGTCTCGAGACCAACTAGAAGGTGATGCATACGTGTGTGATTTTAAATTATATTGTATTTTTGAGTTAATATATATATTCATATGGATGAATGAAGTTTTGATAAATAAGAATACTGACTTTTGTAAATGTGTTTTAAATCAATGTTCAATTTTATGAATCTGGATAAAGGTTTTTAAATTGAAACTAAAAGTAACATTCTTATACTTTATATACGTATTGTATGTATACTAGGTATATGTATAGTACTTATATGGAGTATCAGGGTGTTACAATTATTTTGGTATCAGAGCTTAGGTTCAAGATTCTCGGCCTAAGTGAAATTAAAAAGAGAAAGTTTAGAAAAGCTTAAAGAGAAGTAAAAAGAAAAGTTTTGAATTGAAGTTTGTAATACATGCATATGCATTCACATCTAGGTTGGTCTCGAACGTGGCATTATGTGATTTGTGATGTTTCTGAACAATAGGAGATGGATGATAGTGTGTAAATGAGGTTTCATATGAAAGTAAATTTTGAAATGTTGATAATTGAGAGGTGATTGTGATATAAAGAATTGATATGGATTCGGATACTCGACACTAACTGGATTCGGATACTCAATAGTAACTAGATTTGGATACTCGATCCTAACTGGATTTGGATACTCGATCCTAAATTGGATTTGGATACTCGATCCTAACTGAATTTGGATACTCGATCCTAAACTGGATTGGGATACTCGATCCTAACTAGATTTGGATACTCGATCTTAACTTGATTTGGATACTCGATCCTAACAAGATTTGTGGATTTGGATACTCGATCCTAACTGGATTTGGATACTCAATCCTAACTGGATTTGGATACTAGATCTGAAATGGATTTTTGTAACACTCCTTCCCGACCTACATGTGTAAGCTGAGTAGAGGCGCCACACTAACCTAATGTTGCTACCAATTTTACTTAGTCAAATTTTAGTTCCGATTTTTTTTTCAAAAATTTTGCCATAGTTTCGCCTAAAAATTGAGTCCCAAGTGTCGACAAAACCGGTTTTTTTCTTATTTTTAAAAACATTTTACACAAACCAATGCAAACAAAATCATTCTCAGTACACTCCCAATAAATCCCCCTTGTAACCTCAACTACAACCTGCAAAAAGAATTTACACTTCTAGTGCAACATAAAATAAAGGTTTTGTGACAACCCCTATATTTAAATATTACACAGCGGAAGTTATAAAATATTTACATATTTACATACTAAACATTTCTTTACAAAATATAAAGAAATATACATGATTGGCAAGTCTGCTCTGATCTTTAAGCTCCAAAAATGGATTCAACAAGGTCTACTCTCACTTGGTCTTGATGAACTCTCGGGTTCAACTCTATCCACTCTATTACCTGCGCGATTAAACACTATCGCGCTAAGCCAACGACTTAGTAAGATAAAACATGTTAATGGTATGCTTAAATGTAATGCAATGCCACATATGTTATTGATAAGATCAACATCATAAATATAAAGTTAACACATAATTATGCATTTCACAAATCATAGTCATATGAGTATACCACATTTCAACATCTTTCCACATTCAACATTACTCAATCATACCCAATAACCAACATCTCATTTCATTAACTCATAACATTATTTAGGACATTCATATAACCTTGACACCTATGGGCCCAACAAGTA
Organism: Garcia nutans; assembly: GCA_947685225.1. NCBI lineage: Eukaryota > Viridiplantae > Streptophyta > Magnoliopsida > Malpighiales > Euphorbiaceae > Garcia > Garcia nutans. Next base: position 58,218,475 of record CANTUV010000024.1, read on the forward strand.
TTTAATATGATATTCAGAGTTCAGAGTTACTGATTTGGTTCATAGTCACAATAATCACGCCCGTAGGCAATGTATATACATGTATCTCTATCCATGGATAGTGTAACAGACCCAGTCTCTTGGACCATCACTCAACACATATGAGGAGATCCTCAACCCGGCAAGACTGTTACAAATCATATATCTTATATTCACAATTCTCATAGTGTAACAGACCCAGTCTCTTGGACCATCAACTCAACACATATGAGGAGATCCTCAACCCGGCAAGACTGTTACCTTTCATCATTTCTTAGGCATGCCACCCAAATCTAGAACTCTGAAACTGAATAACATATTAAACAAACAATTCATTTATTATATAGTTACCATTTCCATTCTCAAATTCTCATCACATTTAGGCAAACATGCCTTCTTTCTTTCAATATCATCATCATAGCCAATCACAATGGCATTGTCTCATATCATGTCTTATTTGAATTATCATTTTAATTTCAATGTATATTATTCATGAAACACATAACCATTCACAATGCATAACATAACATTGTTCAATCTCAACAATGCAATTAGGGCAAAGAACAATTGATATGATTCATATGAATAATACATTCTGGTTTTAGACTCCATTTTATCCTTATTTTGAAAAATTGTATAAAATAATCTACTTGATTAAAAATTCTAAAATTTTTACAGAATTTAGTTTTGTATCTTAAAATCATTCCTTTAAAATTTCAGATCAAACTGAACACAAAATCTTGGTCAAATAGTTCACCTAACCAGACTGCCCCAATTGCCCTGCATCCTGGCAGCAGTTCTGAACTTTGTGAATTCCATAAATCCAATTCAATCAACGTGGTTCCAAATTATTTTTCTCAAATACTAGACTCACTAAGCAACAACATATCCAAAATTCAATTGGATATGATTTTTCTACATTTTATTAAAAATCCCGAAATATAGCTGTCTCAGTTAAGGTACCTGCTGGAACAGTTCTACTAAAAATAATCTTTCTAAACTCATAACCATTCCAAAATCGAATCAACATATTTTTCAGTCATTCTAGACTCATAGAGGCACAACATATCAAAAATTCACTTCAAGAACATTTTTCTATAATTAATTAAAAATCATACAAGTCACAGCCTTTACTAATTGTAAAACAGAAAAAGAATTTCACTAAACACAACTCATCTCATCATCAAACCAACAAACCCTAATTCCTTTCTCACACCACTTCAAAAGAATTGAAGAATTTAAAGAAAAGATCTTACCTTAGATGAAGAAATCCACAAATCTTTAACCAAAACCCTTGCTTCCTTCTTCAAATTGCTTCAAACCTCAAGATCACCTCTCTTTCTCTCTTGGTTTTTGGAGAGCCGGCACCTCTTGAAAGAAAGAAGGAAAATGATGAAGACACAAAGTCAAATTTGCTTTTAATCTCCACCAAGTGATCTTATCCAAGCAATTACCAAAATGCCTTCAATCATATAACTAACTTTTTGTCTCATATAAGCCCTTAAATGTAATTGCACATTCCACAAAAATATCTTCTTGCATTGACTCTTCCTTTGACCCATTTATATGTTATATATATCATCATATACACAACATATACATTTGTCTCTAAACCCTAAATTTCTTCTCCAAAACACATACAAAAACATTCTCTTCCAATTTCTTATCAACTTATCATATATACATAATTCAAGTGCAACAACACTAACACCAAGACTACTAGAGCATAATTAGGGATATTACAATTTTGATACTCGATCCTAACTGGATTCCAATACTCCATCCTAACTTGATTCAGATAATCGATACAAACTGGATTCGGATACTCAATACTATATGGATTGGGATACTCAATCCTAACTGGATTTGGATACTCGATCCTAAATGGATTTTGATACTCGATCCTAACTATATTTGGACACACGATCCTAACTTAATTCGGATACTCTACACTAACTGGATTCGGATACTCTATACTAACTAGATTTGGATACTCGATCCTAACTGGATTTGGAAACTCTATCCTAAATTTGATTTGGATACTCGATCCTAACTGGATTTGGATACTCGATCCTAAACTGGATTGGGATACTTGATCCTAACTTGATTTGGATACTCGATCCTAACTGGATTTAGATACTCGATCCAAATAGGATTCAGATTCTCGATCCTAACTGGATTTGTGGATTTGGATACTCGAACCTAACTGGATTTGGATACTCGATCCTAATTTGATTTTGATACTCGATCATAACTGGATTTGGATACGTGGTACAAAATTTATTTTGATACTCGATCCTAACTGGATTCGGATACTCGATCCTATCTTGATTCGGATACTCAATACAAACTGGATTTGGATACTCAATACTATATGGATTTTGATACTCGATCATAACTGGATTGGGATACTCGATCTTAACTGGATTTGGATACTCGATCCTAAATTGGATTGGGATACTCGATCCTAACTGGATTTGGATACTCGATCCTAAATGGATTTGGATACTCGATCCACAATGGATTTTGATACTCAATCCTAACTATAATCGGATACTCTGGTTTGGTATACTCGATCCTAACTGGATTTGGATACGCGCTCCTAAATTGGATTGGGATACTCGATCCAAACTGGATTATGATACTCGATCCTAACTGGATCTGGATACTCGATCCTAACTGGATCAAAATGGATTATGATACTCGATCCTAACTGGATCTGGATATTCGATCCTAACTTGATTTGGATTCTTGATCCTAACTGGATTTTGATACTCGATCCTAACTAGATTTAGATACTCAATCCTATATTTTGATTGCGATACTCGATCCTAACTTGATTTAGATACTCAATCCTAAATTTGTTTGGGATACTTGATCCTAACTGGATTTGGATACTCGTCCTAAATTGGATTGGGATACTCGATCCTAACAAGATTTGGGTACTCGAACCTAACTAGATTTGGATACTCGATCCTAAGTGTATTTTGATACTCAATCCTAATTGGATTCAGATACTCGCTCCTAAATTGGATTGGGATACTCGATCCTAAACTTGATTGGGATACTCGATCCTAACTGGATTTGGATACTCGATCCTAACTATATTCGGATACTCGATCCTAACTTGATTCGGATACTCGACACTAACTGGATTCGGATACTCAATAGTAACTAGATTTGGATACTCAATCCTAACTGGATTTGGATACTCGATCCTAAATTGGATTTGGATACTCGATCCTAACTGGATTTGGATACTCGATCCAAAACTGGATTTGGATACTCGATGCTAACTAGATTTGGGTACTCGATCTTAACTTGATTTGGATACTCGATCCTAACAAGATTTGTGGATTAGGATACTCGATCCTAACTGGATTTGGATACTCAATTCTAACTGGATTTGGATACTCGATCCTAAATGGATTTTGATACTCGATCCTAACTGGATTCCGATACTCCATCCTAACTTTATTCGGATACTCGATACAAACTGAATTTGGATACTCAATACTATATGGATTGGGATACTCAGTCCTAACTGGATTTGGATACTCGATCCTAAATGGATTTTGATACTCGATCCTAACTAGATTTGGATACTCGATCCTAAATTGGATTGGGATACTTGATCCTAACTGGATTTGGATACTCGATCCTAACTGGATTTGGATACTCGATCCCCAATGGATTTTGATACTCAATCTTAACTATATTCGGATACTCGATCCTAACTTGATTCGGATACTCGATACTAACTGGATTCGGATAATCAATACTAACTAGATTTGGATACTCGATCCTAACTGGATTCGGATACTTGATCCTAAATTGGATTTTGATACTCGATCCTAACTAGATTTGGATACTCAATTCTAATAGGATTTGGATACTCGATCCTAATTAAATTTTGATACTCAATCCTAAATTTGTTTGGGATACTTGATCCTAACTGGATTTGGATACTCGTCCTAAATTGGATTGGGATACTCGATCCTAACAAGATTTGGGTACTCGAACCTAACTGGATTTGGATACTCGATCCTAAGTGGATTTTGATACTCAATCCTAATTGGATTCAAATACTCGCTCCTAAATTGGATTGGGATACTCGATCCTAAATTGGATTTGGTTACTCGACACTAACTTGATTCGGATACACGACACTAACTGGATTCGGATACTCAATACTAACTAGATTTGGATACTCGATCCTAACTTGATTTAGATACTTGATCCAAAATTGGATTTGGATACTCGATCCTAAACTGGATTTGGATACTCGATCCGAAACTGGATTGGGATACTCGATCCAAACAAGATTTGTATACTCGATCCTAACTGGATTTGTGGATTGGGATACTCGATCCTAAATTAGATTGGAATACTCGACCTTAATTGGACTTGGATACTTGATCCTAAATTGGATTCGGATACACGATCTTATATGGATTTGGATGCTCGATCCTAACTGAATTTTTATACTAGATCCTAACTAGATTTGGATACTCGATCCTAAATTGGATTGGGATATTCGATCCTAACTTGATTTCGATACTCAATCCTAAACTGGTATGGGATACTCGATCCTAACTGGATTTGGATACTCGATCCTAAATGGATTTTGGTACTCGATCGTAACTGGATTCAGATACTCGCTTATAAATTGGATTGGGATACTCGATCCTAATTGGATTTTGATACTCGATCATAAATGGATCTGGATACTCGATCCTAATTAAATTTTGATACTTGATCCTAAATTGGATTGGGATACTCGACCCTAACTGGATTTGGATTCTCGATCCTAACTGGATTTTGATACTTGATCGTAACTAGATTTGGATGCTCGATCCTAAATTGGATTGGGATACTCGAACTTAAACTTGATTCGGATACTCGATCCTAATTGGATTTGGATACTCGATCCTAAATTGGATTTGGATACTCGATCCTAACTGGATTTGGATACTCGATCCTAACTGGATTTGGATGCTCGATCCCCAATGGATTTTGATACTCAATCCTAACTATATTCGGATACTCGATCCTAACTTGATTCGGATACTCGATACTAACTGGATTCGGATAATCAATACTAACTAGATTTGGATACTCGATCCTAACTGGATTCAGATACTTGATCCTAAATTGGATTTGGATACTCGATCCTAACTGGATTTGGATACTCAATTCTAAACTGGATTGGGATACTCGATCCTAACTTGATTTGGATACTGGATCCTAACTGTATTTGGATACTCGATGCAAATAGGATTCGGATACTCGATCGTAACTGGATTTATGGATTTGGATACTCGATCCTAACTGGATTTGGATACTCGATCCTAACTGGATTTTGGTACTCGATCCTAACTGGATTTGGATACTTGATCCTAAATGGATTTTGATACTCGATCCTAACTGGATTCGGATACTCGATCCTAACTTGATTTGGATACTCGATACAAACTGGATTCGGATACTCAGTACTATATGGATTTTGATACTCGATCCTAACTGGATTGGGATACTCGATCTTAACTGGATTTGGATACTCGATCCTAAATTGGATTGGGATACTCGATCCTAACTGGATTTGGATACTCAATCCTAAATTGGATTGGGATACTCAATGCTAACTGGATTTGGATACTCGATCCTAAACTGCATTGGGATACTCGATCCTAACTGGATTTGGGGATTTGGATACTCGATCCTAACTGGATTTGTATACTCGATCCTAACTGGATTTGGATACTTGATCCTAACTGGATTTGGATACTTGATCCTAAATTGGATTTGGATACTCGATCCTAACTGGATTTGGATACTCAATCCTAAACTGGATTGGGATACTCGATCCTAACTTGATTAGGATACTCGATCCTAATTGTATTTGGATACTCGATCCAAATAGGATTTAGATACTCGATCCTAACTGGATTTGTGGATTTGGATACTCGATCCTAAATGGATTTTGATACTCTATCCTAACTGGATTCGGATACTCGATCCTAACTTGATTCGGATACTCGATACAAACTGGATTCGGATACTCAATACTATATGGATTTTGATACTCGATCCTAACTGGATTGGGATACTCGATCTTAACTGGATTTGGATACTCGATCCTAAATTGGATTGGGATACTCGATCCTAACTGGATTTGGATACTCAATCCTAAATTGGATTGGGATACTCAATGCTAACTGGATTTGGATACTCGATCCTAAACTGCATTGGGATACTCGATCCTATCTCGATTTGGATACTCGATCCTAAATTGGATTGGGATACTCAATGCTAACTGGATTTGGATACTCGATCCTAAACTGCATTGGGATACTCGATCCTATCTCGATTTGGATACTCGATCCTAACTGAATTTTGATACTAGATCCTAACTAGATTTGGATACTCAATCCTAAATTGGATTGGGATATTCGATCCTAACTTGATTTGGATACTCAATCTTAAACTGGTTTGGTATACTCGATCCTAACTGGATTTGGATACATGCTCCTAAATTGGATTGGGATACTCGATCCAAACTGGATTATGATACTCGATCCTAATTGGATCTGGATACTCGATCCTAACTGGATCTGGATATTCGATCCTAACTGGATTTGGATACTCGATCCTAACTGGATTTTGACACTCGATCCTGACTGGATTTGGACACTCGATCCTGACATGATTTGGAGACTCAATCCTAAATTGGATTGGGATACTCGATCCTAACTTAATTTAGAAATAAGATCCTAAACTGGATTGGGATACTCGATCCTAATAGGATTTGGATACTTTATCCTGAATTTGATTGGGATACACGATCCTAAACTTGATTGGGATACTCGATCCTAACTGGATTTGCATACTCGATCCTAACTGGATTTGGAAACTCGATCCTAAATGGATTGAGATATTCGACCCTAACTGGATTCTGATACTCGATCCTAACTGGATTTGGATACTCGATCCTAAATGGATTTTGATACTCGCTCCTAAATGGATTCGGATACTCGATCCTAACTTGATTTGGAAACTCGATACAAACTAGATTCGGATACTCAATACTAACTGGATTTGGATATTCAATCCTACACTAGTTTGGGATACTCGATCCTAACTGGATTTTGATACTCGATCTTAACTATATTCGGATACTCGATCCTAACTTGATTCGGATACTCGATCCTAATAGGATTTGGATACTCGATCCTAATTAATTTGTATACTCGATCCTAACTGGATTTTGAAGTTCGATCCAAAATTGGATTGGGATACTCGATTTGGATACTCGATCCTAACTGGATTTGGATACTCGATCCTAAATTAGATTTGGATACTCGATCCTAACTGGATTTGGATAATCGATCCTAAACTGGATTGGGATACTCGATCCTTACTAGATTTGGATACTCGATCTTAACTTGATTTGGATACTCGATCCTAACAAGATTTGAGGATTTGGATACTCGATCCTAACTGGATTTGGATACTCAATCCTAACTGGATTTGGATACTCGATCTGAAATGGATTTTGATACTCGATCCTAACTGGATTCCGATACTCCATCCTAACTTGATTCGGATACTCGATACAAACTGGATTCGGATACTCAATACTATATGGATTGGGAAACTCAATCCTAACTGGATTTGGATACTCGATCCTAATTGGATTTTGATACTCAATCTTAACTATATTCGGACACACGATCCTAACTTAATTCGGATACTCTACACTAATTGGATTCGGATACTCTATACTAACTAGATTTGGATACTCGATCCTAACTGGATTTGGAAACTCTATCCTAAATTGGATTTGGATACTCGATCCTTACTAGATTTGGATACTCGATCATAAACTGGATTGGGATACTTGATCCTAACTTGATTTGGATACTCTATCCTAACTGGATTTAGATACTCGATCCAAATAGGATTCAGATACTCGATCCTAACTGGATTTGTGGATTTGGATACTCGAACCTAACTGGATTTGGATACTCGATCCTAATTTGATTTTGATACTCGATCGTAACTGGATTTGGATACTTGGTACTAAATTGATTTTGATACTCGATCCTAACTGGATTCGGATACTCGATCCTATCTTGATTCGGATACTCAATACAATCTGGATTCGGATAGTCAATACTATATGGATTTTGATACTCGATCATAACTGGATTGGGATACTCGATCTTAACTGGATTTGGATACTCGATCCTAAATTCGATTGGGATAGTCGATCCTAACTGGATTTGGATACTCGATACTAAATGGATTTGGATACTCGATCCCCAATGGATTTTGATACTCAATCCTAACTATATTCGGATACTCTGGTTTGGTATACTCGATCCTAACTGGCTTTGGATACTCGATCCTAAATGGATTTTGATATTCGATCCTAACTGGATTCCGATACTCCATCCTAACTTGATTCGGATACTCGATACAAACTGAATTTGGATACTCAATACTATATGGATTGGGATACTCAATCCTAACTGGATTTGGATACTCGATCCTAAATGGATTTTGATACTCGATCCTAACTGGATTTGGATACTCGATCCTAATTAAATTTTGATACTTGATCCTAAATTGGATTGGGATAATCGACCCAAACTGGATTTGGATTCTCGATCCTAACTGGATTTTGATACTTGATCCTAACTAGATTTGGATGCTCAATCCTAAATTGGATTGGGATACTCGAACCTAAACTTGATTCGGATACTCGATCCTAATTGGATTTGGATACTCGATCCTAACTGGATTTGGATACTCGATCCTAAATTGGATTGGGATACTCGATCCTAACTGGATTTGGATACCCGATCCTAACTGGATTTGGATACTCGATCCCCAATGGATTTTGATACTCAATCCTAACTATATTCGGATACTCGATCCTAACTTGATTCGGATACTCGATACTAACTGGATTCGGATAATCAATACTAACTAGATTTGGAAACTCGATCCTAACTGGATTCGGATACTTGATCCTAAATTGCATTTGGATACTCGATCCTAACTAGATTTGGATACTCAATTCTAATAGGATTTGGATACTCGATCCTAATTAAATTTTGATACTCGATCCTAAATTGGATTTGGATACTCGACCCTAACTGGATTTGGATTCTCGATCCTAACTAGATTTTGATACTCGATCCTAACTAGATTTGGATGCTCGATCCTAAATTGGATTGGGATACTCGATCCTAAACATGGTTGGGATACTCGATCCTAACTGGATTTGGATACTCAATCCTAACTGGATTTGGATACTCGATCCTAAACTGGATTGGGATACTCCATCCTATCTTGATTTGGATACTCGATCCTAACTAGATTTAGATACTCGATCCAAATAGGATTCGAATACTCAATCCTAACAGGATTTGGGGATTTGGATACTCGGACCTAACTGGATTTGGATACTCGATCCTAATTTGATTTTGATACTCGATCCTAATTGCATTTTGATACTCGATCCTAACTGGATTGGATACTCGATCCTAACTTGATTCGGATACTCGATACAAACTGGATTCGGATACTCAATACTATATGGGTTTTGATACTCGAACCTAACTAGATTGGGATACTCGATCTTAACTTGATTTGGATACTGGATCCTAAATTGGATTGGGATACTCGATCCTAACTGGATTTAGATACTCGATCCTAAAGTGCATTGGGATACTCGATCCTAACTGGATTTGTTGATTTGGATACTCGATCCTAATTTGATTGGAATACTCTATTCTAACTGGATTTGGATACGCTATCCTAAATTGGATTGGAATACTCGATCCTAACTGGATTTTGATACTCGATCCTAACTTGATTGCGATACTCGATCCTAACTTGATTTAGATACTCAATCCTAAATTTGTTTGGGATACTTGATCCTAACTGGATTTGGATACTCGTCCTAAATTGGATTGGGATACTCGATCCTAACAAGATTTGGGTACTCGAACCTAACTGGATTTGGATACTCGATCCTAAGTGGATTTTGATACTCAATCCTAATTGGATTCAAATACTCGCTCCTAAATTGGATTGGGATACTCGATCCTAAACTGGATTTGGATACTGGACACTAACTTGATTCGGATACTCGACACTAACTGGATTTGGATACTCGATACTAACTAGATTTGGATACTCGATCCTAACTTGCTTTGGATACTCGATTCTAAATTGGATTTGGATACTCGATCCTAAACTGGATTTGGATACTCGATCCTAAACTGGATTGGGATACTCGATCCAAACAAGATTTGGATACTCGATCCTAACTGGATTTGTGGATTGGGATACTCGATCATAAATTAGATTGGAATACTCGACCTTAATTGGATTTGGATACTCGATCCTAAATTGGATTGGGATACACGATCCTATCTGGATTTGGATGCTCGAACCTAACTGAATTTTTATACTAGATCCTAACTAGATTTGGATACTCGATCCTAAATTGGATTGGGATATTCGATCCTAACTTGATTTCGATACTCAATCCTAAACTGGTTTGGGATACTCGATCCTAACTGGATTTGGATACTCGATCCAAAATGGATTTTGATACTCGATCGTAACTGGATTTAGATACTCGCTTATAAATTGGATTGGGATACTCGATCCTAACTGGATTTTGATACTCGATCATAAATGGATCTGGATACTCGATCCTAACTGGATTTGGATATTCGATCATAAACTGGATTACGATACTCGATCCTAAACTGCATTGGGATACTCGATCCTAACTGGATTTGGGGATTTGGATACTCGATCCTAACTGGATTTGGATACTCGATCCTAATTAAATTTTGATACTTGATCCTAAATTGGATTGGGATAATCGACCCAAACTGGATTTGGATTCTCGATCCTAACTGGATTTTGATACTTGATCCTAACTAGATTTGGATGCTCGATCCTAAATTGGATTGGGATACTCGAACCTAAACTTGATTCGGATACTCGATCCTAATTGGATTTGGATACTCGATCCTAACTGGATTTGGATACTCGATCCTAAATTGGATTGGGATACTCGATCCTAACTGGATTTGGATACCCGATCCTAACTGGATTTGGATACTCGATCCCCAATGGATTTTGATACTCAATCCTAACTATATTCGGATACTCGATCCTAACTTGATTCGGATACTCGATACTAACTGGATTCGGATAATCAATACTAACTAGATTTGGATACTCGATCCTAACTGGATTCGGATACTTGATCCTAAATTGCATTTGGATACTCGATCCTAACTACATTTGGATACTCAATTCTAATAGGAATTGGATACTCGATCCTAATTAAATTTTGATACTCGATCCTAAATTGGATTTGGATACTCGACCCTAACTGGATTTGGATTCTCGATCCTAACTGGATTTTGATACTCGATCCTAACTAGATTTGGATGCTCGATCCTAAATTGGATTGGGATACTCGATCCTAAACATGGTTGGGATACTCGATCCTAACTGGATTTGGATACTCAATCCTAACTGGATTTGGATACTCGATCCTAAACTGGATTGAAATACTCCATCCTATCTTGATTTGGATACTCGATCCTAACTAGATTTAGATACTCGATCCAAATAGGATTCGGATACTCAATCCTAACAGGATTTGGGGATTTGGATACTCGGACCTAACTGGATTTGGATTCTCGATCCTAATTTGATTTTGATACTCGATCCTAATTGCAATTGGATACTCTATCCTAAATGGATTTTGATACTCGATCCTAACTGGATTCGGATACTCGATCCTAACTTGATTCGGATACTCAATACAAACTGGATTCGGATACTCAATACTATATGGGTTTTGATACTCGAACCTAACAGGATTGGGATACTCGATCTTAACTTGATTTGGATACTCGATCCTAAATTGGATTGGGATACTCGATCCTAACTGGATTTAGATACTCGATCCTAAAGTGCACTGGGATACTCGATCCTAACTGGATTTGTTGATTTGGATACTCGATCCTAATTTGATTGGAATACTCTATTCTAACTGGATTTGGATACGCGATCCTAAATTGGATTGGAATACTCGATCCTAACTGGATTTTGATACTCGATCCTAACTTGATTGCGATACTCGATCCTAACTTGATTTAGATACTCAATCCTAAATTTGTTTGGGATACTTGATCCTAACTGGATTTGGATACTCGTCCTAAATTGGATTGGGATACTCGATCCTAACAAGATTTGGGTACTCGAACCTAACTGGATTTGGATACTCGATCCTAAGTGGATTTTGATACTCAATCCAAATTGGATTCAAATACTCGCTCCTAAATTGGATTGGGATACTCGATCCTAAACTGGATTTGGATACTGGACACTAACTTGATTCGGATACTCGACACTAACTGGATTCGGATACTCAATACTAACTAGATTTGGATACTCGATCCTAACTTGATTTGGATACTCGATCCTAAATTGGATTTGGATACTCGATCCTAAACTGGATTTGGATACTCGATCCTAAACTGGATTGGGATACTCGATCCAAACAAGATTTGGATACTCGATCCTAACTGGATTTGTGGATTGGGATACTCAATCCTAAATTAGATTGGAATACTCGACCTTAATTGGATTTGGATACTCGATCCTAAATTGGATTGGGATACACGATCCTATCTGGATTTGGATGCTCGAACCTAACTGAATTTTTATACTAGATCCTAACTAGATTTGGATACTCGATCCTAAATTGGATTGGGATTTTCGATCCTAACTTGATTTCGATACTCAATCCTAAACTGGTTTGGGATACTCGATCCTAACTGGATTTGGATACTCGATCCTAAATGGATTTTGATACTCGATCGTAACTGGATTTAGATACTCGCTTATAAATTGGATTGGGATACTCGATCCTAACTGGATTTTGATACTCGATCATAAATGGATCTGGATACTCGATCCTAACTGGATTTGGATATTCGATCATAAACTGGATTACGATACTCGATCCTAAACTGCATTGGGATACTCGATCCTAACTGGATTTGGGGATTTGGATACACGATCCTAACTGGATTTTGATACTCGATCCTAATAGGATTTGGATACTGGATCCTAATTAAATTTTGATACTTGATCCTAAATTGGATTGGGATACTCGACCCTAACTGGATTTGGATTCTCGATCCTAACTGGATTTTGATACTTGATCCTAACTAGATTTGGATGCTCGATCCTAAATTGGATTGGGATACTCGAACCTAAACTTGATTCGGATACTCGATCCTAACTGGATTTGGATACTCAATCCTAACTTGATTTGGATACTCGATCCTAAATTGGATTGCGATACTCGATCCTAACTGGATTTGGATACTCGATCCTAACTGGATTTGGATACTCGATCCCCAATGGATTTTGATACTCAATCCTAACTATATTCGGATACTCGATCCTAACTTGATTCGGATACTCGATACTAACTGGATTCAGATAATCAATACTAACTAGATTTGGATACTCGATCCTAACTGTATTCGGATACTTGATCCTAAATTGGATTTGGATACTCGATCCTAACTTGATTTGGATACTCAATTCTAAACTGGATTGGGATACTCGATTCTAACTTGATTTGGATACTCGATCCTAACTATATTTGGATACTCGATGCAAATAGGATTCGGATACTCGATCGTAACTGGATTTATGGATTTGGATACTCGATCCTAACTGAATTTTGATACTCGATCCTAACTGGATTTTGGTACTCGATCCTAACTGGATTTGGATACTCGATCCTAAATGGATTTTGATACTCGATCCTAACTGGATTCGGATACTCGATCCTAACTTGATTCGGATACTCGATCCTAACTTGATTCGGATACTCAATACTATATGGATTTTGATACTCGATCCTAACTGGATTGGGATACTCGATCTTAACTGGATTGGGATACTGGATCCTAACTGGATTCAGATACTCGCTTATAAATTAGATTGGGATACTCGATCCTAACTGGATTTTGGTACTCGATCCTAAATGGATCTGGATACTCGATCCTAACAGGATCTGGATATTCGATCCTAAACTACATTGGGATACTCGATCCTAACTGGATTTGGGGATTTTGATACTCGATCCTAACTGGATTTGGATACTCGATCCTAATAGGATTTGGATACTCAATCCTAATTAAATTTGGATACTCGATCCTAAATATGATAGGGATACTCGACCCTAACTGGATTTGGATTCTCGATCCTAACTGGATTTTGATACTCGATCCTAACTAGATTTGGATGCTCGATCCTAAATTGGATTGGGATACTCGATCCTAAACTTGATTGGGATACTCGGTCCTAACTGGATTTGGATTCTCAATCCTAACTGGATTTGGATACTCGATCCTAAATGGATTTTGATACTTGATCCTTACAATATTCGAACACTCGATCCTAACTTGATTCGGATACTCTACAATAACTGGATTTGGATACTCAATACTAATTAGATTTGGATACTCGATCCTAACTGGATTTGAATACTCGATCCAAAATTGGATTTGGATACTCGATCCTAACTGGATTTGGATACTCGATCCTAAACTGGATTGGGATACTCGATCCTAACTTGATTTTGATACTCGATCCAAATAGGATTCAGTTACTCGATCCTAACTGGATTTGTTGATTTGGATATTCGATCCTAACTGGATTTGGATACTCGATCCTAATTGGATTTTGATACTCGACCTAACTGGATTTGGATACTCGATCCTAAATTGATTTTGATACTTTATCCTAACTTGATTCGGATGCTCGATACAAACAGGATTCGGATACTCAATACTATATGGATTTTGATACTCGATCCTAACTAGATTGGGATACTCGATCCTAATAGGATTTGGATACTCGATCCTAATTAAATTTTGATACTCGATTCTAAATTTGTTTGGGATACTCGACCCTAACTGGATTTGGATTCTCGATCCTAACTGGATTTTGATACTCGATCCTAACTAGATTTGTGTAACACCCCGATATTCCATATAAGTACTATACATACACCTGGTATACGTACAGTAAGTATATAAAGTATAAGGATGTCACTTTTCGTTACATTTTCAAAATCCTTTAATAGGGTTCAAACCATAATACATAAATTTAAGGAACATTTACAAAATCATCATACCTTTAATGATATTATCTTTATCAAAATTTCATTTATACATATAAATATACTCTTGTCAGAAATACATCATAATAAAAAAATTATACATGTATGCATAACCCTCTAGTTGGTCTCGACAAACTTTTACTCTTCTCGTGGCATAATGAAGGACTTCATATCTTCCACCTAGTCACCTGCGCAAATACAAATCTGCGCTAAGCTCGAAAGCTTAGTAGTACAAATATAACATATAACCATACATTATATAATTTCTAACATATAATGAAATATCACTTCCATGTACTACTAGATTCTTAACATGTTTCATCTTTTGAATTTCATCTTTCATATATCTTAACTAATTTAATATATTATATACATATCATTATCACCAACCACAATTCATCATTAATTCTCACACTCAATATATCAATATACACATTACACATCATACTTCATAACATTTCTTTGTTCACAATTCACAAATCATAAATCACATTACCAACAAAGTCAATCATAAATCTCATTACTCATTTACTTCAACATTTATATATCATATTAACAACAAAGACAGACTCGGGCCCAAAAACACTAATATGCCATTCGACTTTCAGAGTTAATGCTTTGGTTTAATTATCACATTATCATTATCATTGACCCAACTAGGCTTTAAGGATTTAGGTTCAACCAAGCTTCAAGGGGAGTAAAACATGTTAAACTTCAACCCAACTTGGCTTCAAGAACCAATCCAACCTAGCTTCAAGGGTTGTAACATCTCAATTAGGCTTCAAGGATCATATCCAACCTAACTTCAAGAGATTGTTACTATTATTAGGCATGCCACCAACAACAAACTCTGAAAATGGAATAACACATTAGCTACACAATTCATTCATTATTTCATTAGCACTTTCATTCTCAATTCTCATCATCATCTAGGCATACATACCTCATTTAACTCAATTGAACCATCATAGCCAAACACAATGGCTTCACATCACATTTGAATCATCATAACCAAACATAATGGCTTCACATCACATTTGAATCAGTTCACATTATACACTTTATCATCCAAACATACATAATCAATCACATTGCACATGTATCTTAAATTCATTGTCATATAAACCAAATGTCCATTTATTTCATTTTGATCATTATTATCAACCATGATAACATCACATTTCATCATATTTCAAGACACATTTATATCATTCATTATTAAAACATTTATCATAACAAATAGCATTGCACATACCTTTTTGGATAACCACTATAGTTTTCACACTATACAAATAACAACATTAGTCACTTGGTATTAACAATATAACAATCTACTTAATATTGTTTTAGGTTTCAACATCATATAAAATAATGCATCTAGGTAGATTTGTACTTACATCAAGAACTACTCCCATCAAACTATACATACTCCATTACCTCATCATATCCTTCACACTTTACCTATAACATCATTGATGCAACATTACAAAATACATTATTCATATAACACATTACCATTCACAAGATTTACAATGCATACAACATAGCATTGTCCATATAGTATCTTATGTATTATCAAATGTATATATATATATATATATTTCCATTTACATTATTCATAGTTTTAGGATCTTCCTCATACCTTTGTTTAGATCATTCTTTGTTTAACATGTGCTTAAAGTGTTTAAGTTTAGGTTTAGGCATAACAATGCCTTAGGAGAATCAAAACAATGCAAGAAGAACAAGAACTAAAAACATGAACCAACACATTTGAGGGACACGGGCAGCACACATGAGGGACACGGTTAGGGCAATTCAACCTCTTCACAATCTAATCCAAAAAGGAATATTAGCAAAATGACCATATGAATAGTACATTCTGGTTTTAGACTCCATTTTATCCTTATTTTGAAAAATTGTATAAAATAATATACTTGACTAAAAATTCTAAAATTTTTACAGAATTTAGTTTTGTATCTTAAAATCATTCCTTTAAAATTTCAGATGAAACTGAACACAAAATCTTGGTCAAATAGTTCACCTAACCAGACTGCCCCAATTGCCCTGCATCCTGGCAGCAGTTCTGAACTTTGTGAATTTCATAAATCAAATTCAATCAACGTGGTTCCAAATTATTTTTCTCAAATACTAGACTCACTAAGAAACAACATATCCAAAATTCAATTGAATATGATTTTTCTACATTTTATTAAAAATCCCGAAATAGAGCTGTCTCAATTAAGGTACCTGCTGGAACAGGTCTAATAAAAATAATCTTTCTAAACTCATAACCATTCAAAAATCGAATCAACATATTTTTCAGTCATTCTAGACTCATAGAGGCACAACATATCAAAAATTCACTTCAAGAACATTTTTCTATAATTAATTAAAAATCATACAAGTTACAACCTTTACTAATTGTAAAACAGAAAAAGAATTCACTTAACACACTCTTACTCTTCCATCACCAACACCAATTCAACCTTTTAACTTACAATCAATTTCAACAATCATAAACACATCTTAAAAACACCAAATCATAATCTCAACAAATCAAAACTCATTTCATACACAACTTCAAAAATAACAAAGGAAAACAAGAAAGTACTTACTTGAATTGAAGAGATTTCACAAATCTCCAACTCAAACCTTTGATTCACCCTTCAATTTGATGTTTAAAATAATAACTCACTCTTGCTCTCTCTTTGTTTTAGATAGCCGGCCAACCATGGAGAAGAAAAGAAGAAGAAATGAAGAAAAGACAAAGGATTATCTCTTTAAATCTCCACCATGCATTTCTTACACAACAATTACCTAAATGCCCTCATCCATTTAACTTAACTCTTGTCTTATATATGCCCATTTTGGTAATTGCACAAATCACAAACAATAATATCTTCTTACCTTAACTCTCCATTTGACCACTTTATATGTTATATATATTACAATATACACAACATATACATTCTCTTAACACACTTATTTCCTTTGCAAAAACATATATACATTTAATTCAAATCAAAACAACAATTGTATCAAACTTCTAGGCTCACTTTGGGATATTACAATTTGGATGCTCGATCCTAAATTGGATTAGGTTACTCGATCCTAAACATGATTGGGATACTCGATCCTAACTGGATTTGGATACTCAATCCTAACTGGATTTGGATACTCGTTCCTAAATGGATTTTGATACTCGATCCTAACTATATTCGGACACTCGATCCTAACTTGATTCGAATACTCTACACTAACTGGATTCGGATACTCAATACTAACTAGATTTGGATACTCGATCCTAACTGGATTTGGATACTCGATCCTAAATTGGATTTGGATACTCGATCCTAACTAGATTTGGATACTCGATCCTAAACTAGATTGGGATACTCGATCCTAACTAGATTTGGATGCTCGATCTTAACTTGATTTGGATACTCGATCCTAACAAGATTTGTGGATTTGGATACTCGATCCTAACTGGATTTGGATACTCCATCCTAACTGGATTTGGATACTCGATCCTAAATGGATTTTGATACTCGATCCTAACTGGATTCTGATACTCCATCCAAACTTGATTCGGATACTCGATACAAACTGGATTCGGATACTCAATACTATATGGATTTGGATACTCGATCCTAACTGGATTGGGATACTCGATCCTAACTGCATTTGGATACTCGATCCTAAATTGGATTGAGATACTCGATCTTAACTGGATTTGGATACTCGATCCTAAACTGCATTGGGATACTCGATCCTAACTGGATTTGTTGATTTGGATACTCGATCCTAATTAGATTGGGATACTTGATCCTAACTGGATTTGGAGACTCAATCCTAAAATGGATTGGGATACTCGATCCTAACTTGATTTGGACATTAGATTCTAAACTGGATTGGGATACTCGATCCTAAATGGATTTGGATACTCGGTCCTAACTGGAATTGGATACTGGATCCTAAATTTGATTGGGATACACGATCCTAAACTTGATTGGGATACTCGATCCTAACTGGATTTTGATACTTGATCCTAAATGGATTTTGATACTCGATCCTAACTGGATTGGGATACTCGATCCTATCTGGATTTGGGATACTTTATCCTAAATTTGATTGGGATACTCGATCCTAACTGAATTTTGATACTCGATCCCAAATGGATTTTGATACTCAATCCTAACTATATTCGAAAACTCGATCCTAAGTTGATTCGGATACTCGATACTAACTGTATTCGGATACTCAATACTAACTAGATTTGGATACTCGATCCTAACTGGATTCGGATACTTGATCCTAAATTGGAATTGGATACTCGATCCTAACTGGATTTGGATACTCAATCCTAAACTGGATTTTGATACTCAATCCTAACTATATTCGAAAACTCGATCCTAAGTTGATTCGGATACTCGATACTAACTGTATTCGGATACTCAATACTAACTAGATTTGGATACTCGATCCTAACTGGATTCGGATACTTGATCCTAAATTGGAATTGGATACTCGATCCTAACTTTATTTGGATACTCGATCCTAACTTGATTTGGATACTCGATCCAAATAGGATTTGGATACTCGATCCTAACTAGATTTGTGGATTTGGATACTCGATCCTAACGTGATTTGGGTACTCCATCCTAACTGGATTTTGATACTCGATCCTAACTGGATTTGGATACTCGATCCTAAATGGATTTTGATACTCGATCCTAACTGGATTCGGATACTTGATCGTAACTTAATTTGGATACTCTATACAAACTGGATTCGGATACTCAATACATACTGGATTACGATACTTGATCGTAACTGGATTGGGATACTCAATCCTAACTGGATTTGGATACTCAATCCTAAATTGGATTGGGATACTCAATGCTAACTGGATTTGGATACTCGATCCTAAACTGCATTGGGATACTCGATCCTAACTGGATTTGGGGATTTGGATACTCGATCCTAACTGGATTTGGATACGCGATCCTAACTGGATTTGGATACTCGATCCTAATAGGATTTCGATACTCGTTCCGAATTAAATTTTGATACTTGATCCTAAATTGGATTGGGATACTCGACCGTAACTAGATTAGGATTCTAGATCGTAACTGGATTTTGATACTCTATCCTAACTAGATTTGGATGCTCGATCATAAATTGGATTGGGATACTCAATCCTAAACTTGATTAGGATACTCGATCCAAACTAGATTTGGATACTCAATCCTAACTGGATTTGGATACTCGATCCTAAATGAATTTTGATACTCGATCCTAACTATATTCGAACACTCGATCCTAACTTGATTCGGATACTCTACACTAACTGGATTCAGATACTCAATACTAACTAGATTTGGATACTCGATCCTAACTGGATTTGGATACTCGATCCTAAATTGGATTTTGATAGTCGATCCTAACTGGATTTGGATACTCGATCCTAAACTGGATTGGGATACTCGATCCTAACTCGATTTTGATACTCGATCTTAACTGGATTTAGATACTCGATCCAAATAGGATTCAGATACTCGATCCTAACTGGATTTGTTGATTTGGATACTCGATCATAACTGGATTTGGATACTCGATCCTAATTGGATTTTGATACTCGATCCTAACTGGATTTGGATACTCGATCCTAAATGGATTTTGATACTCGATCCCAACTATATTCGGATACTCGATCCTAACTTGATTCGGATACTCGATACAAACTGGATTCAGATACTGAATACTATATGGATTTTGATACTCGATCCTAACTGGATTGGGATACTCGATCGTAATAGGATTTGGATACTCGATCCTAATTAAATTTTGATACTCGATCCTAAATTGGATTGGGATACACGACCCTAATTGGATTTGGATTCTTGATCCTAACTGAATTTTGATACTTGATCCTAACTATATTTGGATGGTCGATCCTAAATTGGATTGGGATACTCGATCCTAAACTTGATTGGGATACTCGATCCTAACTGGATTTGGATACTCAATCCTAACTGGATTCGGATACTCGATACAAACTGGATTCGGATACTCAATACTATATGGATTGGGATACTCAATCCTAACTGGATTTGGATACTCTGTAATATCCTCATGTATGCCTTAGAAGTTTGGATTATGTTGTTGTTGTAAGTTGGATTGAATGTATATGTTATGTGAAGATAAAAGAAATGGGAAGAGAAGGTTTATGAATATGTATTTTGGGAAAGAAAAGAGGGTTTAGAGAGAAATGTATATGTTGTTTATATGATGATATATATATCATATAAATTGGTCAAAGGGAGAGTCAATGCAAGAGGATATTTTTGTGGGATATGTGAAATTACATGTATGGGCATATAAGAGACAAGTGGTTAGTTAAATGATTAAAGGGTGTTTTGGTAATTGCTTGAATTGAACTCTTGGTGGAGATTAAAAGAAAAATTTGACTTTGCTTCTTCATCTTTTCCTCTTCTCTTCATGTGTGGCCGGCTCCTCCATAGACAAAGAGAAAGAAAGAGCTAAGAGAGGTTCTTGAGATGCTAAGCTCAAAATTTAAGGGAGAATCAAAGATTTGTGTAATTACTTCATCTAAGGTAAGATCTTTTCTTTGATTCCTTTCATTCTTTTGAAGATAATTAGGGTTTGTTGGTTTGATGATGAGATGTGTTTGTGTTGTGTTTTTAAGTGTTAAAATTGGTTTTAAGTTAAGAGTTTAAAGAGATTTTGTTGTTGGAAGTAGTGGATGTTGATTTTGAAAGATGGAGAAGAATGTTGGTTTTAAGATTTTGAGATGGTATATGTTCAATTGTATTGTTAATGTGTGGTTTAATTGATTATGTAAGATATGTGTTTATGTTATTGATTGTATCCATTTGAATGAGGTTTTTGTGTGAGAAGGGTGTGTAAATGCAATTGGAAGAGTGTTGGTTTTTGGTTAGGGTATGTTTTGAGTAACACGGCCAAAAGCATGGAGAGACACAGCCAAGACATGGAAATTTTGGGCGTGTTGGGTTGATTTTCGAGAGACACGGCCGTGTCCCATGCCAGTGTCTGCCACTGTCAATTTGTTTTGGGAGACACGGCCACAAGCTTGGCCGTGTCCCTTGCCCGTGTTGCTTACTGCCAATTGTGGTTGAGAGACACGGCCACAAGCTTGGCCGTGTCCCTCAAGTGGGCTGCCCGTGTCCCTCAAATGTAATGATTATTGTTTTTATTCTTTGTTCTTTTAGCATGGCTTTGATTCTTCAAAGGTATTATGGTACCTAAACCTAAACATAAACACTTTAAACATGTTTTAAAGAAAGAATGCCCTAATCAAATGTATGTAGATGATTCTAAACCTATGAATAATGATCTTTGGATTAGGTTTTGAAGAGATTGTGTTGTATTAACCTAGAGGTGGAGAATTCTTGGAAAAAGGAAATGTATAGATTGATGGGAGTAGTTCTTGAGGTAAGTACCAATACATATGATTGTATTTATTTACATGATTTGAGGCTTAACACATTTGTTTGCAAATGTGTTAAGTGGTTTACTATATTGTTAATATAATTGGACTAAGGTGATGATAATGATGTGAAGGATGTGAAGATCATTAACAAGGTAAGCATAAACCCTATTTGATTGTATATCCTTATATGTCTTTGAACATTTACACATTGGGATGAAAGTGTTCAATAAGCTATTATATTATGAATGTAAATGAAGAATGTAAATCATTTTATATATATAAATATAAAGGATGAAATATGAAATGGAAAGGTAGAAAGAAATGAGGATCATTCTTAAGGTATGTGCAATTTGTTATGATAAATGTTCTAATAATGAATGGTGTTAGTGTGTTTTGAGAAATGATGAAATGTTATGTTATATGCATTGTGAATGGCAATGTATTATATGAATAATATATTTTGAAATGTTATATCAATAATGTTATATGTACATATGGATTGAGATATGATATGTTGTGAAGCCATTGTGATCGGCTATAGTGATTCAAATGAGATGTTAAGCCATTGCTATTGGCTATGATAATTCAATTGAAAATGAAATGAAAATAAAAGATTTTGTGTCTAATATGTTGATTCAATTTTCAGAGTTCTGGATTTGGCGGCATGCCTAGAGAATGTGAAAATGTAACAGTCTTGCCGGGTTGAGGATCTCTTCAATTTGAGTGAACTGAGGTCCAAGAGACTGGGTCTGTTACACTATGTAAATTATTGATGCGAAATACATGAAAGGTAACAGTCTTGCCGGGTTGAGGATCTCTTTGCATTGAGATGAATTGAGATCCAAGAGACTGGGTCTGTTACTTGATAAAATGTGAAATGTGAATTGTAGTAACAGTCTAGCCGGGTTGAGGATCTCCTCGAGTTTAGCAGAGTTGATGATCCAAGAGACTGGGTCTGTTACGCTATCCATGGATAGAGACATGAGATATATTGCCTACAGGCTTGATCATTGTGATTATGGACCAATGCAGAACTCTGAACTCTGAATAACATATTAGTGTTTTGGGCCCGAGTTTGTCTTTATTGTCAATGTGAAATGCAAGTATTGAAATATTGATTGTGAGTATTAATAATGAATTATGCTTGATGAATTGTGAATAATATAAGGTTATTAAGTGTAATATGTAAATTAATTGTGGTTGATGATAAAGGTTGTCTTTATTGGAAATGTGAATAATGATTGATATGATATGTAATGTTGTATTGCAATAATGAGTGGTACGATATGTAATGTGTGTATTGCAATAATAATTGGTATGATATGTAAAGTGTGTATTGCAATAATGATTGGTATGGTATATATAATGTGGATGTATTAATATATTGATTTTGAGTATTGGTGATGGATTAGGGTTGGTGATATTATTATGTATATATGTACATCATATATGAAATTAGCTAGGATATATGAAAGATGCAATTAAAAAGAAAATAAAATATGATAAGAACTAATTATACCTTGAATTTATACATCATTATATGTTAATACTTCTATACTATATGTTTATATTTTATATTTGGACTACTAAGCTCTCGGGCTTAGCGCGGGTGTTTATTCGCGCAGGTATATAGATGGAAGATATGAAGTCTTTTGTTATGCCACAAGAAGAGTGAAAGTTTGTCGAGACCAACTAGAGGGAAATGCATACATGTATAACTTTTATATTGATGTATTTATGACGAGAAAGTAATTATATGTATAAATGAAGTTTTGATAAAGATAATGATTTGGTAAATGTTATTTAAATTAATGTATTATGGTTTGGAATTCTTTTACAGGTTTTAAAAAGGTAACAAAAAGTAACATCCTTATACTTTATATACTTACCGTATGTATACCAGGTATATGTATAGTACTTATATAAGGTATCGGGGTGTTACATACTCGATCCTAAATGGATTTTGAAACTCGATCCTAACTATATTCGGACACTCGATCCTAACTTGATTCGGATACTCTACACTAACTGGATTCGGATACGCAATACTAACTATATTTGGATACTCGATCCTAACTTGATTTGGATACTTGATCCTAAATTGGATTTGGATACTCGATCCTAACTGGATTTGGATACTCGATCCTAAACTGGATTGGGATACTCGATCCTAACTGGATTTGGATACTCGATCCTAACTGGATTCGGATACTCGATACAAACTGGATTCGGATACTCAATACTATATGGATTGGGATACTCAATCCTAACTGGATTTGGATACTCGATCCTAAATGGATTTTGAATCTCGATCCTAACTATATTCGGACACTCGATCCTAACTTGATTCGGAAACTCTACACTAACTGGATTCAGATACGCAATACTAACTATATTTGGATACTCGATCCTAACTTGATTTGGATACTTGATCCTAAATTGGATTTGGATACTCGATCCTAACTGGATTTGGATACTCGATCCTAAACTGGATTGGGATACTCGATCCTAACTTGATTTGGATACTCGATCCTAACTGGATTTAGATACTCGATCCAAATAGGATTCGGATACTCGATCCTAACAAGATTTTTGGATTTGGATACTCAAACCTAACTGGATTTGGATACTCGATCCTAATTGGATTTTGATACTCGATCCTAACTAGATTTGGATACTCGATCCTCAATGGATTTTGATACTCGATCCTAACTGGATTCGGATGCTCGATCCTAACTTGATTCGCATGCTCGATACAAACTGGATTCGGATACTCAATACTATATGGATTTTGATACTCGATCCTAACTGGATTGGGATACTCAATCTTAACTGGATTTGGATACTCGATCATAAATTTGATTTAGATACTCGATCCTAACTGGATTTGGATACTCGATCCTAAACTTCATTGGGATGCTCGATCCTAACTGGATTTATTGATTTGGATACTCGATTCTAATTGGATTGGAATACTCGATTCTAACTGGATTTGAATACGCGATCCTAAATTGGATTGGGATACTCGATCCTAACTAGATTTTGATACTCGATCCTAACTTGATTGCGACACACGATCCTAACTTGATTTAGATA
This sequence comes from Garcia nutans, assembly GCA_947685225.1. Classification (NCBI taxonomy): domain Eukaryota; kingdom Viridiplantae; phylum Streptophyta; class Magnoliopsida; order Malpighiales; family Euphorbiaceae; genus Garcia; species Garcia nutans. The sequence continues at coordinate 58,244,313 of CANTUV010000024.1, forward strand.
CTCAATCCTAAATTGGTTTGGGATACTCGATCCTAACTAGATTTGGATACTTGATCCTAAATTGGATTGGATACACTATCCTAACTAGATTTGGATACTCGAACCTAATTGGATTTGGATACTCTATCCTAAATGGATTTTGATACTCAATCCTAATTGGATTCCGATACTCGCTCCTAAATTGGATTGGGATACTCGTTCCTAAACTTGATTGGGATACTCGATCCTAACTGGATTTGGATACTCGATCCTAACTGGATTTGGATACTCGATCCAAACTATATTTGGATACTCGATCCTAACTTGATTCGGATGCTCGACACTAACTGGATTTGGATACTCAATAATAACTAGATTTGGATACTCGATCCTAACTTGATTTGGATACTCGATCCTAAATTGGATTTGGATACTCGATCCTAAACTTGATTTGGATACTCGATCCTAAACTGGATTGGGATACTCATTCCAAACAAGATTTGGATACTCGATCCTAACTGGATTTGGATACTCGATCCTAACTGGATTTGTGGATTTGGATACTCGATCCTAACTGGATTTTGATACTCGATCCTAACTGGATTTGGATACTTGATTCTAAATGGATTTTGATACTCGATCCTAACTGGATTCGGATACTCCATCCTAACTTGTTTCGGATACTCGTTACAAACTGGATTCGGATACTCAATACTATATGGATTTGGATACTCGATTCTAACTGGATTTGGATACTCGATCCTAAATTGGATTGGGATACTCGATCCTAGCTGGATTTGGATACTCGATCCTAAACTGCATTGGGATACTCGATCCTAACTTGATTTGTTGATTTGGATACTCTATCCTAATTGGATTGGGATACTCGATCCTAACTGGATTTGGATACTTGATCCTAAATTAGATTGGGATACTCGACCCTGATTGGATTTGGGTACTCGATCCTAAATTGGATAGGGATACACGATCCTATCTGGATTTGGATACTGGATCCTAACTGAATTTTGATACTCAAACCTAACTAGATTTGGATACTCGACCCTAAATTGGATTGAGATACTCGATCTTCACTTGATTTGGATACTCAATCCTAAACTGGTTTGGTATACTCGATCCTAACTGGATTTGGATACTCGATCCTAAATTGGATTGGGATACTCGATCCTAACTGGATTTGGATACTCGATCTTAACTGGATTTGGATACTCATTCCTAACATGATTCAGATACTCGCTCCTAAATTGGATTGGGATACTTGATCATAACTGGATTATGATACTCGATCCTAACTGGATCTGGATAGTCGATCCTAAATTAGATTGGGATACTCGATCCTAACTTGATTTGGACATTAGATCCTAAACTGGATTGGGATACTCGATCCTAAATGGATTTGGATACTCGAAACTAACTGGATTTGGATACTTGATCCTAAATTTGATTAGGATACGCGATCCTAAACTTGATTTGGATACTCGAACCTAACTGGATTTGGATACTCGATCCTAACTGGATTCGGATACTCGATCCTAACTTGATTTGGATCCTCAATCCTACACTAGTTTGGGATACTTGATCCTAACTGGATTTGGATACTCGATCCTAAATTGTATTGGCATACTCGATCCTAACTGGATTTGGATACTCGATCCTAAATGGATTTTGATACTCGATTCTAACTATATTCGGATACTCGATCCGAACTTGATTCGGATACTCGATACTAACTGGATTCGGATACTCAATACTAACTAGATTTGGATACTCGATCCTAACATGATTTGGATACTCGATCCTTAATTGGATTTGAATACTCGATCCTAACTGGATTTGGATACTCGATCCAAACTATATTTGGATACTCGATCCTAACTTGATTCGGATGCTCGACACTAACTGGATTTGGATACTCAATAATAACTAGATTTGGATACTCGATCCTAACTTGATTTGGATACTCGATCCTAAATTGGATTTGGATACTCGATCCTAAACTTGATTTGGATACTCGATCCTAAACTGGATTGGGATACTCATTCCAAACAAGATTTGGATACTCGATCCTAACTGGATTTGGATACTCGATCCTAACTGGATTTGTGGATTTGGATACTCGATCCTAACTGGATTTTGATACTCGATCCTAACTGGATTTGGATACTTGATTCTAAATGGATTTTGATACTCGATCCTAACTGGATTCGGATACTCCATCCTAACTTGTTTCGGATACTCGTTACAAACTGGATTCGGATACTCAATACTATATGGATTTGGATACTCGATTCTAACTGGATTTGGATACTCGATCCTAAATTGGATTGGGATACTCGATCCTAGCTGGATTTGGATACTCGATCCTAAACTGCATTGGGATACTCGATCCTAACTTGATTTGTTGATTTGGATACTCTATCCTAATTGGATTGGGATACTCGATCCTAACTGGATTTGGATACTTGATCCTAAATTAGATTGGGATACTCGACCCTGATTGGATTTGGGTACTCGATCCTAAATTGGATAGGGATACACGATCCTATCTGGATTTGGATACTGGATCCTAACTGAATTTTGATACTCAAACCTAACTAGATTTGGATACTCGACCCTAAATTGGATTGAGATACTCGATCTTCACTTGATTTGGATACTCAATCCTAAACTGGTTTGGTATACTCGATCCTAACTGGATTTGGATACTCGATCCTAAATTGGATTGGGATACTCGATCCTAACTGGATTTGGATACTCGATCTTAACTGGATTTGGATACTCATTCCTAACATGATTCAGATACTCGCTCCTAAATTGGATTGGGATACTTGATCATAACTGGATTATGATACTTGATCCTAACTGGATCTGGATAGTCGATCCTAAATTAGATTGGGATACTCGATCCTAACTTGATTTGGACATTAGATCCTAAACTGGATTGGGATACTCGATCCTAAATGGATTTGGATACTCGAAACTAACTGGATTTGGATACTTGATCCTAAATTTGATTAGGATACGCGATCCTAAACTTGATTTGGATACTCGAACCTAACTGGATTTGGATACTCGATCCTAACTGGATTCGGATACTCGATCCTAACTTGATTTGGATCCTCAATCCTACACTAGTTTGGGATACTTGATCCTAACTGGATTTGGATACTCGATCCTAAATTGTATTGGCATACTCGATCCTAACTGGATTTGGATACTCGATCCTAAATGGATTTTGATACTCGATTCTAACTATATTCGGATACTCGATCCGAACTTGATTCGGATACTCGATACTAACTGGATTCGGATACTCAATACTAACTAGATTTGGATACTCGATCCTAACATGATTTGGATACTCGATCCTTAATTGGATTTGAATACTCGATCCTAACTGGATTTGGATACTCGATCCAAACTATATTTGGATACTCGATCCTAACTTGATTCGGATGCTCGACACTAACTGGATTTGGATACTCAATAATAACTAGATTTGGATACTCGATCCTAACTTGATTTGGATACTCGATCCTAAATTGGATTTGGATACTCGATCCTAAACTTGATTTGGATACTCGATCCTAAACTGGATTGGGATACTCATTCCAAACAAGATTTGGATACTCGATCCTAACTGGATTTGGATACTCGATCCTAACTGGAATTGTGGATTTGGATACTCGATCCTAACTGGATTTTGATACTCGATCCTAACTGGATTTGGATACTTGATTCTAAATGGATTTTGATACTCGATCCTAACTGGATTCGGATACTCCATCCTAACTTGTTTCGGATACTCGTTACAAACTGGATTCGGATACTCAATACTATATGGATTTGGATACTCGATTCTAACTGGATTTGGATACTCGATCCTAAATTGGATTGGGATACTCGATCCTAAACTGCATTGGGATACTCGATCCTAACTTGATTTGTTGATTTGGATACTCTATCCTAATTGGATTGGGATACTCGATCCTAACTGGATTTGGATACTTGATCCTAAATTAGATTGGGATACTCGACCCTGATTGGATTTGGGTACTCGATCCTAAATTGGATAGGGATACACGATCCTATCTGGATTTGGATACTGGATCCTAACTGAATTCTGATACTCAAACCTAACTAGATTTGGATACTCGACCCTAAATTGGATTGAGATACTCGATCTTCACTTGATTTGGATACTCAATCCTAAACTGGTTTGGTATACTCGATCCTAACTGGATTTGGATACTCGATCCTAAATTGGATTGGGATACTCGATCCTAACTGGATTTGGATACTCGATCTTAACTGGATTTGGATACTCATTCCTAACATGATTCAGATACTCGCTCCTAAATTGGATTGGGATACTTGATCATAACTGGATTATGATACTCGATCCTAACTGAATCTGGATAGTCGATCCTAAATTAGATTGGGATACTCGATCCTAACTTGATTTGGACATTAGATCCTAAACTGGATTGGGATACTCGATCCTAAATGGATTTGGATACTCGAAACTAACTGGATTTGGATACTTGATCCTAAATTTGATTAGGATACGCGATCCTAAACTTGATTTGGATACTCGAACCTAACTGGATTTGGATACTCGATCCTAACTGGATTCGGATACTCGATCCTAACTTGATTTGGATCCTCAATCCTACACTAGTTTGGGATACTTGATCCTAACTGGATTTGGATACTCGATCCTAAATTGTATTGGCATACTCGATCCTAACTGGATTTGGATACTCGATCCTAAATGGATTTTGATACTCGATTCTAACTATATTCGGATACTCGATCCGAACTTGATTCGGATACTCGATACTAACTGGATTCGGATACTCAATACTAACTAGATTTGGATACTCGATCCTAACATGATTTGGATACTCGATCCTTAATTGGATTTGAATACTCGATCCTAACTGGATTTGGAAACTCAATCCTAAACTGGATTGGGATACTCGAACCTAACTTGATTTGAATACTCGATCCTAACTTGATTTGAATACTCGATCCTAACTGGATTTGGATACTCGATCAAAATATGATTCGAATACTCGATTTTAACTGGATTTGTGGATTTGGATACTCGATCCTAACTGGATTTGGATACTCGATCCTAACTGGATTTGGATACTCGATCCTAAATGGATTTTGATACTTGATCCTAACTGGATTCGGAAACTCTATACAAACTGGATTTGTATACTCAATACTTTCTAGATTTGGATACTCGATCCTAACTGGATTGGGATACTCGATCCTAACTGGATTTGGATGCTCAATCCTAAATTTAATTGGGATACGCAATCCTAACTGGATTTGGATACTCGATCCTAATCTGCATTGGGATACTCGATCCTAACTGGATTTGGATACTCGATCCTAATAGGATTTGGACACTCGATCCTAATTAATCTGTATACTCGATCCTAACTGGATTTTGATACTCGATCCTAAATTGTATTAGGATACTCAACCCTAACTGGATTTGAATTCTCGATCCTAACTGGATTTTGATACTCGATCCTAACTAGATTTGGATGCTCGATCCTAAATTTGATTGGGATACTCGATCCTAAACTTGATTGGGATACTCGATCCTAACTAGATTTACTCGATCCTAACTGGATTTGGATACTCGATCCAAAATGGATTTTGATACTCGATCCTAACTATATTCGGACACTCGATCCTAACTTAATTTGGATACTCTACACTAACTGGATTCGGATACTCAATAGTAAATAGATTTGGATGCTCGATCCTAACTGGAATTGGATACTCGATCCTAAATTGGATTTGGATACTCGATCCTAACTGGATTTGGATACTCGATCCTAAACTAGATTGGGATACTCGATCCTAACTTGATTTGGATACTCGATCCTAACTGGATTTGGATACTCGATCCAAATAGGATTCGGATACTCGATCCAAATAGGATTCGGATACTCGATCCTAACTGGATTTGTGGATTTGGATACTCGATGCTAACTGGATTTGGATACTCGATCCTAATTGGATTTTGATACTCGATCCTAACTGGATTTGGATACTCGATCCTAAATGGATTTTGATACTCGATCCTAACTGGATTCGTATAGTCGATCCTAACTTGATTCGGATACTCGATACAAACTGGATTCAGATTCTCAATACTATATGGATTTTGATACTCAATCCTAAATGGATTGGGATACTCGATCCTAACTGGATTTGGATACTCGATCCTAAATTGGATTGGGATACTCGATTCTAACTGGATTTGGATACTCGATTCTAAACTGCATTGGGATACTCGACCCTAACTGGATTTGTTGATTTGGATACTCGATCCTATATGGATTTTGATACGCGATCCAAAATTGGATTGAAATACTCGACCCTAATTGGATTTGGATAATCGATCATAAATTGGATTGGGATACACGATCCTATTTGGATTTGGATACTCGATCCTAACTTAATTTTGATACTCGATCCTAACTAGAATTGGATTCGGATACTCGATCCTAACTTGATTTGGATACTAAATCCTAAACTAGTTTGGTATACTCGATCCTAACTGGATTTGGATATTCGCTCGTAAATTGGATTGGGATACTTGATCCAAACTGGATTATGATACTCGATCCTTACTGGAACTGGATACTCGATCCTAACTGGATCTGGATACTCGTTCCTAACTGGATTTGGATATTCGATCCTAACTGAATTTTGATACTCGATCCTAACTGGATTTGGACACTCGATCCTAACTGGATTTGGAGACTCGATCCTAAATTGGATTGGGATACTCGATCCTAACTTGATTTCGACATTAGATCCTAAACTGGATTGGGATACTCGATCCTAACTGGATTTGGATACTCGATCCTAATGGGATTTGGATACTTGATCCTAAGTTTGTTTGGGATACACGATCCTAAACTTGATTGGGATACTCGATCCTAAACTGCATTGGGATACTCGATCCTAACTGGATTTGGATACTAACATGATTTGAATAACTAGATTGGAAACCCAATCCTAACTGGATTTGGAAACTCAACCCTAACTGGATTTGGATTCTCGATCCTAACTGGATTTTGATACTCGATCCTAACTAGATTTGGATGCTCGATCCAAAATTTGATTGGGATACTCGATCCTAACTTGATTTTGGTACTCGATTTTAACTGGATTTGGATACTCGATCCTAAATGGATTTTGATACTCGATCCTAACTATATTCGGACACTTGATCCTAACTTGATTCGGATACTCTACACTAACTAGATTCGGATACTCAATACTAAATAGATTTGGATACTCGATCCTATCTTGATTTGGATACTCGATCCTAAACTGGATTGGGATACTCGATCCTAACATGATTTGGATACTCGATCCAAAAAGGATTCGGATACTCGATCCTAACTGGATTTGTGGATTTGGATACTCGATGCTAACTTGATTTGGATACTCGATCCTAATTGGATTTTGATACTTGATCCTAACTGGATTTGTATACTCGATCCTAAATGGATTTTGATACTCGATCCTAAATGGATTCGGATACTCGATCCTAACTAGATTCGGATACTCGATACAAACTGGATTCGGATTCTCAATACTATATGGATTTTGATACTCAATCCTAACTGGATTGGGATACTCGATCCTCAGTGGATTTGGAGACTCGATCCTAAATTGTATTGGGATACTCGATCCTAACTGGATTTGGATACTCGATTCTAAACTGCATGGGGATACTCGACCCTAACTGGATATGTTAATTTGGATACTCGATCTTAACTGGATTTTGATACGCGATCCTAAATTGGATTGGAATACTCGACCCTAATTGGATTTGGATACTCGATCCTAAATTTGATTGGTATACATGATCCTATCTGGATTTGGATACTCGATCCTAACTAAATTTTGATACTTGATCCTAACTAGATTTGGATACTCGATCCTAAATTTGATTCGGATACTCGATCCTACACTAGTTTGGGATACTTGATCCTAACTGGATTTGGATACTCGATCCTAAATTGGATTGGCATACTCGATCGTAACTGGATTTGGATACTCGATCCTAACTGGATTTGGATACTCGATCCTAAATGGATTTTGATACTCGATCCTAACAATATTCGGAAACTGAATCCTAACTTGATTCGGATACTCGATACTAACTGGATTCGGATACTCAATACTAACTATATTTGGATACTCGATCCTAACTGGATTTGGATACTTGATAATTAATTGGATTTGGATACTCGATCCTAACTGGATTTGGAAACTCAATCCTAAACTGGATTGGGATACTCGATCCTAACATGATTTGAATACACGAGCCTAACTTGATTTGGATACTCGATCCTAACTGGATTTGGATACTCGATCCAAATACGATTCGGATACTAGATTCTTACTGGATTTGTGGATTTGGATACTCGATCCTAACTGGATTTGGATACTCGATCCTAGCTGGATTTTGATACTCGATCCTAACTGGATTTGGATATTCGATCCTAAATGGATTTTGATACGCGATCCTAACTGGATTCGGATACTCTATACAAACTGGATTCGGATACTTAATACTTACTAGATTTGGATACTCGATCCTAACTGGATTGGGATACTCGATCCTAACTAGATTTGGATGCTCTATCCTAAATTGGATTGGGATACTCAATCCTAACTGGATTTGGATACTCGATCCTAAACTGCATTGGGATACTCGATCCTAACTGGATTTGGGGTTTTGGATACTCAATCCTAACTGGTTTTGGATAGTCGATCCTATCTGGATTTCGATACTCAATCCTAATTAATTTGTATACTCGATACTAACTAGATTTTGATACTCGATCCTAAATTGGTTTAGGATACTCAACCCTAACTAGATTTGGAATCTCGATCCTAACTGGATTTTGAAACTCGATCCTAGCTAGATTTGGATGCTCGATCCTAAATTGGATTGGGATACTCGATCCTATACTTGATTGGGATACTCGATCCTAACTTGATTTTGATACTCGATCCTAACTGGATTTGGATACTCGATCTTAAATGGATTTTGATACTCGATCCTAACTATATTCAGACACTTGATCCTAACTTGATTCGGATACTCTACACTAACTGGATTCGGATACTCAATACTAAATAGATTTGGATACTCGATCCTAACTGGATTACAATACTCGATCCTAACTTGATTTGGATACTCGATCCTAACTGGATTTGGATACTCGATTTAAATAGGATTCGGATACTCGATCCTAACTGGATTTGTGGATTTGGATACTGGATGCTAACTTGATTTGGATACTCGATCCTAATTGGATTTTGATACTTGATCCTAACTGGATTTGTATACTCGATCCTAAATGGATTTTGATACTCGACCCTAACTGGATTCGTATACTCGATCCTAACTTGATTCGGATACTCGATACAAACTTGATTCGGATTCTCAACACTATATGGATTTTGATACTCAATCCTAACTGGATTTGGATACTCGATCCTAAACTAGATTGGGATACTCGATCCTAACTTGATTTGGATACTCGATACGAACTGGATTTGGATACTCGATCCAAATAGGATTCGGATACTCGATCCTAACTGGATTTGTGGATTTGGATACACGATGCTAACTGGATTTGGATACTCGATCCTAACTGGATTTGGATACTCGATCCAAATAGGATTCGGATACTCGATCCAAATAGGATTCGGATACTCGATCCTAACTGGATTTGTGGATTTGGATACTCGATGCTAACTGGATTTGGATACTCGATCCTAATTGGATTTTGATACTCGATCCTAACTGGATTTTGATACTCGATCCTAAATGGATTTTGATACTCGATCCTAACTGGATTCGTATAGTCGATCCTAACTTGATTCGGATACTCGATACAAACTAAATTCAGATTCTCAATACTATATGGATTTTGATACTCCATCCTAAATGGATTGGGATACTCGATCCTAACAGGATTTGGATACTCGATCCTAAATTGGATTGGGATACTCGATCCTAACTTGATTTGGATACTCGATTCTAAACTGCATTGGGATACTCGACCCTAACTGGATTTGTTGATTTGGATACTCGATCCTATATGGATTTTGATACGCGATCCTAAATTGGATTGAAATACTCGACCCTAATTGGATTTGGATACTCGATCATAAATTGGATTGGGATACACGATCCTATTTGGATTTGGATACTCGATCCTAACTAAAATTTGATACTCGATCCTAACAAGATTTGGATACGGATACTCGATCCTAACTTGATTTGGATACTCAATCCTAAACTAGTTTGGTATACTCGATCCTAACTGGATTTGGATACTCGCTCGTAAATTGGATTGGGATACTTGATCCAAACTGGATTATGATACTCGATCCTAACTGGAACTGGATTATCGATCCTAACTGGATCTGGATACTCGTTCCTAACTGGATTTGGATATTCGATCCTAACTGAATTTGGATACTCGATCCTAACTGGATTTGGACACTCGATCCTAACTGGATTTGGAGACTCGATCCTAAATTGGATTGGGATACTCGATCCTAACGAGATTTGGATACTCGATCCTGATGGGATTTGATACTTGATCCTAAATTTGATTGGGATACACAATCCAAAACTTGATTGAGATACTCGATCCTAAACTGCATTGGGATACTCGATCCTAACTGGATTTGGATACTAACATGATTTGAATAACTGGATTGGAAACTCAATCCTAACTGGATTTGGAAACTCAACCCTAACTGGATTTGGATTCTCGATCCTAACTGGATTTTGATACTCGATCCTAACTAGATTTGGATGCTCGATCCTAAATTGGATTGGGATACTCGATCCTAAACTTGATTGGGATACTCGATCCTAACTTGATTGGGATACTCGATCCTAACTTGATTGGGATACTCGATCCTAACTTGATTTTGGTACTCGATTTTAACTGGATTTGAATACTCGATCCTAAATGGATTTTGATACTCGATCCTAACTATATTCGGACACTTGATCCTAACTTGATTCGGATACTCTACACTAACTGGATTCGGATACTCAATACTAAACAGATTTGGATACTTGATCCTAACTGGATGTGTATACTCGATCCTAAATGGATTTTGATACTCGATCCTAAATGGATTCGGATACTCGATCCTAACTTGATTTGGATACTCGATACAAACTGAATTCGGATTCTCAATACTATATGGATTTTGATTCTCAATCCTAACTGGATTGGGATACTCGATCCTAACTGGATTTGGATACTCGACCCTAATTGGATTTGGATACTCGATCATAAATTTGATTGGTATACATGATCCTATCTAGATTTGGATACTCGATCCTAACTAAATTTTGATACTCGATCCTAACTAGATTTGGATACTCGATCCTAAACTGGATTCGGATACTCGATCCTACACTAGTTTGGGATACTTGATCCTAACTGGATTTGGATACTCGATCCTAAATTGGATTGGCATACTCGATCCTAACTGGATTTGGATACTCGATCCTAACTGGATTTGGATTCTCGATCCTAAATGGATTTTGATACTCGATCCTAACTGTATTTGGATACTCGATCCTAACTTGATTCGGATACTCGATACTAACTGGATTTGGATACTCGATCCTAACTGGATTTGGATACTTGATCCTTAATTTGATTTGGATACTCGATCCTTAATTGGATTTGGATACTCGATCCTAACTGGATTTGGAAACTCAATCCTAAACTGGATTGGGATACTCGATCCTAACATGATTTGAATACACGAGCCTAACTTGATTTGGATACTCGATCCTAACTGGATTTGGATACTCGATCCAAATACGATTCGGATACTCGATCCTAACTGGATTTGTGGATTTGGATACTCGATCCTAACTGCATTGGGATACTCGATCCTAAATGGATTTGGAAACTCAATCCTAAACTGGATTGGGATACTCGATCCTAACATGATTTGAATACACGAGCCTAACTTGATTTTGATACTCGATCCTCACTGGATTTGGATACTCGATCCAAATACGATTCGGATACTCGATCCTAACTGGATTTGTGGATTTGGATACTCGATCCTAACTGGATTTGGATATTCGATCCTAAATGGATTTTGATACTCGATCCTAACTATATTCGGACACTCGATCCTAACTTAATTCGGATACTCTACACTAACTGGATTCGGATACTCAATAGTAAATAGATTTGGATGCTCGATCCTAACTGGAATTGGATACTCGATCCTAAATTTGATTTGGATACTCGATCCTAACTGGATTTGGATACTCGATCCTAAACTGGATTGGGATACTCGATCCTAACTTGATTTGGATACTCGATCCTAACTGGATTGGATACTCGATCAAAATAGGATTCAGATACTATATCCAAATTGTATTTGGATACTCGATCCTAACTGGATTTGTGGATTTGGATACTCGATGCTAACTGGATTTGGATACTCGATCCTAATTGGATTTTGATACTCGATCCTAACTGGATTTGGATACTCGATCCTAAATGGATTTTGATACTCGATCCTAACTGGATTCGTATAGTCGATCCTAACTTGATTCAGATACTCGATACAAGCTGGATTCGGATTCTCAATACTATATGGATTTTGATACTCAATCCTAAATGGATTGGTATACTCGATCCTAACTGGATTTAGATACTCGATCCTAAATTGGATTGGGATACTCGATCCTAACTAGATTTGGATACTCGATTCTAAATTGCATTGGGATACTCGACCCTAACTGGATTTGTTGATTTGGATACTCGATCCTATATGGATTTTGATACGCGATCCTAAATTGGATTGAAATACTCCACCCTAATTGGATTTGGATACTCGATCATAAATTGGATTGGGATTTACGATCCTATTTGGATTTGGATACTCGATCCTAACTAAATTTTGATACTCGATCCTAACTAGATTTGGATACGAATACTCGATCCTAACTTGATTTGGATACTCAATCCTAAACTAGTTTGGTATACTCGATCCTAACTGGATTTGGATACTCGCTCGTAAATTGGATTGGGATACTCGATCCTAACTGGATTATGATACTCGATCCTAACTGGAACTGGATTCTCGATCCTAACTGGATCTGGATACTCGTTCCTAACTGGATTTGGATATTCGATCCTAACTGAATTTGGATACTCGATCCTAACTGGATTTGGACACTCGATCCTAACTGGATTTGGAGACTCGATCCTAAATTGGATTGGGATACTCGATCCTAACTAGATTTGGATACTCGATCCTGATGGGATTTGATACTTGATCCTAAATTTGATTGGGATACACGATCCAAAACTTGATTGAGATACTCGATTATAAACTGCATTGGGATACTCGATCCTAACTGGATTTGGATACTAACATGATTTGAATAACTGGATTGGAAACTCAATCCTAACTGGATTTGAAAACTCAACCCTAACTGGATTTGGATTCTCGATCCTAACTGGATTTTCATACTCGATCCTAACTAGATTTGGATGCTCGATCCTAAATTGGATTGGGATACTCGATCCTGAACTTGATTGGGATGCTCGATCCTAACTTGATTGGGATACTCAATCCTAACTTGATTTTGGTACTCGATTTTAACTGGATTTGGATACTCGATCCTAAATGGATTTTGATACTCGATCCTAACTATATTCGGACACTTGATCCTAACTTTATTCGGATACTCTACACTAACTGGATTCGGATACTCAATACTAAATAGATTTGGATACTTGATCCTAACTGGATTTGTATACTCGATCCTAAATGGATTTTGATACTCGATCCTAAATGGATTCGGATACTCGATCCTAACTTGATTCGGATACTCGATAGAAACTTGATTCGGATTCTCAATACTATATGGATTTTGATACTCAATCCTAACTGGATTGGGATACTCGATCCTAACTGGATTTGCATACTCGATCCTAAATTGTATTGGGATACTCGATCCTAACTGGATTTGGATACTCGATTCTAAACTGCATTGGGATACTCTACCCTAACTGGATATGTTGATTTGGATACTCGATCCTAACTGGATTTTGATACGCGATCCTAAATTGGATTGGAATACTCGACCCTAATTGGATTTGGATACTCGATCCTAAATTTGATTGGTATACATGATCCTATCTGGATTTGGATACTCGATCCTAACTAAATTTTGATACTCGATCCTAACTAGATTTGGATACTCGATCCTAAATTTTATTCGGATACTCGATCCTACACTAGTTTGGGATACTTGATCCTAACTGGATTTGGATACTCGATCCTAAATTGGATTGGCATAGTCGATCCTAACTGGATTTGGATACTCGATCCTAACTGGATTTGGATTTTCGATCCTAAATGGATTTTGATACTCGATCCTAACTATATTCGGATACTCGATCCTAACTTGATTCGGATACTCGATACTAACTGGATTTGGATACTCGATCCTAACTAGATTTGGATACTTGATCCTTAATTTGATTTGGATACTTGATCCTTAATTGGATTTGGATACTCGATCCTAACTGGATTTGGAAACTCAATCCTAAACTAGATTGGGATACTCGATCCTAACATGATTTGAATACACGAGCCTAACTTGATTTGGATAGTCGATCCTAACTGGATTTGGATACTCGATCCAAATACGATTCGGATACTCGATCCTAACTAGATTTGTGGATTTGGATACTCGATCCTAACTGGATTTGGATACTCGATCCTAACTGGATTTTCATACTCGATCCTAACTGGATTTGGATATTCGATCCTAAATGCATTTTGATACTCAATCCTAACTGGATTCGGATACTCTATACAAACTGGATTCGGATACTCAATACTTACTAGATTTGGATACTCGATCCTAACTGGATTGGGATACTCGATCCTAACTAGATTTGGATGCTCAATCCTAAATTGGATTGGGATACTCAATCCTAACTGGATTTGGATATTCGATCCTAAACTGCATTCGGATACTCGATCCTAACTGGATTTGGGGTTTTGGATACTCGATCCTAACTGGATTTGGATACTCGATCCTATCTGGATTTGGATACTCGATCCTAATTAATTTTTATACTCGATACTAACTGGATTTTGATACTCGATCCTAAATTGGTTTAAGATACTCAACCCTAACTGGATTTGGATTCTCGATCCTAACTGGATTTTGATACTCGATCCTAACTAGATTTGGATGCTCGATCCTAAATTGGATTGGGATACTCGATCCTATACTTGATTGGGATACTCGAACCTAACTTGATTTTGATACTCGATCCTAACTGGATTTGGATATTCGATCCTAAATGGATTTGGAAACTCAATCCTAAACTGGATTGGGATACTCGATCCTAACATGATTTGAATACATGAGCCTAACTTGATTTGGATACTCGATCCTAACTGGATTTGGATACTCAATCCAAATACGATTCGGATACTCGATCCTAACTGGATTTGTGGATTTGGATACTCGATCCTAACTGGATTTGGATACTCAATCCTAACTGGATTTTGATACTCGATCCTAACTGGATTTGGATATTCGATCCTAAATGGATTTTGATACTTGATCCTAACTGGATTCGGATACTCTATACAAACTGGATTCGGATACTCAATACTTACTAGATTTGGATACTCAATCCTAACTGGATTGGGATACTCGATCCTAACTAGATTTGGATGCTCAATCCTAAATTGGATTGGGATACTCAATCCTAACTGGATTTGGATACTCGATCCTAAATTGGATTGGGATACTCGATCCTAACTGGATTTGGAGTTTTGGATACTCGATCCTAACTGGATTTGGATACTCGATCCTATCTGGATTTGGATACTCGATCCTAATTAATTTTTATACTCGATACTAACTGGATTTTGATACTCGATCCTAAATTGGTTTAAGATACTCAACCCTAACTGGATTTGGATTCTCGATCCTAACTGGATTTTGATACTCGATCCTAACTAGATTTGGATACTCGATCCTAAATGGATTTTGATACTCGATCCTAACTATATTCGGACACATGATCGTAACTTGATTCGGATACTCTACACTAACTGGATTCGGATACTCAATACTAAATAGATTTGGATACTCGATCCTAACTGGATTTGGATACTCTATCCTAAACTGGATTGGGATACTCGATCCTAACTTGATTTGGATACTCGATCCTAACTGGATTTCGATACTCGATCCAAATAGGATTCGGATACTCGATCCTAACTGGATTTGTGGATTTGGATACTCGATGCTAACTTGATTTGGATACTCAATCCTAATTGGATTTTGATACTTTATCCTAACTGGATTTGTATACTCAATCCTAAATGGATTTTGATACTCGATCCTAACTGGATTCGTATACTCGATCCTAACTTGATTCGGATACTCGATACAAACTGGATTCGGATTCTCAACACTATATGGATTTTGATACTCAATCCTAACTGGATTTGGTTACTCGATCCTAAACTAGATTGGGATACTCGATCCTAACTTGATTTGGATACTCGATCCTAACTGGATTTGGATACTCGATCCAAATAGGATTCGGATACTCGATCCAAATAGGATTCGGATACTCGATCCTAACTGGATTTGTGGATTTGGATACTCGATGCTAACTGGATTTGGATACTCGTTCCTAATTGGATTTTGATACTCAATCCTACCTGGATTTGATACTCGATCCTAAATGGATTTTGATACTCGATCCTAACTGGATTCGTATAGTCGATCCTAACTTGATTCGGATACTCGATACAAACTGGATTCGGATTCTCAATACTATATGGATTTTGATACTCAATCCTAAATGGATTGGGATAATCGATCCTAACTGGATTTGGATACTCGATCCTAAATTGGATTGGGATACTCGATCCTAACTGGATTTGGATACTCGATTCTAAACTGCATTGGGATACTCGACCCTAACTGGATTTGTTGATTTGGATACTCGATCCTATATGAATTTTGATACGCGATCCTAAATTGGATTGAAATACTCTACCCTAATTGGATTTGGATACTCGATCATAAATTGGATTGGGATACACGATCTTATTTGGATTTGGATAGTCGATCCTAACTAAATTTTGATACTCGATCCTAACTAGATTTGGATTCGGATACTCGATCCTAACTTGATTTGGATACTCAATCCTAAACTAGTTTGGTATACTCGATCCTAACTGGATTTGGATACTCGCTCGTAAATTGGATTGGGATACTTGATCCATACTAGATTATAATACTCGATCCTAACTGGAACTGGTTACTCGATCCTAACTGGATCTGGATACTCGTTCCTAACTGGATTTGGATATTCGGTCCTAACTGAATTTGGATACTCGATCCTAAATGGATTTGGACACTCGATCCTAACTGGATTTGGAGACTCGATCCTAAATTGGATTGGGATACTCGATCCTAACTTGATTTCGACATTAGATCCTAAACTGGATTGGGATACTCGATCCTAACTGGATTTGGATACTCGATCCTAATGGGATTTGGATACTTGATCCTAAATTTGATTGGGATACACGATCCTAAACTTGATTGGAATACTCGATCCTAAACTGCATTGGGATACTCGATCCTAACTGGATTTGGATGCTAACATGATTTGAATAACTGGATTGGAAACTCAATCCTAACTGGATTTGGAAACTCTACCCTAACTGGATTTGTATTCTCGATCCTAACTGGATTTTGATACTCGATCCTAACTAGATTTGGATGCTTGATCCTAAATTGGATTGGGATACTCGATCCTAAACTTGATTGGGATACTCGATCCTAACTTGATTTTGATACTGGATTTTAACTGGATTTGGATACTCGATCCTAAATGGATTTTGATACTCGATCCTAACTATATTCGGACACTTGATTCTAACTTGATTCGGATACTCTACACTAACTGGATTCGGATACTCAATACTAAATAGATTTGGATACTCGATCTTAACTTGATTTGGATACTCGATCCTAAACTGGATTGGGATACTCGATCCTAACATGATTTGGATACTCTGTAACACCCCCACATTCAATACATGCACACTACAAACACCACAATGTAGTATACATGCACTAAACATAGGGATGCTACGGATTTTCTTAACATTCAAAACATTTTAAACGATACCATAATCAATCAATTTTATACATTATAGAAAATAAGTGATTAGCTTGTAATATAAAACAAAAATAGATATATAGATACATTTAGTTAATACACAGCGGAATTTATAAAATACTTACATATATGAAACATTTAAATCCATATTTACAAATGTGCATATATTTACATTATAAATATTACTTTACAAAATATAAAGAAGTAGTATATGATTGGCAAATCTCTTCTGATCTTTAAGTTCCCAAAATCAACTCTTCAAGGTCTACTCTCACTCGGTCTCGATGAACTCTCGGGTTCAACTCTATCACCTGCGCGATTAACACTATCGCGCTAAGCCAACGGCTTAGTAAGACAAATCATGCTAATGATATGCTTCAATGCAATACAATGCCATACATATTATTGATAAACACACAACATAAATGAGAAGCTAACATCTTTGAATTTCACCAATCCTAATCATATAAGCATATCACATTTCAACATCCTTCCATATTCCTCATTTATCAATCATGTTATCATTCATGAATCTCATTAAACAAAGACAAGCATGGGCCCAAAACACACTAATATGTCATTCAATTTTCAGAGTTAATGCTTTGGTTTTGTTATCACATTTATCAATATCATATACCCAACTAGGCTTCAAGGATTAGGTTCAACCAAGCTTCAAGGGGAGCAAAGCATGCTAAGCATCAACCCAACTTGGCTTCAAGAACCAACCCAACCTAGCTTCAAGGGTTGTAACATCTCAATTAGGCTTCAAGGATTCAATCCAACCTAATTTCAAGAGATTGTTACACTTATTAGGCATGCCACCAACAACAAACTCTGAAAATGGAATAACACATTAGCCACACAAATCATTTATTATTTAATTATCATTTCCATTCTCAACTCTCATCATAGCCAATAACAATGGCCTCATATCACATATAAGTTACCATAGCCAATCACAATGGCATTATATTCCATCACATTATACATATAGCATTATTGATATAAACATAACAAAACACATTACTCATCACATGAGTCACAATACATGAAATATCACATTGTTCACATAGTATCATATACATTACCATTATCATCATATTTATGATCAATCTCAACATTATATGCAACAATGCAATAATACAAGATTTGTACTTACCTCACTAACAATTCATACAACTCCTAACACTTCCTTGTCCAAGATTCTTTAACCTCTTAGATCAATGATCAATTACTTTCTTCAAGACCTAAATCAAAAGAAATAGCATATACTTGCTTAGGAATACACAAGAGATAATCCAATTAAGAGTTAATTAGGGCAACCCTAAACATGACACGCTCAACCGCACGGGCGTGTCCCTGACCGTGCCTTAACTCCACATCACAGAAGCTTTTACACGCTCAGAACCATGGGCGTGTCACTGGGCGTGTAATACCTTCTGCCTCTCCAAAATTAACAACACGTCCAACAAAGTGAGCGTGCTCTTGGCCGTGTAATTTCTCCATTCTCACAGTAGCTATGACACGCTCAATAACACAGGCGTGTTACTGGTCGTGTCAAACCTACTGCCTCCAACACAATTGACACGCCTAAAAACCCTGAATGTGTACATGGGTGTGTCCGGCCACAACCTCAGAATCCGGCCAAAACAACCAAAAACTCAACAACACACTTCTATTCCTTAACATCCACTTCAACCAATCTTCACAAAACATACCCAAAAACCTATCTCAAACTTGCAACAACACCAAAACAAACCAAAACACATATATCAAACACAAAATACAAAATCATCTCAAAACCCTCACCACATATACAACATCATCTCTACCAACCACTTACTCTTTTCTTCAATCCATCCTCAAAATCCATCATCAAATCAACCAAACACTTCAAAACATCTCACAAACAAACAACACACTCTTAAAATCATCTATCAAAACCAAATATCATTCAAATAAGCAAAGAGATCAAAAGAGTACTTACCAAAGTTGTTGAATTCCACAAATCTCCAACTTGATCACTTCAATCTTCCTTCAATTTGAGCTTAACTCTTCAAGATCTTCTCTTTGTCTCTTGCTTTCCTTTGTCTATGGAGGAGCCGGCCAAATGGAGAAAGAAGAAGAAATGAACCACAAGAAACAAAGTCAACTCTTCTTTTAATCTCCACCAAGTGTTTCAATTCAAGCAATTACCAAAACACCCTTCATCCATTTAACTAACCTCTTGTCTCTTATATGCCCATTTATGTACTTTCATATGTCACACAAAAATATCCTCTTGCATTGACTCTTCATTTGACCAATTTATATGTTGCATATATTAACATATAAACAACATATACACTTATCTCTAAACCCTCTTTCTTTCCCAAAACACATATACATAAGCATTCACTTTCCAATTTATTTTCTTATCACACAACATATACTTTCAATCCAATTTAAAATAACAACAACAATATAATCAAAACTTCTAGGGCATACATGAGGATATTACATACTCGATCCTAAATGGATTTGAATACTCGATCCAAATAGGATTCGGATACTCGATCCTAACTGGATTTGTGGATTTGGATACTCGATGCTAACTTGATTTGGATACTCGATCCTAATTGGATTTTGATACTTGATCCTAACTGGATTTGTATACTCGATCCTAAATGGATTTTGATACTCGATCCTAAATGGATTCGGATACTCGATCCTAACTTGATTCGGATACTCGATACAAACTGGATTCGGATTCTCAATACTATATGGATTTTGATACTCAATCCTAACTGGATTGGGATACTCGATCCTAACTGGAATTTGATACTCGATCCTAAATTGTATTGGGATACTCGATCCTAACTGGATTTGGATACTCGATTCTAAACTGCATTGGGATACTCGACCCTAACTGGAAATGTTGATTTGGATACTCGATCCTAACTGGATTTTGATATGCGATCCTAAATTGGATTGGAATACTCGACCCTAATTGGATTTGGATATTCGATCCTAAATTTGATTGGTATACATGATCCTATCTAGATTTGGATACTCGATCCTAACTGGATTTTAATACTCGATCCTAACTAGATTTGGATACTCGATCCTAAATTGGATTCTGATACTCGATCCTACACTAGTTTGGGATACTTGATCCTAACTAGATTTGGATACTCGATCCTAAATTGGATTGGCATACTCGATCCTAACTGGATTTGGATACTCGATCCTAACTGGATTTGGATACTCGATCCTAAATGGATTTTGATACTCGATCCTAACTGGATTTGGATACTCGATCCTAACATGATTTGGACACTCGATCCTAACTGGATTTGAAGACTCGATCCTAAATTGGATTGGGATACTCGATCCTAACATGATTTGAATACACGAGCCTAACTTGATTTGGATACTCGATCCTAACTAGATTTGGAACTCGATCCAAATACGATTCGGATACTCGATCCTAACTGGATTTGGATACTCGATCCTAACTGGATTTTGATACTCAATCCTAACTGGATTTGGATATTCGATCCTAAATGGATTTTGATACTCGATCCTAACTTGATTTGGATACTCTATACAAACTGGATTCGGATACTCAATACTTACTAGATTTGGATACTCAATCCTAACTGGATTGGGATACTCGATCCTAACTAGATTTGGATGCTCAATCCTAAATTGGATTGGGATACTCAATCCTAACTGGATTTGGATACTCGATCCTAAACTGCATTGAGATACTCGATCCTAACTGGATTTGGGGTTTTGGATACTCGATCCTAACTGGATTTGGATACTCGATCCTATCTGGATTTGGATACTCGATCCTAATTAATTTGTATACTCGATACTAACTAGATTTTGATACACGATCCTAAATTGGTTTAGGATACTCAACCCTAACTGGATTTGGATTCTCGATCCTAACTTGATTTTGATACTCGATCCTAACTAGATTTGGATGCTCGATCCTAAATTGGATTGGGATACTCGATCCTATACTTGATTGGGATACTCGATCCTAACTTGATTTTGATACTCGATCCTAACTAGATTTGGATACTCGATCCTAAATGGATTTTGGCACTCGATCCTAACTATATTCGGACACTTGATCCTAACTTGATTCGGATACTCTACACTAACTGGATTCGGATACTCAATACTAAATAGATTTGGATACTCGATCCTAACTGGATTTGGATACTCGATCCTAAACTTGATTGGGATACTCGATCCTAACTGGATTTGGATACTCGATCCAAATAGGATTCGGATACTCGATCCTAACTAGATTTGTGGATTTGGATACTCGATGCTAACTTGATTTGGATACTCGATCCTAATTGGATTTTGATACTTGATCCTAACTGGATTTGTATTCTCGATCCTAAATGGATTTTGATACTCGATCCTAACTGGATTCGTATACTCGATCCTAAATTTGATTTGGATACTCGATCCTAAATTGGATTGGGATACTCGATCCTAATTGGATTTGGATACTCGATTCTAAACTACATTGGGATACTCGACCCTAACTGGATTTGTTGATTTGGATACTCGATCCTCACTGGATTTTGATATGTGATCCTAAATTGGATTGGAATACTCGACCCTAATTGGATTTGGATACTCGATCCTAAATTTGATTGGTGTATGTAACACCCCCACATCCAATGCACACACACTACAACTACAACCATGTAGCATAAGTGCACCAAACATAGGGATGCTACGGTTTTCTTCAACATTCAAAACATTTAAATAGATACAATACTATTATCATTATATAATATAGAAAAGTAGATCATTTACTTTTAAAATAAAACACATTAGATATATATATACATACATATAGTTATTTCACAGCGGAAGTCATAAAATATTTACATATTTGAAAACACTTAATTCCATATTTACAAATATACAAATATGTACATTTAATCAATACTTTACAAAATATAAAAAAAAGAGTTATACATGATTGGCAAATCTCCTTTGATCTTTAAGTCTCCAAAATCAACTCTTCAATGTCTACCCTCACTCGGTCTCGAAGAGCTCTCGGGTTCGATTCTAACAGTTCTATCACCTGCGCGATTAAACACTATCGCGCTAAGCCAAGGGCTTAGTAAGATAATCATGCTAATGATATGACTTCGTGCAATGTAATGTCATTTCTCAACCCATAATATATATGTAACATCATATATGCAAAATTAACAATATACTTTCACATTACATATCACATTTTATTATCTTTTCCTATACCTCATTAGTATTCATTTAATCATCAATACAAAGCAAAACAAACATCATTCATGACTCACATTAACCATAGACAAGCATGGGCCCAAGACACACTAATATGCCATTCAATTTTCAGAGTTAATGTTTTGGTTCTATCATCACATTTATCAATATCAATATCATAGACCCAACTAGGCTTCAAGGATTAAGTTCAACCAAGCTTCAAGGGGAGCAAAGCATGCTAAGCTTCTACCCAACTTGGCTTCAAGAACTAACCCAACCTAGCTTCAAGGGTGGTAACATCTCAATTAGGCTTCAAGGATTCAATCCAACCTAACTTCAAGAGATTGTTACACTTATTAGGCATGCCACCAACAACCAACTCTGAAAATGGAATAACACATTAGCCACACAATTCATTTATTATTCAATTATCATTTCCATTTCCAATTATCATCAACATTTAGGCATACATGCCGTCTTTCTCTCAATATCATCATCATAGCCAAATACAATGGCTTTGTATCACATCATATCTTATTTGAATTATCATTTCATCTTTGATACAACATTTCAAGGTACATTACTCATAAAATACAATACCTTTCACAATGCATAACATATCCTTGTTTAAATCTCAACAATGCAATTAGGGCAAAGAACAACTTATATGATTCATAGCTTTAGGATCTTTCATATGCATTTGATTAGTTCATTCATTGATTCAAGTGTTTTTAAAATGTTTTAGGGTTAGGTTTAAGAACCAACCCACCTTTGAAGAACCAAAACAATGCAAAAAGAACAAAGAAACAAAACCCTAACCAACTCATTTGATGGACACGGGCAGCACACATGAGGGACACGGCCAAGCTTGTGGCCGTGTCTCTCAATTCAACTTTGGCAGTAGCAAACACGGCTTAGGGACACGGCCGTGTCTCTTCAACCAAGACTCACAGCAGCTCACACGGCTTGGGAACACGGCTGTGTCACCCAAAAATTAATCCAACACGTCCAAAATCATATGACTTGGCCGTGTCTCACATGGCCTTTGGCCGTGTCTCCCAAAACCAAAACCCTAATTCTAACCAACTCTCTTCCAAATGCATTAAAACTCAATATACATCATACCACATGCTTCAAATGAACATCATCAATGTTCTAAATACATATTCATTACAATAATCACTTTAAAACACTTTAATATCACAATTAAACAAACACCATCTCAAAACCCTAATTAATCACCATCCTTTTTCATCTTTCAAAAACAACATCCAATTAAACATACAATCTTCACAATCAACCCAACACTAATTCCATCTTTTAACTTACAATCAATTTTAACACTTAAAAACATAACACAAACTCATCTCATCATCACACCAACAAAACCTAATTCCTTTCTCACACCACTTCAAAAGAATTGAAGAAATTAAAGAGAAGATCTTACCTTATATGAAGAAATTCCACAAATCTTTCACCAAATCTCTCAATTCCTTCATCAATTTGAGTATAGCATCAAGAACACTTTTCTTTCCCTTTGTCTTCTTCAATGGCCGGCACCAACATGAGAAGAAAAGAAAATGCACAAGTCAACCTCTCTTTCCTTCTTAATCTCCACCATGCATTTCATCCAAACAATTACCAAAATGCCCTCAAACATATAACTAACCTTTTGTCTTATATAAGCCCATATAAGTAATTACACACTCAACAATAAAATATCTTCTTCCACTAACCAACACCTTGACTCTTCTTTGACCCATTTATATGTTATATATATAAACATATACACAACATATACCATTCTCTCTAAACCCTAAATTCTTTCCCAAAACACTTATACTTTTCTTTCTCAATTTAAACCAACAATCCAATAACAACAACAACAACAACAACAACAACAAGCAAAACTTCTAGGGCATAAATGAGGATATTACAGTGTACATGATCCTAACTGGATTTGGAAACTCGATCCTAACTAAATTTTGATACTCGATCCTAACTAGATTTGGATACTCGATCCTCAATTGGATTCGGATACTCGATCCTAACTTGATTTGGATACTCAATCCTAAATTTGTTTGGTATACTCGATCCTAACTGGATTTGGATACTCGCTCATAAACTGGATTATGATACTCGATCCTTACTGGAACTGGATACTCGATCCTAACTGGATCTGGATACTCGTTCCTAACTGGATTTGGATATTCCATCCTAACTGGATTTGGATGCTCGATCCTAACTGGATTTGGACACTCGATCCTAACTTGATTTCAAGACTCGATCCTAAATTGGATTGGGATACTCGATCATAACATGATTTGAATACACGAGCCTAAATTGATTTGGATACTCGATCCTAACTGGATTTGGAAACTCAATCCTAAACTGGATTGGGATACTCGATCCTAACATGATTTGAATACATGAGCCTAACTTGATTTGGATACTCGATCCTAATTGGATTTGGATACTCGATCCAAATACGATTCGGATACTCCATTCTAACTGGATTTGTGGATTTGGATACACGATCCTAACTGGATTTGGATACTCGATCCTAACTGAATTTTGATTCTCAATCCTAACTGGATTTGGATATTCGATCCTAAATGGATTTTGATACTCGATCCTAACTGGATTCGGATACTCTATACAAACTGGATTCGGATACTCAATACTTACTAGATTTGGATACTCAATCCTAACTGGATTGGGATACTCGATCCTAACTAGATTTGGATGCTCAATCCTAAATTGGATTGGGATACTCAATCCTAACTGGATTTGGATACTCGATCCTAAACTGCATTGGGATACTCGATCCTAACTGGATTTGGGGTTTTGGAAACTCGATCTTAATTGGATTTGGATACTCGATCCTATCTGGATTTGGATACTCGATCCTAATTAATTTGTATACTCGATACTAACTGGATTTTGATACTCGATCCTAAATTGGTTTAGGATACTCAACCCTAACTGGATTTGGATTCTCGATCCTAACTTGATTTTGATACTCGATCCTAACTAGATTTGGATGCTCGATCCTAAATTGGATTGGGATACTCTATCCTATACATGATTGGGATACTCGATCCTAACATGATTTTGATACTCGATCCTAACTAGATTTGGATACTCGATCCTAAATGGATTTTGGCACTCGATCCTAACTATATTCGGACACTTGATACTAACTTGATTCGGATACTCTACACTAACTGGATTCGGATACTCAATACTAAATAGATTTGGATACTCGATCCTAACTGGATTTGGATACTCGATCCTAAACTGGATTGGGATACTCGATCCTAACTTGATTTGGATACTCGATCCTAACTGGATTTGGATACTCGATCCAAATAGGATTCGGATACTCGATCCTAACTAGATTTGTGGATTTGGATACTCGATGCTAACTTGATTTGGATACTCGATCCTAACTGGATTTTGATACTTGATCCTAACTGGATTTGTATTCTCGATCCTAAATGGATTTTGATACTCGATTCTAACTGGATTCGTATACTCGATCCTAAATTTGATTTGGATACTCGATCCTAAATTGGATTGGGATACTCGATCCTAATTGGATTTGGATACTCGATTCTAAACTGCATTGGCATACTCGACCCTAACTGGATTTGTTGATTTGGATACTCGATCCTAACTGGATTTTGATACGCGATCCTAAATTGGATTGGAATACTCGACCCTAATTGGATTTGGATACTCGATCCTAAATTTGATTGGTATACATGATCCTATCAGGATTTGGATACTCGATCCTAACTAAATTTTGATACTCGATCCTAACTAGATTTGGATACTCGATCCTAAATTGGATTCGGATACTCGATCCTAACTTGATTTGGATGCTCAATCCTAAATTAGTTTGGTATACTCGATCCTAACTGGATTTGGATACTCGCTCATAAATTGGATTGGGATACTTGATCCAAACTGGATTATGATACTCGATCCTAACTGGAACTGGATACTCGATCCTAACTGGATCTGGATACTCGTTCCTAACTGGATTTGGATATTCGATCCTAACTGGATTTGGATACTCGATCCTAACTGGATTTGGACACTCGATCCTAACTAGATTTGAAGACTCGATCCTAAATTGGATTGGGATACTCGATCCTAACTTGATTTGTACATTAGATCCTAAACTGGATTGGGATACTCGATCCTAACTGGATTTGGATACTCGATCCTAATAGGATTTGGATATTTGATCCTAATTTTGATTAGGATACACGATCCTAAACTTGATTGGGATACTCGATCCTAACTGGATTTTGATACTGATCCTAACTGGATTTGGAAACTCGATCCTAAATGGATTTTGATACTCGATCTTAACTGGATTCGGATACTCGATCCTAACCTGATTTGGATACACAATCCTACACTGGTTTGAGATACTTGATCCTAACTTGATTTGGATACTAGATGCTAACTGGATTTTGATACTCGATCCTAAATGGAT
The DNA here is from genome assembly GCA_947685225.1 of Garcia nutans. NCBI lineage: Eukaryota > Viridiplantae > Streptophyta > Magnoliopsida > Malpighiales > Euphorbiaceae > Garcia > Garcia nutans. The sequence goes on from CANTUV010000024.1 coordinate 58,272,387, forward strand.
ATTGATACTCGATCCTAACTTGATTCGGATACTCGATACTTTTTGGATTCGGATACTCGATAATAACTAGATTTCGATACTAAATCCTAACTGGATTTGGATACTTGATCCTAAATTGGATTTGGATACTCGATCCTAACTGGATTTGGATACTCGATCCTAAACTGGATTGGGATACTCCATCCTAACTTGATTTGGATACTCGATACTAACTGGATTTAGATACTCGATCCAAATAGGATTCCGATACTCGATCCAAACTGGATTTTTTGATTTGGGTACTCGATCCTAAATTGGATTGGGATACTCGATCCTAACTGGATTTTGGACATTAGATCCTAACTTGATTTAGATACTCAACCCTAAATTGGTTTGGGATACTCGATCCTAACTGGATTTGGATACTCGATCCTAAATTGGATTGGGATAATCGTTCCTAACTTGATTTGGATACTCGAACCTAATTGGATTTGGATACTCGATCCTAAATGGTTTTTGATACTCAATCCTAAATTGGATTGGGATACTCAAACCTAACTGAATTTGGATAATCGATCCTAAACTGGATTGGGATACTCGACCCTAATTGGATTCGGATACTCGATCCTAACTTGATTTGGATACTCAATCCTAAACTAGTTTGGTATACTCGATCCCAATTGGATTTGGATACTCGCTCGTAAATTGGATTGGGATACTTGATCCAAACTGGATTATGATACTCGATCCTAACTGGAACTGGATACTTAATCCTAACTAGATCTGGATACTCGTTCCTAATTTGATTTGGATACTCGATCCTAACTAGATTTGGACACTCGATCCTAACTGGATTTGAAGACACGATCCTAAATTGGATTGGGATACTCGATCCTAACTTGATTTGTACATTAGATCCTAAACTGGATTGGGATACTCAATCCTAATTGGATTTGGATACTCGATCCTAATAGGATTTGGATATTTGATCCTAATTTTGATTAGGATACACGATCCTAAACTTGATTGGGTTACTCGATCCTAACTAGATTTGGATACCTGATCCTAAACTGGATTGGGATACTCGATCCTAACTGGATTTGGATACTCGATCCTAAATTGGATTGGGATACTCGATCCTAACTGGATTTTGATACTCGATCCTAACTAGATTGGGATACTCGATCCTAACTTGATTTAGATACTCAATCCTAAATTTGTTTGTGATACTCGATCCTAACTGGATTTGGATACTCGATCCTAAATTGGATTGGGATGCTCATTCCTAACTAGATTTGGATACTCGAACCTAACTGGATTTGGATACTCGATCCTAAATGGTTTTTGATACTCAATCCTAAATTAGAATGGGATACTCGATCCTAACTGGATTTGGATACTTGATCCTAAACTGGATTGGGATACTCAATCCTAACTTGATTTGGATACTCTATCCTAACTGGATTTGGATACTCGATCCAAATAGGATTCGGATACTCGATCCTAGCTGGATTTGTGGATTTGGATACTCGATCCTAACTAGATTTGGATACTCGATCCTAAACTGCATTGGGATACTCGATCCTTACTTTAGTTGGATACTCCATCCTAACTGGATTTGGATACTCGATCCTAACTGGATTTGTGGATTTGGATACTCTATCCAAACTGGATTTGGATACTCGATCCTAACTGGATTTTGATACTCGATCCTAACTAAATTTGGACACTCTATCCTTAATGGATTTTGATACTCGGTCTTAACTGGATTCAGATACTCGATCCTAACTTGATTCGGATACTCTATACAAACTGGATTCGGATACTCAATACTAACTGGATTTGGATAATAGATCCTAACTGGATTGGGATACTCGATCCTAAATTGGATTGGGATACTCGTTCCTAACTGGATTTGGATACTCGATCCTAATCTGCATTGGGATAATAGATCCTAACTGGATTTGGGGATTTGGATACTCGTTCCAAACTGGATTTGGATACTCGATCCTAACTGGATTTGGATACTCGATCCTAAATTGGATTAGGATACTCAACTCTAATTGGATTTGGATACTCGATCCTAAATTGGATTGAGATACACGATCATATCTGGATTTGGAAACTCGATCCTAACTGAATTTTGATATTCGATCCTAACTAGATTTGGATACTCGATCCCAAATTGGATTGCGATACTCGATCTTAACTTGATTTAGATACTCAATCCTAAATTGGTTTGGGATACTTGATCCTAACTGGATTTGGAAACTCGATCCTAAATTGGATTGGGATACTCGATCCTAACTAGATTTGGATACTCTATCCTAAATGGATTTTGATACTGAATCCTAACTAGATTCAGATAATCGCTCCTAAATTGGATTGGGATACTCGATCCTAGCTGGATTTTGATACTTAATCCTAACTGGATCTGGATAATCGATCTTAACTGGATTTGGATATTCGAACCTAACTGGATTTGGATACTCTATCCTAACTGGATTTGGACACTCAATCCATATTGGATTTGGAGACTCGATCCTAATTTGGATTTGGATACTCGATCCTAACTTGATTTGGACATTAGATCCTAAACTGGATTGGGATACTCGATCCTAAATGGATTTGGTTACTCGATCCTAACTGTATTTGGATACTCGATCCTAAATGGATTTTGATACTCAATCCTAAATTGGATTGGGACTCGATCCTAACTAGATTTTTATACTCGATCCTAAACTGGATTGGGATACTCGATCCTACCTTGATTTGGATACTCGATCCTAACTGGATTTGGATACTCGATCCAAATAGGATTCGGATACTCGATCCTAACTGGATTGGTGGATTTTGATACTCGATCCTAATTTGATTTGGATACTCGATCCTTACTGGATTTGGATACTCGATCCTAAATGGATTCTGATACTCGATCCTAACTTGATTCGGATACTCTATACAAACTGGATTCGGATACTCAATACTAACTGGATTTGGATACTCGATCCTAACTGGATTGGGATACTCGTTCCTAACTGTATTTGGATACTCAATCCTAAATTGGATTGGGATACTCGATCCTAACTGGATTTGGATACTCGATCATAAACTGCATTGGCATACTCGATCCTAACTTTATTTGTATACTCGATTCTAACTGGATTTGGATACTCAATCCAAATAGGATTCGGATACTCGATCCTAATTGGATTTGTGGATTTGGATACTCGATCCTAACTGGATTTTGATACTCGATCCTAACTAGATTTGGATGCTCGATCCTAAATTGGATTGGGATACTCGATCCTATACATGATTGGGATACTCGATCCTAACTTGATTTTGATACTCGATCCTAACTAGATTTGGATACTCGATCCTAAATGGATTTTGGCACTCGATCCTAACTATATTCGGACACTTGATCCTAACTTGATTCGGATACTCTACACTAACTGGATTCGGATACTCAATACTAAATAGATTTGGATACTCGATCCTAACTGGATTTGGATACTCGATCCTAAACTGGATTGGGATACTCGATCCTAACGTGATTTGGATACTCGATCCTAACTGGATTTGGATACTCGATCCAAATAGGATTCGGATACTCGATCCTAACTAGATTTGTGGATTTGGATACTCGATGCTAACTTGATTTGGATACTCGATCCTAATTGGATTTTGATACTTGATCCTAACTGGATTTGTATTCTCGATCCTAAATGGATTTTGATACTCGATCCTAACTGGATTCGTATACTCGATCCTAAATTTGATTTGGATACTCGATCCTAAATTGGAATGGGATACTCGATCCTAATTGGATTTGGATACTCGATTCTAAACTGCATTGGCATACTCGACCCTAACTGGATTTGTTGATTTGGATACTCGATCCTAACTTGATTTTGATACGCGATCCTAAATTGGATTGGAATACTCGACCATAATTGGATTTGGATACTCGATCCTAAATTTGATTGGTATACATGATCCTATCAGGATTTGGATACTCGATCCTAACTAAATTTTGATACTCGATCCTAACTAGATTTGGATACTCGATCCTAAATTGGATTCGGATACTCGATCCTAACTTGATTTGGATGCTCAATCCTAAATTAGTTTGGTATACTCGATCCTAACTGGATTTGGATACTCGCTCATAAATTGGATTGGGATACTTGATCCAAACTGGATTATGATACTCGATCCTAACTGGAACTGGATACTCGATCCTAACTGGATCTGGATACTCGTTCCTAACTGGATTTGGATATTCGATCCTAACTGGATTTGGATACTCGATCCTAACTGGATTTGGACACTCGATCCTAACTGGATTTGAAGACTCGATCCTAAATTGGATTGGGATACTCGATCCTAACTTGATTTGTACATTAGATCCTAAACTGGATTGGGATACTCGATCCTAACTGGATTTGGATACTCGATCCTAATAGGATTTGGATATTTGATCCTAATTTTGATTGGGATACACGATCCTAAACTTGATTGGGATACTCGATCCTAACTGGATTTGGATACTGATCCTAACTGGATTTGGAAACTCGATCCTAAATGGATTTTGATACTCGATCTTAACTGGATTCGGATACTCGATCCTAACCTGATTTGGATACACAATCCTACACTGGTTTGAGATACTTGATCCTAACTTGATTTGGATACTAGATGCTAACTGGATTTTGATACTCGATCCTAAATGGATATTGATACTCGATCCTAACTTGATTCGGATACTCGATACTAACTGGATTCGGATACTCAATAATAACTAGATTTCGATACTAAATCCTAACTGGATTTGGATACTTGATCCTAAATTGGATTTGGATACTCGATCCTAACTGGATTTGGATACTCGATCCTAAACTGGATTGGGATACTCCATCCTAACTTGATTTGGATACTCGATACTAACTGGATTTAGATACTTGATCCAAATAGGATTCAGATACTCGATCCTAACTGGATTTGTGGATTTGGGTACTCGATCCTAAATTGGATTGGGATACTCGATCCTAACTGGATTTTGATATTCGATCCTAACTAGATTGGGATACTCGATCCTAACTTGATTTAGATACTCAACCCTAAATTGGTTTGGGATACTCGATCCTAACTGGATTTGGATACTCGATCCTAAATTGGATTGGGATACTCGTTCCTAACTTGATTTGGATACTCGAACCTAATTGGATTTGGATACTCGATCCTAAATGGTTTTTGATACTCAATCCTAAATTGGATTGGGATACTCAAACCTAACTGAATTTGGATACTCGATCCTAAACTGGATTGGGATACTCGACCCTAATTGGATTTGGATACTCGATCCTAACTGAATTTTGATACTCGATCCTAACTAGATTTGGATACAAGATCCTAAATTGGATTCGGATACTCGATCCTAACTTGATTTGGATACTCAATCCTAAACTAGTTTGGTATACTCGATCCTAATTGGATTTGGATACTCGCTCGTAAATTGGATTGGGATACTTGATCCAAACTGGATTATGATACTCGATCCTAACTGGAACTGGATACTTGATCCTAACTGGATCTGGATACTCGTTCCTAATTGGATTTGGATACTCGATCCTAACTAGATTTGGACACTCGATCCTAACTGGATTTGAAGACACGATCCTAAATTGGATTGGGATACTCGATCCTAACTTGATTTGTACATTAGATCCTAAACTGGATTGGGATACTCAATCCTAATTGGATTTGGATACTCGATCCTAATAGGATTTGGATATTTGATCCTAATTTTGATTAGGATACACGATCCTAAACTTGATTGGGTTACTCGATCCTAACTAGATTTGGATACTCGATCCTAAACTGGATTGGGATACTCGATCCTAACTGGATTTGGATACTCGATCCTAACTGGATTCCGATACTCGATCCTAACTGGATTTGTGTATTTGGATACTCGATCCTAAATTGGATTGGGATACTCGATCCTAACTGGATTTTGATACTCGATCCTAACTAGATTGGGATACTCGATCCTAACTTGATTTAGATACTCAATCCTAAATTTGTTTGTGATACTCGATCCTAACTAGATTTGGATACTCGATCCTAAATTGGATTGGGATGCTCGTTCCTAACTAGATTTGGATACTCGAACCTAACTGGATTTGGATACTCAATCCTAAATGGTTTTTGATACTCAATCCTAAATTAGAATGGGATACTCGATCCTAACTGGATTTGGATACTTGATCCTAAACTGGATTGGGATACTCAATCCTAACTTGATTTGGATACTTTATCCTAACTGGATTTGGATACTCGATAAATATAGGATTCGGATACTCGATCCTAGCTGGATTTGTGGATTTGGATACTCGATCCTAACTAGATTTGGATACTCGATCCTAAACTGCATTGGGATACTCGATCCTTACTTTATATGGATACTCCATCCTAACTGGATTTGGATACTCGATCCTAACTGGATATGTGGATTTGGATACTCTATCCAAACTGGATTTGGATACTCGATCCTAACTGGATTTTGATACTCGATCCTAACTAAATTTGGACACTCTATCCTTAATGGATTTTGATACTCGGTCTTAACTGGATTCGGATACTCGATCCTAACTTGATTCGGATACTCTATACAAACTGGATTCGGATACTCAATACTAACTGGATTTGGATAATAGATCCTAACTGGATTGGGATACTCGATCCTAAATTGGATTGGGATACTCGTTCCTAACTGGATTTGGATACTCGATCCTAATCTGCATTGGGATAATAGATCCTAACTGGATTTGGGGATTTGGATACTCGTTCCAAACTGGATTTGGATACTCGATCCTAACTGGATTTGGATACTCGATCCTAAATTGGATTAGGATACTCAACTCTAATTGGATTTGGATACTCGATCCTAAATTGGATTGAGATACACGATCATATCTGGATTTGGAAACTCGATCCTAACTGAATTTTGATATTCGATCCTAACTAGATTTGGATACTCGATCCCAAATTGGATTGGGATACTCGATCTTAACTTGATTTAGATACTCAATCCTAAATTGGTTTGGGATACTTGATCCTAACTGGATTTGGAAACTCGATCCTAAATTGGATTGGGATACTCGATCCTAACTAGATTTGGATACTCGAACCTAACTGGATTTGGATACTCTATCCTAAATGGATTTTGATACTGAATCCTAACTAGATTCAGATAATCGCTCCTAAATTGGATTGGGATACTCGATCCTAGCTGGATTTTGATACTTGATCCTAACTGGATCTGGATAATCGATCTTAATTGGATTTGGATATTCGAACCTAACTGGATTTGGATACTCTATCCTAACTGGATTTGGACACTCAATCCATATTGGATTTGGAGACTCGATCCTAATTTGGATTTGGATACTCGATCCTAACATGATTTGGACATTAGATCCTAAACTGGATTGGGATACTCGATCCTAAATGGATTTGGTTACTCGATCCTAACTGTATTTGGATACTCGATCCTAAATGGATTTTGATACTCAATCCTAAATTGGATTGGGACTCGATCCTAACTAGATTTGGATACTCGATCCTAAACTGGATTGGGATACTCGATCCTACCTTGATTTGGATACTCGATCCTAACTGGATTTGGATACTCGATCCAAATAGGATTCGGATACTCGATCCTAACTGGATTTGTGGATTTTGATACTCGATCCTAATTTGATTTGGATACTCGATCCTAACTGAATTTGGATACTCGATCCTAAATGGATTCTGATACTCGATCCTAACTTGATTCGGATACTCTATACAAACTGGATTCAGATACTCAATACTAACTGGATTTGGATACTCGATCCTAACTGGATTGGGATACTCGTTCCTAACTGTATTTGGATACTCAATCCTAAATTGGATTGGGATACTCGATCCTAACTGGATTTGGATACTCGATCATAAACTGCATTGGCATACTCGATCCTAACTTTATTTGTATACTCGATTCTAACTGGATTTGGATACTCAATCCAAATAGGATTCGGATACTCGATCCTAATTGGATTTGTGGATTTGGATACTCGATCCTAACTGGATTTTGATACTCGATCCTAACTAGATTTGGATGCTCGATCCTAAATTGGATTGGGATACTCGATCCTATACATGATTGGGATACTCGATCCTAACTTGATTTTGATACTCGATCCTAACTAGATTTGGATACTCGATCCTAAATGGATTTTGGCACTCGATCCTAACTATATTCGGACACTTGATCCTAACTTGATTCGGATACTCTACACTAACTGGATTCGGATACTCAATACTAAATAGATTTGGATACTCGATCCTAACTGGATTTGGATACTCGATCCTAAACTGGATTGGGATACTCGATCCTAACGTGATTTGGATACTCGATCCTAACTGGATTTGGATACTCGATCCAAATAGGATTCGGATACTCGATCCTAACTAGATTTGTGGATTTGGATACTCGATGCTAACTTGATTTGGATACTCGATCCTAATTGGATATTGATACTTGATCCTAACTGGATTTGTATTCTCGATCCTAAATGGATTTTGATACTCGATCCTAACTGGATTCGTATACTCGATCCTAAATTTGATTTGGATACTCGATCCTAAATTGGATTGGGATACTCGATCCTAATTGGATTTGGATACTCGATTCTAAACTGCATTGGCATACTCGACCCTAACTGGATTTGTTGATTTGGATACTCGATCCTAACTTGATTTTGATACGCGATCCTAAATTGGATTGGAATACTCGACTTTAATTGGATTTGGATACTCGATCCTAAATTTGATTGGTATACATGATCCTATCAGGATTTGGATACTCGATCCTAACTAAATTTTGATACTCGATCCTAACTAGATTTGGATACTCGATCCTAAATTGGATTCGGATACTCGATCCTAACTTGATTTGGATGCTCAATCCTAAATTAGTTTGGTATACTCGATCCTAACTGGATTTGGATACTCGCTCATAAATTGGATTGGGATACTTGATCCAAACTGGATTATGATACTCGATCCTAACTGGAACTGGATACTCGATCCTAACTGGATCTGGATACTCGTTCCTAACTGGATTTGGATATTCGATCCTAACTGGATTTGGATACTCGATCCTAACTGGATTTGGACACTCGATCCTAACTGGATTTGAAGACTCGATCCTAAATTGGATTGGGATACTCGATCCTAACTTGATTTGTACATTAGATCCTAAACTGGATTGGGATACTCGATCCTAACTGGATTTGGATACTCGATCCTAATAGGATTTGGATATTTGATCCTAATTTTGATTGGGATACACGATCCTAAACTTGATTGGGATACTCGATCCTAACTGGATTTGGATACTGATCCTAACTGGATTTGGAAACTCGATCCTAAATGGATTTTGATACTCGATCTTAACTGGATTCGGATACTCGATCCTAACCTGATTTGGATACACAATCCTACACTGGTTTGAGATACTTGATCCTAACTTGATTTGGATACTAGATGCTAACTGGATTTTGATACTCGATCCTAAATGGATATTGATACTCGATCCTAACTTGATTCGGATACTCGATACTAACTGGATTCGGATACTCAATAATAACTAGATTTCGATACTAAATCCTAACTGGATTTGGATACTTGATCCTAAATTGGATTTGGATACTCGATCCTAACTGGATTTGGATACTCGATCCTAAACTGGATTGGGATACTCCATCCTAACTTGATTTGGATACTCGATACTAACTGGATTTAGATACTTGATCCAAATAGGATTCAGATACTCGATCCTAACTGGATTTGTGGATTTGGGTACTCGATCCTAAATTGGATTGGGATACTCGATCCTAACTGGATTTTGATATTCGATCCTAACTAGATTGGGATACTCGATCCTAACTTGATTTAGATACTCAACCCTAAATTGGTTTGGGATACTCGATCCTAACTGGATTTGGATACTCGATCCTAAATTGGATTGGGATACTCGTTCCTAACTTGATTTGGATACTCGAACCTAATTGGATTTGGATACTCGATCCTAAATGGTTTTTGATACTCAATCCTAAATTGGATTGGGATACTCAAACCTAACTGAATTTGGATACTCGACCCTAAACTGGATTGGGATACTCGACCCTAATTGGATTTGGATACTCGATCCTAACTGAATTTTGATACTCGATCCTAACTAGATTTGGATACAAGATCCTAAATTGGATTCGGATACTCGATCCTAACTTGATTTGGATACTCAATCCTAAACTAGTTTGGTATACTCGATCCTAATTGGATTTGGATACTCGCTCGTAAAATGGATTGGGATACTTGATCCAAACTGGATTATGATACTCGATCCTAACTGGAACTGGATACTTGATCCTAACTGGATCTGGATACTCGTTCCTAATTGGATTTGGATACTCGATCCTAACTAGATTTGGACACTCGATCCTAACTGGATTTGAAGACACGATCCTAAATTGGATTGGGATACTCGATCCTAACTTGATTTTTACATTAGATCCTAAACTGGATTGGGATACTCAATCCTAATTGGATTTGGATACTCGATCCTAATAGGATTTGGATATTTGATCCTAATTTTGATTAGGATACACGATCCTAAACTTGATTGGGTTACTCGATCCTAACTAGATTTGGATACTCGATCCTAAACTGGATTGGGATACTCGATCCTAACTGGATTTGGATACTCGATCCTAACTGGATTCCAATACTCGATCCTAACTGGATTCCAATACTCGATCCTAACTGGATTTGTGGATTTGGATACTCGATCCTAAATTGGATTGGGATACTCGATCCTAACTGGATTTTGATACTCGATCCTAACTAGATTGGGATACTCGATCCTAACTTGATTTAGATACTCAATCCTAAATTTGTTTGTGATACTCGATCCTAACTGGATTTGGATACTCGATCCTAAATTGGATTGGGATGCTCGTTCCTAACTAGATTTGGATACTCGAACCTAACTGGATTTGGATACTCAATCCTAAATGGTTTTTGATACTCAATCCTAAATTAGAATGGGATACTCGATCCTAACTGGATTTGGATACTTGATCCTAAACTGGATTGGGATACTCAATCCTAACTTGATTTGGATACTCTATCCTAACTGGATTTGGATACTCGATCCAAATAGGATTCGGATACTCGATCCTAGCTGGATTTGTGGATTTGGATACTCGATCCTAACTAGATTTGGATACTCGATCCTAAACTGCATTGGGATACTCGATCCTTACTTTATTTGGATACTCCATCCTAACTGGATTTGGATACTCGATCCTAACTGGATATGTGGATTTGGATACTCTATCCAAACTGGATTTGGATACTCGATCCTAACTGGATTTTGATACTCGATCCTAACTAAATTTGGACACTCTATCCTTAATGGATTTTGATACTCGGTCTTAACTGGATTCGGATACTCGATCCTAACTTGATTCGGATACTCTATACAAACTGGATTCGGATACTCAATACTAACTGGATTTGGATAATAGATCCTAACTGGATTGGGATACTCGATCCTAAATTGGATTGGGATACTCGTTCCTAACTGGATTTGGATACTCGATCCTAATCTGCATTGGGATAATAGATCCTAACTGGATTTGGGGATTTGGATACTAGTTCCAAACTGGATTTGGATACTCGATCCTAACTGGATTTGGATACTCGATCCTAAATTGGATTAGGATACTCAACTCTAATTGGATTTGGATACTCGATCCTAAATTGGATTGAGATACACGATCCTATCTGGATTTGGAAACTCGATCCTAACTGAATTTTGATATTCGATCCTAACTAGATTTGGATACTCGATCCCAAATTGGATTGGGATACTCGATCTTAACTTGATTTAGATACTCAATCCTAAATTGGTTTGGGATACTTGATCCTAACTGGATTTGGAAACTCGATCCTAAATTGGATTGGGATACTCGATCCTAACTAGATTTGGATACTCGAACCTAACTGGATTTGGATACTCTATCCTAAATGGATTTTGATACTGAATCCTAACTAGATTCAGATAATCGCTCCTAAATTGGATTGGGATACTCGATCCTAGCTGGATTTTGATACTTGATCCTAACTGGATCTGGATAATCGATCTTAACTGGATTTGGATATTCGAACCTAACTGGATTTGGATACTCTATCCTAACTGGATTTGGACACTCAATCCATATTGGATTTGGAGACTCGATCCTAATTTGGATTTGGATACTCGATCCTAACTTGATTTGGAGATTAGATCCTAAACTGGATTGGGATACTCGATCCTAAATGGATTTGGTTACTTGATTCTAACTGTATTTGGATACTCGATCCTAAATGGATTTTGATACTCAATCCTAAATTGGATTGGGACTCGATCCTAACTAGATTTGGATACTCGATCCTAAACGGGATTGGGATACTCGATCCTACCTTGATTTGGATACTCGATCCTAACTGGATTTGGATACTCGATCCAAATAGGATTCGGATACTCGATCCTAACTGGATTTGTGGATTTTGATACTCGATCCTAATTTGATTTGGATGCTCGATCCTAACTTGATTTGGATACTCGATCCTAAATGGATTCTGATACTCGATCCTAACTTGATTCTAATACTCTATACAAACTGGATTCGGATACTCAATACTAACTGGATTTGGATACTCGATCCTAACTGGATTGGGATACTCGTTCCTAACTGTATTTGGATACTCAATCCTAAATTGGATTGGGATACTCGATCCTAACTGGATTTGGATACTCGATCATAAACTGCATTGGCATACTCGATCCTAACTTTATTTGTATACTCGATTCTAACTGGATTTGGATACTCAATCCAAATAGGATTCGGATACTCGATCCTAATTGGATTTGTGGATTTGGATACTCGATCCTAACTGGATTTTGATACTCGATCCTAATTGGATTTGGACACTCGGTCCTTAATGGATTTTGATACTCGATCTTAACTGGATTCGGATACTCGATCCTAACTTGATTCAGATACTCTATACAAACTGGATTCGGATACTCAATACTAACTGGATTTGGATAATCGATCCGAACTGGATTGGGATACTCGATTCTAACTGGATTTGGACACTCGATCCTAACTGGATTTGGATACTCGATCATAAATGGATTTTGATACTCGATCCTAACTGGATTTAGATACTCGATTGTAGACCCTTAATTTTTTACCCAATCCGATCCAATATGCTTTATTTAGTCCAAAATGATTTTTGTTGTCTAATTGGTTCAAAATAATTTTAATTAAATAGTTCTTGCTTTGTTATCTAATTTGTATTAATAAAAAATAAAAATAAACAAATCAAAATCAAAAAATCAAAATCAAAATCAAAATCAAAAAATTTGGATACTCGATCCTAACTTGATTTAGATACTCAATCCTAAATTTGTTTAGGATACTCGATCCTAACTTGATTTAGATACTCAATCCTAAATTGGTTTGGGATACTCGATCCTAACTGGATTTGGATACTTGGTCCTAAATTGGATTGGGATACTCGATCCTAACTAGATTTGGATACTCGAACCTAACTGGATTTGGATACTCGATCCTAAATGGATTTTGATACTCAATCCTAACTGGATTCAGATACTCTCTCCTAAATTGGATTGGGATACTCGATCCTAACAGGATTTTGATACTCGATCCTAACTGGATCTGGATAATCGATCCTAACTGGATTTGGATATTCGAACCTAACTGGATTTGGATACTGAATCCTAACTGGATTTGGACACTCAATCCTTACTGGATTTGGAGACTCGATCCTAAATTGGATTTGGGTACTCGATCCTAACTTGATTTGGACATTAGATCATAAATTGGATTGGGATACTCGATCCTAACTGGATTTGGGTACTCGATCCTAACTGTATTTGGATACTCAATCCTAAATGGATTATGATACTCGATCCTAACTGGATTCGAATACTCGATCCTAACTTGATTTGGATACTCAATCCTACACTGGTTTGGGATACTTGATCCTAGCTGGATTTGGATACTCGATCCTAAATTGTATTGGCATACTCGATCCTAACTGGATTTGGATACTCGATTCTAAATGGATTTGGATACTTAATCCTAACTGGATTGAGATACTCGCTCCTAAATTGGTTTGGGATAATCGATCCTAACTGGATTTTGATACTCGATCCATACTGGATCTAGATACTCGATTTAAACTGGAATTGAAAACTCGATCCTAACTGGATTTGAATACTCGATCCTAACTTGATTTGGATACTCGATCCTAAACAATATTGTGATACGCGATCCTAATTGAATTGGATACTAGATCCTAACTGGTTTTGGAAACTCGATCCTAACTGGATTTGAAGACTCGATCCTAAATTGGATTGGGATACTCGATCCTAACTGGATTTGGATACTCGATCCTTAACTGGATTGGAATTCTCGATCCTAACTGGATTTGGATACTCGATCCTAATAGGATTCGGATACTCGATCCTAACTGGATTTATGGATTTGGATACTCGATCCTAACTAAATTTTGATACTAGATCCTGACTGAATTTCGATACTCGATCCTAAATGGATTTTGATAGTCGATCCTAACTAGATTCATATACTCGATCCTAACTTGATTTGGATGCTCGATACTAACTGGATTTGGATACTCGATCCTAAATGGATTTTGATACTCAATCCTAACTGGATTCGGATACTCGATCCTAACTTGATTTGGATACTCAATCCTACACTGGTTTGGGATACTTGATCCTAACAGGATTTGGATACTTGATCCTAAATTGGATTGGCATACTCGATCCTAACTGTATTTGGATACTCGATCCTAACTGGATTTGGATACTCGATCCTAACTGGATTCAGATACTCGCTCTTAAATTGGATTGGGATACTCGATCCTAACTGGATTTTGATACTCGATCCTAACTGGATCTAGATACTCGATCCTAACTGGATTTGAATACTCGATCCTAACTGGATTTGGATACTCGATCCTAAACTGGATTGTGATACTCGATCCTAACTGAATTTGGATGCTAGATCCTAACTGGGTTTGGATACTCGATCGTAACTGGATTTGGAGACGCGAACCTAACTTGATTTGGATTCTAGATCCTAAACTGGATTGGGATACTCGATCCTAACTATATTTGTATACTCGATCCTAATTGGATTTGGATACTTGATCCTAAATTTGATTGGGATACTCAATCCTAAACTTGATTGGGATACTCGATCCTAAATGGATTTTGATACTCGATTCTAACTGGATTAGGATACTCGATCCTAACTTGATTCAGATACTCTATAATAACTGGATTCGGATACTCAATACTAATTGGATTTTGATACTCGATCCTAACTGGATTTAGATACTCGATCCTAACTGGATTTGAAGACTCGATCCTAAATTGGATTGGGATACTCGATCCTAACTTGATTTGGATACTATATGCTAAACTGGATTTGGATACTCAATCCTAAATTGGATTGGGATACTCGATCCAAACTGGATTTGGATACTCGATCCTAACTGGATTTGAATACTCGATCCTAACTGGATTTGGATGCTCTATCCAAATAGGATTTGGATAATCGATCCTAACTGGATATGCGGATTTGGATACTCGATCTTAACTTGATTTGGATACTCGATCCTAACTGGATTTGGACACTCGATCCTAACTGGATTTGGATACTTAATCCTAATTAGATTGGGATACTCGACCCTAATTGGATTTGGATACTCGATCCTAAATTGGATTGGGATACACGATCCTATCTGGATTTGGATACTCGATCCTAACTTAATTTTGATACTCTATCCTAACTAGAATTGGACACTTGATCCTAAATTGGATTGGGATACTCGATCCTAACTTGATTTGGATACTCAATCCTACACAGGGTTGGGATACTCAATCCTAATTGGATTTGGATACTCGATCATAAATTGGATTGGGATACTCGATCCTAACTGGATTGGGATACTCGATCCTAACTGGATTTTGATACTCGATCCTAAATGGATTTTGATACTCAATCCTAACTGCATTCAGATACTCGCTCCTAAATTGGATTAGGATACTCGATCCTAACTGGATTTTGATACTCGATCCTAACTAGATTTGGATACTCGATCCTAACTGGATTTGGATATTCGATCCTAACTGGATTTGGAGATTCGATCCTAACTGGATTTGGACACTCGATCCTAACTGGATTTGGAGACTCGATCCCAAATTGGATTGGGATACACGATCCTAACTTTATTTGGATTGTAATATCCTCATTTATGCCCTAGAAGTTTTGAGTATGTTGTTGTTATTGTGGTTGTTGATATATATATTGGGAAGTGAATGTTTGTGCATATATGTGTTAAATTGTAAGAGAAAAGAAATGGGAAGAGAATGTATATGTATATGTGTTTTGGAGAAGAAATTTAGGGTTTAGAGATAAATGTATATGTTGTTTATATGATGATATAATTAATATATACATTGGTCAAATGAAGAGTCAAGGTGATGGTTAAGTGGAAGAAGATATTTTTGGTTGTTAATGAAATTACTATAAAGGGCTTATATGAGACAAAGAGTTAGTTATATGGTTAAGGGTGTTTTGGTAATTTTCCTTGTAAGATGCATGGTGGAGATTAAAAGAAGAAAAGGTGTTTGACTTGTGCATTTTCTTCTTTCTTTCTTGAAGTGGCCGGATTCTCCATAGACAAAGAGAGAAAGAGAGGTGATCTTGAGGTTTGAAGCATTTTGAAGAAAGAAACAAGGGTTTTGGTTAAAGATTTGTGGATTTCTTCATTTGAGGTAAGATCTTTTCTCTAATTTCTTCAATTCTTTTGAAGTGGTATGATTAAGTTGCTTATGGTATGATTGTAAGTATTGATTTTGCTTGATAGATGAGAAGTTGGGTTGGTGTTGGTGATGGAAGAGTAAGATTGGTGTTTAGTGAAATTGTTTCTGTTTTAGGATTAGTAAAGGCTGTGATTGTATGATTTTTAATTAATTTTAGAAAAATGTTCTTGAAGTGAATTTTTGATATGTTGTGCCTCTATGAGTCTAGAATGACTGAAAAATATGTTGATTCGATTTTGGAATGGTTATGAGTTTAGAAAAATTATTTTCATTAGACCTGTTCCAGCAGGTACCTTAACTGGGACAGCTATATTTCGGGATTTTTAATAAAATGTAGAAAAATCATATTCAATTGAATTTTGGATATGTTGTTTCTTAGTGAGTCTAGTATTTGAGAAAAATAATTTGGAACCACGTTGATTGAATTTGATTTATGGAATTCACAAAGTTCAGAACTGCTGCCAGGATGCAGGGCAATTGGGGCAGTCTGGTTAGGTGAACTATTTGACCAAGATTTTGTGTTCAGTTTGATCTGAAATTTTAAAGGGATGATTTTAAGATATAAAACTAAATTCTGTAAAAATTTTAGAATTTTTAGTCAAGTATATTATTTTATACAATTTTTCAAAATAAGGATAAAATGGAGTTTAAAACCAGAATGTACTATTTATGGTTAGGGTTTTAATTCTTTGTTCTTCTTGCATTGCTTTGGTTCTCCAAAGGTAGGTTGGTCCTTAAACCTAACCCTAAACACTTTAAACACTCTTGAATCAATGAATGTTATAATCAATTGTTCTTTGCCCTAATTGCATTGTTGAGATTGAACAATGTTATGTTGTGCATTGTGAATGGTAATGTGTTTCATGAGTAATGTGGAATGAAATGTTGATATTTATGAATGATGCTATGTGAGATATAATGTGATCATGGATGAGATATATATATATATATATACTTGAATAATGAGATGTTATATTATGAAATGAAATGTGAAGCCATTGTTATTGGCTAAGATGATGTAATTGAAAGAAAGAAGGCATGTTTGCCTAAATGTGATGAGAATTGAGAATGGAAATGAATTGTTTGTTTAATATGTTATTCAGTTTCAGAGTTCTGGATTTGGGTGGCATGCCTAAGAAATGATGAAAGGTAACAGTCTTGCCGGGTTGAGGACCTCCTCATAGGTGTTGAGTTGATGGTCCAAGAGACTGGGTCTGTTACACTATGAGATACATGATTTGTAACAGTCTTGCCGGGTTGAGGATCTCCTCATATGTATTGAGTTGATGATCCAAGAGACTGGGTCTGTTACACTATCCATGGATAGAGATACATGTATATACATTGCCTACGGGCGTGATTATTGTGACTATGAACCAAAGCAGTAACTCTGAACTCTGAATATCGTATTAAATACTTGTTGGGCCCATAGGTGTCAGGGTTATATGAATGTCCTAAATAATGTTATGAGTTAATGAAATGAGATGTTGGTTATTGAGTATGATTGATTAATTTTGAATGTGGAAAGATGTTGAAATGTGGTATGCTCATATGACTATGATTTGTGAAATGCATAATTATGTGGTTAACTTTATATTTATGATATTGATCTTATCAATAACATATGTGGCATTGCATTACATTAAAGCATACCATTAGCATGTTTTATCTTACTAAGCCGTTGGCTTAGCGCGAATGTGATTCTTCGCGCAGGTGACAATGAAGAACCAGAGAGTTCCTCTAGGCCGAGTCGAGCCTAGATTTTGAAGATTGAATAGTGGGCTTTAAGATCGAAGACTGACTGCCAAACATGTATAAATTTTATGTGTTGTAAAACTTGAGTTTTGATGTATATGAATTTGTAAATATTGTTACTTTCCGTTGCATAGTGAACAAAGATTTTATCTGCTGTATTTCATAATAAACCTTTACTTTATTTTGTACTAGAAGTGTAAATCCTTTTTGCAGGTTGTAGTTGAGGTTATAAGGGGGATTTATTGGAAGTGTACTGAGAATGATTTTGTTTGCATTGGTTTGTGTAAAAATGTTTTCAAAAATTAGAAAAAAACCAGTTTTGTCGACACTTGGGATTGAATTTTTAGGCAAAACTATGGCAAAATTTCTATAAAAATCGGAACAAAAATTTGACTAAGTAAAAGTGGTAGCAACATTAGGATAGGGTGGCGCCTCTACTCAGCTTACACAAGTAGGTCGGGAAGGGGTGTTACAATTTTTGGTATCAGAGCCTAGGTTTGAGATTCTCAACCTAGATCAATTGTAAGAAAAAGAATATTTTGATTTTTAAAGTGGGTTTTTGAGTAAAATACATGTTTTGGTATGGCAGTCTTTGATCTTTAATGAGGAATATTCTGCTGTGTTTGCAGATATAGGTAGAGATGGCATCTCATTCGCGACAATCTGTTGAGGGTAGTGCCGAGAGTATTGCTCCTGCTGAGGGAGCTAGGGTTGATAGTGTTGAGGAGGCACCTGCTTCGGTGTCGGGTAGACCAGCTGGGGAGGAGGTTCCGCCAGCCTGGTTTAGGCCTATGTTGGAAGCTATGAGACAAGCACCTGTGCAACCACAGCCACCGCCACCACCCCCTCAGCCTTCAGTACCAGTAAGGCACTATGATAAGCTAAGGAAATATGGAGCAGAGGATTTCTTTGGTACAGTTGATCCGGCTGTAGCAGAACAGTGGCTTGATAGAGTTCAGAGGGTATTTGTGCAGTTGCAAGCCACTTCAGAGGAGAAGTTTGACTATGCAAGATCTTTGCTACAGAAGGATGCCTACGACTGGTGGAAGACAGTGCCCCATTCTATGGATGATCCACCAACCTTGTCTTATGCGGATTTTCTGAGAGAATTTGAGTTGAAGTATACTCCCAGGGAGTATAAAGATGGGAAGAAAAGAGAGTTTCTAGATTTGAAGCAAGATCATCGGACCGTAACTGAGTATGAAGTTGAGTTTATTCGACTGAGTCAGTATGCTGGGGGTATCATTACTGATGAGATTGATAGATGTCGGCGATTTGAGGAGGGATTGAGGCCCTCGATCATGTGCTTAGTGGCTGGATCCAGATATCAGGATTTCTCACAGCTTGTGGCAGCAGCTCGAAGTGTAGAGCGAGCTCAAGTTATTGCAGCTGCTTCAGAGGAAGAGGTTAGGGTTAGAAGGCCCCAGTTCGAGGCAGGGTCTTCTTCTGCGAAGAGGGGTAGAGGAAGTTTTGTTCCTCGGAGTAGTAGGAGCCAGAGACCAGTGGGTAGGTCAGTGCAGTTCCAGAGGCAGAGATTTAGACCTGCAGCTTCAGTAGCGAGTGCTCCTACTCCTGGAGTTCAGAGATCCACCTTACCTGTGTGTAACCAGTGTGGTGGAAGACATGGGGGCGTTTGTTGGAGGCATAGTAGATCAGGGGTATGCTTCAGGTGTGGATCACCTGACCACTTTGTGAGAGACTGTCCTGAGAGGCAGGATCAGATGCCAGTTGATTCTGCTGCTTCTCGAGCTAGTGTGAGGGGAGGCAGAGGAGGCAGAGGTGCCAGCCGGGGAGGTAGACCAGGATTCAGTTCTAGAAGAGGTGCTACATCCAGGGAGGGTAGACCAGAGGAGGTTGGATCTTCCCAGAGGATGTATGTTATGCAGAGACAGCCAGATACATCGGCAGTCATAGCTGGTACTTTTTCTTTATTTAATACTCCAGTACTTGCTTTGATTGATCCGGGTTCCACACATTCATATATTAGTGCATCTGTTTTGCCTGTATCTGATTTGCATGCTGAGTCCCTAGGATTTGTTGTGTTGGTAACAAATCCGTTAGGGCATAGTGTGGTTGTGAGTAAGGTGCATAGAGATAGTGCAGTAGTGGTGCAGGGTGAGGAGTTCCTTGGGGATTTGATTGAGATGCCATTTAAGGAATATGACGTGATCTTAGGTATGGATTGGCTATCTCGACATGAAGCTGTGGTGGATTGTAAAAAGAAAATTGTTTCTTTGAGAACGGGTGATGGTAGAGAGGTGATAGTATCTAATGAGCAGGAACAGCTAGCCTCCTTATTTGTTTCAGCTGTTGCAGCCAGGAGGTTGATTAGAAAGGGGTGTGAAGCCTATCTTGCTCATGTGGTGGATACTAGAGTGAAGGGTTCCCCTATTGATAGCATTGCCACAGTTGCTGAGTTCCCGGATGTGTTTCCAGAGGAGTTGCCAGGGTTGCCTCCTGAGAGAGAGGTGGAGTTCGGTATTGAATTGTTGCCTGGTACCACTCCTATCTCTATTACTCCTTATAGAATGGCACCAGCAGAATTGAGGGAGTTGAAAGTGCAATTACAGGAGTTGTTGGACAAAGGATTCATTCGCCCCAGTGTTTCTCCTTGGGGAGCTCCTGTGCTATTTGTGAAGAAGAAAGATGGTACTATGAGGTTGTGTATCGATTATAGGCAATTGAACAAGGTGACTATTAAAAATAAATATCCTTTGCCTAGAATCGATGATCTCTTTGATCAGTTGAAGGGAGCGTCAGTGTTCTCCAAAATTGATTTGAGATCTGGGTACCATCAGCTGAGGGTAAGAAGTGAAGATGTTCCTAAGACTGCTTTTCGGACCAGGTATGGGCATTATGAGTTTTTAGTTATGCCTTTTGGTCTAACGAATGCACCTGCAGCTTTTATGGATTTGATGAATAGGGTGTTTAGGCCCTATTTGGATCAGTTTGTAGTGGTCTTCATTGATGATATACTGGTGTATTCGCGGAATGAAGAGGAGCATGATATGCATCTGCGGATTGTGTTGCAGATTTTGAGAGAGAATCAGTTATTTGCCAAATTGTCGAAGTGTGAGTTCTGGTTGGATCAAGTTGCTTTTCTCGGACATATTGTTTCTGCAGAAGGCATCAGAGTTGATCCGAGCAAAGTTGAAGCCATTTTAAATTGGAGTCCACCCAAGTCTGTGACAGAGATTAGAAGTTTTCTGGGTTTGGCAGGCTATTACCGACGGTTTGTGAAAGGGTTTTCTTTGATAGCTACTCCACTCACCAGATTACTTCGAAAGGGAGTGAGATTTGTGTGGACAGATCAGTGTCAGGCTAGTTTTGAGCAGTTGAGAGAGTTGTTGACTCAAGCGCCTGTTCTTACTTTACCTGTTGAAGGCAAACCATATGTGATCTACAGTGATGCTTCACATAGAGGTTTGGGGTGTGTATTGATGCAGGAAGGGAAAGTTATAGCTTATGCATCTCGACAGTTGAAACCGCATGAGCTTAACTATCCGACCCATGATTTAGAATTGGCTGCCATTGTGTTTGCATTAAAGATTTGGCGCCACTATCTGTTTGGGGAGAAATGTTTCATCTACACTGATCACAAGAGTTTGAAGTATTTGGGTGTCCAGAAAGAACTCAATCTTCGTCAGAGGAGATGGTTAGAATTGATTAAAGACTACGACTGCTTGATTGACTATCATCCAGGTAAAGCAAATGTTGTTGCTGATGCCTTGAGTCGGAAGTCTTTAGCTGGTTTAACTGTTTACTCGCTCTCGTTGCTTGTTGAGTTGAGAGCATTGCATGCCAGTTTTGTACCTTGTGTTGATGGTGCATTATTGGCACAGTTGCAATTAAAGCCGATTTTGTTAGATCAGATCAAAGAAGCTCAGTTGGCCGATAAGAAGATTCAGAAGATTTTTTTCAGATTGCAAGAATGGGAAGACTAGAGATTTTGTTGTGAAAGATGATGGGAGTCTCTGGTTTAAGAACCGATTGTGTGTACCCGATGATGCTGATTTGAAAAGAGTCATTTTAGAAGAAGCTCATCAGTCAATGTTTGCTATGCATCCGGGTAATACGAAGATGTATCATGATTTGAGACAGCATTATTGGTGGATTGGTTTGAAGAGAGACATTGCTGAGTTTGTATCGAAATGTCTCACTTGTCAGAAGGTTAAAGCAGAGCATCAAGTTCCAACCGGGTTGCTTCAACCATTGTCAGTGCCAGAATGGAAGTGGGAAAGAGTGACAATGGATTTTGTGTCTGGTTTGCCATTGACACAAAAGAAGCATGATGCTATATGGGTGATTGTGGATAGATTGACTAAGACAGCTCATTTCCTTCCGGTTCGAATGGATTACTCTTTGGAGAGATTGGCTGAGCTGTATATCCATGAGATTGTGAAACTGCATGGTGTTCCAACTTCTTTAGTGTCTGATCGAGATCCCAGGTTTACTTCCAGATTTTGGAAGAGTTTGCATAGTGCTTTAGGTTCTCGACTGCACTTCAGCACTGCTTTTCATCCACAGACGGATGGACAGTCAGAGAGGGTGATACAGATTATTGAGGACATGTTGAGAAGCTGTGTCATCGATTTCTCTGGAAGTTGGGATAGGTTTTTACCTCTTGTGGAGTTTGCTTACAACAACAGTCACCAATCCAGCATTGGTATGGCACCGTTTGAAGCATTGTATGGCAGACGGTGTAGGACACCTCTTTGTTGGAATGAGCTTGGAGATAATAAGTTGGTTGGTCCTGATTTGATTCAAGAAACTGAAGATAAAGTAAAGTTGATTCGAGGCAGGTTAAAAGCAGCTTCAGACCGACAGAAGTCTTATGCAGATCTAAAAAGGAGAGATATAGAGTTTGATGTTGGAGATAAGGTATTTCTGAAAGTGTCTCCTTGGAAGAAAATTTTGAGGTTCGGTCGGAAAGGAAAATTGAGTCCTCGTTTCATTGGGCCGTATGAAGTGTTAGAAAGAGTTGGGCCAGTGGCGTATCGACTTGCTTTGCCACCTGAGTTGGATCGTATTCATAATGTATTCCATGTTTCTATGTTGAGGAGATATAGGTCGGATCCATCTCATGTGTTGCCATTTGAGTCTATTGAAGTGAGCCCAGATTTGACATTTGAAGAGGAACCAGTTGCTATCTTGGCACGAGAAGTGAAAGAGTTAAGGAACAAGAGAGTGCCATTGGTGAAGATTCTTTGGAAGAATCATGCAAAAGAAGAAGCGACTTGGGAAAGTGAGCATACCATGCGAAAGCAGTATCCGCAATTGTTTCAGCTTTGATATCAGGTAATTTCGAGGACGAAATTTTCTTTTTAGAGGGGGAGAATTGTAATATCCTCATTTATGCCCTAGAAGTTTTGAGTATGTTGTTGTTATTGTGGTTGTTGATATATATATTGGGAAGTGAATGTTTGTGCATATATGTGTTAAATTGTAAGAGAAAAGAAATGGGAAGAGAATGTATATGTATATGTGTTTTGGAGAAGAAATTTAGGGTTTAGAGATAAATGTATATGTTGTTTATATGATGATATAATTAATATATACATTGGTCAAATGAAGAGTCAAGGTGATGGTTAAGTGGAAGAAGATATTTTTGGTTGTTAATGAAATTACTATAAAGGGCTTATATGAGACAAAGAGTTAGTTATATGGTTAAGGGTGTTTTGGTAATTTTCCTTGTAAGATGCATGGTGGAGATTAAAAGAAGAAAAGGTGTTTGACTTGTGCATTTTCTTCTTTCTTTCTTGAAGTGGCCGGATTCTCCATAGACAAAGAGAGAAAGAGAGGTGATCTTGAGGTTTGAAGCATTTTGAAGAAAGAAACAAGGGTTTTGGTTAAAGATTTGTGGATTTCTTCATTTGAGGTAAGATCTTTTCTCTAATTTCTTCAATTCTTTTGAAGTGGTATGATTAAGTTGCTTATGGTATGATTGTAAGTATTGATTTTGCTTGATAGATGAGAAGTTGGGTTGGTGTTGGTGATGGAAGAGTAAGATTGGTGTTTAGTGAAATTGTTTCTGTTTTAGGATTAGTAAAGGCTGTGATTGTATGATTTTTAATTAATTTTAGAAAAATGTTCTTGAAGTGAATTTTTGATATGTTGTGCCTCT
Source organism: Garcia nutans (assembly GCA_947685225.1). Lineage (NCBI taxonomy): Eukaryota > Viridiplantae > Streptophyta > Magnoliopsida > Malpighiales > Euphorbiaceae > Garcia > Garcia nutans. The sequence goes on from CANTUV010000024.1 coordinate 58,297,292, forward strand.
ATGAGTCTAGAATGACTGAAAAATATGTTGATTCGATTTTGGAATGGTTATGAGTTTAGAAAAATTATTTTCATTAGACCTGTTCCAGCAGGTACCTTAACTGGGACAGCTATATTTCGGGATTTTTAATAAAATGTAGAAAAATCATATTCAATTGAATTTTGGATATGTTGTTTCTTAGTGAGTCTAGTATTTGAGAAAAATAATTTGGAACCACGTTGATTGAATTTGATTTATGGAATTCACAAAGTTCAGAACTGCTGCCAGGATGCAGGGCAATTGGGGCAGTCTGGTTAGGTGAACTATTTGACCAAGATTTTGTGTTCAGTTTGATCTGAAATTTTAAAGGGATGATTTTAAGATATAAAACTAAATTCTGTAAAAATTTTAGAATTTTTAGTCAAGTATATTATTTTATACAATTTTTCAAAATAAGGATAAAATGGAGTTTAAAACCAGAATGTACTATTTATGGTTAGGGTTTTAATTCTTTGTTCTTCTTGCATTGCTTTGGTTCTCCAAAGGTAGGTTGGTCCTTAAACCTAACCCTAAACACTTTAAACACTCTTGAATCAATGAATGTTATAATCAATTGTTCTTTGCCCTAATTGCATTGTTGAGATTGAACAATGTTATGTTGTGCATTGTGAATGGTAATGTGTTTCATGAGTAATGTGGAATGAAATGTTGATATTTATGAATGATGCTATGTGAGATATAATGTGATCATGGATGAGATATATATATATATATATACTTGAATAATGAGATGTTATATTATGAAATGAAATGTGAAGCCATTGTTATTGGCTAAGATGATGTAATTGAAAGAAAGAAGGCATGTTTGCCTAAATGTGATGAGAATTGAGAATGGAAATGAATTGTTTGTTTAATATGTTATTCAGTTTCAGAGTTCTGGATTTGGGTGGCATGCCTAAGAAATGATGAAAGGTAACAGTCTTGCCGGGTTGAGGACCTCCTCATAGGTGTTGAGTTGATGGTCCAAGAGACTGGGTCTGTTACACTATGAGATACATGATTTGTAACAGTCTTGCCGGGTTGAGGATCTCCTCATATGTATTGAGTTGATGATCCAAGAGACTGGGTCTGTTACACTATCCATGGATAGAGATACATGTATATACATTGCCTACGGGCGTGATTATTGTGACTATGAACCAAAGCAGTAACTCTGAACTCTGAATATCGTATTAAATACTTGTTGGGCCCATAGGTGTCAGGGTTATATGAATGTCCTAAATAATGTTATGAGTTAATGAAATGAGATGTTGGTTATTGAGTATGATTGATTAATGTTGAATGTGGAAAGATGTTGAAATGTGGTATGCTCATATGACTATGATTTGTGAAATGCATAATTATGTGGTTAACTTTATATTTATGATATTGATCTTATCAATAACATATGTGGCATTGCATTACATTAAAGCATACCATTAGCATGTTTTATCTTACTAAGCCGTTGGCTTAGCGCGAATGTGATTCTTCGCGCAGGTGACAATGAAGAACCAGAGAGTTCCTCTAGGCCGAGTCGAGCCTAGATTTTGAAGATTGAATAGTGGGCTTTAAGATCGAAGACTGACTGCCAAACATGTATAAATTTTATGTGTTGTAAAACTTGAGTTTTGATGTATATGAATTTGTAAATATTGTTACTTTCCGTTGCATAGTGAACAAAGATTTTATCTGCTGTATTTCATAATAAACCTTTACTTTATTTTGTACTAGAAGTGTAAATCCTTTTTGCAGGTTGTAGTTGAGGTTATAAGGGGGATTTATTGGAAGTGTACTGAGAATGATTTTGTTTGCATTGGTTTGTGTAAAAATGTTTTCAAAAATTAGAAAAAAACCAGTTTTGTCGACACTTGGGATTGAATTTTTAGGCAAAACTATGGCAAAATTTCTATAAAAATCGGAACAAAAATTTGACTAAGTAAAAGTGGTAGCAACATTAGGATAGGGTGGCGCCTCTACTCAGCTTACACAAGTAGGTCGGGAAGGGGTGTTACAATTTGGATATTAGATCCTAAACTGGATTGGGATACTCGATCCTAACTTGATTTGGATACTAAATCCTAACTTGATTTGGATACTTGATCCTAAATTTGACTGGGATACACGATTCTAAACTTGATTGGGATACTCGATCCTAACTGGATTTGGATAGTCGATACTAACTGGATTCGGATACTCAATACTGACTGTATTTGGGTACTCGATCCTAATTGGATTTTGATACTCGATCCTAACTATATTCGGATACTCGATCCTAACTTGATTCGGATACTCGATACTAACTGGATTCAGATACTCAATACTAACTATATTTGGATACTCAATCCTAACTGGATTTGGATACTTGATCCCATATTGGATTTGGATACTAGATCCTAACTTGATTTGGTTACTCCATCCTAAATGGATTTGGATACTCGATCCAAATAGGATTTGGATACTCGATCCTAACTAGATTTGTGGATTTGGATACTCGATCCTAACTGGATTTGGATTCTCGATCCTAACTGGATTTTTGTAATATCCCAAAATATACCCTAAAAGTTTTGGAGTTATTGTTATATTTGGAGTTAATGTATATGTTTAATGGAAGTAAAAAGGGGAAATATTATAAGATGATATATATATAAGGAAATATGGGAATATAAATACCATATAAAAGATATGTACATGTACATCACATATACATGGGACATAAAGTGGTGTAGGGAACGTGAGTTATGTATATATTTTTATAATTAATTAATTAATAATTATGATGATAAGGACAAAAAGAAAAAGAGAAACGAAAGTCAAAGGTTGGAAGAGAGTGTGTGGTGGAGATTTATTGTTTTTATTATTATTGTTATTATTATTATTATTATATTTGAGATAAGAATAAGAAGAGAAGAAAAGGAAAAACGTGTTCTTCTTCTTCTTCTTCTTTTTGGTCGAGGGAGAGAGAGAGAGAGAGAGAGAGAAGCTAGAGAGAGAAGGAGGTGATTTTGCTTTTATTTACACCAAATACTTAAGGATTTCAAGTGGATAGTGAAGATTTGGCTAAGAATCCAAGTAAGTTCTCTTTCTTGATTTCTTTGGTTTATTTGAAGTTGTATGAAGGTTTGATTGTTGATAATTGAAATTAGGGTTGTATTATTGTAGTATGTTGGAGTATGTTTGATTTAATTAGGTTGGTGTTGGTGATTGAAGAGCAAGAGTTGTGTTTAGTGGAATTTCTTTCTGTTTTACAACTAGTAAAGGCTGTGACTTGTATGATTTTTAATTAAATATAGAAAAATCTTCCTGAAGTGAATTTTTGATATGTTGTGCCTATATGAGTCTAGAATGACTGAAAAATATGTTGATTTGATTTTGGAATGGTTATGATTTTGGAAAGATTATTTTTATTAGACCTGTTCCAGCAGGTACCTTAACTGAGACAGCTATATTTCGGGATTTTTAATAAAATGTAGAAAATTTATATTCAATTGAATTTTGGATATGTTGTTGATTAATGAGTCTAGTATTTGAGAAAAATAATTTGGAACCAAGTTGATTGAATTTAATTTATGGAATTCACAAAGTTTAGAACTGCTGCCAGGATGCAGGGCAATTGGGGCAGTCTGTTTGGGTGAACTATTTGATCGCGATTTTGTGTTCAGTTTGATCTGAAATTTTAAAGGAATGATTTTAAGATGTAAAATTAAGTTCTGTAAAAATTTTAGAGTTTTTAGTCAAGTATATTATTTTATACAAATTTTCAAAATAAGGATAAAATTTAGTCTAAAACCAGAATTTACTATTCATATGGTCATTTTTCTAATATTCCTTTTGGATTAGGTTGTGAAGAGGTTGAATTGCCCTAATCTAAGTTTTGAGGATTCTTGGAAGAGTAGGTGTATAGAGTGGTGTAAGTTGGTTTTAAGGTAAGTACAAAGTTTATATGATTGCACTTATTTACATGAATTAAGACTTAACACATTTGTTTGTAAATGTGTTAAGTGAATTACTATATTGTCAATATAATTTGATTAAGGTTATGATTGGATGATGTGAAAGATATGAAGATCATTCAAATAGGTATGTACAATGCAATTTGTTATGATAAATATTGTAATGATGAATTGTGCTAATGTGTTTTGAGAAATTATGAAATGTATTGTAATTGTGGTTGGTAATAATGATTAAAATGAAATAAATAGACATGTTGATTATATGATGATGAATTTAAGATATATGCTCAATATAATTGTTTATGTATACTTGAATGATGAAGTGCTATAATGTGAATTGAAATATGATAAGAGGTGAAGCCATTGTGATTGGCTATGATGAATCAAATGAGATGTGAAGCCATTGTGTTGGCTATGAGAATGTAAATGAATTATAATTGAGGCATGGTTGCCTGTTTTGAATATGAAATGAATTGAGAAAGAAATGTACAAAGATATAAATGAAAAGAGTTGTGTCTAATATGTTAATTCAACTTTCAGAGTTCTGGATTTGACGGCATGCCTATAACATATGAAATGTAACAGTCTAGCCGGGTTGAGGATCTCCTCAAGTTGTTGAGTTGCTGGTCCAAGAGACTGGGTCTGTTACAAGTGTTAACAGTCTAGCCGGGTTGAGGATCTCCTCAAGTTGTTGAGTTGATGGTCCAAGAGACTGGGTCTGTTACACTATATGAATTATAAATGTGAAATATATGAAAAGTAACAGTCTTGCCGGGTTGAGGATCTTCTCGATTAGTCGGGTTGATGGTCCAACAGACTGGGTCTGTTACACTATCCATGGATAGAGATATGATATATGTTGCCTACGGGCTTGATTATTGTGATTATGGATCAAAGCAGTAACTCTGAACTTTGAATAACATATTAGTGTGTTCTGGGCCCAGGTCTGTCTTGATTTTCGATGTAGTTTATGAAACGTGAAATGAATGAATAATGAAATCTATAGTTGCCTTAATTGGAAATGAAATGTTATGAAATATGTTATGTAATATGTATATTGATATGTTCCTTGTGAGTAGTAGTGATGGAATTGTGGTTGGTGTTTTTGATATGTATGCATGTATGTAATATATGAGATTAGTTGAGATATGTGTAAAGTGTAATTGAAAAGGGAAACTACGATAAGAAACTAACAGTACTTAAAGTTAGTATATGGATATACGTTAGAATTTCTGTATTGTATGTTTATATTATTCATTTGTACTACTAAGCTCTCGGGCTTAGCGCGGATGTGTTAATCGCGCAGGTGAGTAGATGGTAGATCTGAAGTCTTTCGTTTTACCATAAGAAGAGTAAGAGTTTGTCGAGACCAACTAGAAGGTGATGCATGCATGTAAAATTTTTTAATATTGTATATTGACTAAAATGTTTTGTTACTATATATTTGGATTGTTTTGAGAAGTAAGGATTTTTTTTTAATTATAATGAACAGTGACATTCTTATACTTTATATACTTACTGTATGTATACGAGGTATATGTATAGTACTTATATAGGGTATGAGGGTGTTACAATTATTTTGGTATCAGAGCTTAGGTTCGAGATTCTCGGCCTAAGTAAATTTAAAAAGAAATGTTTTAAAAAGAAAAATGATGATGAATGAAAATGAAAAGAATGAAATTTTTAATACATGCATATGCATTAACATCTAGGTTGGTCTCGAATGTGGTATTATATGAATTGAAATGTATTGAATTGTATGAAATGGATAATAATGTGTGGATGAAGTTCTATATGAATGGAAATTTAAAGAAAGCAATGAGATGGAAAAATTTATGTAAGTTTAAGTGATAAATTAAAGAATGGTAGTTTCCTTGAGGAAAGAAAATTTTGAAATATGATTATAATATAAAGAAATGATCAGGAAAATAAAGTTAAAAATAAATTAAAAACAAAATCAAAATCAAAGTATGTAATCTTTCCTCTACTATTTGAATCTCTTTCTAATAAAGCTTATGTTTGGATTGCAAGGGAGAGGAAATATTGTTGATGGATAATATGGATGGATATGTAATTATAATGAAGAGAGTATGGTGGAATATTGAATGAGTTGATTGATATAGACAAAGTGTGATAACTTAAGGTTTGAATATGTAAAGTTAAGATTTAAAAAAAAAAGATGATAGGGGTTAAGCAAGGAGATAAAATGGTGTTGTTAGTATTGTTAATTTAATGTAAACATTGTGGTTTGAATGGTAGGAATATAATATGCTTGAGTATTGTTAAAGCTCATGTTAATGGTGATAATGTGTAACATTTGGATTTTTGAAATGAGCTTTAATGATTGTAAAAAGGATATATTTTGATGTTGCTTTGTAGTATGTATATATAAGATGTTTTCTTAAGTTTATATTAATAAAACGAGATGAGTAAATTGAAGTTTAAGCAAAGTAGTAAGAGGAGAATTTATAATGTTAACGGAATTTGGATAAAGATTATTTAAATATCGAAAGTTTAATGTATAGTACGTATATGAGTTATGTGGAATGAAAATTTTTGCATATTAAGAATGACTTACAGATATGTAATTTGATGAACTAAAAGTTGGCAAGTGATGAAGTAATCATGATAAGGTTGACTACTTGGAAGGTGATAATGGGATGTAAGATGCTAGTGATCAAGGATTGAGTTGATCACTTGAAAGTGTAATGTACGCATAGTATTGCGTGTTTGTAACCTATACAACTACATATCTATTAGTGATGAGAATGAGTACTCTTGCATTGATAAACTTGTGCAAAGTTAGGTCATGTGATAATATTAATAGTGAGAATTGGATTGAGCAATGTTAGTTCAAGAAATTGAGATTTGTGATAACGAAATTTGGAAATTTTATAGGGATTAATGGGCGATGTGTATATGATTGGATGTAAGGGACATATGTATAAATACGTGAGATATATATAAATATTGAATGGTAAACAAATGGATATAAAGATGGTATACTAACTGCATTTAAAAATAAATGTGAGAGAGATGTCACCTTAGTAATGTGATTAAGATTTTGTGAAGTATTATCATGGTTAGAGTATATATATGTGTTGAGTTGATAAATAATTTAAGTCATGTAAAAAGGGATGAAAATGGTGTTGTTCAATGAAAAGTAATAAATGTTAAATGTGTATTGATGGTATGAAACAGAGGAATTAAATATAATTGCATGATTATATGTATACATGTATAGAAAGTGTGGAATGAGCTATTTGATATGAATATAATTGTAAAGTGTAAGAAATATGAAAGCAAGTCACATTGTGAACGTGACCTATGAATGTGAATGTGGTATAATTATTTGTATAGTGGTATGAAGAATTATATGGCATGTATTAGTGGATCTATGAGAAATTAAGTTTTGATTTGTGAAGAGTTAGACTATGGATTGAAATGGGAAGTGAAAAAGGACTCGAGTAACACTGGACGATGAAATTGTTATGATAATAACTGAGCTAGACTATCATATAATGCTTTCTAGTTGAAGGATTATGCTTGTGGAAATATATTATATGTATATGTGTTTAATAAAGATGGAAAGTATAATGTATGAAAAGTTTTATAAGAGATAGGTTAGAAATGGAAGTTGTATAAAGTTTGTATATGATTGAATGTTGTACACATAAGTGTTATAAGTAATATTGTTGATGTGAGTTAGGCTAATGATAATCATATGATCAAGAACAAATTGTTTTGGAGACAAAGTTGAATTATGTCAACTTTTGAGATAGTTGGAAATGTTTGAAGAAGAATAATAGAGGAACAATATTGATTTATAAACTACATATGTGACTATTAATATACTCTGGCTATATAATTTGTTTAGTGTAATTGGCTGGTTAATTTTGTTATCAGCAGATTTGGGCCTAAGGTGATATGATTGTAGTATTATGTGGGTGAGATTGATAATTTTGTTTCAAGAAATATGGTTAGGAGTTGTGATTGGTAAAGTGGCATCTTATCAATTCTATGTTAGAAATTTGTTTATAATTATGAAAAATATGGATAGAGAAGAGAACCGTGTAAATGTCTTGAATTGTGAAGAATGAATAAAAAGTGATTATGTAAACATAGTAATGGTATGATAATGTGAGAATATGATAAATGGGAGAAATTTATGAAATGTGATTGAAAATGATACTGAATATATTTTTGTTATAAGATTAATTAATTGATGGAAACAATGTTAAGTGAATGAACTATGGGTAATAATTATAGTATGAGAGAATTATGAGAATTATGGGAGATTGCACTGCTATTATTGAAAGCAGAAGATATATATGAATATTGAAAGATAATTTGAAGTGATTTGTTAGTAAGGAGTCGAACAGATGGATCCTAAGGGATTAGAAGTTGAGAATGAGTTTGACCTAATAGAATTGTGTTATGTATATTGATATGTGATGATAAGCTTAAATAAGTTAATGGTTGGTTTGAATGGAATAAGATTGAAATGTTGTTATTTTATGACAGCTAGATCAATTGATCTAGAATTCATTAAGATTGTGAATTATTATCGAGATTTAATATGTATAGTTATGTTAAGAGTATAAGATATATATGATAATGTATATATGAAGTGATATGCTGATACATGAATGAATTATGATATATCAGTTATTAAAGATAATGAAAGGAAAAAGGTTGATTATCTGTAAAGTAAGTTTATAAAGATTGTATCGATATTAATATTAAGTGAAAAACATGGTAAAGAGGGATTTAAGTATAAGAAATGAAAATATTGTTATCAATCAAGGTTTGATAAGTGGTTATTTTCAAAAGTGATTGTAATAACAGGATAATCTATAGTAAGATTTAATTCAATAATTTCCAAGATTAAAGTTAAGAGATTGCCTATAAAAAGATGAAGTGATAAATATCTTGAATGTAATAGATGAATGGTATATTTATAGATTATAAGATGATTTGATTATTGTATAAAAGAAAATTTCTTTGAAATGTAATGAGTTATTTTGGGTGTTTTGTTGAAAAAGTAATAAGATAAATATAGCTATATAATGATGAGTTGTGAATTGGGAAAGATGATTGACTAAAAGTGGAAGAGTAAAAGTTATGTAATTTGATGAAATCATAATGTAAGAATACGATTATCTTCATATGAATTAAGATGGTGTTTTGTTATAAATGAATTGTTATTGTGCTGGATAATTTCGAGGACGAAATTATTTAAGGGGGAGAGAATTGTAATATCCCAAAATATACCCTAAAAGTTTTGGAGTTATTGTTATATTTGGAATTAATGTATATGTTTAATGGAAGTAAAAAGGGGAAATATTATAAGATGATATATATATAAGGAAATATGGGAATATAAATACCATATAAAAGATATATACATATACATCACATATACATGGGATATAAAGTGGTGTAGGGAAAGTGAGTTATGTATATATTTTTATAATTAATTAATTAATAATTATGATGATAAGGACAAAAAGAAAAAGAGAAAAGAAAGTCAAAGGTTGGAAGAGAGTGTGTGGTGGAGATTTATTGTTTTTATTATTATTGTTATTATTATTATTATTATTATTATATTTGAGATAAGAATAAGAAGAGAAGAAAAGGAAAAACGTGTTCTTCTTCTTCTTCTTCTTTTTGGTCGAGGGAGAGAGAGAGAGAGAGAAGCTAGAGAGAGAAGGAGGTGATTTTGCTTTTATTTACACCAAATACTTAAGGATTTCAAGTGGATAGTGAAGATTTGGCTAAGAATCCAAGTAAGTTCTCTTTCTTGATTTCTTTGGTTTATTTGAAGTTGTATGAAGGTTTGATTGTTGATAATTGAAATTAGGGTTGTATTATTGTAGTATGTTGGTGTAACACCCCGATACTCCATATAAGTACTACACATATACCTGGTATACGTACAGTAAATATATAAAGTATAAAGATGTCACATTTCGTTACAATTTAAAAACCTGTAACATAGCTCAAACCACAATACATTAATTTAAAGAACATTTACAAAATCGATATACTTTTAATGATCTTATAAATATACAATAATCTTATCTTTCTCGAAACATCATTTATACAAATGATTACATTCTTGATAAAAATACATCATAATTAAATTATACATGTATGCATCACCCTCTAGTTGGTCTCGACAAACTCTTACTCTTCTCGTGGCATGACGCAAGACTTTATATCTTTCATCTGGTCACCTGCGCGATCAAACAACCGCGCTAAGCCCGAGAGCTTAGTCGTACAAATATATAATATACACATACATTATAATAATATTAGCATATAATGATATATCAATTCCATGTAACTTTAGCTTATCATATCTTTTCTTTTAGATTGTACCTTTCATATATCTCAACTAAATCATATTTCAATACCCACATTCCACAACATACTTCATAACATTATTTTATTCACCATTTACCAATCATGAATAATATTTCCAGCAAGGCAATCATTAACACCAACCACAATCCATCACCAATACTCACAATCAACATATCAATGCATACACATTACATATCATACCTCATAACATTGTTTAATTCACAATTCACCAATCATAAGTCACATTGTCAACAAAGTCAATCATAGATCTCATTATTCATCTAATTCAACATTTGTATATCACATGGACATCAAAGACAGACTCGGGCCCAACAGACACTAATATGCTATTCTATTTTCAGAGTTAATGCTTTGGTTTTGTTTTCACATTTATCATTATCATTGACCCAACTAGGCTTCAAGGATTAGGTTCAACCAAGCTTCAAGGGGAACAAAGCATGCTAAGTATCAACCCAACTTGGCTTCAAGAACCAATCCAACCTAGCTTCAAGGGTTGTAACATCTCAATTAGGCTTCAAGGACTAGACCCAACCAAGCTTCAAGGGGAGTAAAACATGTTAAACTTCAACCCAACTTGGCTTCAAGGATCAAGCCCAACCTAACTTCAAGAGATTGTTACTAATATTAGGCATGCCGCCAACAACAAACTCTGAGAATAGAATAACACATTAGCTACACAATTCATTGATTATTTCATCATTAATATCATTTTCAATTCTCATCATCATCTAGGCAACATGCCTTGTTTCTTTCAATTGAATCATCATAGCCAATCACAATGGCTTCACATCACATTTGAGTTAACATAGCCAATCACAATGGCTTCACATCACATTTCAGTTAACATAGCCAATCACAATGGCTTCACATCACATTTCAATCCACATTATAGCAATTCATCTTTTACATAAATAATCATTTACCTCATCATATCCTTTACATGTCATATTCCATCATTGATATATATATATATATACAACATCAATTACATTAACTAGGTAAACATATCTTTCACATCATTATAAATTGCATTATACATACCTTTTTGGATGATCCTCATCTCTTTCACCCTCAAGAGTTACTCCCACCAAGCTATCCATAATCAATCACTTCATCCTCTTTTTCACATTTTACATATAGCCTCATTGATGTATATATATATACAACATCAATTACATTAACTAGGCAAACATATCATTCAAAGTGCATAACATAACATTGCTAAATCTCAACAATGCAATTAGGGCAAAACACAATTGATATGATTCATAGCTTTATGATCTTCCACATTCCTTTGATTAGATCATTCTTGTGTTTAAAACATATTTATAATGTTCATGTTTAAGTTTAGAAACAATGGAACCTTTGAAGAATCAAAACAATGTAAAAAGAAACAAAGTATAAAGCAATATGTAATTCATTTGTAGGACACGCCCAACCCATTTGATGGAACACGCCCGTGTCACTAACAACAAAAGAGGCAGTAGCCAATTCAAACAATTGACACGCCCAGCACCTTTGATGGACACGCCCGTGTCACTAACAACAAAAGAGGCAGTAGCCAATTCAAACAATTGACACGCCCAACTCAATTGATGAACACGCCCGTGTCTCTTCAATGCCTATGGCCGTGTCACCCATAACCAAAACCAATTCTCTTCTAATTGCACTCAAACACAATATTCATCATATAACATGCTTCAAATGAATATAATCAATGTTTTAAACACATATTCATCACAAGTATTACTTCACAACACATTAATATAACAATTAAACACATCTCAACTCAAAACCCTAAAATCAACATCTCCACCATTTCCAACAACAACCACTAATTAAACTCATAACTTAAAATCAATTTAACACTTGAACACACAACACAACACATCTCAAATCCACCAAATTACAAAATCATCAAACCTTACTTCACTTCCAACACAACTTCCAATTAAGTAAAGAAAACAAGAGAATACTTACCATCTTTCCAACAAAACCAACACCAATCCAATCCTTTAGCTTGTAATCAATTTCAATACTTGTAAACACATATATAACACACTAAATCATGAAATCAATCCATCACAACCTATCTCAAACCTTAACAAGGGAAAACAAGTAAGTACTTACCTCAATTGATGAATTCCACCAAATCTCCACTTAATCCTTTGATTCTTCCTTCAATTCTCTTAAAACCCTAAGGTTTTGGTGAAGATCAACTCATCTCTCTACCTCTCTCTCTCTCTCTCTCGTGCAAGAACCAAAAGGAGAAGAAGAAGAAGAAGAAGAGAATATCTTCATTTCTTTTTCCTCTTCCACGATAGCCACATATATGTATATAATAATAATAATAATAATAATAATAATATAATTACTAATTACCAAAAATCCTCCACCAAGCATTTCATTTCAAGCAATTACTCATATATCCCTTATCACTTAACTTAGCTTTTGTCTCTTATGAACCCAATTAAGTAATTCCACATGCCATAAAAAATATCTCCTCTTGCATTGACTCTTTCTCTTTGACCATTTTATATGTTATATATATCACCATATACACAACATATAAACTTGTCTCTAAACCCTAAATTTCCCCAAAACACATATACATATATGTTCTTTTCTCAATTTAAACCAACAACAATAACAACAACATACAAAACTTCTGGGGCATGCATCGGGATATTACAATTCTCTCCCCCTTAAATAATTTCGTCCTCGAAATTATCAATACCGTAACGATTCATTCTTAACAAAATACTATCTCAACTTTCATATGAAGTTAATTATATGCTCAAGTCATAGTGTCATCAAATCATATAATTTTAACTCTTCCCTTTCAAATCAACCGCCTTCTTTAAATTTCATAACTCATCATTCTATATGATTAGATATCTTATTACTTTCTTGATCAAACATTCAAAAGAACTCATTACATCTTTTATCAATGTCTTTATACAAGAATTAGATCATTATATAATACACTTATACTTCATCCAATCTTTATATTCAATATATTCTATTCCTTCACTTCTTTGTAATTACTCTTTTAATTTTATCCTTAAAAATCATTGGTTTATATTTTAGCATTAATTATCCCGTCATTACAATCACCGTCTAAATAGACATTTATCAAACCTCAATGGATAACAAAATCTTTATTTTTCACAAATGGAGTTATTTCTTTAGCACGCTTTTTATTTAAATTACATCTTAATACATTACCTTTCAACTTATTTCATAAATAATCAATCTTTTCCTTTTTTATCATGATTTATAACTATTATAACTCCCTTTATTCACGTTCACTCACACTTTGAAATTTACATCATATACTTTATCATGCAAACAATTATACTCTTAACACAACTATACATGTCAAATCTCAATAATGATTCATAATCTTAGCCAATTCAGATCCATTGATCTATTTATCACAATATATCCACGTTCCAATCTTGCTCAATTCCAACCAACAATTTATTTATTCAAACTTATCATAAAATTTCACAATATTCATATATGTATTTATATAACTTAATTCCATTAGGGTAAACTTACATTCAATTCCTGATCTCTTCCGATCTATATTCAATCAAATTATCATGATAACCAATCACTTCAAATTATCTTAATATAATTTCCAACCAATTCTCATAAAAATTTTATACCATATTTACTATCTATAGCTCATTCACTTAAACCTCAAATTTATTCATTTATTCATCACATATCATAAACATGTTTAGTATAACTTTCAATCACATTTGTATTTCTCCCTTTTTAACATCTCCTCACATTTCATTTCTTTGTTATACTTATTTTGATTACCTCTTTGCCATAATATTCATAACTCGAGACATTTCCATAATTTCCTTTTCTCTCTTAACTATCATAAATATAACCAAATGCTTAACATCAAATTGATAAGATACAACTTTATCCATCATAACGTTTAACTATACTTTTCATCATAATTTCAATCTCATCAAATCTGTATTACAATCATTATATCTAAGACCCAAATCCATGGATAACAAATTAATCAAACAAATATACCGAACAAAACACATGGCTTAAGAGGTTAATATTCAAGCCTGGAACTCTCGAATCAATTCTGTTCTTTCACAATTTTATTCTCAATTTACAAATACAAGACTAAGGTGTATCTCAAGAATTACATATTTCTTCTTTACACTATTGCTATAACAAAAGTTAATACATTCCAACTCCATTTCAAACCACTTTGCACTCGATTATAATGTCTATCTCAACTTAATTCACGTTTCAACAATATTACTATATACATATTTAACCATATGTAATTTCTATAAAATTTCTTTTCGTCACTTCATTTCGAATCCATTTACAATCTCTTATAATATATAATTACATGAAATTTCCATATGTGAGCACTTTAGAACTCTAAATATCATATGATCATCAAATTCAATGCTCACTATAACAATTTTCACTGTCCAATATTATTCAAGTCCATTCTATACTCACTTCCATCTCATAATCCATTCCGCTTTACATAGTTCAAAACCTAATATCTCTTAGGTCCACTAATACATATTGCATCATTTCCATATCACTTATTCCATAATTATACCACATACATATTCATAGGTCACCTTCATAATGTGATTCACACATTTGTTTATATATCATAATTTCATTCATATTGAAAATCAATTCACATATCATATACATGTATACCCTTACTTGGATATTCTTATTTTATGTTTCTTTTTCACACATTCAATACAAATTTAATGTTTATCACTTTCCACTAAGACTTTAACTTTCCAATTTACTACTTTGCTTAAACTTCAATTTGCCAAACTCATCTTTTCTTAATATCACTTTAGAAACATCTTATGTATATATATCACAAAGCAAAGTCAAAACATATAATTTCTCCAATTATTAAGCTCATTTCAGAAATCTCAAATATCACATATTACCATCATTACTATGAGCTTTCACAATATCCCAGCATCTCACATTTCTAACGTTGCATTCACAATGTTTACATTAAAATAACAATATCAACTTATTCTTACTTAACCAATCTCATCTCTTTTCCTTTAAACAAAACCTTAACTTTATATATGTACATACTTCAAACTTTAGATAGTCATACTTTGTCTATAATAACCAACTCATTCAATATCCCACCATTCTTTCCTCATTTTTGTAACATATCTTTCAATAATAACAATCCAGCAATATTTCCTTTGTCTATTAACCCCAACATAAACCTTAATATATAGAGGTTCAAAGTGTAGAAGAAAGAGTACATACTCTTATCTTAATTTGTTTTCAACTCATTTTCAAGTCTATTCTCTTTATGTTTGAATTCATATTATGTCCCACATCATATTACTCATAAACATCAACATTACACTCCATATTGCACACAACATGACATTTCCATATGCATCATCAATATACATATATCACATTACATTTCACAATTAGTTTCTCATAATCAATTAGGCACTATGCCTCAATTATAATTCATTTCCAACATTATTGCCAACAATCATGGTTTCTTATCACATCAAAATGGTATACACATATATCATTAATTATGTTAAACATCTCATATAACACAAATATTCTACAATTCATATAATGCCACATCCGAGACCAACCTAGGTGTCAATGCATATGCATGTATTACCAATTGCATTTCAAAACTCTTCTTTTTGGTTCATTTTATGCGTTTCAAAACTTTTTCTTTTAATTTCACTTAGGCCGAGAATCTCGAACCTAAGCTCTGATACCAAAATAATTGTAACACCCCGATACTCCATATAAGTACTACACATATACCTGGTATACGTACAGTAAATATATAAAGTATAAAGATGTCACATTTCGTTACAATTTAAAAACCTGTAACATAGCTCAAACCACAATACATTAATTTAAAGAACATTTACAAAATCGATATACTTTTAATGATCTTATAAATATACAATAATCTTATCTTTCTCGAAACATCATTTATACAAATGATTACATTCTTGATAAAAAAATACATCATAATTAAATTATACATGTATGCATCACCCTCTAGTTGGTCTCGACAAACTCTTACTCTTCTCGTGGCATGACGCAAGACTTTATATCTTTCATCTGGTCACCTGCGCGATCAAACAACCGCGCTAAGCCCGAGAGCTTAGTCGTACAAATATATAATATACACATACATTATAATAATATTAGCATATAATGATATATCAATTCCATGTAACTTTAGCTTATCATATCTTTTCTTTTAGATTGTACCTTTCATATATCTCAACTAAATCATATTTCAATACCCACATTCCACAACATACTTCATAACATTATTTTATTCACCATTTACCAATCATGAATAATATTTCCAGCAAGGCAATCATTAACACCAACCACAATCCATCACCAATACTCACAATCAACATATCAATGCATACACATTACATATCATACCTCATAACATTGTTTAATTCACAATTCACCAATCATAAGTCACATTGTCAACAAAGTCAATCATAGATCTCATTATTCATCTAATTCAACATTTGTATATCACATGGACATCAAAGACAGACTCGGGCCCAACAGACACTAATATGCTATTCTATTTTCAGAGTTAATGCTTTGGTTTTGTTTTCACATTTATCATTATCATTGACCCAACTAGGCTTCAAGGATTAGGTTCAACCAAGCTTCAAGGGGAACAAAGCATGCTAAGTATCAACCCAACTTGGCTTCAAGAACCAATCCAACCTAGCTTCAAGGGTTGTAACATCTCAATTAGGCTTCAAGGACTAGACCCAACCAAGCTTCAAGGGGAGTAAAACATGTTAAACTTCAACCCAACTTGGCTTCAAGGATCAAGCCCAACCTAACTTCAAGAGATTGTTACTAATATTAGGCATGCCGCCAACAACAAACTCTGAGAATAGAATAACACATTAGCTACACAATTCATTGATTATTTCATCATTAATATCATTTTCAATTCTCATCATCATCTAGGCAACATGCCTTGTTTCTTTCAATTGAATCATCATAGCCAATCACAATGGCTTCACATCACATTTGAGTTAACATAGCCAATCACAATGGCTTCACATCACATTTCAGTTAACATAGCCAATCACAATGGCTTCACATCACATTTCAATCCACATTATAGCAATTCATCTTTTACATACATAATCATTTACCTCATCATATCCTTTACATGTCATATTCCATCATTGATATATATATATATATATATACAACATCAATTACATTAACTAGGTAAACATATCATTCACATCATTATAAATTGCATTATACATACCTTTTTGGATGATCCTCATCTCTTTCACCCTCAAGAGTTACTCCCACCAAGCTATCCATAATCAATCACTTCATCCTCTTTTTCACATTTTACATATAGCCTCATTGATGTATATATATACAACATCAATTACATTAACTAGGCAAACATATCATTCAAAGTGCATAACATAACATTGCTAAATCTCAACAATGCAATTAGGGCAAAACACAATTGATATGATTCATAGCTTTATGATCTTCCACATTCATTTGATTAGATCATTCTTGTGTTTAAAACATATTTATAATGTTCATGTTTAAGTTTAGAAACAATGGAACCTTTGAAGAATCAAAACAATGTAAAAAGAAACAAAGTATAAAGCAATATGTAATTCATTTGTAGGACACGCCCAACCCATTTGATGGAACACGCCCGTGTCACTAACAACAAAAGAGGCAGTAGCCAATTCAAACAATTGACACGCCCAGCACCTTTGATGGACACGCCCGTGTCACTAACAACAAAAGAGGCAGTAGCCAATTCAAACAATTGACACGCCCAACTCAATTGATGAACACGCCCGTGTCTCTTCAATGCCTATGGCCGTGTCACCCATAACCAAAACCAATTCTCTTCTAATTGCACTCAAACACAATATTCATCATATAGCATGCTTCAAATGAATATAATCAATGTTTTAAACACATATTCATCACAAGAATTACTTCACAACACATTAATATAACAATTAAACACATCTCAACTCAAAACCCTAAAATCAACATCTCCACCATTTCCAACAACAACCACTAATTAAACTCATAACTTAAAATCAATTTAACACTTGAACACACAACACAACACATCTCAAATCCACCAAATTACAAAATCATCAAACCTTACTTCACTTCCAACACAACTTCCAATTAAGTAAAGAAAACAAGAGAATACTTACCATCTTTCCAACAAAACCAACACCAATCCAATCCTTTAGCTTGTAATCAATTTCAATACTTGTAAACACATATATAACACACTAAATCATGAAATCAATCCATCACAACCTATCTCAAACCTTAACAAGGGAAAACAAGTAAGTACTTACCTCAATTGATGAATTCCACCAAATCTCCACTTAATCCTTTGATTCTTCCTTCAATTCTCTTAAAACCCTAAGGTTTTGGTGAAGATCAACTCATCTCTCTAACTCTCTCTCTCTCTCTCTCGTGCAAGAACCAAAAGGAGAAGAAGAAGAAGAAGAAGAGAATATCTTCATTTCTTTTTCCTCTTCCACGATAGCCACATATATGTATATAATAATAATAATAATAATATAATTACTAATTACCAAAAATCCTCCACCAAGCATTTCATTTCAAGCAATTACTCATATATCCCTTATCACTTAACTTAGCTTTTGTCTCTTATGAACCCAATTAAGTAATTCCACATGCCATAAAAAATATCTCCTCTTGCATTGACTCTTTCTCTTTGACCATTTTATATGTTATATATATCACCATATACACAACATATAAACTTGTCTCTAAACCCTAAATTTCCCCAAAACACATATACATATATGTTCTTTTCTCAAGTTAAACCAACAACAATAACAACAACAACAACAACATACAAAACTTCTGGGGCAT
The DNA here is from genome assembly GCA_947685225.1 of Garcia nutans. Taxonomy (NCBI): domain Eukaryota; kingdom Viridiplantae; phylum Streptophyta; class Magnoliopsida; order Malpighiales; family Euphorbiaceae; genus Garcia; species Garcia nutans. The sequence continues at coordinate 58,316,641 of CANTUV010000024.1, forward strand.
GCATCGGGATATTACAGTTGGAGTATGTTTGATTTAATTAGGTTGGTGTTGGTGATTGAAGAGCAAGAGTTGTGTTTAGTGGAATTTCTTTCTGTTTTACAACTAGTAAAGGCTGTGACTTGTATGATTTTTAATTAAATATAGAAAAATGTTCCTGAAGTGAATTTTTGATATGTTGTGCCTATATGAGTCTAGAATGACTGAAAAATATGTTGATTTGATTTTGGAATGGTTATGATTTTGGAAAGATTATTTTTATTAGACCTGTTCCAGCAGGTACCTTAACTGAGACAGCTATATTTCGGGATTTTTAATAAAATGTAGAAAAATTATATTCAATTGAATTTTGGATATGTTGATTAATGAGTCTAGTATTTGAGAAAAATAATTTGGAACCAAGTTGATTGAATTTAATTTATGGAATTCACAATGTTTAGAACTGCTGCCAGGATGCAGGGCAATTGGGGCAGTCTGCTTGGGTGAACTATTTGACCAAGATTTTGTGTTCAGTTTGATCTGAAATTTTAAAGGAATAATTTTAAGATGTAAAATTAAGTTCTGTAAAAATTTTAGAGTTTTTAGTCAAGTATATTATTTTATACAAATATTCAAAATAAGGATAAAATTTAGTCTAAAACCAGAATTTACTATTCATATGGTAATTTTGCTAATATTCCTTTTGGATTAGGTTGTGAAGAGGTTGAATTGCCCTAATCTAAGTGTTGAGGATTCTTGGAAGAGTAGGTGTATAGAGTGGTGTAAGTTGGTTTTAAGGTAAGTACAATGTTTATATGATTGCACTTATTTACATGAATTAAGACTTAACACATTTGTTTGTAAATGTGTTAAGTGAATTACTATATTGTCAATATAATTTGATTAAGGTTATGATTGGATGATGTGAAAGATATGAAGATCATTCAAATAGGTATGTACAATGCAATTTGTTATGATAAATATTGTAATGATGAATTGTGCTAATGTGTTTTGAGAAATGATGAAATGTATTGTAATTGTGGTTGGTAATAATGATTAAAATGAAATAAATAGACATGTTGATTATATGATGATGAATTTAAGATATATGCTCAATATAATTGTTTATGTATACTTGAATGATGAAGTGCTATAATGTGAATTGAAATATGATAAGAGGTGAAGCCATTGTGATTGGCTATGATGAATCAAATGAGATGTGAAGCCATTGTGTTGGCTATGAGAATGTAAATGAATTATAATTGAGGCATGGTTGCCTGTTTTGAATATGAAATGAATTGAGAAAGAAATGTACAAAGATATAAATGAAAAGAGTTGTGTCTAATATGTTAATTCAACTTTCAGAGTTCTGGATTTGACGGCATGCCTATAACATATGAAATGTAACAGTCTAGCCGGGTTGAGGATCTCCTCAAGTTGTTGAGTTGATGGTCCAAGAGACTGGGTCTGTTACAAGTGTTAACAGTCTAGCCGGGTTGAGGATCTCCTCAAGTTGTTGAGTTGATGGTCCAAGAGACTGGGTCTGTTACACTATATGAATTATAAATGTGAAATATATGAAAAGTAACAGTCTTGCCGGGTTGAGGATCTTCTCGATTAGTCGGGTTGATGGTCCAAGAGACTGGGTCTGTTACACTATCCATGGATAGAGATATGATATATGTTGCCTACGGGCTTGATTATTGTGATTATGGATCAAAGCAGTAACTCTGAACTTTGAATAACATATTAGTGTGTTCTGGGCCAAGGTCTGTCTTGATTTTCGATGTAGTTTATGAAACGTGAAATGAATGAATAATGAAATCTATAGTTGCCTTAATTGGAAATGAAATGTTATGAAATATGTTATGTAATATGTATATTGATATGTTCCTTGTGAGTAGTAGTGATGGAATTGTGGTTGGTGTTTTTGATATGTATGCATGTATGTAATATATGAGATTAGTTGAGATATGTGTAAAGTGTAATAGAAAAGGGAAACTACGATAAGAAACTAACAGTACTTAAAGTTAGTATATGGATATACGTTAGAATTTCTGTATTGTATGTTTATATTATTCATTTGTACTACTAAGCTCTCGGGCTTAGCGCGGATGTGTTAATCGCGCAGGTGAGTAGATGGTAGATCTGAAGTCTTTTGTTTTACCACAAGAAGAGTAAGAGTTTGTCGAGACCAACTAGAAGGTGATGCATGCATGTAAAATTTTTTAATATTGTATATTGACTAAAATGTTTTGTTACTATATATTTGGATTGTTTTGAGAAGTAAGGATTTTTTTTTAATTATAATGAACAGTGACATTCTTATACTTTATATACTTACTGTATGTATACGAGGTATATGTATAGTACTTATATAGGGTATGAGGGTGTTACAATTTTGATACTCGATCCTAACTAGATTTTGATACTTGATCCTAAATGGATTTTGATACTCGATCCTAACTGGATTCGGATACTCGATCCTAACTTGATTCGGATACTCTATACAAACTGGATTCGGATACTCAATACTAACTAGATTTGGATACTCGATCCTAACTGGATTGGGATACTCGATCCTAACTGGATTTGGATACTCAATCCTAAGTTGGATTGGGATACTCGATCCTAACTAGATTTGGATACTCGATCCTAAACTGCATTGGGATATTCGATCCTAACTTGATTTGGATAATCGATCCTAACTGGATTTGGATACTCGATCCTTACTGGATTTTTGGATTTGGATACTCGATCCTAACAGGATTTGGATATTCAATCCTAACTTGATTTTGATACTCGATCCTAACTAGATTTGGATATTCGATCCTAACTGGATTTGGATACTCGATCCTAACTGGATTCGGATACTCGATCCTAACTGGATTCAGATACTCTATACAAAATTGATTCGGATACTCAATACTAACTGGATTTGGATACTCGATCCTAACTGGATTGGGATACTTGGTCCTAACTTGATTTGGATACTCGATCCTAAATTGGATTGGGATACTCGATACTAACTACATTTGGATACTCGATCCTAAACTGCATTGGGATACTCGATCCTAACTGGATTTGGGGATTTGGATAATCGATCCTAACTGGATTTGGATACTCGATCCTAAATTGTATTGGAATACTCGACCCTAATTGGATTTGGATATTCGATCCTAAATTGTATTGGGATACCCGATCCTATCTGGATTTCGATACTGGATCTTAACTAAATTTTGATACTCGATCCTAACTAGATTTGGATACGTGATCCTAAATTGAATTGGGATACTCGATCCTAACTTGATTTAGATACTCAATCATAAATTTGTTTGGGATACTCGATCCTAACTGGATTTGGATACTCAAACCTAATTGGATTTGGATACTCGATCCTAAATGGATTTTGATACACAATCCTAACTGGATTCAGATACTCGCTCCTAAATTGGATTGGGATACTCGATCCTAACTTGATTTGGACATTAGATCCTAAACTGGATTGGGATACTCGATCCTAATTGGATTTGGATACTTGATCCTAACTATATTTGGATACTCGATCCTAAATGGATTTTGATACTCAATCCTAACTGGATTCGAATACTCGATCCTAACTTGATTTGGATACTCAATCCTACACTGGTTTAGGATACTTGATCCTAACTGGATTTGGATACTCGATCTTAAATTGTATTGGCATACTCGATCCTAACTGGATTTGGATACTCGATCTTAACTGGATTTGTATACTCAATCCTAACTGGATTCAGATACTCTCTCATAAATTGGATTGGGATACTCGATACTAACTGGATTTTGATACTCGATCCTAACTGGATCTAGATACTCGATCCAAACTGGATCTAGATACTCGATCCTAACTGGATCTAGATACTCGATCCTAACTGTATTAGTAAATTCAATCCTAACTGGATTTGAATACTCGATCCTAAACTGGATTTGGATAATGATCCTAACTGAATTTGGATACTAGACCCTAACTGGTTTTGGATACTCGATTTTAATTGGATTTGGAGACTCGATCCTAAATCTGATTGGGATACTCGATCCTAACTGGATTTGGATACTCTAAACTTAACTGGATTGGGATTCTCGATCCTAACTATATTCGGATACTCGATCCTAACTGGATTTGAATACTCGATCCTAATAGGATTCAGATACTCGATCCTTACTGGATTTATGGATTTGGATACTCAATCCTACACTGGTTTGGGATACTTGATCCTAACTGGATTTGGATACTTGATCCTAAATTGGATTGACATACTCGATCTTAACTGGATTTGTATACTCAATCCTAACTGGATTCAGATACTCTCTCCTAAATTGGATTGGGATACTCGATACTAACTGGATTTTGATACTCGATCCTAACTGGATCTAGATACTCGATCCTAACTGGATCTAGATACTCGATCCTAATTGGACTAGTATTTTCAATCCTAACTGGATTTGAATACTCGATCCTCAACTGGATTTGGATACAGGATCCTAACTGAATTTGGATACTAGACCCTAACTGGTTTTGGATACTCGATTTTAATTGGATTTGGAGACTCGATCCTAAATCTGTTTGGGATACTAGATCCTAACTGGATTTGGATACTCTAAACTTAACTGGATTGGGATTCTCGATCCTAACTATATTCGGATACTCGATCCTTACTGGATTTGAATACTCGATCCTAATAGGATTTGGATTCTCGATCCTAACTGATTTTTTATACTCGATCCTAAATGGATTTTGATACTCGATCCAAACTAGATTCAGATACTCGATCCTAACTTGATTTGGATACTCGATCCTAACTGATTTGGATACTCGATCCTAACTGGATTCGGATACTCGATCCTAACTTGATTTGGATACTCAATCCTACATTGGTTTGGGATACTTGATCCTAATTGGATTTGGATACTTGATCCTAAATTGGATTGGCATACTCGATCCTAACTGGATTTGGATACTCGATCCTAACTGACTTTTTATACTCGATCCTAAATGGATTTTGATACTCGATCCAAACTAGATTCAGATACTCGATCCTAACTGGATTTGGATACTCGATCCTAACTGGATTTGGATACTCGATCCTAAATGGATTTTGATACTCGATCCTAACTGGATTCGGATACTCAATCCTTACTTGATTTGGATACTCAATCCTACACTGGTTTGGGATACTTGATCCTAACTGGATTTGGATACTTGATCCTAAATTGGATTGGCATACTCAATCTTAACTGGATTTGGATACTCGATCCTAACTGGATTCAGATACTTGCTCCTAAATTGGATTGGGATACTCGATCCTAACTGGATGTTGATACTCGATCCTAACTGGATCTAGATACTCGATCCTGACTGGATTTGTATATTCGATCCTAACTGGATTTGAATACTCGATCCTAACTGGATTTGGATACTTGATACTAAATTTGATTATGATACTCCATCTTAAACTTGATTGGGATACTCGATCCAAAATGGATTTTGATACTCGATTCTAACTAGATTCGGATACACGATCCTAACTTGATTCGGATACTCGATAATAACTGGATTCGGATACTCAATACTAACTGGATTTTGGCACTTGATCCTAACTGGATTTGGATACTTGATCTTAAACTGGATTGGGATACTCGATCCTAACTGGATTTCAATACTCGATCCTAACTGGATTTGGATACTCTATCCAAATAGGATTTGGATACTCGATCCTAACTGGATTTGTGGATTTGGATACTCGATCTTAACTGGATTTGGATACTCGATCCTAACTGGATTTGGACACTCGATCCTAACTGGATTTGGATACTCAATCCTAATTGGATTGGGATACTCGAACCTAATTGGATTTGGATACTCGATCCTAAATTGTATTGGGATACATGATCCTATCTGGATTTGGATACTCGATCCTAACTTAGTTTTGATACTCTATCCTAACTAGAATTGGACACTTGATCCTAAATTGGATTGGGATACTCGATCCTAACTTGATTTGGATACTCAATCCTAAACAGGTTTGGGATACTCTATCCTAATTGGATTTGGATACTCGATCCTAAATTGGATTGGGATACTCGATCCTAACTGGATTTTGATACTCGATCCTAACTAGATTTGGATGCTCGATCCTAAATTGGATTGGGATACTCGATCCTAAACTTGATTGGGATACTCGATCCTAACTGGATTTGGATACTCTATCCTAACTTGATTCGGATACCCGACACTAACTGGATTCGGATACTAAATACTAACTGTATTTGGGTACTCGATCCTAACTGGATTTTGATACTCGATCCTAACTATATTCGGATACTCGATCCTAAATGGATTTTGATACTCAATCCTAAATTGGATTGGGATACTCGATCCTAACCAGATTTGGATACTCTATCCTAACTTGGTTTGGACATTAGATCCTAAACTGGATTGGGATACTCGATCCTAACTGGATTTGGATACTCGATCTTAACTGTATTTGGATACTCGATCCTAAATGGATTTTGATACTCAATCCTAAATTGGATTGGGATACTCGATCCTAACTAGATTTGGATACTCGATCCTAAACTGAATTGGGATACTCGATCCTAACTGGATTTGGATACTCGATTCAAATAGGATTCGGATACTCGATCCTAATTGGATTTGTGGATTTGGATACTCAATCCTAACAGGATTTGGATACTCGATACTAACTGGATTTTGATACTCGATCTTAACTGGATTTGGATACTTGATCCTAAATGGATTCTGATACTCGATCCTAACATGATTCGTATACTCTATACAAACTGGATTCGGATACTCAATACTAACTGGATTTGGATACTCGATCCTAACTGGATTGGGATACTCGATCCTAACTGGATTTGGATACTCAATCCTAAATTGGATTGGGATACTCGATCCTACTTGGATTTGGATACTCGATCATAAACTGCATTGGCATACTGGATCCTAACTTTATTTGGATACTCGATCCTAACTGGATTTGGATACTCGATTCAAATAGGATTCAGATACTCAATTCTAACTGGATTTGTGGATTTGGATACTCGATCCTAACTGGGTTTGGATACTCGATCCTAACTGGATTTTGATACTCGATCCTAACTGGATTTGGACACTCGGTCCTTAATGGATTTTGATACTCGATCTTAACTGGATTTGGATACTCGATCCTAACTTGATTCGGATACTCTATACAAACTGGATTCGGATACTCAATACTGACTGGATTTGGATAATCGATGCGAACTGGATTGGGATACTCGATTCTAACTGGATTTGGACACTCGATCCTAACTGGATTTGGATACTCGATCCTAAATGGATTTTGATACTCGATCCTAATTGGATTAGGATACTTGATTGTAGACCCTTAATTTTTTACCCAATCCGATCCAATATGCTTGATTTAGTCCAAAATGATTTTTGTTGTCTAATAGGTTCAAAATAATTTTAATTAAATAGTTTTTGCTTTGTTATCTAATTTTTATTAATAAAAAATAAAAATAAACAAATAAAAATCAAAAAATAAAAATAAAAATCAGAAAATTTGAATACTCGATCCTAACTTGATTTAGATACTCAATCCTAAATTGGTTTGGGATACTCGATCCTAACTTGATTTAGATACTCAATCCTAAATTGGTTTGGGATACTCGATCCTAAATGGATTTGGATACTTGATCCTAAATTGGATTGGGATACTCGATCCTAACTAGATTTGGATACTCGAACCTAACTGGATTTGGATACTCGATCCTAAATGGATTTGATACTCAATCCTAACTGGATTCAGATACTCGCTCCTAAATTGGATTGGGATGCTCGATCCTAACAGGATTTTGATACTCGATCCTAACTGGATCTGGATATTCAAACCTAACTGGATTTGGATACTCGATCCTAACTGGATTTGGAGACTCAATCCTAAATTGGATTTGGGTACTCGATCATAACTTGATTTGGACATTAGATCATAAACTGGATTGGGATACTCGATCCTAACTGTATTTGGATACTCGATCGTAAATGGATTTTGATACTCAATCCTAACTGGATTCGAATACTCGATCCTAACTTGATTTGGATACTCAATCCTACACTGGTTTGGGATACTTGTTCGTAGCTGGATTTGGATACTCGATCCTAAATTGTATTGGCATACTCGATCCTAATTGGATTTTGATACTCGATTCTAAATGGATTTGGATACTTAATCCTAACCGGATTGAGATAGTCGCTCCTAAATTGGATTGGGATAATCGATCCTAACTGGATTTTGATACTCGATCCAAACTGGATTTGAAAACTCGATCCTAACTAGATTTGAATACTCGATCCTAACTTAATTTGGATACTCGATCCTAAACAGGATTGTGACACACGATCCTAACTGAATTTGCATACTAGATCCTAACTGGTTTTGGATACTCGATCCTAACTGGATTTGAAGACTCGATCCTAAATTGGATTGGGATACTCGATCCTAACTGGATTTGGATACTCGATCCTTAACTGGATTGGAATTCTCGATCCTAACTGGATTTGGATACTCGATCCTAATAGGATTCGGATACTCGATCCTAACTGGATTTATGGATTTGGATACTCGATCCTAACTGAATTTTGATACTCGATCCTGACTGAATTTTGATACTCGATCCTAAATGGATTTTGATAGTCGATCCTAACTAGATTCATATACTCGATCCTAACTTGATTTGGATGCTCGATACTAACTGGATTTGGATACTCGATCCTAACAGGATTCAGATACTCGATCCTAACTTGATTTGGATACTCAATCCTACACTGGTTTGGGATACTTGATCCTAACTGGATTTGGATACTTGATCCTAAATTGGATTGGCATACTATATCCTAACTGGATTTGTCGATGGATTTGGATACTCGATCCTAACTGGATTCAGATACTCGCTCCTAAATTGGATATGGATACTCGATCCTAACTGGATTTTAATACTCGATCCTAACTGGATCTAGATACTCGATCCTAACTGGATTTGTATATTCGATCCTAACTTGATTTGAATACTCGATCCTAACTGGATTTGGATACTCGATCCTAAACTGGATTGTGATACTCGATCCTAACTTAATTTGGATGCTAGATCCTAACTGGGTTTGGATACTCGATCGTAACTGGATTTGGAGACTCGATCCAAACTTGATTTGGATACTAGATCCTAAACTGGATTGGGATAATCGATCCTAACTGGATTTGTATACTCGATCCTAACTGGATTTGGATACTTGATCATAAATTTGATTGGGATACTCAATCCTAAACTTGATTGTGATACTCGATCCTAAAAGGATTTTGATACTCGATTCTAACTGGATTCGGATACTCGATCCTAACTTGATTCGGATACTCGATAATAACTGGATTCGGATACTCAATACTAACTTGATTTTGATACTCGATCCTAACTGTATTTCGATACTCGATCCTAACTAGATTTGGATACTCGATCCTAAATTGGATTGGGATACTCGATCCTAACTGGATTTGAATACTCGATCCAAAATGTATTTGGATACTCTATTCAAATAGGATTTGGATACTCGATCCTAACAGGATTTGGGGATTTGGATACTCGATCTTAACTGGATTTGGATACTCGATCCTAACTGGATTTGGACACTCGATCCTAACTGGATTTGGATACTCAATCCTAATTGGATTGGGATACTCGACCCTAATTGGATTTGGATACTCGATCCTAAATTTGATTGGGATACACGATCCTATCTGGATTTGGATACTCGATCCTAACTTAATTTTGATGCTCGATCCTCACTAGAATTGGACACTTGATCCTAAATTGGATTGGGATACTCAATCCTAACTTGATTTGGATACTCAATCCTAAACAGGTTTGGGATACTCAATCCTAATTGGATTTGGATACTCGATCCTAAATTGGATTGGGATACTCGATCCTAACTGGATTGGGATACTCGATCCTAACTGGATTTTGATACTCGATACTAAATGGATTTTGATACTCAATCCTAACTGGATTCAGATATTTGCTCCTAAATTTGATTGGGATAAATGATCCTAACTGGATTTTGATACTCGATCCTAACAAGATCTGGATACTCGATCCTAACTGGATTTGGATATTCGATCCTAACTGGATTTGGAGACTCGATCCTAACTGGATTTGGACACTCGATCCTAACTGGATTTGGACACTCGATCCCAAATTGGATTGGGATACACGATCCTAACTTTATTTGGATATTACATCCTAAACTAGATTGGGATACTTGATCCTAACTTGATTTGGATACTAAATCCTAACTTGATTTGGATACTTGATCCTAAATTTGATTGGGATACACGATTCTAAACTTGATTGGGATACTCAATCCTAACTGGATTTGGATACTCGATAGTAACTGGATTCGGATACTCAATACTAACTGTATTTGGGTACTCGATCCTAATTAGATTTTGATACTCGATCCTAACTATATTTGGATACTCGATCCTAACTTGATTCGGATACTGGATACTAACTGGATTCGGATACTCAATACTAACTAGATTTGGATACTCAATCCTAACTGGATTTGGATACTTGATCCCATATTGGATTTGGATACTCGATCCTAACTTGATTTGGTTACTCCATCCTAACTGGATTTGGATACTCGATCCAAATAGGATTTGGATACTCGATCCTAGCTGGATTTGTGGATTTGGATACTCGATCCTAACTGGATTTTGATACTCGATCCTAACTGGATTTTGATACTCGATCCTAAATGGATTTTGATACTCGATCCTAACTGGATTCGGATACTCGATCCTAACTTGATTCGGATACTCTATACAAACTGGATTCGGATACTCAATACTAACTAGATTTGGATACTCGATCCTAACTGGATTGGGATACTCGATCCTAACTGGATTTGGATACTCAATCCTAAATTGGATTGGGATACTCGATCCTAACTGGATTTGGATACTCGATCCTAAACTGCATTTGGATACTCGATCCTTACTTGATTTGGATACTCGATCCTAACTGGATTTGGATACTCGATCCAAATAGGATTCGGATACTCGATCCTTACTGGATTTTTGGATTTGGATACTCGATCCTAACTGGATTTGGATACTCGATCCTAACTGGATTTTGATACTCGATCCTAACTGGATTTGGATACTCGATCCAAACTGGATTCGGATACTCGATCCTAACTAGATTCAGATACTCTATACAAATTGGATTCGGATACTCAATACTAACTGGATTTGGATACTCGATCCTAACTGGATTGGGATACTTGGTCTTAATTGGATTTGGATACTCGATCCTAAATTTGATTGGGATACTCGATCCTAACTGGATTTGGATACTCGATCCCAAACTGCATTGGGATACTCGATCCTAACTGGATTTGGGGATTTGGATACTCGATCCTAACTGGATTTGGATACTCGATCCTAAATTGCATTGGGATACTCAACCCTAATTGGATTTGGATACTCGATCCTAAATTGTATTGGGATACCCGATCTTATCTAGATTTGGATACTCGATCCTCACTGAATTTTGATACTCGATCTTAACTGGATTTGGATACTCGATCCTAAATTGGATTGGGATACTCGATCCTAACTTGATTTAGATACTCAATCCTAAATTGGTTTGGGATACTCGATCCTAACTGGATTTGGATACTCGATCCTAAATTGGATTGGGATACTCGATCCTAACTGGATTTGGATACTCGAACCTAATTTGATTTGGATACTCGATCCTAAATGGATTTTGATACACAATCCTAACTGGATTCAGATACTCGCTCCTAAATTCGATTGGGATACTCGATCCTAACTTGATTTGGACATTAGATCCTAAACTGGATTGGGATACTCGATCCTAATTGGATTTGGATACTCGATCCTAACTGTATCTGGATACTCGATCCTAAATGGATTTTGATACTCGATCCTAACTGGATTCGAATACTCGATCCTAACTTGATTTGGATACTCAATCCTACACTGGTTTGGGATACTTGATGCTAACTGGATTTGGATACTCGATCCTAAATTGTATTGGCATACTCGATCCTAACTGGATTTGGATACTCGATCCTAACTGGATTTGTATACTCAATCCTAACTGGATTCAGATACTCTCTCCTAAATTGGATTGGGATACTCGATACTAACTGGATTTTAATACTCGATCCTAACTGGATCTAGATACTCAATCCTTACTGGATTAGTATATTCAATCCTAATTGGATTTGAATACTCGATCCTAAACTGGATTTGGATACATGATCCTAACTGAATTTGGATACTAGACCCTAACTGGTTTTGGATACTCTATCCTAACTGGATTTGGAGACTCGATCCTAAATCTGATTGGGATACTCGATCCTAACTGGATTTGGATACTCTAAACTTAACTGGATTGGAATTCTCGATCCTAACTAGATTCGGATACTCGATCCTAACTAGATTCGGATACTCAATCCTAACTGGATTTGGATACTCGATCCTAATAGGATTCAGATACTCGATCTTTACTGGATTTATGGATTTGGATACTCGATCCTAACTGGATTTGGATTCTCGATCCTAACTGATTTTTTATTCTCGATCCTAAATGGATTTTGATACTCGATCCAAACTAGATTCAGATACTCGATCCTAACTTGATTCGGATACTCGATCCTAACTGGATTTGGATACTCTATCCTAACTGAATTTGGATACTCGATCCTAAATGGATTTTGATACTCGATCCTAACTGGATTCGGATACTCGATCCTAACTTGATTTTGCTACTCAATCGTATACTGGTTTGGGATACTTGATCCTAATTGGATTTGGATACTTGATCCTAAATTCGATTGGCATACTCGATCTTAACTGGATTTGGATATTCGATCCTAACTGGATTCAGATACTTGCTCCTAAATTGGATTGGGATACTCGATCCTAACTGGATGTTGATACTCGATCCTAACAGGATCTAGATACTCGATCCTAACTGGATTTGTATATTCGATCCTAACTGGATTTGAATATTCGATCCTAACTGGATTTGGATACTTGATACTAAATTTGATTGGGATACTCAATCCTAAACTTGATTGGGATACTCTATCCTAAATGGATTTTGATACTCGATTCTAACTGGATTTGGATACTCGATCCTAACTTGATTCGGATACTCGATAATAACTGGATTCGGATACTCAATACTAACTGGATTTTGATACTTGATCCTAACTGGATTTGGATACTCGATCCTAACTAGATTTGGATACTCGATCCTAAATTGGATTGGGATACTCGATCCTAACTGGATTTGGATACTTGATCGTAAACTGGATTGGGATACTCGATCCTAACTGGATTTGAATACTCGATCCTAACTGGATTTGGATACTCTATCCAAATAGGATTTGGATACTCGATCCTAACTGGATTTGTGGATTTGGATACTCGATCTTAACTGGATTTGGATACTCAATCCTAATTGGAGTGGGATGTAATATCCCAAGGTATGCCCTAGAAGTCTTAATACAATTGTTGTTTGATTTGAATTAAATGTATATATGTTGTTGCAAAGGAAATGATTGTGTTAATGGAATGTATATGTTGTATATATGTTTGTATAATAACATATACATAAGTCAAAATGGAGAGTCAAGGGATGAAGATATTTATTTGGTTAGTGGTGAAATTACAAAAGGGCATGCTATATGAAAGGAAGTTTAATTATGTTAAAGAGGGCATTTAGGTAATTTTCTTTTGAAATTGCATGGTGGAGGTTTAAAGAGAAGAGAAAGTTGACTTTGTTTCTTCAATTTCTTTTCTTTTCAAGTGGTTGCCGGCCATTCTTAAGACAAGAGAGTAAGAGAAAGGTTTTGAATTCTAAGAGCATATTGAAGGACTTTTCAAGGAATTAAGTGGAAATTCAAGAAGTTTATTATTTTGGTAAGTTCTTTCTCTTGATTCCTTTTTGTTATTTTGAGTTGTTTGTAAGCTTGATTGTGATTTTGATAGTAAGGTTGTGTTGATGGTTATATGTTGGAATATAACTGATTCAATTAACTATGGTGTTGGTTTTGGTTTGAAGATGATAAGTTAAGTGGATGTTGATATTCAAAGAATAAGGTGATGTTGGTTTTAGGGTTTTGAAGTGGTAAGTGATAAATTGTATTGTTTTATGTTGGATTAGGTTTTGAAAGAAGGCTTTTGCCCTAATTTGAGAAGTGAAGAATTCTTGGAAAAAGAAAGTGTTTAGAGTTGTATAAGTGGTGCTTAAGGTAAGTACAAACTATATTGTTGTATATGTGCATATGATGTTTAAACTTAACACACACTTGTTTGTAAATGTGTTAAGGAATCAAATGTATTGTTAATGTATATTAGTAATGTGAATATTGTGATGAGCATGTAAAGTAAGGGTTAATGATGTTGATTATGTCCATTTGAATAAGGTTATGTGGTGTACAATGTGATATAATTCAACTAAAGGAGATTTGGCTTTGTTTAAAACCTTTAGCCATGAGAGACACGGCCAAACTAAGAAGAGACACGGGCAAAACCAAAGAATTATTGGGAGACACGGCCAAGTCTAAGGACATTTGGCCGTGTTGGATGATTTTTGGAGAGACACGACCGTGTCCCTTGCCCGTGTCTGCTACTGGATTTTTGGGTTGAGAGACACGGCCACAAGCTTGGCCGTGTCCCTTGAGGGTGTTGGCTACTGTGATTGTTCCTTGCTTTTCTTACATTGTTTTGATTCTTCAAAGATCTTTATGTACCTAACCCTAAAAGTAAACACTCTAAACACTTTTAAACCAAAGAATGATCCATACAAATGTATGTGGAAGATTATAAATCAATGAATAATATAAAGTGTTAAGTATTATAATGATGATGCATATGATACAATATGAACAATGTTATGTTTTATGCATTGTGAATCTTGTGAATGGTAATGTGTTATATGAATAATGTACTTTGAAATGTTATATCAATGAGGCCATTGTGATTGGCTATGATGATTCAATTGAAAGAAATAATACATGTTTGCCTAATTGATGATGATAATTGAGAATGAAATAATAAATGAATTGTGTTATTCAATTTTCAGAGTTTGTTGTTGGTGGCATGCCTAATAATAGTAACACTCTCTTGAAGTTAGGTTGGGCTTGATCCTTGAAGCCAAGTTGGGTAGAATTTTAACATGTTTTACTCCCCTTGAAGCTTGGTTGGATCTAGTCCTTGAAGCCTAAATGAGATGTTACAACCCTTGAAGCTAGGTTGGGTTGGTTCTTGAAGCCATGTTGGGTTGAGACTTAGCATGCTTTGTTCCCCTTGAAGCTTGGTTGAACCTAATCCTTGAAGCCTAGTTGTGTTTATGATAATGATAAATGTGATGATTCAACCAAAACATCTACTCTGAAAATTGAATGGTATATTAGTGTGTTTTGGGCCCATGCTTGTCTTTGTTTAATGTGATTTATGAATGGTAAAATGATTGACTAATGAGTCATATGGAAGGATGTTGAAATGTGATATGTTTATATATGTGTACTTTATGGAATATAAAGGTATGTTGTTAGCCTTCCATCTATGATGTTGATTATTAATAAAATGTGTGACATTACATTGCACTAAAGCAAAATGCTAGCATACTTTGTATTACTAAGCCATTGGCTTAGCGCGATAGTGTTTGACCGCGCAGGTGACACAGTTGAACCTGAAGGCTCCTCGAGACCAAGTGAGATTAGACATTGAGGATTTTCTTTGGGACTTAAAGATCAGAGAAGAGCTGCCAATCATGTATATATTCTATGTTTTGTAAACTTTGATTTATAACATATTTGTAATAACTTCCGTTGTGAATTATTAAACACTTTATATATAGTGTCTTTTGGATTTCTTTTATTTGTTTGAGATTGGTTTCACTTATTTACAAAGATATTTGTTGTGTCTTTTAAACCCTGGCATTTTCTATATTCAGTATACGTATATTACGATCGTTTAAGCATGCTTGGTACGTATACAGGGTATAGAGGTGTTAAAATTGTTTTGGTATCAGAGCCAAGGTTTGAGAAAGTGAAAATGATTCGAGATAGGTTGAAAACAGCTTCAGACCGACAGAAGTCTTATTCAGATTTGAAGAGGAGAGACATTGAGTATAATGTGGGAGATAAGGTATTTTTGAAAGTGTCTCCTTGGAAGAAGATCTTGAGGTTTGGTCGGAAAGGGAAATTAAGTCCTCGGTTCATTGGACCGTATGAAATTTTGGAAAGAATTGGGCCAGTTGCTTATGGGCTTGCTTTGCCACCTGAGTTGGATAGGATCCATAATGTATTCCATGTTTCTATGTTGAGGAGGTACAGGTCAGATCCATCTCATGTGTTGCCAATTGAATCGATTGAAGTAAGTCCGGATTTGATATTTGAAGAAGAACCAGTTGCTATTTTGGCACGTGAAGTGAAAGAATTGAGATATAAGAAAGTGCCTTTAGTGAAGGTTCTATGGAAGAATCATACAAAGAAAGAGACAACTTGGGAAAGTGAGCAAACAATGCGAGATCAATATCCTCAACTATTTCAGACTTGATATCAGGTAATTTTGAGGATGAAATTTCTTTTTAGAGGGGGAGAATTGTAATATCCCAAGGTATGCCCTAGAAGTCTTAATACAATTGTTGTTTGATTTGAATTAAATGTAATATCCCAAAGTGAGCCTAGAAGTTTGATATAATTGTTGTTTTGATTTGAATTAAATGTATATATGTTTTTGCAAAGGAAATAAGTGTGTTAAGAGAATGTATATGTTGTGTATATTGTAATATATATAACATATAAAGTGGTCAAATGGAGAGTCAAGGTAAGAAGATATTATTGTTTGTGATTTGTGCAATTACCAAAATGGGCATATATAAGACAAGAGTTAAGTTAAATGGATGAGGGCATTTAGGTAATTGTTGTGTAAGAAATGCATGGTGGAGATTTAAAGAGATAATCCTTTGTCTTTTCTTCATTTCTTCTTCTTTTCTTCTCCATGGTTGGCCGGCTATCTAAAACAAAGAGAGAGCAAGAGTGAGTTATTATTTTAAACATCAAATTGAAGGGTGAATCAAAGGTTTGAGTTGGAGATTTGTGAAATCTCTTCAATTCAAGTAAGTACTTTCTTGTTTTCCTTTGTTATTTTTGAAGTTGTGTATGAAATGAGTTTTGATTTGTTGAGATTATGATTTGGTGTGTTTAAGATGTGTTTATGATTGTTGAAATTGATTGTAAGTTAAAAGGTTGAATTGGTGTTGGTGATGGAAGAGTAAGAGTGTGTTAAGTGAATTCTTTTTCTGTTTTACAAGTAGTAAAGGCTGTAACTTGTATGATTTTTAATTAATTATAGAAAAATGTTCTTGAAGTGAATTTTTGATATGTTGTGCCTCTATGAGTCTAGAATGACTGAAAAATATGTTGGTTCGATTTTGGAATGGTTATGAGTTTAGAAAGATTATTTTTATTAGACCTGTTCCAGCAGGTACCTTAATTGAGACAGCTCTATTTCGGGATTTTTAATAAAATGTAGAAAAAATCATATTCAATTGAATTTTGGATATGTTGTTGCTTAGTGAGTCTAGTATTTGAGAAAAATAATTTGGAACCACGTTGATTGAATTTGATTTATGAAATTCACAAAGTTCAGAACTGCTTCCAGGATGCAGGGCAATTGGGGCAGTCTGGTTAGGTGAACTATTTGACCAAGATTTTGTGTTCAGTTTGATCTGAAATTTTAAAGGAATGATTTTAAGATACAAAACTAAATTCTGTAAAAATGTTAGAATTTTTAGTCAAGTATATTATTTTATACAATTTTTCAAAATAAGGATAAAATGGAGTCTAAAACCATAATGTACTATTCATATGGTCATTTTGCTAATATTCCTTTTTGGATTAGATTGTGAAGAGGTTGAATTGCCCTAACCGTGTCCCTCATATGTGCTGCCCGTGTCCCTCAAATGTGTTGGTTCATGTTTTTAGTTCTTGTTCTTCTTGCATTGTTTTGATTCTCCTAAGGCATTGTTATGCCTAAACCTAAACTTAAACACTTTAAGCACATGTTAAACAAAGAATGATCTAAACAAAGGTATGAGGAAGATCCTAAAACTATGAATAATGTAAATGGATATATATATATATATACATTTGATAATACATAAGATACTATATGGAAAATGTATGTTGTATGCATTGTAAATCTTGTGAATGGTAATGTGTTATATGAATAATGTATTTTGTAATGTTGCATCAATGATGTTATAGGTAAAGTGTGAAGGATATGATGAGGTAATGGAGTATGTATAGCTTGATGGGAGTAGTTCTTGATGTAAGTACAAATCTACCTAGATGCATTCTTTTATATGATGTTGAAACCTAAAACAATATTAAGTAGATTGTTATATTGTTAATACCAAGTGACTAATGTTGTTATTTGTATAGTGTGAAAACTATAGTGGTTATCCAAAAAGGTATGTGCAATGCTATTTGTTATGATAAATGTTTTAATAATGAATGATATAAATGTGTCTTGAAATATGATGAAATGTGATGTTATCATGGTTGATAATAATGATCAAAATGAAATAAATGGACATTTGGTTTATATGACAATGAATTTAAGATACATGTGCAATGTGATTGATTATGTATGTTTGGATGATAAAGTGTATAATGTGAATTGATTCAAATGTGATGTGAAGCCATTGTGTTTGGCTATGATGATTCAAATGTGATGTGAAGCCATTGTGTTTGGCTATGATGGTTCAATTGAGTTAAATGAGGTATGTATGCCTAGATGATGATGAGAATTGAGAATGAAAGTGCTAATGAAATAATAAATGAATTGTGTAGCTAATGTGTTATTCCATTTTCAGAGTTTGTTGTTGGTGGCATGCCTAATAATAGTAACAATCTCTTGAAGTTAGGTTGGATATGATCCTTGAAGCCTAATTGAGATGTTACAACCCTTGAAGCTAGGTTGGATTGGTTCTTGAAGCCAAGTTGGGTTGAAGTTTAACATGTTTTACTCCCCTTGAAGCTTGGTTGAACCTAAATCCTTGAAGCCTAGTTGGATCAATGATAATGATAATGTGATAATTAAACCAAAGCATTAACTCTGAAAGTTGAATGGCATATTAGTGTTTTTGGGCCCGAGTCTGTCTTTGTTGTTAATATGATATATAAATGTTGAAGTAAATGAGTAATGAGATTTATGATTGACTTTGTTGGTAATGTGATTTATGATTTGTGAATTGTGAACAAAGAAATGTTATGAAGTATGATGTGTAATGTGTATATTGATATATTGAGTGTGAGAATTAATGATGAATTGTGGTTGGTGATAATGATATGTATATAATATATTAAATTAGTTAAGATATATGAAAGATGAAATTCAAAAGATGAAACATGTTAAGAATCTAGTAGTACATGGAAGTGATATTTCATTATATGTTAAAAATTATATAATGTATGGTTATATGTTATATTTGTACTACTAAGCTTTCGAGCTTAGCGCAGATTTGTATTTGCGCAGGTGACTAGGTGGAAGATATGAAGTCCTTCATTATGCAACGAGAAGAGTAAAAGTTTGTCGAGACCAACTAGAGGGTTATGCATACATGTATAATTTTTTTATTATGATGTATTTCTGACAAGAGTATATTTATATGTATAAATGAAATTTTGATAAAGATAATATCATTAAAGGTATGATGATTTTGTAAATGTTCCTTAAATTTATGTATTATGGTTTGAACCCTATTAAAGGATTTTGAAAATGTAACGAAAAGTGACATCCTTATACTTTATATACTTACTGTACGTATACCAGGTGTATGTATAGTACTTATATGGAATATCGGGGTGTTACATTAAATGTATATATGTTGTTGCAAAGGAAATGATTGTGTTAATGGAATGTATATGTTGTCTATATGTTTGTATAAATAGCATATACATAAGTCAAAATGGAGAGTCAAGGGATGAAGATATTTATTTGGTTAGTGGTGAAATTACAAAAGGGCATGCTATATGAAAGGAAGTTTAATTATGTTAAAGAGGGCATTTAGGTAATTTTCTTTTGAAATTGCATGGTGGAGGTTTAAAGAGAAGAGAAAGTTAACTTTGTTTCTTCAATTTCTTTTCTTTTCAAGTGGTGGCCGGCCATTCTTAAGACAAGAGAGCAAGAGAAAGGTTTTGAATTCTAAGAGCATATTGAAGGACTTTTCAAGGAATTAAGTGGAAATTCAAGAAGTTT
Source organism: Garcia nutans (assembly GCA_947685225.1). Classification (NCBI taxonomy): domain Eukaryota; kingdom Viridiplantae; phylum Streptophyta; class Magnoliopsida; order Malpighiales; family Euphorbiaceae; genus Garcia; species Garcia nutans. The sequence goes on from CANTUV010000024.1 coordinate 58,337,031, forward strand.
TATTATTTTGGTAAGTTCTTTCTCTTGATTCCTTTTTGTTATTTTGAGTTGTTTGTAAGCTTGATTGTGATTTTGATAGTAAGGTTGTGTTGATGGTTATATGTTGGAATATAATTGATTCAATTAACTATGGTGTTGGTTTTGGTTTGAAGATGATAAGTTAAGTGGATGTTGATATTAAAAGAATAAGAGCGATGTTGGTTTTAGGGTTTTGAAGTGGTAAGTGATAAATTGTATTGTTTTATGTTGGATTAGGTTTTGAAAGAAGGCTTTTGCCCTAATTTGAGAAGTGAAGAATTCTTGTAAAAAGAAAGTGTTTAGAGTTGTATAAGTGGTGCTTAAGGTAAGTACAAACTATATTGTTGTATATGTGCATATGATGTTTAAACTTAACACACACTTGTTTGTAAATGTTTTAAGGAATCAAATGTATTGTTAATGTATATTAGTAATGTGAATATTGTGATGAGCATGTAAAGTAAGGGTTAATGATGTTGATTATGTCCATTTGAATAAGGTTATGTGGTGTACAATGTGATATAATTCAACTAAAGGAGATTTGGCTTTGTTTAAAACCTTTAGCCATGAGAGACACGGCCAAACTAAGAAGAGACACGGGCAAAACCAAAGAATTATTGGGAGACACGGCCAAGTCTAAGGACATTTGGCCGTGTTGGATGATTTTTGGAGAGACACGGCCACTGTCTTGGCCGTGTCCCTTGCCCATGTTTGTCACTGCCTGATTTTTGTTGAGAGACATGGCCGTGTCCCTTGCCCGTGTCTGCTACTGGATTTTTGGGTTGAGAGACACGGCCACAAGCTTGGCCGTGTCCCTTGAGGGTGTTGGCTACTGTGATTGTTCCTTGCTTTTCTTACATTATTTTGATTCTTCAAAGATCTTTATGTACGTAACCCTAAAAGTAAACACTCTAAACACTTTTAAACCAAAGAATGATCCATACAAATGTATGTGGAAGATTATAAATCAATGAATAATATAAAGTGTTATGTATTATAATGATGATGCATATGATACAATATGAACAATGTTATTTTTTATGCATTGTGAATCTTGTGAATGGTAATGTGTTATATGAATAATGTACTTTGAAATGTTATATCAATGAGGCCATTGTGATTGGCTATGATGATTCAATTGAAAGAAATAAGGCATGTTTGCCTAATTGAGGATGAGAATTGAGAATGAAATAATAAATGAATTGTGTGACTAATGTGTTATTCAATTTTCAGAGTTTGTTGTTGGTGGCATGCCTAATGATAGTAACACTCTCTTGAAGTTAGGTTGGGCTTGATCCTTGAAGCCAAGTTGGGTAGAAGTTTAACATGTTTTACTCCCCTTGAAGCTTGGTTGGATCTAGTCCTTGAAGCCTAATTGAGATGTTACAACCCTTGAAGCTAGGTTGGGTTGGTTCTTGAAGCCATGTTGGGTTGAGACTTAGCATGCTTTGTTCCCCTTGAAGCTTGGTTGAACCTAATCCTTGAAGCCTAGTTGTGTTTATGATAATGATAAATGTGATGATTGAACCAAAACATCTACTCTGAAAATTGAATGGTATATTAGTGTGTTTTGGGCCCATGCTTGTCTTTGTTTAATGTGATTTATGAATGGTAAAATGATTGACTAATGAGTCATATGGAAGGATGTTGAAATGTGATATGTTTATATATGTGTACTTTATGAAATATAAAGGTATGTTGTTAGCCTTCCATCTATGATGTTGATTTATTAATAAAATGTGTGACATTACATTGCACTAAAGCATAATGCTAGCATACTTTGTACTACTAAGCCGTTGGCTTAGCGCGATAGTGTTTGATCGCGCAGGTGACACAGTTGAACCTGAAGGCTCCTCGAGACTAAGTGAGATTAGACATTGAGGATTTTCTTTGGGACTTAAAGATCAGAGAAGAGCTGCCAATCATGTATATATTCTATGTTTTGTAAACTTTGATTTATAACATATTTGTAATAACTTCCGCTGTGAATTATTAAACACTTTATATATAGTGTCTTTTGGATTTCTTTTATTTGTTTGAGATTGGTTTCACTTATTTACAAAGATATTTATTGTGTCTTTTAAACCGTGGCATTTTCTATATTCAGTATACATATATTACGATCATTTAAGCATGCTTGGTACGTATACAGGGTATAGAGGTGTTACATGGGATACTAGACCCTAATTGGATTTGGATACACGATCCTAAATTGGATTGGGATACACGATCCTATCTGGATTTGGATACTCGATCCTAACTTAATTTTGATACTCTATCCTAACTAGAATTGGACACTTGATCCTAAATTGGATTGGGATACTCCATCCTAACTTGATTTGGATACTCAATCCTAAACAGGTTTGGGATACTCTATCCTAATTGGATTTGGATACTCGATCCTAAATTGGATTGGGATACTCGATCCTAACTGGATTGGGATACTCGATCCTAACTGGATTTTGATACTCGATCCTAAATGGATTTTGATACTCAATCCTAACTGGATTCAGATACTCGCTCCTAAATTGGATTGGGATACTCGATTCTAACTGGATTTTGATACTCGATCCTAACTAGATCTGGATACTCGATCCTAACTGGATTTGGATATTCGATCCTAACTGGATTTGGAGACTCGATCCTAACTGGATTTGGACACTCGATCCTAACTGGATTTGGAGACTCGATCCCAAATTGGATTGGGATACACGATCCTAACTTTATTTGGATATTAGATCCTAAACTGGATTGGGATACTCGATCCTAACTTGATTTGGATACTCGATCCTAACTTGATTTGGATACTTGATCCTAAATTTGATTGGGATACACGATTCTAAACTTGATTGGGATACTCGATCCTAACTAGATTTGGATACTCGATCCTAACTGGATTTGGATACTCGATACTAACTGGATTCGGATACTCAATACTAACTGTATTTGGGTACTCGATCCTAACTTGATTTTGATACTCGATCCTAACTATATTTGGATACTCGATCCTAAATGGATTTGATACTCAATCCTAACTGGATTCAGATACTCGCTCCTAAATTGGATTGGGATACTCGATCCTAACTGGATTTTGATACTCGATCCTAACTAGATCTGGATACTCGATCCTAACTGGATTTGGAAATTCGATCCTAACTGGATTTGGAGACTCGATCCTAACTGGATTTGGACACTCGATCCTAACTGGATTTGGAGACTCGATCCCAAATTGGATTGGGATACACAATCCTAACTTTATTTGGATATTAGATCCTAAACTGGATTGGGATACTCGATCCTAACTTGATTTGGATACTCGATCCTAACTTGATTTGGATACTTGCTCCTAAATTTGATTTGGATACACGATTCTAAACTGATTGGGATACTCGACCCTAACTAGATTTGGATACTCGATCCTAACTAGATTTGGATACTCTATACTAACTGGATTCAGATACTCAATACTAACTATATTTGGATACTCGATCCTAACTTGATTTGGTTACTGTAATATCCTCATTTATGCCCTAGAAGTTTTGTATGTTGTTGTTATTGTGGTTGTTTTAAATTGCAAGATAAAGAATTGGGAAAAGAAAAGTATATGTGTTTTGGGAAGGATTTAGGGTTTAGAGAGAATGGTATATGTTGTGTATATGTTGATATATATAACATATAAATGGGTCAAAGAAGAGTCAAGGTGTTGGTTAGTGGAAGAAGATATTTTATTGTTGAGTGTGTAAGTACATATATGGGCTTATATAAGACAAAAGGTTAGTTATATGTTTGAGAGCATTTTGGTAATTGTTTGGATGAAATGCATGGTGGAGATTAAGAAGGAAAGAGAGGTTGACTTGTGCATTTTCTTTTCTTCTCATGTTTGTGCCGGCCATTGAAGAAGACAAGAGGGAAAGAGAAGTGTTCTTGATGCTATACTCAAATTGAAGAAGGAATTGAGAGATTTGGTGAAAGATTTGTGGAATTTCTTCATATAAGGTAAGATCTTCTCTTTAATTTCTTCAATTCTTTTGAAGTGGTGTGAGAAAGGAATTAGGTTTTGTTGGTGTGATGATGAGATAAGTTTGTGTTATGTTTTTAAGTGTTAAAATTTATTGTAAGTTAAAAGATGGAATTAGTGTTGGGTTGATTGTGAAGATTGTATGTTTAAATGGATGTTGTTTTTGAAAGATGAAAAAGGATGGTGATTAATTAGGGTTTTGAGATGGTGTTTGTTTAATTGTGATATTAATGTGTTTTAAAGTGATTATTGTAATGAATATGTGTTTAGAACATTGATTATGTTCATTTGAAGCATGTGGTATGATGTATATTGAGTTTAAATGCAATTGGGAAAGTGTTGGCTTTGGTTAGGGTTTTGATTATGGGTGACACGGCCAAAAGCTATGGGAAACACGGCCAAGACATGAAATTTTAAAGGTGTTGGATTGATTTTTGAGAGACACGGCCGTGTCCCCAAGCCGTGTTTGCTACTGCCAAAGTTTGGTTGAGAGACACGGCCACAAGCTTGGCCGTGTCCCTTGCCCGTGTTTCTTACTGTCCAATTGGTTTGAGTGACACGGCCACAAGCTTGGCCGTGTCCCTCATGTGTGCTGCCCGTGTCTCTCATATGGGTTAGGTAAGTTTTGTTTTCCTTGACCTAGTTGCAATGTTTTGGTTCTTCAAAGGTAGGTTGGTTCCTAAACCTAAACTTAAACACTCTAAACATACTTTAAACTATGAATGAGCTAATCAAATGCATATGAAAGATCCTAAAGCTATGAATCATATAAATTGTTCTTTGCCCTAATTGCATTGTTGAGATTTAAACAAGGTTATGTTATGCATTGTGAAAGGTAATGTGTTTTATGAGTAATGTACCTTGAAATGTTATATCAAAGATGTGATATCAATGATGCTTTATGCATAATATGAATTGAAATGTGAAATGTGATACAAAGCCATTGTTTTTGGCTATGATGATGATATTGAGAGAAAGAAGGCATGTATGCCTAAATGTTGATGATAATTGGAAATGGAAATGATAATTGAATAATAAATGAATTGTGTGGCTAATGTGTTATTCCATTTTCAGAGTTGGTTGTTGGTGGCATGCCTAATAAGTGTAACAATCTCTTGAAGTTAGGTTGGATTGAATCCTTGAAGCCTAATTGAGATGTTACCACCCTTGAAGCTAGGTTGGGTTGGTTCTTGAAGCCAAGTTGGGTTGAAGCTTAGCATGCTTTGCTCCCCTTGAAGCTTGGTTGAACCTAATCCTTGAAGCCTAGTTGGGTATATGATATTGATAAATGTGATGATAGAACCAAAACATTAACTCTGAAAATTGAATGACATATTAGTGTGTCTTGGGCCCATGCTTGTCTATGGTTAATGTGAGTCATGAATGATGCTTGTCTTTGCTTAATGTTGATTATGAATGATTAAATGAATACTAATGAGGTATATGATAAGATGTTGAAATATGATATGTCTATTTATGTTGAGTTATGAAATGTAAAGGCATGTTGTTAGCTTTGCATATATGATGTTACATGTTTAATATGGATTGAGAATTGGCATGGCATTGCATCAAAGTAAAACATTAGCATGTTTTATCTTACTAAGCCGTTGGCTTAGCGCGATAGTGTTTGATCGCGCAGGTAGTAGAGTTGGTAGAGTTGAACCCGAGAGTTCATCAAGACCGAGTGAGAGTGGACAGTGAAGAGTTGATTTTTGAGGACTTAAAGATCAGAGCAGACTTGCCAATCATGTATTTTTCTTTTATATTTTGTAAAGTAATGTTTATAATGTAAATATGTACCTAATTTATAACTTCCGCTGTGTAATATTTAAATGTATATATATATATGTATATCTAATATGTTTATATTTTAAGTCAATGACTTAATTTCTATAATGTATAATGATTAGGGTATTGTATCAAGTTTAAAATGTTTTGAATGTTGAAGAAAACCGTAGCATCCCTATGTTTGGTGCACTTATGCTACATGGTTGTAGTTGTAGTGTGTGTGCATTGGATGTGGGGGTGTTACAATTGTTTTGGTATCAGAGCCTAGGTTTGAGATTCTCAACCTAGGTAAAATGTAATAAAAAGAATATTTTTACTTAAAAAGTGGTTTTAAATAACACATATGTTTGGGATTGGCAACCTCTGATCTTTAATAAGGTGTGTCCTTTTTTGTGTTTGCAGTGTAGGTGTTGATGGATCCTCATTTGAGACAATCGGTTGAGGGTAGTGAGGAGAGTGTTGCTCCTGAGGATGGAGCTAGGGTTGATAGTGTTGGTGAGGCACCTGTTTCTGGGTCGGGTAGACCAGTAGGTGATGAGGTTCCGCCAGCCTGGTTTAGGAATATGATGGAAGCTATGAGACAAGCACCTGTGCAACCACAGCCACCACCCCCTCAGCCTTCAGTACCAGTAAGGCATTATGATAAACTGAGGAAATATGGAGCGGAGGATTTCTTAGGCACAGTTGATCCAGCTGTGGCAGAACAGTGGCTTGACAGAGTTCAGAGAGTATTTGTTCAGTTGCAAGCCACCTCAGAGGAAAAGTTTGACTATGCAAGATCTTTGCTACAGAAGGATGCCTATGATTGGTGGAAGACGGTGCCTCATTCTATGGATGATCCTCCAACACTGTCTTACACTGACTTCTTGAGAGAATTTGAGTTGAAGTATACTCCAAGGGAGTATAAGGATATGAAGAAGATGGAGTTCTTGAGCTTGAAGCAAGATAGCAAGACTGTAACTGAATATGAGGTTGAGTTTATTAGATTGAGTCATTATGCTGGTGGCATTATTGCTGATGAGATAGATAGATGCCGGAGGTTTCAGGAGGGATTGAGACCCTCTATCATGTGCTTAGTGGCCGGGTCTAGATATCACGATTTCTCCCAGCTAGTGGCAGCAGCTCGAGATGTAGAAAGGGCTCAAGTGATTGCAGCTGCATCAGAGGAAGAGGTCAGAGTGAGAAGGCCTCAGTTTGAGGCAGGGTCTTCTTCAGCAAAGAGGGGTAGAGGAAGCTTTGTTCCTCGGAGTAGTAGGAGCCAGAGACCAGCAGGTAGATCAGTGCAGTTCCAGAGGCAAAGATATAGACCTGCAGCTTCAGTGGCAAGTGCTCCGACCCCTATGGTTCAGAGATCCACCTTACCTATCTGCATCCATTGTGGGAGGCCACATGGTGGTCCTTGTTGGAAGGTTGGTGTTGCAGGGGTTTGTTTCAGGTGTGGGTCACCGGATCACTTTGTGAGAGACTGTCCGGAGAGACAGGAGTTTATGCCAGTTGATTCTGCCGCTTCTCGAGCCAGTGTGAGGGGAGGTAGAGGAGGCAGAGGTGCCAGCCGAGGTGATAGAGCAGGGTTCAGTTCTAGAGGTGGTGCTACATCCAGGGAAACTAGACCGGAGGAGGTTGGTTCTTCCCAGAGGATGTATGTTATGCAGAGACAGCCGGATGCATCGGCGGTCATAGCTGGTACTTTTTCTTTATTTGATACTGCAGTACTTGCTTTGATTGATCCGGGTTCCACCCATTCTTATATTAGTGCATCTGTATTGCCTGTGTTTGATGTGCATGCTGAGTCCCTAGGATTTGATGTTTTGGTGACAAATCCGTTAGGGCATAGTGTGATTGTGAGTAAAGTGCATCGGGATAGTGCAGTGAGGGTGCAGGGTGAGGAGTTCCTTGGAGATTTGATTGAGATGCCATTTAAGGAATATGATGTGATTTTAGGCATGGATTGGCTATCTCGACATGGAGCTGTGGTGGATTGTAAAAAGAAGATTGTTTCTTTGAGAACTAGTGATGGTAGAGAGGTGATAGTATCTAATGAGCAGGAACAGTTGGCCTCTTTATTTGTTTCAGCTGTTGCAGCCAGGAGGTTGATTAGAAAGGGATGTGAAGCTTATCTTGCTCATGTGATAGATACTAGAGTAAGAAGTTCTCCTATTGATAGCATTGCCACAGTTGCAGAGTTCCCTGATGTGTTTCCTGAGGAGTTGCCAGGATTGCCGCCTGAGAGAGAGGTGGAGTTTGGTATTGAATTGTTGCCTGGTACCACTCCTATCTCGATTACTCCTTACAGAATGGCACCAGCAGAACTAAGAGAGTTAAAAGTGCAATTACAGGAGCTGTTGGATAAGGGATTCATTCGCCCCAGTGTTTCTCCTTGGGGAGCTCCTGTGCTGTTTGTGAAGAAGAAAGATGGTACCATGAGGTTGTGTATCGACTATAGGCAATTGAACAAGGTGACAATTAAGAATAAATATCCTTTGCCTAGAATCGATGATCTCTTTGATCAATTGAAGGATGCAGCTGTGTTTTCTAAAATTGATCTGAGATCTGGGTACCATCAGCTGAGAGTCAGAGCTGAAGATGTTCCGAAGACAGCTTTCAGGACCAGGTATGGGCACTATGAATTTTTAGTTATGCCTTTTGGTCTGACGAATGCACCTGCAGCTTTTATGGATTTGATGAATAGGGTGTTTAGGCCCTATTTGGATCAGTTTGTAGTGGTCTTCATCGATGATATCCTGGTGTATTCGAGGAATGAAGAGGAACATGATGTGCATCTGCGGATTGTGTTGCAGATTTTGAGAGAGAAGCAGTTATTTGCCAAATTGTCGAAGTGTGAGTTCTGGTTGGATCAAGTAGCTTTTCTTGGACATATTGTTTCAGCAGAAGGCATCAGAGTTGATCCGAGTAAAGTTGAAGCAATTTTGAATTGGAGTCCACCCAAGTCAGTGACAGAGGTTAGAAGTTTTCTGGGTTTGGCAGGCTATTACCGACGGTTTGTGAAAGGGTTTTCTTTGATAGCTACTCCACTCACCAGATTGCTTCGTAAGGGAGTGAGATTTGTGTGGACGGATCAGTGTCAGGCTAGCTTTGAGCAGTTGAGAGATATGTTGACTCAAGCGCCTGTTCTTACTTTACCTGTAGAAGGCAAACCATATGTAATCTACAGTGATGCTTCACATAGTGGTTTGGGATGTGTGCTGATGCAGGAAGGGAAAGTTATAGCTTATGCATCTCGTCAGTTGAAACCGCATGAGCTTAATTACCCCACCCATGATTTGGAATTAGCAGCCATTGTGTTTGCATTAAAGATTTGGCGCCATTATCTGTTTGGGGAGAAATGTTTCATTTACACTGATCACAAAAGTTTGAAGTATTTGGGTGTTCAGAAAGAGCTCAACCTTCGGCAGAGGAGATGGTTGGAATTGATTAAAGACTACGACTGCTTGATTGATTATCATCCAGGTAAAGCAAATGTAGTTGCTGATGCCTTAAGTCGGAAGTCTTTAGCTGGTTTAACAGTTTACTCGCTCTCGTTGCTTGTTGAGTTGAGAGCTTTGTGTGCCAGTTTTGTACTTTGTGATGATGGTGCATTATTGGCACAGTTGCAATTGAAGCCGGTTTTGTTGGATCAGATCAAAGAGGCTCAGTTGACTGATAAGAAGATTCAGAAGATTATTGCAGATTGTCAGAGTAGAGAGAGTAGAGATTTTATTGTGAGGAATGATGGGAGCCTATGGTTCAAGAACAGATTGTGTGTACTCGATAATGCTGATTTGAAGAGGGTCATTTTGGAAGAGGCACACCAGTCGATGTTTTCTATGCATCCGGGCAACACCAAGATGTATCATGATTTGAGACAGCATTACTGGTGGATTGGGTTGAAAAGAGACATTGCTGAGTTTGTATCGAAATGTCTCACTTGTCAGAAGGTTAAAGCAGAGCATCAAGTTCCAACTGGGTTGCTTCAACCGTTGTCAGTGCCAGAATGGAAGTGGGATAGAGTGACCATGGACTTTGTGTCTGGTTTGCCATTGACACAAAAGAAACATGATGCCATATGGGTGATTGTGGATAGATTGACTAAGACAGCTCATTTCCTTCCGGTTCGGATGGATTACTCTTTGGAAAGGTTAGCTGAGTTGTATATCCATGAGATTGTGAAATTGCATGGTGTTCCAACTTCTTTGGTGTCTGATCGAGATCCCAGGTTTACTTCAAGATTTTGGAAGAGTTTGCACAGAGCTTTGGGTTCTCGACTACACTTCAGTACCGCTTTTCATCCACAGACGGATGGACAGTCTGAGAGGGTGATACAGATTGTTGAGGATATGTTGAGAAGCTGTGTCATCGATTTCTCGGGAAGTTGGGATAGATTCTTACCTCTTGTGGAATTTGCTTACAACAACAGTCACTAATCCAGCATCGGAATGGCCCCATTCGAGGCATTGTATGGCAGACGGTGCAGAACACCTCTTTGTTGGAGTGAACTTGGTGATAGCAAGTTGATTGGGCCTGATTTGATTCAAGAAACTGAAGAGAAAGTGAAGTTGATTCGAGGCAGATTGAAAGCAGCTTCGGACCGACAGAAGTCTTATGCGGATCTGAAAAGGAGAGATATTCAGTTTGATGTTGGGGATAAGGTATTTTTGAAAGTATCTCCTTGGAAGAAGATTTTGAGGTTCGGTCGGAAAGGAAAATTGAGTCCTCGTTTCATTGGACCGTATGAAGTATTGGAAAGAGTTGGGCCAGTGGCTTATCGGCTTGCTTTGCCACCTGAGTTGGATCGTATTCATAATGTGTTTCATGTTTCTATGTTGAGAAGGTACAGGTCGGATCCATCTCATGTGTTGCCATTTGAATCTATTGAAGTGAGCCCAGGCTTGACATTTGAAGAGGAACCAGTTGCTATCATGGCACGGGAAGTGAAAGAATTGAGGAACAAGAGAGTGCCATTAGTGAAAATTCTTTGGAAGAATCATGCAAAAGAAGAAGCAACTTGGGAGAATGAGCAAACCATGCGAGAGCAATATCCTCAGCTGTTTCGGCCTTGATATCAGGTAATTTCGAGGACGAAATTTCTTTTTAGAGGGGGAGAATTGTAATATCCTCATTTATGCCCTAGAAGTTTTGTATGTTGTTGTTATTGTGGTTGTTTTAAATTGCAAGATAAAGAATTGGGAAAAGAAAAGTATATGTGTTTTGGGAAGGATTTAGGGTTTAGAGAGAATGGTATATGTTGTGTATATGTTGATATATATAACATATAAATGGGTCAAAGAAGAGTCAAGGTGTTGGTTAGTGGAAGAAGATATTTTATTGTTGAGTGTGTAAGTACATATATGGGCTTATATAAGACAAAAGGTTAGTTATATGTTTGAGGGCATTTTGGTAATTGTTTGGATGAAATGCATGGTGGAGATTAAGAAGGAAAGAGAGGTTGACTTGTGCATTTTCTTTTCTTCTCATGTTTGTGCCGGCCATTGAAGAAGACAAGAGGGAAAGAGAAGTGTTCTTGATGCTATACTCAAATTGAAGAAGGAATTGAGAGATTTGGTGAAAGATTTGTGGAATTTCTTCATATAAGGTAAGATCTTCTCTTTAATTTCTTCAATTCTTTTGAAGTGGTGTGAGAAAGGAATTAGGTTTTGTTGGTGTGATGATGAGATAAGTTTGTGTTATGTTTTTAAGTGTTAAAATTTATTGTAAGTTAAAAGATGGAATTAGTGTTGGGTTGATTGTGAAGATTGTATGTTTAAATGGATGTTGTTTTTGAAAGATGAAAAAGGATGGTGATTAATTAGGGTTTTGAGATGGTGTTTGTTTAATTGTGATATTAATGTGTTTTAAAGTGATTATTGTAATGAATATGTGTTTAGAACATTGATTATGTTCATTTGAAGCATGTGGTATGATGTATATTGAGTTTAAATGCAATTGGGAAAGTGTTGGCTTTGGTTAGGGTTTTGATTATGGGTGACACGGCCAAAAGCTATGGGAAACACGGCCAAGACATGAAATTTTAAAGGTGTTGGATTGATTTTTGAGAGACACGGCCGTGTCCCCAAGCCGTGTTTGCTACTGCCAAAGTTTGGTTGAGAGACACGGCCACAAGCTTGGCCGTGTCCCTTGCCCGTGTTTCTTACTGTCCAATTGGTTTGAGTGACACGGCCACAAGCTTGGCCGTGTCCCTCATGTGTGCTGCCCGTGTCTCTCATATGGGTTAGGTAAGTTTTGTTTTCCTTGACCTAGTTGCAATGTTTTGGTTCTTCAAAGGTAGGTTGGTTCCTAAACCTAAACTTAAACACTCTAAACATACTTTAAACTATGAATGAGCTAATCAAATGCATATGAAAGATCCTAAAGCTATGAATCATATAAATTGTTCTTTGCCCTAATTGCATTGTTGAGATTTAAACAAGGTTATGTTATGCATTGTGAAAGGTAATGTGTTTTATGAGTAATGTACCTTGAAATGTTATATCAAAGATGTGATATCAATGATGCTTTATGCATAATATGAATTGAAATGTGAAATGTGATACAAAGCCATTGTTTTTGGTTATGATGATGATATTGAGAGAAAGAAGGCATGTATGCCTAAATGTTGATGATAATTGGAAATGGAAATGATAATTGAATAATAAATGAATTGTGTGGCTAATGTGTTATTCCATTTTCAGAGTTGGTTGTTGGTGGCATGCCTAATAAGTGTAACAATCTCTTGAAGTTAGGTTGGATTGAATCCTTGAAGCCTAATTGAGATGTTACCACCCTTGAAGCTAGGTTGGGTTGGTTCTTGAAGCCAAGTTGGGTTGAAGCTTAGCATGCTTTGCTCCCCTTGAAGCTTGGTTGAACCTAATCCTTGAAGCCTAGTTGGGTATATGATATTGATAAATGTGATGATAGAACCAAAACATTAACTCTGAAAATTGAATGACATATTAGTGTGTCTTGGGCCCATGCTTGTCTATGGTTAATGTGAGTCATGAATGATGCTTGTCTTTGCTTAATGTTGATTATGAATGATTAAATGAATACTAATGAGGTATATGATAAGATGTTGAAATATGATATGTCTATTTATGTTGAGTTATGAAATGTAAAGGCATGTTGTTAGCTTTGCATATATGATGTTACATGTTTAATATGGATTGAGAATTGGCATGGCATTGCATCAAAGCAAAACATTAGCATGTTTTATCTTACTAAGCCGTTGGCTTAGCGCGATAGTGTTTGATCGCGCAGGTAGTAGAGTTGGTAGAGTTGAACCCGAGAGTTCATCAAGACCGAGTGAGAGTGGACAGTGAAGAGTTGATTTTTGAGGACTTAAAGATCAGAGCAGACTTGCCAATCATGTATTTTTCTTTTATATTTTGTAAAGTAATGTTTATAATGTAAATATGTACCTAATTTATAACTTCCGCTGTGTAATATTTAAATGTATATATATATATGTATATCTAATATGTTTATATTTTAAGTCAATGACTTAATTTCTATAATGTATAATGATTAGGGTATTGTATCAAGTTTAAAATGTTTTGAATGTTGAAGAAAACCGTAGCATCCCTATGTTTGGTGCACTTATGCTACATGGTTGTAGTTGTAGTGTGTGTGCATTGGATGTGGGGGTGTTACAGTTACTCCATCCTAACTGGATTTGGATACTCGATTCAAATAGGATTTGGATACTCGATCCTAAATAGATTTGTGGATTTGGATACTCGATCATAACTGATTTGGATACTAGATCCTAACTGGATTTTGATACTCGATCCTAACTTGATTTTGATACTCGATCCTAAATGGATTTTGATACTCGATCCTAACTTGATTCGGATACTCTATACTCTATAGAAACTGGATTCAGATACTCAACACTAACTGGATTTGGATACTCAATCCTAAATTGGATTGGGATAATCGATCCTAACTGGATTTGGATACTCGATCCTAAACTGCATTGGGATACTCGATCCTAACTTGATTTGGATACTCGATCCTAACTGGATTTGGATACTCGATCCAAATAGGATTCGGATACTCGATCCTAAATGGATTTGGATACTCGATCCTAAATTTATTTGGATACTCGATCCTAACTGGATTTTGATACTCGATCCTAACTGGATTCGGATACTCGATCCTAACTGGATTCAGATACTCTATACAAACTGGATTCGGATACTCAATACTAACTGGATTTGGATACTCGATCCTAACTGGATTAGGATACTCGATCCTAAATTGGATTGGGATACTCGATCCTAACTGGATTTGGATACTCGATCCTAAACTGCATTGGGATACTCGATCCTAACTTGATTTGTGGATTTGGATACTCGATCCTAATTGGATTTTGATACTCGATCCTAACTAGATTCGAATACTCGATCCTAACTTGATTTGGATACTCAATCCTACACTGGTTTGGGATACTTGATCCAAACTGGATTTGGATACTCGATCCTAAATTGTATTGGCATACTCGATCCTAACTGGATTTGGATACTCGATCCTAACTGGATTTGGATACTCAATCCTAACTGGATTCAGATACTCTCTCCTAAATTGGATTGGGATACTCGATCCTAACTGGATTTTGATACTTGATCCTAACTGGATCTAGATACTCGATCCTAACTGGATTTGTATATTCAATCCTAACTGGATTTGAATACTTGATCCTAAACTGGATTTGGATACACGATCCTAACTGAATTTGGATACTAGACCCTAACTGGTTTCGGATACTCGATCCTAATTGGATTTGGAGACTCGATCCTAAATTGGATTGGGATACTCGATCCTAACTGGATTTGGATAGTCGAAACTTAACTGGATTGGGATTCTCGTTCCTAACTAGATTCGGATACTCGATCCTAACTGGATTTGGATACTCGATCCTAATAGGATTCGGATACTCGATCCTTACTGGATTTATGGATTTGGATACTCGATCCTAACTGGATTTGGATACTCGATCCTAACTAAATCTGGATACTCGATCCTAACCAGATTCGGATACTCATTTCTACCTTGATTCGGATACTCGATACTAACTGGATTTGAATACTCGAGCCTAATTGGATTCGGATACTCGATCCTTAATTGGATTGGGATATTTTCTCCTTAATTTGATTTAGATACTCGATCCTAACTGCATCTATATACTCGATCCTAAATTGATTTGGATACACGATCCTATCTGGATTTGGATACTCGATCCTAACTGGATTTTGAGACTCGACCCTAAATTGGATTGGGACACTCGATCCTAACTTGATTTGGATACTCAATCCTAAACTTGATAGGGATACTCGATCCTAACTGGATTTCGATACTCGATCCTAACTGGATTTGGATACTTGATCCTAAATTTGATTGGGATACTCGATCCTAAACATGATTGGCATACTCAATCCTAACTAGATTCGGATACTCGATCCTAACTGGATTCAGATACTCAATCCTAACTTGATTCGGATATTCGATACTAACTTGATTCGGATACTTTATCCTAACTGGATTGGGATACTCGATCCTAAATTGGATTGGGATACTCGATCCTAACTTGATTTGGATACTCGATCCTAAATGGATTCAGATACTGGATCCTAACTGGATTCGGATACTCGATCCTAACTTAATTTGGATACTCGATCCTAACTGGATTTGGATAGTCGGTCCTAAATTGGATTGGGATACTCGACCCTAATTGGATTTCGATACTCGATCCTAACTGGATTTGGATGCTTGATCATAAATTGGATTGGGATACTCGATCCTAAACTTGATTGGGATACTCGATTCTAACTGGATTTGGACACTCGATCCTAACTGGATTTGGATACTCGATCCTAAATGGATTTTGATACTCGATCCTAACTGGATTTGGATACTCGATCCTAACTTGATTTGGATACTCAATGCTACACTGGTTTGGGATACTTAATCCTAACTGGATTTGGATACCTGATCCTAAATTTGATTGGCATACTCGATCCTAACAGGATTTGGATACTTGATCCTAACTGGATTTGGATACTCGATCCTAAATTGGATTGGGATACTCGATCCTAACTGGATTTTGATACTCGATCCTAACTGGATTTGTATATTCAATCCTAACTGGATTTGAATACTAGATCCTAGACTGGATTTGGATACTCGATACTAACTGGATTTTAATACTCGATCCTAACTGGATCTAGATACTCAATCCTAACTGGATTAGTATATTCAACCCTAATTGGATTTGAATAATCGATCCTAAACTGGATTTGGATACATGATCCTAACTGAATTTGGACACTAGACCCTAACTGGTTTTGTATACTCGATCCTAACTGGATTTGGAGACTCGATCCTAAATTGGATTAGTATACTCTATCCTAACTGGATTTGGATAGTCGAAACTTAACTGGATTGGGATTCTTGATCCTAACTAGATTCGGATACTCGATCCTAACCGAATTTGGATACTCGATCCTAATAGGATTCGGATACTCGATCCTTACTGGATTTATGGATTTGGATACTCAATCCTAACTGGATTTGGATACTCGATCCTAACTAAATTTGGATACTCGATCCTAACCAGATTCGGATACTCATTTCCAACTTGATTCGGATACTCGATACTAACTGGATTTGAATACTCGATCCTAACTGGATTGGGATACTCGATCCATAATTGGATTGGGATATTCGCTCCTTAATTTGATTTTGATACTCGATCCTAACTGGATCTAGATACTCGATCCAAAATTGATTTGGATACACGATCCTAACTGGAATTGGATACTCGATCCTAACTGGATTTTGAGACTCGACCCTAAATTGGATTGGGACACTCGATCCTAACTTGATTTGGATACTCAATCCTAAACTTGATTGGGATACTCGATCCTAACTGGATTTCGATACTCGATCCTAACTGGATTTGGATACTTGATCCTAAATTTGATTGGGATACTCGATCCAAAACATGATTGGCATACTCGATCCTAACTGGATTCGGATACTCGATCCTAACTTGATTCAAATACTCAATCCTAACTTGATTCGGATATTCGATACTAACTGGATTCCGATACTCGATCCAAACTGGATTGGGATACTCGATCCTAGATTGGATTGGGATACTCGATCCTAACTGGATTTGGATACTCAATCCTAAATGGATTCGGATACTGGATCCTAACAGGATTCGGATACTCGATCCTAACTTAATTTGGATACTCGATCCTAACTGGATTTGGATAGTCGGTCCTAAATTGGATTGGGATACTCGACCCTAACTGGATTTCGATACTCGATCCTAACTGGATTTGGATGCTCGATCATAAATTGGATTGGGATACTAGATCCTAAACTTGATTGGGATACTCGATTCTAACTGGATTTGGACACTCGATCCTAAATGGATTCGGATACTCGATCCTAACTTGATTTGGATACTCGATCCTACACTGGTTTGGGATACTTAATCCTAATTGGATTTGGACACTTGATCCTAAATTGGATTGGCATACTCGATCCTAACTGGATTTGGATACTGGATCCTAACTGGATTTGGATACTCGATCCTATACTCGCTCCTAAATTGGATTGGGATACTCGATCCTAACTTGATTTTGATACTCGATCCTAACTGGATCTAGATACTCGATCCTAACTGGATTTGTATATTCGATCCTAACTAGATTTGAATAGTCGATCCTAACTAGATTTGGATACTCGATCCTAAACTGGATTGTGATACTCTATCCTAACTGAATTTGGATACAAGATCCTAACTGGTTTTGGATACTCGATTCTAACTGGATTTGGAGACTCGATCCTAAATTGGATTGGGATACTCGATCCTAACTTGATTTGGATACTAGATCCTAAAATGGATTGGGATACTCGATCCTAACTGGATTTGGATACTCTATCCTAACTGGATTTGGATACTTGATCCTAAATTTGATTGGGATACTCGATCCTAAATGGATTTTGATACTCGATTCTAATTATATTCGGATACTCGATCCAACTTGATTCGGATACTCGATAATAACTGGATTTGGATACTCAATACTAACTGTATTTTGATACTCGATCGTAAATTGATTTGGATACTTGATCCTAACTGGATTTGGATACTCGATCGTAAATTGGATTGGGATACTCGATCCTAACTGGATTTGGATACTTGATCCTAAACTGGATTGGAATACTCAATCCTAACTGGATTAGGATACTCGATCCTAATTGGATTTGGATACTCTATCCAAATAGGATTTGGATACTCGATCCTAATTGGATTTGTAAATTTGGATACTCAATCTTAACTGGATTTGGATACTCGATCCTAACTAGATTTGGACACTCGATCCTAATTGTATTTGGATACTCAATCCTAATTGGATTGGGATACTCGACCCTAATTGGATTTGGATACTCGATCCTGAATTGGATTGGATACACGATCCTATCTGGATTTGGATACTCAATCCTAATTTAATTTTTATACTCTATCCTAACTAGATTTGGATACTTGATCCTAAATAGGATTGGGATACTCAATCCTAACTTGATTTGGATACTAAATCCTAAACTGGTTTGGGATACTCAATCCTAATTGAATTTGGATACTTGATCCTAAATTGGATTGGGATGGTCGATCCTAACTGGATTTGGATACTCGATCCTAACTTGATTTGGATTCTCGATCCTAAATGGATTTTGATACTCAATCCTAACTGGATTCAGATACTCGCTCCTAAATTGGATTGGGATACTCGATCCTAACTGGATTTTGATACTCGATCCTAACTAGATCTGGATACTCGATCCTAACTGGATTTGGATATTTGATCCTAACTAGATTTGGAGACTCGATCCTAACTGGATTTGGACACTCGATCCTAATTGGATTTGGAGACTCGATCCCAAATTGGATTGGGATACACGATCCTAACTTTATTTGGATATTAGATCCTAAACTGGATTGGGATAATCGATCCTAACTGGATTTGGTTACTGGATCCTAAATTTGATTGGGATACACGATTCTAAACTTGATTGGGATACTCGATCCTAACTGGATTTGGATACTCGATACTAACTGGATTCAGATACTCAATACTAACTGTATTTGGGTACTCAATCCTAACTGGATTGGGATACTCGATCCTAACTGGATTTTGATACTCGATCCTAACTATATTCGGATACTCGATCCTAACTTGATTCGGATACTCGATACTAACTGGATTCGGATACTCGATACTAACTGGATTTGGATACTCAATCCTAACTGGATTTGGATACTTGATCCTAACTTGATTTGGATACTCGATCCTAACTTGATTTGGATACTCCATCCTAATTGGATTTTGATACTCAATCCAAATAGGATTGGGATACTCGATCCTAACTTGATTTGGATACTCGATCCTAACTGGATTTGGATACTCGATCCTAACTGGATTTTGATACTCGATACTAATTGGATTCGGATACTCAATACTAACTTTATTTGGGTACTCGATCCTAACTAGATTGGGACACTCAATCCTAACTGGATTTTGATACTCGATCCTAACTATATTTGGATACTCGATCCTAACTTGATTCGGATACTCGATACCAACTGGATTCAGATACTCAATACTAACTAGATTTTGATGCTCAAACCTAACTGGATTTGGATACTTGATATTAAATTGGATTTATCCTAACTTGATTTGGATACTCCATCCTAACTGGATTTGGATACTCGATACAAATAGGATTCGGATACTAGATCCTAACTGGATTTGTGTATTTGGATACTCGATCGTAACTGGATTTGGATACTCGATCCTAACTGGATTTTGATACTCGATCCTAACTGGATTTGGATACTCGATCCAAAATGGATTTTGATACTCGATCCTAACTGGATTCGGATACACGATCCTAACTGGATTAAGATACTCTATACAAACTGGATTCGGATACTCAATACTAACTGGATTTGCATACTCGATCCTAACTGGATTGGGATGCTCGATCCTAACTGGATTTGGATACTCGATCCTAAATTGGATTGGGATACTCGATCCTAAACTGCATTAGGATACTCGATCCTAAACTGCATTAGGATACTCGATCCTAACTGGATTTGGGGATTTGGATACTCGATCTTAAATTAGATCGGGATACTCGACCCTAATTGGATTTGGATATTAAATTTGATTGGGATACCCGATCCTATCTAGATTTGGATACTCGATCCTAACTGAATTTCGATACTCGATCCTAACTAGATTTGGATACTCAATCCTAAATTGGATTGGGATACTCAATCCTAACTTGATTTATATACTCAATCCTAAATTTGTTTGGGATACTCGATCCTAACTGGATTTGGATACTCGATCCTAAATTGGATTGGGATACTCGATCCTAACTAGATTTGGATACTCGACAATAACTGGATTTGGATACTCGATCCTAAATGGATTTTGATACACAATCCTAACTGGATTCAGATACTCGCTCCTAAATTGGATTGGGATACTCGATCCTAACTGGATTTTGATACTCGATCCTAATTTGATTTGGATACTCGATCCTAATTGGATTTGGATACTCGATCCTTATTGTATTTGGACACTCAATCCTGACTGAATTTGAAGACTCAATCCTAAATTGGTTTTGGATACTCGATCATAACTTGATTTGGACATTAGATCCTAAACTGGATTTGGATACTCGATCCTAATTGGATTTGGATACTCGATCCTAACTGGATTCGAATACTCGATCCTAACTTGATTTGGATACTCAATCCTACACTGGTTTGGGATACTTGATACTAACTGGATTTGGATACTCGATCCTAAATTGTATTGGCATACTCGATCCTAATTGGATTTGGATACTCGATCCTAACTGGATTTGGATACTCAATCCTAAGTGGATTTAGATACTCGCTCCTAAATTGGATTGGGATACTCGATCTTAACTGGATTTTGATACTCGATCCTAACTTGATCTAGATACTCGATCCTAACAAGATTTGTATATTCGATCCTAACTGGATTTGAATACTCGATCCCAACTTGATTTGGATTCTCGATCCTAAACTGGATTGTGATACACGATCCTAACTGATTTTGGATATTAGACCCAAACTGGTTTTGGATACTCTATCCTAACTGGATTTGGAGAGTCGATCCTAAATTGTATTGGGAAACTCAATCCTAACTGGATTTGGATACTCGATCCTAATAGGATTTGGATACTTGATCCTAACTGGATTTATGGATTTGGATACTCGATCCTAACTGGATTTGGATACTTGATCCTAAGTGAATTTTGATACTCGATCCTAAATAGATTTGATACTCGATCCTAACTAGATTCAAATACTCAATCCTAACTTGATTCGGATACTCGTTCCTAACTCGATTTGGATGCTCGATGCTGGATTTGGATACTCGATCCTAACTGGATTTGGATACTCGATCCTAAATGGATTTTGATACTCGATCCTAACTGGATTCAGATACTCGATCCTAACTTGATGTGGATACTCAACCCTACACTGGTTTGGGATACTTGATCCTAACTGGATTTGGATACTTGATCCTAAATTGGATTGGCATACTCGATCCTAACTGGATTTGGATACTCGATCCTAACTAGATTTGGATACACTATCCTAACTGGATTTTGATACTTGATCCCAAATTTGATTGGGATACTCTATCCTAAACTTGATTGAGATACTCGATCCTAAATGGATTTTGATACTCGATTCTAACTGGATTCGGATACTCGATCCTAACTTGATTTGGATATTTGATACTAACTGGATTCGGATACTCAATCCTAACTGGATTGGGATACTTGATCCTAACTGGATTTGGATACTCGATCCTAAATGGATTTTGATACTCAATCCTAACTGGATTCAGATACTCGCTCCTAAATTGGATTGGGATACACGATCCTAACTGGATTTTGATACTCGATCCTAACTAGATCTGGATACTCGATCCTAACTGGATTTTGATATTCGATCCTAACTGGATTTGGAGACATGATCCTAACTGGATTTGGACACTCGATCCCAACTAGATTTGGAGACTCGATCCCAAATTGGATTGGGATACACGATCCTAACTTTATTTCGATATTAGATCCTAAACTAGATTGGGATACTCGATCCTAACCGGATTTGGATACTCGATCCTAACTAGATTTGGATACTTGATCCTAAATTTGGTTGGGATACACGATTCTAAACGTGATTGGGATACTCGATCCTAACTGGATTTGGATACTCGATCCTAACTGGATTTGGATACTCGATACTAATTGGATTCGGATACTCAATACTAACTGTATTTGGGTACTCGATCCTAACTAGATTGGGATACTCGATCCTAACTGGATTTTGATACTCGATCCTAACTATATTTTGATACTTGATCCTAACTTGATTCGGATACTCGATACTAACTGGATTCGGATACTCAATACTAAATAGATTTGGATGCTCAAACCTAACTGGATTTGGATACTTGATCCTAAATTGCATTTGGATACTCGATCCTAACTTGATTTGGATACTCCATCCTAACTGGATTTGGATACTCGATCCAAATAGGATTCGGATACTCGATCCTAACTTGATTTGTGTATTTGGATACTCGATCCTAACTGGATTTGGATACTCGATCCAAAATGGATTTTGATACTCGATCCTAACTGGATCCGGATACACGATCCTAACTGGATTCAGATACTCTATACAAACTGGATTCGGATACTCAATACTAACTGGATTTGGATACTCGATCCTAACTGGATTGGGATACTCGATCCTAACTGGATTTGGATATTCGATCCTAAATTGGATTGGGACACTCGATCCTAACTGGATTTTGATACTCGATCCTAAACTGCATTAGGATACTCGATCCTAACTGGATTTGGGGATTTGGATACTCGATCCTAACTAGATTTGGATACTCGATCTTAAATTGGATTGGGATACTCGACCCTAATTGGATTTGGATACTAAATTGGATTGGGATACCTGATCCTATCTGGATTTGGATACTCGATCCTAACTAAATTTTGATACTCGATCCTAACTAGATTTGGATACTCAATCCTAAATTGGATTGGGATACTCGATCCTAACTGGATTTTGATACTCGATCCTAACTGGATCTAGATACTCGATCCTAACTGGATTTGTATATTCGATCCTAACTGGATTTGAATACTCGATCCTAACTGGATTTGGATACTCGATCCTAAACTGGATTGTGATACTCGAACCTAACTGAATTTGGATGCCTGATCCTAACTGGGTTTGGATACTCGATCTTAACTGGATTTGGAGACTCGATCCTAAATTGGATTGGGATACTCGATCCTAACTTGATTTGGATACTAGATGCTAAACTGGATTTGAATACTCGATCCTAACTAGATTTTGATACTTGATCCTAAATTTGATTGGGATACTTTATCCTAAACTTGATTGAGATACTCGATCCTAAATGGATTTAGATACTCGATTCTAACTGGACTCGGATACTCGATCCTAACTTGATTCGGATACTCGTTAATAACTGGATTCGGATACTCAATATTAACTGGATTTTGATACTCGATCCTAACTGGATTTGGATACTCGATCCTAACTGGATTTGGAGACTCGATCCTAAATTGGATTGGAATACTCGATCCTAACTTGATTTGGATACTAGATGCTAAACTGGATTTGGATACTCGATCCTAACTAGATTTTGATACTTGATCCTAAATTTGATTGGGATACTCCATCCTAAACTTGATTGAGATACTCGATCCTAAATGGATTTTGATACTCGATTCTAACTGGATTCGGATACTCGATCCTAACTTGATTCGGATATTCGATACTAACTGGATTCGGATACTCGATCCTAAATGGATTTTGATACTCAATCCTGACTGGATTCAGATACTCACTCCTAAATTGGATTGGGATACTCGATCCTAACTGGATTTTGATACTCGATCCTAACTAGATTTGGATACTCGATCCTAACTGGATTTTGATATTCGATCCTAACTGGATTTGGAGACTCGATCCTAACTGGATTTGGACACTCTATCCCAACTAGATTTGGAGACTCGATCCCAAATTGGATTGGGATACACGATCCTAACTTTATTTGGATATTATTTCCTAAACTGGATTGGGATACTCGATCCTAACCGGATTTGGATACTCGATCCTAACTGGATTTGGATACTTGATCCTAAATTTGATTGGGATACACGATTCTAAACGTGATTGGGATACTCGATCCTAACTGGATTTGTATATTTGGATACTCGATCCTAACTGGATTTGGATACTCGATCCAAAATGGATTTTGATACTCGATCCTAACTGGATTCGGATACACGATCCTAACTGGATTCAGATACTCTATACAAACTGGATTCGGATACTCAATACTAACTGGATTTGGATACTCGATCCTAACTGGATTGGGATACTCGATCCTAACTGGATTTGGATATTCAATCCTAAATTGGATTGGGATACTCGATCCTAACTGGATTTTGATACTCGATCCTAAACTGCATTAGGATACTCGATCCTAACTGGATTTGGGGATTTGGATACTCGATCCTAACTGGATTTGGATACTCGATCCTAACTTGATTTGGATACTCGATCTTAAATTGGATTGGGATACTCGACCCTAATTGGATTTGCATACTAAATTGGATTGGGATACCCGATCCTATCTGGATTTGGATACTCGATCCTAACTGAATTTTGATACTCGATCCTAACTAGATTTGGATACTCAATCCTAAATTGGATTGGGATACTCAATCCTAACTTGATTTAGATACTCAATCCTAAATTGGTTTGGGATACTCGATCCTAACTTGATTTGGATACTCGATCCTAAATTGGATTGGGATACTCTATCCTAACTAGATTTGGATACTCGACAATAACTGTGTAACACCCCCCACATCCAATACACACACACTACAAACACCCCAATGTAGTATACGTGCACTGAACATAGGAATGCTATGAATTTTCTTAACATTCAAAACATTTTAAACTTGATACAATACCCTTATCGTTATATATTATAGAAAAGTAAATCATTTACTTATAAACAAAAACATATTAGATATATATATATACATACATTTAAATATTACACAGAGGAAGTTATAAAATAGGTACATATATGAAAACATTTGAATACATATTTACAATTATACATATATTTACATTATAAACAAAAACTTTTCAAAATATAAAGAAGTAGTACATGATTGGCAAATCTCCTCTGATCTTTAAGTCCCAATAACCACTCTTCAATGTCTACTCTCACTGGGTCTCAAAGAACTCTCGGGTTCAACTCTATTACCTACGCGATTAAACACTATAGCGCTAAGCCAAGGGCTTAGTAAGACAATTCATACTTATGTTATGCTTTAGTGCCATGCAATGTTTCATATATGTATTAACAATTCAACATCAATGATGCACACTCAATCAATAAAGATCATATTCAACAGACAATATTCCGTGAATAGTCCGTTTCATAATTTAAGTAATATTAACATTTCATTACATTAGAACATCATTTATGATATATATAAAACCTAGACACCTATGGGCCCATCAAGTACTTAATACGATATTCAGAATTCAGAGTTACTGCTTTGGTTCATAAACACCATTATCAAGCCCGTAGGCAACATATATATATATATATATATCTCTATCCATGGATAGCGTAACAGACCCGGTCTCTTGGATCATCAACTCATCTAATTCGAGAAGATCCTCAACCCGGTAAGACTGCTACAAATCAAATATCTCATAATGTCAATTATCATTGTGTAACAGACCCAGTTTCTTGGACCTCAATTCAACTCAATTTGAAGAGATCCTCAACCCGGCAAGACTGTTACCTTTCATTAAATAGGCATGCCTCCAAAACCAGAACTCTGAAACTGAATATCATATTAAACATACACTTATTTCATTATTCTCTTTATCAAACTCTTTCTCAATATTCCTCATCAATTAGGCAAACATGCCATACATCATTCAATTATATCATCATAGCCACGCACAATGGCTTTATATCACATTTCACATCTCAATTCATATTTTGCATATAGCATCTCAACATACATTATTCATAACACACATTATCATTTACAAGATTCACATTACATATAACATACTATTGTTCAATCTCAACAATGCAATTAGGGCAAAGAACAATTGATATGATTCATAGCTTTGGGATCTTCCACATATGTTTGATTAGGTCATTCTTGTGTTTGAAGTATGTTTAAAGTGATTATGTTTAGGTTTAGGAGCAATACAACCTTTGAAGAATCAAAACAATGCAAAAAGAACCAAAAATAAAAACATTAACCAATACATTTGAGGGACACGGGCAGCACATTTGAGGGACACGGCCAAGCTTGTGGCCGTGTCTCTCAACCATAAAATCCAGTAGCCAACACGGGCATAAGACACGGCCGTGTCTCTCAATCCAACTTGGACAGTAGCAAACACATTCAAGGGACACAGCAAAGCCAGTGGCCGTGTCACCCCAAAACCTATCCAACACGGCCAAAATCCCTCCATCTTGGCCGTGTCACCCAAATTTCTCAAGTCTTGGCCGTGTCTCTCATTGATTCTAGCCGTGTCACTCAAGAACACAACCCTAATCAAAACCAACACTCTTCCAAATGCATTTTCACACCCTTTGCACAACAATAACTTCATTCAATTGGTTTTAATCAATGTTATTAACACATATCTTACATATTCATCACATTAACCACTTAAACAACACATAAACATTACATTAAAACATTCACCAATACTAAACCCTAAAACCAACTTCCCACTTGATCTTTCACAATCAACCTTCACATATCTAACCATATTCACAACCAAATTAATACCAACTCAATCTTTTAACTTTAAATCAATCCCAACACTTACAAACACATATCAAACCCACCAAATCATCACATCAACAAATCACAATTCAATTTAGACATAACCTCAAAATTAACAAAGGAACTCAAGAGATTTCTTACCTAAGATGAAGAAATTCCACAATTCTCTTGTCAAATCCTTTGATTGCTTCTTCAATTTGCTTCTAGCACCATGAATACCTCTCTTGCTCTCTCTTCTCTTCAATGGCCGGCCTCTTCAAGAAAGAAAGAAGAAAAATGCACAAGTCAAACACCTTTTCTTCTTTTAATCTCCACCATGCATTCCACTTCAAGCAATTACTCAAATACCCCTCATCACTTAACTTAGCTTTTGTCTCTTATAAGCCCAATTAAGTAATTGCACATTCCACATAAAATATCCTCTTGCATTGACCAACCCTTTTGACCAATGTATATGCTATATATATCATCATATACACAACATATACCACTCTCTCTAAACCCTAAATTCTTCCCAAAACATATACATATACTTTCCTTTTCTCAATTTAAACCAACAACAACAACAACAATAACAATAACATAATCAAAACTTCTAGACCACAAATGAGGATATTACAATTCTCCCCCTCTAAAAAGAAAATTTCGTCCTCGAAATTACCTGATATCAAGGCTGAAACAACTGAGGATATTGCTCTCGCATGGTTTGCTCACTTTCCCAAGTTGCTTCTTCCTTTGCATGATTCTTCCAAAGAATCTTCACCAATGGCACTCTCTTGTTCCTCAACACTTTCACATCATGTGCCAGGATAGCAACTGGTTCCTCCTCAAATGTCAAATCTGGGCTCACTTCGATAGATTCAATTGGCAACACATGAGATGGATCCGACCTGTACCTCCTCAACATAGAAACATGAAATACATTATGAATACGATCCAACTCAGGTGGCAAAGCAAGTCGATAAGCAACTGGCCCAACTCTTTCCAAAACTTCATACGGTCCAATGAAACGAGGACTCAATTTCCCTTTTCGACCGAACCTTATAATCTTCTTCCAAGGAGACACTTTCAGAAATACCTTATCTCCAACATCAAATTCTATATCTCTCCTTTTTAGATCTGCATAAGACTTCTGTCGGTCTGAAGCTGCTTTTAACCTGCCTCGAATCAACTTCACTTTCTCTTCAGTTTCTTTAATCAAATCGGACCCAATTAACTTACCTTTCCCAAGTTCACTCCAGCAAAGAGGTGTCCTACACCGTCTGCCATACAATGCTTCAAACGGTGCCATACCAATGCTAGATTGATGACTGTTATTGTATGCAAACTCCATAAGAGGTAAAAACCTATCCTAACTTCCAGAGAAATCGATGACACAGCTTCTCAACATGTCTTCAAGAATCTGTATCACCCTCTCTGACTGTCCATCTGTCTGTGGATGAAAAGCAGTGCTGAAATGCAGTCGAGAACCCAAAGCACTATGCAAACTCTTCCAAAACCTTGAAGTAAACCGGGGATCTCGATCCGACACTATAGAAGTTGGAACACCATGCAACTTTACAATCTCATGGATATACAGCTCAGCCAAACTCTCCAAAGAGTAATCCATCCGAACCGGAAGGAAATGAGCTGTCTTAGTCAATCTATCCACAATCACCCATATGGCATCATGTTTCCTTTGTGTCAATGGCAAACCAGATACAAAATCCATTGTCACTCTATCCCATTTCCATTCAGGCACTAACAACGGTTGAAGCAACCCAGTTGGAACTTGATGCTCTGCTTTTACCTTCTGACAAGTGAGACATTTCGATACAAACTCAGCAATGTCTCTCTTCAACCCAATCCACCAATAATGCTGTCTCAAATCATGATACATCTTCGTATTACCCGGATGCATAGCAAACATTGACTGATGAGCTTCTTCCAAAATGACCCTTTTTAAATCAGCATCATCGGGTACACACAATCTGCTCTTGAACCAGAGACTTCCATCACTCTTCACAATAAAATCTCTACCCTTTCCACTCTGATAATCTGAAATAATCTTCTGAATCTTCATATCAGTCAACTGAGCCTCTTTGATCTGATCTAACAAAACTGGTTTCAAAAGCAATTGTGTCAACAATGCACCATCATCACAAGGTACAAAACTGGCATGCAAAGCTCTCAACTCAACAAGCAACGAGAGCGAGTAAACAGTTAAACCAGCTAAAGACTTCCGACTCAAGGCATCAGCAACAACATTTGCTTTACCTGGATGATAATCAATCAAACAGTCGTAGTCTTTAATCAATTCCAACCATCTCCTCTGCCGAAGATTGAGCTCTTTTTGAACACCCAAATATTTTAAACTTTTGTGATCAGTGTAGATAAAACATTTTTCCCCAAACAGACAGTGTCGCCAAATCTTCAATGCAAACACAATGGCTGCTAGCTCCAAATCATGGGTCGGATAGTTAAGCTCATGCGGTTTCAACTGTCTAGATGCATAAGCTATAACTTTACCTTCCTGCATCAGCACACACCCCAAACCACTATGTGAAGCATCACTGTAAATCACATATGGTTTCCCTTCCACAGGTAAAGTAAGAACAGGCGCTTGAGTCAACATTTCTCTTAACTGCTCAAAACTAGCCTGACACTGATCTGTCCACACAAATCTAATTCCCTTTCGAAGCAATCTGGTGAGTGGAGTAGCTATCAAAGAAAATCCTTTCACAAACCGCCGGTAATAGCCTGCCAAACCCAGAAAACTTCTAACCTCTGTCACCGACTTGGGTGGACTCCAATTCAATATAGCTTCAACTTTGCTCGGATCAACTCTAATGCCTTCTGCTGAAACAATATGTCCGAGAAAAGCGACTTGATCCAACTAGAACTCACATTTCGACAATTTGGCAAACAACTGCTTTTCTCTCAAAATCTGCAACACAATCCGCAGATGCATATCATGTTCCTCTTCATTTCGCGAATACACCAAAATGTCATCAATGAAGACCACTACAAACTGATCCAGATAGGGCCTGAACACCCTATTCATCAAATCCATAAAAGCTGCAGGTGCATTCGTTAGACCAAAAGGCATAACTAAAAATTCATAATGCCCATACCTGGTCCGGAAAGCTATCTTCGGAACATCTTCAGCTCTGACTCTCAGCTAATGGTACCCTGATCTCAGATCAATTTTGGAAAACACAGCTGCACCCTTCAATTGATCAAAGAGATCATCGATTCTAGGCAAAGGATATTTATTTTTAATAGTCACCTTGTTCAATTGCCTATAATCGATACACAATCTCATAGTACCATCTTTCTTCTTCACAAATAGCACAGGAGCTCCCCAAGGAGAAACACTGGGGCGAATAAATCCTTTATCCAACAACTCCTGTAATTGCACTTTCAATTCCCTCAATTCTGCGGGTGCCATTCTATAAGGAGTAATAGAGATAGGAGTGGTACCAGGCAACAATTCAATACCAAACTCCACCTCTCTCTCCGGAGGCAATCCTGGCAACTCCTCTGGAAACACATCCGGGAACTCAGCAACTGTGGCAATGCTATCAATAGGGGAACCCTTCACTCTAGTATCCACCACATGAGCAAGATAGGCTTCACATCCCTTTCTAATCAACCTCCTGGCTGCAACAGCTGAAACAAACAAAGATGCTAACTGTTCCTGCTCATTAGATACTATCACATCTCTACCATCAGCAGTTCTCAAAGTAACAATTTTCCTTTTACAGTCTACCACAGCTCCATGTCTAGATAGCCAGTCCATACCTAGAATCACATCATATTCCTTAAATGGCATCTCAATCAAATCCCTAAAGAACTCCTCACCCTGCACCACTACTGCACTATCTCGATGCACCTTACTCACAACCACACTATGCCCTAACGTATTTGTCACCAACACATCAAATCCTAGGGACTCAGCATGCAAATCAGATACAGGCAAAACAGATGCACTAACATATGAATGTGTGGAACCCGGATCAATCAAAGCAAGTACTGAAATATCAAATAAAGAAAAAGTACCAGCTATGACTGCCGATGCATCTGGCTGCCTCTGCATAACATACACCCTTTGGGAAGATCCAACCTCCTCTGGTCTACTCTCCCTGGATACAGCACCTCCTCTAGAACTGAACCTCGGTCTGCCTCCCCGGCTGCTACCTCTGCCTGCTTGACCTCCCCTCACATTAGGTCGAGAAGCTGTGGAATCAACTGACCTCTGTTCCCGCGTCTCTGGACAATCTCTAATAAAATGATCAGGCGATCCACACCTGAAGCATACAGCTGACCCACTATACCTCCAACAAGCACCCCTATGTGATCCACCACACTGAGCACACACAGGTAGAGCAGATCTCTGAGTCACTGGGGTCGGAGCACTCGCCACTGAAGCTGTAGGTCTAAATTTCTGTCTCTGAAACTGCACTGACCTACCAACTGACCTCTGACTCCTACTGACTCTAGGAACAAAGCTTCCTTTACCTCTCTTAACAGAAGAAGACCCTGCCTCAAACTGAGGTCTTCTCACCCTAACTTCTTCCTCTGAAGCAGCTGCAATACTCTGAGCTCGCTCTACACTTCGAGCTGCTGCCACAAGCTGGGAAAAATCATGATATCTAGATCCAGCCACTAAGCACATGATAGAGGGTTTCAATCCCTCCTCAAATCTCCTGCATCTATCTATCTCATCAACTATAATACCCCCAGCATACTGACTTAACCGAATAAACTCAACCTCATATTCAGTTACGGTCCGATGATCTTGCTTCAAATCTAGAAACTCTCTTTTCTTCCCATCTTTATACTCCCTTGGAGTATACTTCAATTCAAACTCTCTCAGAAAATCTGTATAGGATAAGGTAGGTGGATCATCCATAGAATGGGGCACCGTCTTCCACCAATCGTAGGCATCCTTCTGCAGCAAAGATCTTGCATAGTCAAACTTTTCCTCTGAGGTGGCTTGCAACTGAACAAATATTCTCTGTACTCTGTCTAACCACTGCTCAGCCACCGCTGGATCAGTAGTACCTACAAAATCTTCGGCTCCATACTTCCTCAATTTGTCATAGTGCCTCACTGATACCAAAGGCTGAGGGGGTGGTGGCTGTGGTTGTACAGGTGTTTGTCTCATAGCTTCCATCATATGCCTAAACCAGGCTAGCGGAACCTCCTCTCCAGCTGGTCTACCCGACATCGAAGTAGGTGCCTCCTCAACACTATCAACTCTAGCTCCCTCAGCAGGAGCAATACTCTCGGCACTACCCTCAATCGACTGACGTGAGTGAGAATCCATCACAACCTAAGTCTGCAAACACAACATACTACATCTTATTAAAGATTAGAGGTTGCCAATCCCAAACATGTATATTATTCGAAAACCACTTCTAAAATCAAAATAATAATTTTTTTTTCTTACATTTTACCTAGGTTGAGAATCTCAAACCTAGGCTCTGATACCAAAACAATTGTAACACCCCCACATCCAATACACACACACTACAAACACCCCAATGTAGTATACGTGCACTGAACATAGGAATGCTACGGATTTTCTTAACATTCAAAACATTTTAAACTTGATACAATACCCTTATCGTTATATATTATAGAAAAGTAAATCATTCACTTATAAACAAAAACATATTAGATATATATATACATACATTTAAATATTACACAGCGGAAGTTATAAAATAGGTACATATATGAAAACATTTGAATACATATTTACAATTATACATATATTTACATTATAAACAAAAACTTTTCAAAATATAAAGAAGTAGTACATGATTGGCAAATCTCCTCTGATCTTTAAGTCCCAATAACCACTCTTCAATGTCTACTCTCACTGGGTCTCGAAGAACTCTCGGGTTCAACTCTATTACCTGTGAGATTAAACACTATCGCGCTAAGCCAAGGGCTTAGTAAGACAATTCATGCTTATGTTATGCTTTAGTGCCATGCAATGTTTCATATATGTATTAACAATTCAACATCAATGATGCACACTCAATCAATAAAGATCATATTCAACAGACAATATTCCGTGAATAGTCCGTTTCATCATTTAAGTAATATTAACATTTCATTACATTAGAACATCATTTATGATATATATAAAACTTAGACACCTATGGGCCCATCAAGTACTTAATACGATATTCAGAATTCAGAGTTACTGCTTTGGTTCATAAACACCATTATCAAGCCCGTAGGCAACATATATATATATATCTCTATCCATGGATAGCGTAACAGACTCGGTCTCTTGGATCATCAACTCATCTAATTCGAGAAGATCCTCAACCCGGCAAGACTGCTACAAATCAAATATCTCATAATGTCAATTATCATTGTGTAACAGACCCAGTTTCTTGGACCTCAATTCAACTCAATTTGAAGAGATCCTCAACCCGGCAAGACTGTTACCTTTCATTAAATAGGCATGCCTCCAAAACCAGAACTCTGAAACTGAATATCATATTAAACATACACTTATTTCATTATTCTCTTTATCAAACTCTTTCTCAATCTTCCTCATCAATTAGGCAAACATGCCATACATCATTCAATTATATCATCATAGCCACTCACAATGGCTTTATATCACATTTCACATCTCAATTCATATTTTGCATATAGCATCTCAACATACATTATTCATAACACACATTATCATTTACAAGATTCACATTACATATAACATACTATTGTTCAATCTCAACAATGCAATTAGGGCAAAGAACAATTGATATGATTCATAGCTTTAGGATCTTCCACATATGTTTGATTAGGTCATTCTTGTGTTTGAAGTATGTTTAAAGTGATTATGTTTAGGTTTAGGAGCAATACAACCTTTGAAGAATCAAAACAATGCAAAAAGAACCAAAAATAAAAACATTAACCAATACATTTGAAGGACACGGGCATCACATTTGAGGGACACGGCCAAGCTTGTGGCCGTGTCTCTCAACCATAAAATCCAGTAGCCAACACGGGCATAAGACACGGCCGTGTCTCTCAATCCAACTTGGACAGTAGCAAACACATTCAAGGGACACAGCCAAGCCAGTGGTCGTGTCACCCCAAAACCTATCCAACACGGCCAAAATCCCTCCACCTTGGCCGTGTCACCCAAATTTCTCAAGTCTTGGCCGTGTCTCTCATTGATTCTAGCTGTGTCACTCAAGAACACAACCCTAATCAAAACCAACACTCTTCCAAATGCATTTTCACACCCTTTGCACAACAATAACTTCATTCAATTGGTTTTAATCAATGTTATTAACACATATCTTACATATTCATCACATTAACCACTTAAACAACACATAAACATTACATTAAAACATTCACCAATACTAAACCCTAAAACCAACTTCCCACTTGATCTTTCACAATCAACCT
Organism: Garcia nutans; assembly: GCA_947685225.1. Classification (NCBI taxonomy): domain Eukaryota; kingdom Viridiplantae; phylum Streptophyta; class Magnoliopsida; order Malpighiales; family Euphorbiaceae; genus Garcia; species Garcia nutans. Next base: position 58,371,301 of record CANTUV010000024.1, read on the forward strand.
TCACATATCTAACCATATTCACAACCAAATTAATACCAACTCAATCTTTTAACTTTAAATCAATCCCAACACTTACAAACACATATCAAACCCACCAAATCATCACATCAACAAATCACAATTCAATTTAGACATAACCTCAAAATTAACAAAGGAACTCAAGAGATTTCTTACCTAAGATGAAGAAATTCCACAATTCTCTTGTCAAATCCTTTGATTGCTTCTTCAATTTGCTTCTAGCACCATGAATACCTCTCTTGCTCTCTCTTCTCTTCAATGGCCGGCCTCTTCAAGAAAGAAAGAAGAAAAATGCACAAGTCAAACACCTTTTCTTCTTTAATCTCCACCATGCATTCCACTTCAAGCAATTACTCAAATACCCCTCATCACTTAACTTAGCTTTTGTCTCTTATAAGCCCAATTAAGTAATTGCACATTCCACATAAAATATCCTCTTGCATTGACCAACCCTTTTGACCAATGTATATGTTATATATATCATCATATACACAACATATACCACTCTCTCTAAACCCTAAATTCTTCCCAAAACATATACATATACTTTCCTTTTCTCAATTTAAACCAACAACAACAACAACAATAACAATAACATAATCAAAACTTCTAGACCACAAATGAGGATATTACAAACTGGATTTGGATACTCGATCCTAAATGGATTTTGATACACAATCCTAACTAGATTCAGATGCTCGCTCATAAATTGGATTGGGATACTCGATCCTAACTGGATTTTGATACTCGATCCTAATTTGATTTGGATACTCGATCCTAATTGGATTTGGATACTCGATCCTAACTATATTTGGACATGCAATCCTGACTAGATTTGAAGACTCAATCCTAAATTGGTTTTGGATACTCGATCCTAACTTGATTTGGACATTATATCCTAAACTGGATTGGGATACTCGATCCTAATTGGATTTGGATACTCGATCCTAACTGTATTTGGATACTCGATCCTAAATGGATTTTGATACTCGATCCTAACTGGATTCGAATACTCGATCCTAACTTGATTTGGATACTCAATCCTACACTGGTTAGGGATACTTGATCCTAACTGGATTTGGATACTCGATCATAAATTGTATTGGCATACTCGATCCTAACTGGATTTGGATACTCGATCCTAACTGGATTTGGATACTCGATCCTAACTGGATTTGTGTATTTGGATACTCAATCGTAACTGGATTTGGATACTCGATCCTAACTGGATTTCGATACTCGATCCTAACTGGATTTGGATACTCGATCCAAAATGGATTTTGATACTCGATCCTAACTGGATTTGGATATGCGATCCTAACTGGATTCAGATACTCTATACAAACTGGATTCGGATACTCAATACTAACTGGATTTGGATACTCGATCCTAACTGGATTGGGATACTCGATCCTAACTGGTTTTGGATACTCGATCCTAACTGGATTTGGATACTCGATCCTAATTGGATTTGGATACTAAATTGGATTGGGATACCCGATCATATCTGGATTTGGATACTCGATCCTAACTGAATTTTGATACTCGATCCTAACTAGATTTGGATACTCAATCCTAAATTGGATTGGGATACTCAATCCTAACTTGATTTAGATACTCAATCCTAAATTGGTTAGGGATACTCGATCCTAACTGGATTTGGATACTCGATCCTAAATTGGATTGGGATACTCGATCCTAACTAGGTTTGGATACTCGACAATAATTGGATTTGGATACTCGATCCTAAATGGATTTTGATACACAATCCTAACTGGATTCAGATGCTCGCTCCTAAATTGGATTGGGATACTCGATCCTAACTGGATTTTGATACTCGATCCTAATTTGATTTGGATACTCGATCCTAATTGGATTTGAATACTCGATCCTAACTATATTTGGACACTCAATCCTGACTGGATTTGAAGACTCATTCCTAAATTGGTTTTGGATACTCGATCCTAACTTGATTTGGACATTAGATCCTAAACTGGATTGGGATACTCGATCCTAATTGGATTTGGATACTCGATCCTAACTGTATTTGGATACTCGATCCTAAATTGATTTTGATACTCGATCCTAACTGGATTCGAATACTCGATCCTAACTTGATTTGGATACTCAATCCTACACTGGTTTGGGATACCTGATCCTAACTAGATTTGGATACTCGATCCTAAATTGCATTGGCATACTCGATCCTAACTGAATTTGGATACTCGATCCTAACTGGATTTGGATACTCAATCCTAACTGGATTCAGATACTCGCTCCTAAAATGGATTGGGATACTCGATCCTCACTGGATTTTGATACTCGATCCTAACTTGATCTAGATACTCGATCCTAACAAGGTTTGTATATTCGATCCTAACTGGATTTGAATACTCGATCCCAACTTGATTTGGATACTCGATCCTAAACTGGATTGTGATACACGATCCTATCTAAATTTGGATGCTAGACCCAAACTGGTTTTGGATACTCTATCCTAACTGGATTTGGAGAGTCGATCCTAAATTGGATTGGGAAACTCGATCCTAACTGGATTTGGATACTCGAAACTTAACTGGATTGGGATTCTGGATCCTAACTGGATTTGGATACTCGATCCTAATAGGATTTGGATACTTGATCCTAGCTGGATTTATGGATTTGGATACTCGATCCTAACTGGATTTGGATACTCGATCCTAACTGAATTTTGATACTCGATCCTAAATAGATTTGATACTCGATCCTAACTAGATTCAAATACTCGATCCTAACTTGATTCGGATACTCGTTCCTAACTCGATTTCGATGCTCGATGCTGGATTTGGATACTCGATCCTAACTGGATTTGGATACTCGATCCTGAATGGATTTTGATACTCGATCCTATCTAAATTTGGATACTAGACCCAAACTGGTTTTGGATACTCTATCCTAACTGGATTTGGAGAGTCTATCCTAAATTGGATTGGGAAACTCGATCCTAACTGGATTTGGATACTCGAAACTTAACTGGATTGGGATTCTGGATCCTAACTGGATTTTGATACTCGATCCTAATAGGATTTTGATACTTGATCCTAACTGGATTTATGGATTTGGATACTCGATCCTAACTGGATTTGGATACTCGATCCTAACTGAATTTTGATACTCGATCCTAAATAGATTTGATACTCGATCCAAACTAGATTCAAATACTCGATCCTAACTTGATTCGGATACTCGTTCCTAACTCGATTTGGATGCTCGATGCTGGATTTGGATACTCGATCCTAACTTGATTTGGATACTCGATCCTAAATGGATTTTGATACTCGATCCTAACTGGATTCAGATACTCGATCCTAACTTGATTTGGATACTCAACCCTACACTGGTTTGGGATACTTGATCCTAACTGGATTTGGATACTTGATCCTAAATTGGATTGGCATACTCGATCCTAACTGGATTTGGATACTCGATCCTAACTAGATTTGGATACTTGATCCTAAATGGATTTAGATACTCGCTCCTAAATTGGATTGGGATACTCGATCCTAACTGGATTTTGATACTCGATCCTAACTGGATTTGTATATTCGATCCTAACTAGATTTGAATACTCGATCCTAACTGGATTTGGATACTCGATCCTAAAATGGGTTGTGATACTCGATCCTAACTAAATTTGGATGCTTGATCCTAACTGGGTTTGGATACTCGATCCTAACTGGATTTGGAGACTCGATCCTAAATTGGATTGGGATACTCGATCCTAACTTGATTTGGATACTAGATGCTAAACTGGATTTTATATACTCGATCCTAACTGGATTTTGATACTTGATCCTAAATTTGATTGGGATACTCTATCCTAAACTTGATTGAGATACACGATCCTAAATGGATTTTGATACTCGATTCTAACTGGATTCGGATACTCGATCCTAACTTGATTCGGATATTCGATACTAACTGGATTCGGATACTCAATCCTAAATGGATTGGGATACTCGATCCTAACTGCATTTGGATACTCGATCCTAAATGGATTTTGATACTCAATCCTAACTGGATTCAGATACTCGCTCCTAAATTGGATTGGGATACTCAATCCTAACTGGATTTTGATACTCAATCCTAACTAGATCTGGATACTCGATCCTAACTGGATTTTGATATTCGATCCTAACTGGATTTAGAGACTCGATCCTAACTTGATTTGGATACTCAATCCTACACTGGTTTGGGATACTTGATCCTAACTGGATTTGGATACTCGATCCTAAAATGTATTGGCATACTCGATCCTAACTGGATTTGGATACTCGATCCTAACTGGATTTGGATACTCAATCCTAACTGGATTCAGATACTCACTCCTAAATTGGATTGGGATACTCGATCCTAACTGGATTTTGATACTCGATCCTAACTTGATCTAGATACTCGATCCTAACAAGGTTTGTATATTCGATCCTAACTGGATTTGAATACTCGATCCCAACTTGATTTGGATACTCGATCCTAAACTGGATTGTGATACACGATCCTATCTAAATTTGGATACTATACCCAAACTGGTTTTGGATACTCTATCCTAACTGGATTTGGAGAGTCGATCCTAAATTGGATTGGGAAACTCGATCCTAACTGGATTTGGATACTCGAAACTTAACTGGATTGGGATTCTGGATCCTAACTGGAGTTGGATACTCGATCCTAATAGGATTTGGATACTTGATCCTAACTGGATTAATGGATTTGGATAATCGATCCTAACTGGATTTGGATACTCAATCCTAACTGAATTTTGATACTCGATCCTAAATAGATTTTATACTCGATCCTAACTAGATTCAAATACTAGATCCTAACTTGATTCGGATACTCGTCCCTAACTCGATTTGGATGCTCGATGCCGGATTTGGATACTCGATCCTAACTGGATTTGGATACTCAATCCTAAATGGATTTTGATACTCGATCCTAACTGGATTCGGATACTCGATCCTAACTTGATTTGGATACTCAACCCTACACTGGTTTGGGATACTCGATCCTAACTTGATTTGGATACTCGATCCTAAATGGATTTTGATACTCGATCCTAACTAGATTCGGATACTCGATCCTAGCTTGATTTGGATACTCAACCCTACACTGGTTTGGGATACTTGATCCTAACTGGATTTGGATACTTGATCCTAAATTGGATTGGCATACTCGATCCTAACTGGATTTGGATACTCGATCCTAACTAGATTTGGATACTTGATCCTAACTGGATTTAGATACTCGCTCCTAAATTGGATTGGGATACTCGATCCTAACTGGGTTTTGATACTTGATCCTAACTGAATTTAGATACTCGCTCCTAAATTGGATTTGGATACTCGCTCCTAAATTGGATTGGGAGACTCGATCCTAAATTGGATTGGGATACTCGATCCTAACTTGATTTGGATACTAGATGCTAAACTGGATTTGGATACTCGATCCTAACTGGATTTTGATACTTAATCCTAAATTTGATTGGGATACTCTGTCCTAAACTTGATTGAGATACTCGATCCTAAATGGATTTTGATACTCGATTCTAACTGGATTCGGATACTCGATCCTAACTTGATTCGGATATTCGATACTAACTGGATTCGGATACTCAATCCTAAATGGATTGGGATACTCGATCCTAACTGCATTTGGATACTCGATCCTAAATGGATTTTGATACTCAATCCTAACTGGATTCAGATACTCGCTCCTAAATTGGATTGGGATACTCGATCCTAATTGGATTTTGATACTCGATCCTAACTAGATCTGGATACTCGATCCTAACTGGATTTTGATATTCGATCCTAACTGGATTTAGATACTCGATCCTAACTTGATTTGGATACTCAATCCTACACTGGTTTGGGATACTTGATCCTAACTAGATTTGGATACTCGATCCTAAAATGTATTGGCATACTTGATCCTAACTGGATTTGGATACTCGAGCCTAACTGGATTTGGATACTCAATCCTAACTGGATTCAGATACTCACTCCTAAATTGGATTGGGATACTCGATCCTAACTGGATTTTGATACTCGATCCTAACTTGATCTAGATAGTCGATCCTAACAAGGTTTGTATATTCGATCCTAATTGGATTTGAATACTCGATCCCAACTTGATTTGGATACTCAATCCTAAACTGGATAGTGATACACGATCCTATCTAAATTTGGATACTAGACCCAAACTGGTTTTGGATACTCTATCCTAACTGGATTTGGAGAGTCGATCCTAAATTGGATTTGGAAACTCGATCCTAATTGGATTTGGATACTCAAAACTGAACTGGATTGGGATTCTCGATCCTAACTGGAGTTGGATACTTGATCCTAATAGGATTTGGATACTTGATCCTAACTGGATTTATGGATTTGGATACTCGATCCTAACTGGATTTGGATACTCGATCCTAACTGAATTTTGATACTCGATCCTAAATAGATTTGATACTCGATCCTAACTAGATTCAAATACTCGATCCTAACTTGATTCGGATACTCGTCCCTAACTAGATTTGGATGCTCGATGCTGGATTTGGATACTCGATCCTAACTTGATTTGGATACTCGATCCTAAATGGATTTTGATACTCGATCCTAACTGGATTCGGATACTCGATCCTAACTTGATTTGGATACTCAACCCTACATTGGTTTGGGATACTTGATCCTAACTGGATTTGGATACTTGATCCTAAATTGGATTGGCATACTCGATCCTAACTGGATTTGGATACTCGATCCTAACTAGATTTGGATACTTGATCCTAACTGGATTTAGATACTCGCTCCTAAATTGGATTGGGATACTCGATCCTAACTGGGTTTTGATACTCGATCCTAACTGAATTTAGATACTCGCTCCTAAATTGGATTTGGATACTCGCTCCTAAATTGGATTGGGAGACTCGATCCTAAATTGGATTGGGATACTCGATCCTAACTTGATTTGGATACTAGATGCTATACTGGATTTGGATACTCGATCCTAACTGGATTTTGATACTTGATCCTAAATTTGATTGGGATACTCTATCCTAAACTTGATTGAGATACTCTATCCTAAATGGATTTTGATACTCGATTCTAACTTGATTCGGATACTCGATCCTAACTTGATTCGGATATTCGATACTAACTGGATTCGGATACTCAATCCTAACTGGATTGGGATACTCGATCCTAACTGGATTTGGATACTCGATCCTAAATGGATTTTGATACTCAATCCTAACTGGATTCAGATACTCGCTACTAAATTGGATTCGGATACTCGATCCTAACTGGATTTTGATACTCGAACATAACTAGATCTGGATACTCGATCCTAACAGGATTTTGATATTCGATCCTAACTGGATTTGGAGACTCGATCCTAACTGGATTTGGACACTCGATCCCAACTAGATTTGGAGACTCGATCCCAAACTGGATTGGGATACACGATCCTAACTTTATTTGGATATTAGATCCTAAACTGGATTGGGATACTCGATCCTAACCGGATTTGGATACTAGATCCAAAATATATTTGGATACTCGATCCTAATTTGATTGGGATACACGATTCTAAACGTGATTGGGATACTCGATCCTAACTGGATTTGGATACTCGATCCTAACTGGATTTGGATACTCGATACTAATTGGATTCGGATACTCAATACTAACTGTATTTGGGTACTCGATCCTAACTGGATTGGGATACTCGATCCTAACTGGATTTTGATACTCGATCCTAACTATATTTGGATACTCGATCCTAACTTGATTCGGATACTCGATACTAATTGGATTCGGATACTCAATACTAACTAGATTTGGATGCTCAAACCTAACTGGATTTGGATACTTGATCCTAAATTGGATTTGGATACTCGATCCTAACTTGATTTGGATACTCCATCCTAACTGGATTTGGATACTCGATCCAAATAGGATTCGGATACTCGATCCTAACTGGATTTGTGTATTTGGATACTCGATCATAACTGGATTTGGATACTCGATGCTAACTGGATTTCGATACTCGATCCTAACTGGATTTGGATACTCGATCCAAAATGGATTCTGATACTCCATCCTAACTGGATTCGGATACGCGATCCTAACTGGATTCAGATACTCTATACAAACTGGATTCGGATACTCAATACTAACTGGATTTGGATACTCAATCCTAACTGGATTGGGATACTCGATCCTAAATTTGATTGGGATACTCTATCCTAAACTTGATTGAGATACTCGATCCTAAATGGATTTTGATACTCGATTCTAACTGGATTCGGATATTTGATACTAACTGGATTTTGATACTCGATCCTAACTTGATTCGGATATTCGATACTAACTGGATTTGGATACTCAATCCTAACTAGATTGGGATACTCGATCCTAACTGGATTTGGATACTCGATCCTAAATGGATTTTGATACTCAATCCTAACTGGATTCAGATACTCGCTCCTAAATTGGATTGGGATACTCGATCCTAACTGGATTTTGATACTCGAACATAACTAGATCTGGATACTCGATCCTAACTGGATTTTGATATTCGATCCTAACTGGATTTGGAGACTCGATCCTAACTGGATTTGGACACTCGATCCCAACTAGATTTGGAGACTCGATCCCAAATTGGATTGGGATACACGATCCTAACTTTATTTGGATATTAGATCCTAAACTGGATTTGGATACTCGATCCTAACCGGATTTGGATACTCGATCCAAACTGGATTTGGATACTCGATCCTAATTTGATTGGGATACACGATTCTAAACGTGATTGGGATACTCGATCCTAACTGGATTTGGATACTCGATCCTAACTGGATTTGGATACTCGATCCTAACTGGATTTGGACACTCGATCCCAACTAGATTTGGAGACTCGATCCCAAATTGGATTGGGATACACGATCCTAACTTTATTTGGATATTATATCCTAAACTTGATTGGGATACTCGATCCTAACCGGATTTGGATACTCGATCCTAACTGGATTTGGATACTTGATCCTAAATTTGATTGGGATACACGATTCTAAACGTGATTGGGATACTCGATCCTAACTGGATTTGGATACTCGATCCTAACTGGATTTGGATACTCGATACTAATTGGATTCGGATACTCAATACTAACTGTATTTGGGTACTCGATCCTAACTGGATTGGGATACTCGATCCTAACTGGATTTTGATACTCGATCCTAACTATATTTGGATACTCGATCCTAACTTGATTCGGATACTCGATACTAACTGGATTCGGATACTCAATACTAACTAGATTTGGATGCTCAAACCTAATTGGATATGGATACTTGATCCTAAATTGGATTTGGATACTCGATCCTAACTTGATTTGGATACTCCATCCTAACTGGATTTGGATACTCGATCCAAATAGGATTCGAATACTCGATCCTAACTGGATTTGTGTATTTGGATACTCGATCGTAACTGGATTTGGATACTCGATGCTAACTGGATATCAATACTCGATCCTAACTGGATTTGGATACTCGATCCAAAATGGATTTTGATACTCGATCCTAACTGGATTCGGATACACGATCCTAACTGGATTCAAATACTCTATACAAACTGGATTCAGATACTCAAAACTAACTGGATTTGGATACTCGATCCTAACTGAATTGGGATACTCGATCCAAACTGGATTTTGATATTTTATCCTAAATTGGATTGGGATACTCGATCCTAACTGGATTTTGATATTCGATCCTAAACTGCATTAGGATACTCGATCCTAACTTGATTTGGATACTCGATCTTAAATTGGATTGGGATACTCGACCCTAATTGGATTTGGATACCAAATTGGATTGGGATACTCGACCCTAATTGGATTTGGATACTCGATCCTAACTGAATTTTGATACTCGATCCTAACTGGATTGGGATACCCGATCCTATCTGGATTTTGATACTCGATCCTAACAGAATTTTGATACTCGATCCTAACTAGATTTGGATACTCAATCCAAAATTCGATTGGGATACTCAATCCTAACTTGATTTAGATACTCAATCCTAAATTGGTTTGGGATACTCGATCCTAACTTGATTTGGATACTCGATCCTAAATTGGATTGGGATACTCGATCCTAACTAGATTTGGATACTCGACAATAACTGGATTTGGATACTCGATCCTAAATGGATTTTGATACACAATCCTAACTGGATTCAGATGCTCGCTCCTAAATTGGATTGGGATACTCAATCCTAACTGGATTTTGATACTCGATCCTAATTTGATTTGGATACTCGATCTTAATTGGATTTGGATACTCGATCCTAACTGTATTTGGACACTCAATCCTGACTGGATTTGAAGACTCAATCCTAAATTGGTTTTGGATACTCGATCCTAACTTGATTTGGACATTAGATCCTAAACTGGATTGGGATACTCGATCCTAATTGGATTTGGATACTCGATCCTAACTGTATTTGGATACTCGATCCTAAATGGATTTTGATACTCGATCCTAACTGGATTCGAATACTCGATCCTAACTTGATTTGGATACTCAATCCTACACTGATTTGGGATACTTGATCCTAACTGGATTTGGATACTCGATCCTAAATTGTATTGGCATACTCGATCCTAACTGGATTTGGATACTCGATCCTAACTGGATTTGGATACTCAATCCTAACTGGATTCAGATACTCACTCCTAAATTGGATTGGGATACTCGATCCTAACTGCATTTTGATACTCGATCCTAACTTGATCTAGATACTCGATCCTAACAAGGTTTGTATATTCGATCCTAACTGGATTTGAATACTCGATCCCAACTTGATTTGGATACTCGATCCTAAACTGGATTGTGATACACTATCCTATCTAAATTTGGATACTAGACCCAAACTGGTTTTGGATACTCTATCCTAACTGGATTTGGAGAGTCGATCCTAAATTGGATTGGGAAACTCGATCCTAACTGGATTTGGATACTCGAAACTTAACTGGATTGGGATTCTGGATCCTAATTGGAGTTGGATACTCGATCCTAATAGGATTTGGATACTTGATCCTAACTGGATTTATGGATTTGGATACTCGATCCTAACTGGATTTGGATACTCGATCCTAACTGAATTTTGATACTCGATCCTAAATAGATTTGATACTCGATCCTAACTAGATTCAAATACTCGATCCTAACTTGATTCGGATACTCGTTCCTAACTCGATTTGGATGCTCGATGCTGGATTTGGATACTCGATCCTAACTGGATTTGGATACTCGATCCAAAATGAATTTTGATACTCGATCCTAACTGGATTCGGATACTCAAACCTACACTGGTTTGGGATACTTGATCCTAACTGGATTTGGATACTTGATCCTAAATTGGATTGGCATACTCGATCCTAACTGGATTTGGATACTCGATCCTAACTAGATTTGGATACTTGATCCTAACTGGATTTAGATACTCGCTCCTAAATTGGATTGGGATACTCGATCCTAACTGGATTTTGATACTCGATCCTAACTGGATCTAGATACTCGATCCTAACTGGATTTGTATATTCGATCCTAACTAGATTGGAATACTCGATCCTAACTGGATTTGGATACTCGATCCTAAACTGGATTGTGATACTCGATCCTAACTGAATTTGGATGCTGGATCCTAACTGGGTTTGGATAGTCGATCCTAACTGGATTTGGAGACTCGATCCTAAATTGGATTGGGATACTCGATCCTAACTTGATTTGGATACTAGATGCTAAACTGGATTTGGATACTCGATCCTAACCAGATTTTGATACTTGATCCTAAATTTGATTGGGATACTCTATCCTAAACTTGATTGAGATACTCGATCCTAAATGGATTTTGATACTCGATTCTAACTGGATTCGGATATTCGATACTAACTGGATTTTGATACTCGATCCTAACTTGATTCGGATATTCGATACTAACTGGATTCGGATACTCAATCCTAACTGGATTGGGATACTCGATCCTAACTGGATTTGGATACTCGATCCTAAATGGATTTTGATACTCAATCCTAACTGGATTTAGATACTCGCTCCTAAATTGGATTCGGATACTCGATCCTAACTGGATTTTGATACTCGATCCTAACTAGATCTGGATACTCGATCCTAACTGGATTTTGATATTCGATCCTAACTGGATTTGGAGACTCGATCCTAATTGGATTTGGACACTCGATCCCAACTAGATTTGGAGACTCGATCCCAAATTGGATTGGGATACACGATCCTAACTTTATTTGGATATTAGATCCTAAACTGGATTGGGATACTCGATCCTAACCGGATTTGGATACTCGATCCTAACTGGATTTGGATACTCGATCCTAAATGGATTTTGATACTCAATCCTAACTGGATTTAGATACTCGCTCCTAAATTGGATTCGGATACTCGATCCTAACTGGATTTTGATACTCGATCCTAACTAGATCTGGATACTCGATCCTAACTGGATTTTGATATTCGATCCTAACTGGATTTGGAGACTCGATCCTAACTGGATTTGGACACTCGATCCCAACTAGATTTGGAGACTCGATCCCAAATTGGATTGGGATACACGATCCTAACTTTATTTGGATATTAGATCCTAAACTGGATTGGGATACTCGATCCTAACCGGATTTGGATACTCGATCCTAACTGGATTTGGATACTCGATCCTAAATGGATTTTGATACTCAATCCTAACTGGATTTAGATACTCGCTCCTAAATTGGATTCGGATACTCGATCCTAACTGGATTTTGATACTCGATCCTAACTAGATCTGGATACTCGATCCTAACTGGATTTTGATATTCGATCCTAACTGGATTTGGAGACTCGATCCTAACTGGATTTGGACACTCGATCCCAACTAGATTTGGAGACTCGATCCCAAATTGGATTGGGATACACGATCCTAACTTTATTTGGATATTAGATCCTAAACTGGATTGGGATACTCGATCCTAACCGGATTTGGATACTCGATCCTAACTGGATTTGGATACTCGATCCTAAATGGATTTTGATACTCAATCCTAACTGGATTTAGATACTCGCTCCTAAATTGGATTCGGATACTCGATCCTAACTGGATTTTGATACTCGATCCTAACTAGATCTGGATACTCGATCCTAACTGGATTTTGATATTCGATCCTAACTGGATTTGGAGACTCGATCCTAACTGGATTTGGACACTCGATCCCAACTAGATTTGGAGACTCGATCCCAAATTGGATTGGGATACACGATCCTAACTTTATTTGGATATTAGATCCTAAACTGGATTGGGATACTCGATCCTAACCGGATTTGGATACTCGATCCTAACTGGATTTGGATACTTGATCCTAAATTTGATTGGGATACACGATTCTAAACGTGATTGGGATACTCGATCCTAACTGGATTTTGATACTCGATCCTAACTAGATTTGGATACTCGATACTAATTTGATTGGGATACTCAATACTAACTGTATTTGGGTACTCGATCCTAACTGGATTGGGATACTCGATCCTAACTGGATTTTGATACTCGATCCTAACTATATTTGGATACTCGATCCTAACTTGATTCGGATACTCGATACTAATTGGATTCGGATACTCAATACTAACTACATTTGGATGCTCAAACCTAACTGGATTTGGGTACTTGATCCTAAATTGGATTTGGATACTCGATCCTAACTTGATTTGGATACTCCATCCTAACTGGATTTGAATACTTGATCCAAATAGGATTCGGATACTCGATCCTAACTGGATTTGTGTATTTGGATACTCGATCGTAACTGGATTTGGATACTCGATGCTAACTGGATTTCGATACTCGATCCTAACTGGATTTGGATACTCGATCCAAAATGGATTCTGATACTCGATCCTAACTGGATTCGGACACGCGATCCTAACTGGATTCAGATACTCTATACAAACTGGATTCGGATACTCAATACTAACTGGATTTGGATACTCAATCCTAACTGGATTGGGATACTCGATCCTAACTGGATTTGGATATTCGATCCTAAATTGGATTGGGATACTCGATCCTAACTGGATTTTGATACTCGATCCTAAACTGCATCAGGATACTCGATCCTAACTGGATTTGGGGATTTGGATACTCGATCCAAACTGGATTTGGATACTCGATCCTAACTTGATTTGGATACTCGATCTTAAATTGGATTGGGATACTCGACCCTAATTGGATTTGGATACCAAATTGGATTGGGATACCCGATCCTATCTGGATTTGGATACTCGATCCTAACTGAATTTTGATACTCGATCCTAACTAGATTTGGATACTCAATCCTAAATTGGATTGGGATACTCAATCCTAACTTGATTTAGATACTCAATCCTAAAATGGTTTGGGATACTCGATCCTAACTTGATTTGGATACTCGATCCTAAATTGGATTGGGATACTCGATCCTAACTAGATTTGGATACTCGACAATAACTGGATGTGGATACTCGATCCTAAATGGATTTTGATACACAATCCTAACTGGATTCAGATGCTCGCTCCTAAATTGGATTGGGATACTCGATCCTAACTGTATTTTGATACTCGATCCTAATTTGATTTGGATACTCGATCTTAATTGGATTTGGATACTCGATCCTAACTGTATTTGGACACTCAATCCTGACTGGATTTGAAGACTCAATCCTAAATTGGTTTTGGATACTAGATCCTAACTTGATTTGGACATTAGATCCTAAACTGGATTGGGATACTCGATCCTAATTGGATTTGGATACTCGATCCTAACTGTATTTGAATACTCGATCCTAAATGGATTTTGATACTCGATCCTAACTAGATTCGAATACTCGATCCTAACTTCATTTGGATAGTCAATCCTACACTGGTTTGGGATACTTGATCCTAACTGGATTTTGATACTCGATCCTAAATTGTATTGGCATACTCGATCCTAACTGGATTTGGATACTCGATCCTAACAGGATTTGGATACTCAATCCTAACTGGATTCAGATACTCGCTCCTAAATTGGATTGGGATACTCGATCCTAACTAGATTTGGATACTCGACAATAACTGGATGTGGATACTCGATCCTAAATGGATTTTGATACACAATCCTAACTGGATTCAGATGCTCGCTCCTAAATTGGATTGGGATACTCGATCCTAACTGGATTTTGATACTCGATCCTAATTTGATTTGGATACTCGATCTTAATTGGATTTGGATACTCGATCCTAACTGTATTTGGACACTCAATCCTTACTGGATTTGAAGACTCAATCATAAATTGGTTTTGGATACTCGATCCTAACTTGATTTGGACATTAGATCCTAAACTGGATTGGGATACTCGATACTAATTGGATTTGGATACTCGATCCTAACTGTATTTGGATACTCGATCCTAAATGGATTTTGATACTCGATCCTAACTGGATTCGAATACTCGATCCTAACTTGATTTGGATACTCAATCCTACACTAATTTGGGATACTTGATCCTAACTAGATTTGGATACTCGATCCTAAATTGTATTGGCATACTCGATCCTAACTGGATTTGGATACTCGATCCTAACTGGATTTGGATACTCAATCCTAACTGGATTCAGATACTCACTCCTAAATTGGATTGGGATACTCGATCCTAACTGCATTTTGATACTCGATCCTAACTTGATCTAGATACTCGATCCTAACAAGGTTTGTATATTCGATCCTAACTGGATTTGAATACTCGATCCCAACTTGATTTGGATACTCGATCCTAAACTGGATTGTGATACCCGATCCTATCTAAATTTGGATACTAGACCCAAACTGGTTTTGGATACTCTATCCTAACTGGATTTGGAGAGTCGATCCTAAATTGGATTGGGAAACTCGATCCTAACTGGATTTGGATACTCGAAACTTAACTGGATTGGGATTCTGGATCCTAACTGGAGTTGGATACTCGATCCTAATAGGATTTGGATACTTGATCCTAACTGGATTTATGGATTTTGATACTCGATCCTAACTGGATTTGGATACTCGATCCTAACTGAATTTTGATACTCGATCCTAAATAGATTTGATACTCGATCCTAACTAGATTCAAATACTCGATCCTAACTTGATTCGGATACTCGTTCCTAACTCGATTTGGATGCTCGATGCTGGATTTGGATACTCGATCCTAACTGGATTTGGATACTCGATCCTAAATGGATTTTGATACTCGATCCTAACTGGATTCGGATACTCGATCCTAACTTGATTTGGATACTCAAACCTACACTGGTTTGGGATACTTGATCATAACTGGATTTGGATACTTGATCCTAAATTGGATTGGCATACTCGATCCTAACTGGATTTGGATACTCGATCCTAACTAGATTTGGATACTTGATCCTAACTGGATTTAGATACTCGCTCCTAAATTGGATTGGGATACTCGATCCTAACTGGATCTAGATACTCGATCCTAACTGGATTTGTATATTCGATCCTAACTAGATTGGAATGCTCGATCCTAACTGGATTTGGATACTCGATCCTAAACTGGATTGTGATACTCGATCCTAACTGAATTTGGATGCTGGATCCTAACTGGGTTTGGATACTCGATCCTAACTGGATTTGGAGACTCGATCCTAAATTGGATTGGGATACTCGATCCTAACTTGATTTGGATACTAGATGCTAAACTCGATTTGGATACTCGATCCTAACCGGATTTTGATACTTGATCCTAAATTTGATTGGGATACTCTATCCTAAACTTGATTGAGATACTCGATCCTAAATGGATTTTGATACTCGATTCTAACTGGATTCGGATATTCGATACTAACTGGATTTTGATACTCGATCCTAACTTGATTCGGATATTCGATACTAACTGGATTCGGATACTCAATCCTAACTGGATTGGGATACTCAATCCTAACTAGATTTGGATACTCGATCCTAAATGGATTTTGATACTCAATCCTAACTGGATTTAGATACTCGCTCCTAAATTGGATTCGGATACTCGATCCTAACTGGATTTTGATACTCGATCCTAACTAGATCTGGATGCTCGATCCTAACTGGATTTTGATATTCGATCCTAACTGGATTTGGAGACTCGATCCTAACTGGATTTTGACACTCGATCCCAACTAGATTTGGAGACTCGATCCCAAATTGGATTGGGATACACGATCCTAACTTTATTTGGATATTAGATCCTAAACTGGATTGGGATACTCGATCCTAACCGGATTTGGATACTCGATCCTAACTGGATTTGGATACTCGATCCTAAATGGATTTTGATACTCAATCCTAACTGGATTTAGATACTCGCTCCTAAATTGGATTCGGATACTCGATCCTAACTGGATTTTGATACTCGATCCTAACTAGATCTGGATACTCGATCCTAACTGGATTTTGATATTCGATCCTAACTGGATTTGGAGACTCGATCCTAACTGGATTTGGACACTCGATCCCAACTAGATTTGGAGACTCGATCCCAAATTGGATTGGGATACACGATCCTAACTTTATTTGGATATTAGATCCTAAACTGGATTGGGATACTCGATCCTAACCGGATTTGGATACTCGATCCTAACTGGATTTGGATACTTGATCCTAAATTTGATTGGGATACACGATTCTAAACGTGATTGGGATACTCGATCCTAACTGGATTTTGATACTCGATCCTAACTAGATTTGGATACTCGATACTAATTTGATTGGGATACTCAATACTAACTGTATTTGGGTACTCGATCCTAACTGGATTGGGATACTCGATCCTAACTGGATTTTGATACTCGATCCTAACTATATTTGGATACTCGATCCTAACTTGATTCGGATACTCGATACTAATTGGATTCGGATACTCAATACTAACTACATTTGGATGCTCAAACCTAACTGGATTTGGGTACTTGATCCTAAATTGGATTTGGATACTCGATCCTAACTTGATTTGGATACTCCATCCTAACTGGATTTGAATACTCGATCCAAATAGGATTCGGATACTCGATCCTAACTGGATTTGTGTAATTGGATACTCGATCATAACTGGATTTGGATACTCGATGCTAACTGGATTTCGATACTCGATCCTAACTGGATTTGGATACTCGATCCAAAATGGATTCTGATACTCGATCCTAACTGGATTCGGATACGCGATCCTAACTGGATTCAGATACTCTATACAAACTGGATTCGGATACTCAATACTAACTGGATTTGGATACTCAATCCTAACTGGATTGGGATACTCGATCCTAACTGGATTTGGATACTCGCTCCTAAATTGGATTGGGATACTCGATCCTAACTGGATTTTGATACTCGATCCTAATTAGATCTGGATACTCGATCCTAACTGGATTTTGATATTCGATCCTAACTGGATTTGGAGACTCGATCCTAACTGGATTTGGACACTCGATCCCAACTAGATTTGGAGACTCGATCCCAAATTGGATTGGGATACACGATCCTAACTTTATTGGGAAATTATATCCTAAACTGGATTGGGATACTCGATCCTAACCGGATTTGGATACTCGATCCTAACTGGATTTGGATACTTGATCCTAAATTTGATTGGGATACACGAATCTAAACGTGATTGGGATTTGGATACTTGATCCTAAATTTGATTAGATACTCGATCATAACTGGATTTGGATACTCGATGCTAACTGGATTTCGATACTCGATCCTAACTGGATTTGGATACTCGATCCAAAATGGATTCTGATACTCGATCCTAACTGGATTCGGATACGCGATCCTAACTGGATTCAGATACTCTATACAAACTGGATTCGGATACTCAATACTAACTGGATTTGGATACTCGATCCTAACTGGATTGGGATACTCGATCCTAACTGGATTTGGATATTCGATCCTAAATTGGATTGGGATACTCGATCCTAACTGGATTTTGATACTGGATCCTAAACTGCATTAGGATACTCGATCCTAACTGGATTTGGGGATTTGGATACTCAATCCTAACTGGATTTGGATACTCGATCCTAACTTTATTTGGATACTCGATCTTAAATTGGATTGGGATGCTCGACCCTCATTGGATTTGGATACTAAATTGGATTGGGATACCCGATCCTATCTGGATTTGGATACTCGATCCTAACTGAATTTTGATACTCGATCCTAACTAGATTTGGATACTCAATCCAAAATTGGATTGGGATACTCAATCCTAACTTGATTAAGATACTCAATCCTAAATTGGTTTGGGATACTCGATCCTAACTTGATTTGGATACTCGATCCTAAATTGGATTGGGATACTCAATCCTAACTAGATTTGGATACTCGACAATAACTGGATTTGGATACTCGATCCTAAATGGATTTTGATACACAATCCTAACTGGATTCAGATGCTCGCTCCTAAATTGGATTGGGATACTCGATCCTAACTTGATTTTGATACTCGATCATAATTTGATTTGGATACTCGATCTTAATTGGATTTGGATACTCGATCCTAACTGTATTTGGATACTCAATCCTGACTGGATTTGAAGACTCAATCCTAAATTGGTTTTGGATACTCGATCCTAACTTGATTTGGACATTAGATCCAAAACTGGATTGGGATACTCGATCCTAATTGGATTTGGATACTCGATCCTAACTGTATTTGGATACTCGATCCTAAATGGATTTTGATACTCGATCCTAACTAGATTCGAATACTCGATCCTAACTTGATTTGGATACTCAATCCTACACTGGTTTGGGATACTTGATCCTAACTGGATTTAGATACTCGATCCTAAATTGTATTGGCATACTCGATCCTAACTGGATTTGGATACTCGATCCTAACTGGATTTGGATACTCAATCCTAACTGGATTCAGATACTCGCTCCTAAATTGGATTGGGATACTCGATCCTAACTGGATTTTGATACTCGATCCTAACTTGATCTAGATACTCGATCCTAACAAGGTTTATATATTCGATCCTAACTGGATTTGATTACTCGATCCCAACTTGATTTGGATACTCGATCCTAAACTGGATTGTGATACACGATCCTATCTAAATTTGGATACTAGACCCAAACTGGTTTTGGATACTCTATCCTAACTGGATTTGGAGAGTCGATCCTAAATTGGATTGGGAAACTCGATCCTAACTGGATTTGGATACTAGAAACTTAACTGGATTGGGATTCTCGATCCTAACTAGATTTGGATACTCGATCCTAATAGGATTTGGATACTCGATCCTAACTGGATTTTTATACTTGATCCTAAATTTGATTTTGATACTCTATCCTAAACTTGATTCAGATACTCGATCCTAAATGGATTTTGATACTCGATTCTAACTGGATTCGGATACTCGATCCTAACTTGATTTGGATATTCGATACTAACTGGATTCGGATACTCAATCCTAACTGGATTGGGATACTCGATCCTAACTGGATTTGGATACTCGATCTTAAATGGATTTTGATACTCAATCCTAACTGGATTCAGATACTCGCTCCTAAATTGGATTGGGATACTCGATCCTAACTGGATTTTGATACTCGATCCTAATTAGATCTGGATACTCGATCCTAACTGGATTTTGATATTCGATCCTAACTGGATTTGGAGACTCGATCCTAACTGGATTTGGACACTCGATCCCAACTAGATTTGGAGACTCGATCCCAAATTGGATTGGGATACACGATCCTAACTTTATTTGGAAATTATATCCTAAACTGGATTGGGATACTCGATCCTAACCGGATTTGGAGACTCGATACTAATTGGATTCGGATACTCAATACTAACTGTATTTGGGTACTCAATCCTAACTGGATTGGGATACTCGATCCTAACTGGATTTTGATACTCGATCCTAACTATATTTGGGTACTCGATCCTAACTTGATTCGGATACTCGATACTAACTGGATTAGGATACTCAATACTAACTAGATTTGGATGCTCAAACCTAACTGGATTTGGATACATGATCCTAAATTGGATTTGGATACTCGATCCTAACTTGATTTGGATAGTCCATCCTAACTGGATTTGGATACTCGATCCAAATAGGATTCGGATACTCGATCCTAACTGGATTTGTGTATTTGGATACTCGATCGTAACTGGATTTGGATACTCGATCCTAACTGGATTTCGATACTAGATCCTAACTGGATTTGGATACTCGATCCAAAATGGATTTTGATACTCGATCCTAACTGGATTCGGATACACGATCTTAACTAGATTCAGATACTCTATACAAACTGGATTCGGATACTCAATACTAACTGGATTTGGATACTCGATCCTAACTGGATTGGGATACTCGATCCTAACTGGATTTGGATATTCGATCCTAAATTGGATTGGGATACTCGATCCTAACTGGATTTTGATACTGGATCCTAAACTGCATTAGGATACTCGATCCTAACTGGATTTGGGGATTTGGATACTCAATCCTAACTGGATTTGGATACTCGATCCTAACTTGATTTGGATACTCGATCTTAAATTGGATTGGGATGCTCGACCCTCATTGGATTTGGATACTAAATTGGATTGGGATACCCGATCCTATCTGGATTTGGATACTCGATCCTAACTGAATTTTGATACTCGATCCTAACTAGATTTGGATACTCAATCCTAAATTGGATTGGGATACTCAATCCTAACTTGATTAAGATACTCAATCCTAAATTGGTTTGGGATACTCGATCCTAACTTGATTTGGATACTCGATCCTAAATTGGATTGGGATACTCGATCCTAACTAGATTTGGATACTCGACAATAACTGGATTTGGATACTCGATCCTAAATGGATTTTGATACACAATCCTAACTGGATTCAGATGCTCGCTCCTAAATTGGATTGGGATACTCGATCCTAACTTGATTTTGATACTCGATCATAATTTGATTTGGATACTCGATCTTAATTGGATTTGGATACTCGATCCTAACTGTATTTGGATACTAAATCCTGACTGGATTTGAAGACTCAATCCTAAATTGGTTTTGGATACTCGATCCTAACTTGATTTGGACATTAGATCCTAAACTGGATTGGGATACTCGATCCTAATTGGATTTTGATACTCGATCCTAACTGTATTTGGATACTCGATCCTAAATGGATTTTGATACTCGATCCTAACTAGATTCGAATACTCGATCCTAACTTGATTTGGATACTCAATCCTACACTGGTTTGGGATACTTGATCCTAACTGGATTTGGATACTCGATCCTAAACTGTATTGGCATACTCGATCCTAACTGGATTTGGATACTCGATCCTAACTGGATTTGGATACTCAATCCTAACTGGATTCAGATACTCGCTCCTAAATTGGATTGGGATACTCGATCCTAACTGGATTTTGATACTCGATCCTAACTGGATCTAGATACTCGATCCTAACAAGATTTGTATATTCGATCCTAACTGGATTTGGATACTCGATCCCAACTTGATTTGGATACTCAATCCTAAACTGGATTGTGATACACGATACTAACTGAATTTGGATACTAGACCCAAACTGGTTTTGGATACTCTATCCTAACTGGATTTGGAGAGTCGATCCTAAATTTGATTGGGAAACTCGATTCTAACTGGATTTGGATACTCGAAACTTAACTGGATTGGGATTCTCGATCCTAACTGGATTCGGATCCTCGATCCTAACTAGATTTGGATACTCGATCCTAATAGGATTTGGATACTTGATCCTAACTGGATTTATGGATTTGGATACTCGATCCTAACTGGATTTGGATACTCGATCCTAACTGAATTTTTATACTCGATCCTAAATGGATTTGATACTCGATCCTAACTTGATTCAAATACTCGATCCTAACTTGATTCGGATACTCGTTCCTAACTGGATTTGGATGCTCGATCCTGGATTTGGATACTTGATCCTAACTTGATTTTGATACTCGATCCTAAATGGATTTTGATACTCGATCCTAACTGGATTCGGAAACTCGATCCTAACTTGATTTGGGTACTCAACCCTACACTGGTTTGGGATACTTGATCCTAACTGGATTTGGATACTTGATCCTAAATTGGATTGGAATACTCTATCCTAACTGGATTTGGATACTCGATCCTAACTAGATTTGGATTCTCGATCCTAACAGGATTCAGATACTCGCTCCTAAATTGGATTGGGATACTCGATCCTAACTGGATTTTGATACTCGATCCTAACTGGATCTAGATACTCGATCCTAACTGGATTTGTATTTTCGATCCTAACTGGATTTGAATACTCGATCCTAACTGGATTTGGATACTCGATCCTAAACTGGATTGTGATACTCGATCCTAACTGAATTTGGATGCTTGATCCTAACTGGTTTTGGATACTCGATCCTAACTGGATTTGGAGACTCGATCCTAAATTGGATTGGGATACTCGATCCTAACTTGATTTGGATACTAGATGCTAAACTGGATTTGGATACTCGATCCTATCTGGATTTTGATACTTGATCCTAAATTTGATTGGGATACTCTATCCTAAACTTGATTGAGATACTCCATCCTAAATGGATTTTGATACTCGATTCTAACTGGATTCGGATACTCGATCCTAACTTGATTCGGCTACTCGTTAATAACTGGATTTGGATACTCAATATTAACTGGATTTTGATACTCGATCCTAACTGGATTTGGATACTCGATCCTAACTGGATTTGAAGACTCGATCCTAAATTGGATTGGGATACTCGATCCTAACTTGATTTGGATACTATATGCTAAACTGGATTTGGATACTCGATCCTAACTAGATTTTGATACTTGATCCTAAATTTGATTGGGATACTTTATCCTAAACTTGATTGAGATACTCGATCCTAAATGGATTTTGATACTCGATTCTAACTGGATTCGAATACTCGATCCTAACTTGATTCGGATATTCGATACTAACTGGATTCGGATACTCGATCCTAACTGGATTCGGATACTCGATCTAAATTGATTTTGATACACAATCCTAACTGGATTCAGATACTCGCTCCTAAATTGGATTGGGATACTCGATCCTAACCGGATTTTGATACTTGATCCTAAATTGGATTGGGATACTCTATCCTAACTGGATTTGGAGAGTCGATCCTAACTGGATTGGGATACTCGATCCTAACTGGATTTGGATATTCGATCCTAAATTTGATTGGGATACTCGATCCTAACTGGATTTGGATACTCGATCCAAATAGGATTCAGATACTCGATCCTAACTGGATTTCTGTATTTGGATACTCGATCGTAACTGGATTTGGATACTCGATCCTAACTGGATTTCGATACTAGATCCTAACTGGATTTGGATACTCGATCCAAAATGGATTTTCATACTCGATCCTAACTGGATTCGGATACACGATCTTAACTGGATTCAGATACTCTATACAAACTGGATTCGGATACTCAATACTAACTGGATTTGGATACTCGATCCTAACTGGATTGGGATACTCGATCCTAACTGGATTTGGATATTCGATCCTAAATTGGATTGGGATACTCGATCCTAACTGGATTTTGATACTGGATCCTAAACTGCATTAGGATACTCGATCCTAACTGGATTTGGGGATTTGGATACTCGATCATAACTGGATTTGGATACTCGATCCTAACTTGATTTAGATACTCGATCTTAAATTGGATTGGGATACTCGACCCTAATTGGATTTGGATACTAAATTGGATTGGGATACCCGATCCTATCTGGATTTGGATACTCGATCCTAACTGAATTTTGATACTCGATCCTAAATAGATTTGGATACTCAATCCTAAATTGGATTGGGATACTCAATCCTAACTTGATTAAGATACTCAATTCTAAATTGGTTTGGGATACTCGATCCTAACTTGATTTGGATACTCGATCCTAAATTGGATTGGGATACTCGATCCTAACTAGATTTGGATACTCGACAATAACTGGATTTGGATACTCGATACTAAATGGATTTTGATACACAATCCTAACTGGATTTAGATGCTCGCTCCTAAATTGGATTGGGATACTCGATCCTAACTTGATTTTGATACTCGATCCTAACTTGATTTGGATACTCGATCTTAATTAGATTTGGATACTCGATCCTAACTGTATTTGGACACTCAATCCTGACTGGATTTGAAGACTCAATCCTAAATTGGTTTTGGATACTCGATCCTAACTTGATTTGGACATTAGATCCTAAACTGGATTGGGATACTCGATCCTAATTGGATTTGGATACTCGATCCTAACTGTATTTGGATACTCGATCCTAAATGGATTTCGTTACTCGATCCTAACTGGATTCGAATACTCGATCCTAACTTGATTTGGATACTCAATCCTACACTGGTTTGGGATACTTGATCCTAACTGGATTTGGATACTCGATCCTAAATTGTATTGGCATACTCGATCCTAACTGGATTTGGATACTCGATCCTAACTGGATTTGGATACTCAATCCTAACTGGATTCAGATACTCGCTCCTAAATTGGATTGGGATACTCGATCCTAACTGGATTTTGATACTCGATCCTAACTGGATCTAGATACTCGATCCTAACAAGATTTGTATATTCGATCCTAACTGGATTTGAATACTCGATCCCAACTTGATTTGGATACTCAATCCTAAACTGGATTGTGATACACGATACTAACTGAATTTGGATACTAGACCCAAACTAGTTTTGGATACTCTATCCTAACTGGATTTGGAGAGTCGATCCTAAATTTGATTGGGAAACTCGATTCTAACTGGATTTGGATACTCGAAACTTAACTGGATTGGGATTCTCAATCCTAACTGGATTCGGATCCTCGATCCTAACTAGATTTGCATACTCGATCCTAATAGGATTTGGATACTTGATCCTAACTGGATTTATGGATTTGGATACTCGATCCTAACTGGATTTGTATACTCGATCCTAACTGAATTTTGATACTCGATCCTAAATGGATTTGATACTCGATCCTAACTAGATTCAAATACTCGATCCTAACTTGATTCGGATACTCGTTCCTAACTGGAATTGGATGCTCGATCCTGGATTTGGATACTTGATCCTAACTGGATTTTGATACTCGATCCTAAATGGATTTTGATACTCGATCCTAACTGGATTCGGATACTCGATCCTAACTTGATTTGGGTACTCAACCCTACACTGGTTTGGGATACTTGATCCTAACTGGATTTGGATACTTGATCCTAAATTGGATTGGAATACTCGATCCTAACTGGATTTGGATACTCGATCCTAACTAGATTTGGATTCTCGATCCTAACAGGATTCAGATACTCGCTCCTAAATTGGATTGGGATACTCGATCCTAACTTGATTTTGATACTCGATCCTAACTGGATCTAGATACTCGATCCTAACTGGATTTGTATATTCGATCCTAACTGGATTTGAATACTCGATCCTAACTGGATTTGGATACTCGATCCTAAACTGGATTGTGATACTCGATCCTAACTGAATTTGGATGCCTGATCCTAACTGGGTTTGGATACTCGATCCTAACTAGATTTGGATTCTCGATCCTAACAGGATTCATATACTCGCTCCTAAATTGGATTGGGATACTCGATCCTAACTTGATTTTGATACTCGATCCTAACTGGATCTAGATACTCGATCCTAACTGGATTTGTATATTCGATCCTAACTGGATTTGAATACTCGATCCTAACTGGATTTGGATACTCGATCCTAAACTGGATTGTGATACTCGATCCTAACTGAATTTGGATGCCTGATCCTAACTGGGTTTGGATACTCGATCCTAACTGGATTTGGAGACTCGATCCTAAATTGGATTGGGATACTCGATCCTAACTTGATTTGGATACTAGATGCTAAACTGGATTTGAATACTCGATCCTAACTGGATTTGGATACTCGATCCTAAACTGGATTGTGATACTCGATCCTAACTGAATTTGGATGCTTGATCCTAACTGGGTTTGGATACTCGATCCTAACTGGATTTGGAGACTCGATCCTAAATTGGATTGGGATACTCGATCCTAACTTGATTTGGATACTAGATGCTAAACTGGATTTGGATACTCGATCCTATCTGGATTTTGATACTTGATCCTAAATTTGATTGGAATACTCTATCCTAAACTTGATTGAGATACTCCTTCCTAAATGGATTTTGATACTCGATTCTAACTGGATTCGGATACTCGATCCTAACTTGATTCGGTTACTCGTTAATAACTGGATTCGGATACTCAATATTAACTGGATTTTGATACTCGATCCTAACTGGATTTGGATACTCGATCCTAACTGGATTTGGAGACTCGATCCTAAATTGGATTGGGATACTCGATCCTAACTTGATTTGGATACTAGATGCTAAACTGGATTTGGATACTCGATCCTAACTAGATTTTTATACTTGATCCTAAATTTGATTGGGATACTTTATCCTAAACTTGATTGAGATACTCGATCCTAAATGGATTTTGATACTCGATTCTAGCTGGATTCGGATACTCGATCCTAACTTGATTAGGATATTCGATACTAACTGGATTCGGATACTCGATCCTAACTGGATTCGGATACTCGATCCTAACTGGATTTGGATACTCGATCCTAAATTGATTTTGATACACAATCCTAACTGGATTCAGATACTCGCTCCTAAATTGGATTGGGATACTCGATCTTAACCGGATTTTGATACTTGATCCTAACTAGATCTGGATACTCGATCCTAACTAGATTTTGATATTCGATCCTAACTGGATTTGGAGACTCGATCCTAAATGGATTTGGACACTCGATTCCAACTAGATTTGGAGACTCGATCCCAAATTGGATTGGGATACACGATCCTAACTTTATTTGGATATTAGATCCTAAACTGGATTGGGATACTCAATCCTAACTGGATTTGGATACTCGATCCTATCTGGATTTGGATACTTGATCCTAAATTTGATTGGGATACACGATTCTAAACGTGATTGGGATACTCGATCCTAACTGGATTTGTGTATTTGGATACTCGATCCTAACTGGATTTGGATACTCGATCCAAAATGGATTTTGATACTCGATCCTAACTGGATTCGGATACACGATCCTAACTGGATTCAGATACTCTATACAAACTGGATTCAGATACTCAATACTAACTGGATTTGGACACTCGATCCTAACTGGATTGGGATACTCGATCCTAACTGGATTTGGATATTCGATCCTAAATTGGATTGGGATACTCGATCCTAACTGGATTTTGATACTCGATCCTAAACTGCATTAGGATACTTGATCCTAACTGGATTTGGGGATTTGGATACTCGATCCTAACTGGATTTGGATACTCGATCCTAACTTGATTTGGATACTCGATCTTAAATTGGATTGGGATACTCGACCCTAATTGGATTTGCATACTAAATTGGATTGGGATACCCGATCCTATCTGGATTTGGATACTCGATCCTAACTGAATTTTGATACTCGATCCTAACTAGATTTGGATACTAAATCCTAAATTGGATTGGGATACTCAATCCTAACTTGATTTAGATACTCAATCCTAAATTGGTTTGGGATACTCGATCCTAACTTGATTTGGATACTCGGTCCTAAATTGGATATGGATACTCGATCCTAACTAGATTTGGATACTCGACAATAATTGGATTTGGATACTCGATCCTAAATGGATTTTGATACACAATCCTAACTGGATTCAGATGCTCGCTCCTAAATTGGATTGGGATACTCGATCCTAACTGCATTTTGATACTCGATCCTAATTTGATTTGAATACTCGATCCTAATTGGATTTGGATACTCGATCCTAACTGTATTTGGACACTCAATCCTAACTGGATTTGAAGACTCAATCCTAAATTGGTTTTGGATACTCGATCCTAACTTGATTTGGACATTAGATCCTAAACTGGATTGGGATACTCGATCCTAATTTGATTTGGATACTCGATCCTAACTGTATTTGGATACTCAATCCTAAATGGATTTTGATACTCGATCCTAACTAGATTCGAATACTCGATCCTAACAAGATTTGTATATTCAATCCTAACTGGATTTGAATACTCGATCCCAACTTGATTTGGATACTCGATCCTAAACTGGATTGTGATACACGATACTAACTGAATTTGGATACTAGACCCAAACTGGTTTTGGATACTCTATCCTAACTGGATTTGGAGAGTCGATCCTAAATTAGATTGGGAAACTCGATCCTAACTGGATTTGGATACTCGAAACTTAACTGGATTGGGATTCTCGATCCTAACTGGATTCGGATGCTCGATCCTAACTAGATTTGGATACTCGATCCTAATAGTATTTGGATACTTGATCCTAACTGGATTTATGGATTTGGATACTCGATCCTAACTGGATTTGGATACTCGATCCTAAATGGATTTTGATACACAATCCTAACTGGATTCAGATGCTCGCTCCTAAATTGGATTGGGATACTCGATCCTAACTTGATTTTGATACTCGATCCTAATTTAATTTCGATACTCGATCCTAATTGGATTTGGATACTCGATCCTAACTGTATTTGGACACTCAATCCTAACTGGATTTGAAGACTCAATCCTAAATTGGTTTTGGTTACTCGATCCTATCTTGATTTGGACATTAGATCCTAAACTGGATTGGGATACTCGATCCTAATTGGATTTGATTACTCGATCCTAACTGTATTGGGATACTCAATCCTAAATGGATTTTGATACTCGATCCTAACTGGATTCGAATACTCGATCCTAACTTGATTTGGATACTCAATCCTCCACTGGTTTGGGATACTTGATCCTAACTGGATTTGGATACTCGATCCTAAATTGTATTGGCATACTCGATCCTAACTGGATCTGGATACTCGATCCTAACTGGATTTGGATACTCAATCCTAACTGGATTCAGATACTCGCTCCTAAATTGGATTGGGATACTCGATCCTAACTGGATTTTGATACTCGATCCTAACTGGATCTAGATACTCGATCCTAAAAAGATTTGTATATTCAATCCTAACTGGATTTGAATACTCGATCCCAACTTGATTTGGATACTCGATCCTAAACTGGATTGTGATACACGATACTAACTGAATTTGGATACTAGACCCAAACTGGTTTTGGATACTCTATCCTAACTGGATTTGGAGAGTTGATCCTAAATTGGATTGGGAAACTCGATCCTAACTGGATTTTGATACTCAAAACTTAACTGGATTGGGATTCTCGATCCTAACTGGATTCGGATCCTCGATCCTAACTAGATTTGGATACTCGATCCTAATAGGATTTGGATACTTGATCCTAACTGAATTTATGGATTTGGATACTCGATCCTAACTGGATTTGGATACTCGATCCTAACTGAATTTTTATACTCGATCCTAAATGGATTTGATTCTCGATCCTAACTAGATTCAAATATTCGATCCTAACTTGATTCGGATACTCGTTCCTAACTGGATTTGGATGCTCGATCCTGGATTTGGATACTCGATCCTAACTGGATTTGGATACTCGATCCTAAATGAATTTTGATACTCGATCCTAACTGAATTCGGATACTCGATCCTAACTTGATTTGGATACTCAACCCTACACTGGTTTGGGATACTTGATCCTAACTGGATTTGGGTACTTGATCCTAAATTGGATTGGCATACTCGATCCTAACTGGATTTGGATACTCGATCCTAACTAGATTTGGATACTCGATCCTAACTGGATTCAGATACTCGCCCCTAAATTTGATTGGGATACTCAATCCTAACTGGATTTTGATACTCCATCCTAACTGGATCTAGATACTCGATCCTAACTGGATTTGTATATTCAATCCTAACTGGATTTGAATACTCGATCCTAACTGGATTTGGATACTCGATCCTAAACTGGATTGTGATACTCGATCCTAACTGAATTTGGATGCTTGATCCTAACTGGGTTTGGATACTCGATCCTAACTGGATTTGGAGACTCAATCCTAAATTGGATTGGGATACTCGATCCTAACTTGATTTGGATACTAGATGCTAAACTGGATTTGGATACTCGATCCTAACTGGATTTTGATACTTGATCCTAAATTTGATTGGGATACTCTATCCTAAACTTGATTGAGATACTCGATCCTAAATGGATTTTGATACTCGATTCTAACTGGATTCGGATACTAGATCCTAACTGTAACACCCCGATACCCTATATAAGTACTGTACATATACCTTGTATACATACAGTAAGTATATAAAGTATAAGGATGTCACTTTTTGTTACCTTTTAAAAACCTGTAACAAAGTTCAAACCATAATACATTAATTTACATAATATCTACAAAATCATTGTCTTTATCAAAACTTCATTTATACATATACATATCCTATTGTCAAAAATACATCAAAATTAAAAGTTATACATGTATGCATTACCCTCTAGTTGGTCTCGACAAACCTTTACTCTTCTCGTGGCATAACGAAACACTTGTATCTTCCACCAAGCTACCTGCGCGATTATACATCCGCGCTAAGCCCGAAAGCTTAGTAGTACAAATATAAAATATAAACATACATTATAAATATGCTAATAGATAATAATATATCAATTCAATGTACAATTAGTTCTTATCATGTTTTTCCTTCTTGATTGCACCTTTCATACATATTGACAAATTTCATATATTATATACATTTAAACAAAACATTACCACCAACCACAATCCATTACTAATACTCATATTCAATATATCAATATACATACATTATATATCATACCAATCAAGAGTCACATTTCCAAAGAAGACAATTCTTATCACCAAACACAATTCATCATTACCACTCACAATCTGTAACACCCCGATACCCTATATGAGTACTATGCGTATACCTAGTATACATACAGTAAATATATAAAGTATAAGGATGTCACTTTTCGTTACCTTTTAAAATATTTATAACAGAGTTCAAACCATAATACATTAATTTAAATAACATTTACAAAATCATTATCTTTATTAAAACTTCATTTATACATATAAATACTCTCTCGTCAGAAATACATCATAATTAAAATTTATACATGTATGCATTACCCTCTAGTTGGTCTCGACAAACTTTACTCTTCTTGTGGCATAACAAAAGACTTCATATCTTCCATCTATATACCTGCGCGAATAAACACCCGCGCTAAGCCCGAGAGCTTAGTAGTCCAAATATAAAATATAAACATATAGTATAGAAGTATTGATATATAATGATACATCGATTCAATATATAATTAGTTCTTATCATATCTTCTTTTCTTTTTAATTTTATCTTTAATATATCCTAGCTAATTTCATATATGATGTATATATATATACATAATATTATCACCAACCCCAATGCATCACCAATACTCAAAACCAATATATTAATACCCCTACATTATATATATACCACACCAACCATTATTGCAATACACACTTTACATATCATACCAATTATTATTGCAATACACACATTACATATCATACACTCATTATTGCAATACACACATTACACATCATATCACTCATTATTACAATACACAATTTACATATCATACAAATCATAAATCATATTTCCAATAAAGACAACCTTTATCATCAACCACAATTCATTTACATATTACACTTAATAACATTATATTATTCACAATTCACCAAGCATAATTCATTTTTAATACTCACAATCAATATTTCAATACTTGCATTTCACATTGACAATAAAGACAGACTCGGGCCCAAAACACTAATATGTTATTCAAAGTTCAGAGTTACTGCTTTGGTTCATAGTCACAATCATCACGCCCGTAGGCAATGTATATACATGTCTCTCTATCCATGGATAGTGTAACAGACCCAGTCTCTTGGACCATCAACTCAACACATATGAGGAGATCCTCAACCCGGCAAGACTGTTACAAATCATATATCTCATATTCACAATTCTCATAGTGTAACAGACCCAGTCTCTTGGACCATCAACTCAACACATATGAGGAGATCCTCAACCCGGCAAGACTGTTACCTTTCATCATTTCTTAGGCATGCCACCCAAATCCAGAACTCTGAAACTGAATAACATATTAAACAAACAATTCATTTATTATTTCATTATCAATCTCATCATCAATTAGGCCAACATGCCTTATCTCTTTCAATTGAATTATCATAGCCAATCACAATGGCTTCATATCATATCATATCTCAATCCATATGATACATATAGCATCATTGATATCACATTTCAAAGTATATTATTCATATAATACATTGCCATACACAAGATTCACAATGCATATAACATAACATTTTCTCACTTCTCAAAACACATTAACATCATTCATTACTAGAGCATTTATCATAACAAATTGCACATACCTTAAGAATGATCCTCATTTCTTCCTACATTTCCCATTTCATATTTCATCCTTTATATATATTCTTCATTTACATTCACAATATAATAGCTTATTTAACACTTTCATCCCAATGTGTTAATGTTCAAAGACATATAAGGATATACAATCAAATAGGGTTTATGCTTACCTTGTTAATGATCTTCACATCCTTCACATCATTCAATCATCACCTTAGTCCAATTATGTTAACAATATAATAGATCACTTAACACATTTGCAAACAAATGTGTTAAGCCTCGAATTATGTAATTAAATACAATCATATGTATTGGTACTTACCTCAAGAACTAGTCCCATCAATCTATACATTTCTTTTCTTTCCAAGAATTCTCCACATTTAGGTTAATGCAACCCAATCTCTTCAAAACCTTTGAGGGACACGGTTAGGGCAATTCAACCTCTTCACAATCTAATCCAAAAGGAATATTAGCAAAATGACCATATGAATAGTACATTCTGGTTTAAGACTCCATTTTATCCTTATTTTGAAAAATTGTATAAAATAATCTACTTGACTAAAAATTCTAAAATTTTTACAGAATTTAGTTTTGTATCTTAAAATCATTCCTTTAAAATTTCAGATCAAACTGAACACAAAATCTTGGTCAAATAGTTCACCTAACCAGACTGCCCCAATTGCCCTGCATCCTGGCAGCAGTTCTGAACTTTGTGAATTCCATAAATCAAATTCAATCAACGTGGTTCCAAATTATTTTTCTCAAATACTAGACTCACTAAGCAACAACATATCCAAAATTCAATTGGATATGATTTTTCTACATTTTATTAAAAATCCCGAAATATAGCTGTCTCAGTTAAGGTACCTGCTGGAACAGGTCTAATAAAAATAATCTTTCTAAACTCATAACCATTCCAAAATCGAATCAACATATTTTTCAGTCATTCTAGACTCATAGAGGCACAACATATCAAAAATTCACTTTAAGAACATTTTTCTATAATTAATTAAAAATCATACAAGTCACAGCCTTTACTAATTGTAAAACAGAAAAAAAATTCACTAAACACAACTCTTACTCTTCCATCACCAACACCAACCTAGCTTCTTATCTTTAATTCCATTTCAACACTTTTACACACACCATACACAAACACACTTAATCATACTATCCATAAACCTAACTCAATCCATACACAACTTCAAAAAGAACCAAAGCAAACAAGAGAAATCTTACCAAAATGATGAAATTCCTTGAAATTCCAACTTGGTTACTTGGAATCTCTCTCAACTTTGGAGCTTAGAACATCAAACCCTTCTTTTACTCTCTTGCTTTCCTTTGTCTTAGGTGAGCCGGCCACACAAGGAAAAAGAAGAAGAAATGATGAAGAAAACACAAAGTCAATAGGCATTAAATACTCCTCCAAAAGAAAATTACTATCTTACCCTCATACACATTTTAATTCTCTTTACAAGCTCTTGCCCATTTTGGTAATTTCACATTCAACAATTTAAATATCTTCTTCCCTTGACTAAGCACTTTGGCCAACATATATGTCATATATATTGCCATATACCCAACATATACACTATCTCTCTCTATACAATTCTTTCCTTTGCAAATACACATATTCATTTCTCTCAAATACTTTTACCATTCAACCAAACCCTATACAAATATACCACTTATCAATTACACATTCAAATCAATTATAACAATATTATCATAACTTCTAGGCACACTTAGGGATATTACAATTAGACATATACATATACATCACATATACATTAAATCCAAATACAACAACTCCTCCAAAACTTTTAAGGTATATCTCGGGATATTACACAATCAATACAGACACCACATATCATACTTCAAAACATTAGCTTGTTCACAATTCACTAATCATAAATCATATTTCCCACAAAGGCAATTTATTACCATTAACCATCATCCATCATCCATCACTAATATCCACAATTCATATATCTCATTTACAACAAATGACAGACTCGGGCCCAAAAGACACTAATATGCTATTCGACTTTCAGAGTTAATGCTTTGGTTTAATTATCACATTCATCAATATCCCAACTAGGCTTCAAGGATTAAGTTCAACCAAGCTTCAAGGGGAACAAAGCATGCTAAGTATCAACCCAACTTTGCTTCAAGAACTAATCCAACCTAGCTTCAAGGGTTGTAACATCTCAATTAGGCTTCAAGGACTAGACCCAACCAAGCTTCAAGGGGAGTAAAACATGTTAAACTTCAACCCAACTTGGCTTCAAGGATCAAGCCCAACCTAACTTCAAGAGATTGTTACCATTAGGCATGCCACCAACAACAAAACTCTGAAAATGAATAACACATTAGATACACAATTCATTGATTATTTCATCATCAATATCATTTTCAGTTCTCATCATTATTTAGGCAAACATGCCTCATTTATTACAATTGATTCATCCTCTAGGCAAACATGCCTCATTTATCACAATTGATTCATCCTCTAGGCAAACATGCCTCATTTATCACAATTGTATCATCATAGCCAATCACAATGGCTTTATATTCCATTTAAGTTATCATTGCCAATAACAATGGCTTCATATCACAATATATCTCAAATCACATTTCATGTTTCATCATTGATATATGCAACATTAATTACATTGCTAAACAAACATGTCATTAATCAATCATACCATATAGGCATACTTCAATCATGTCACTCAATCATACATAATCCATTTCATTACACATGTATCTTAAATTCATTGTCATATAATCCATGTGTCTATTTATTTCATTTTGACCATCATTATCAATCATGATAACATCACATTTCATCATTTCTCAAACACATTAACACCATTCATTATTCAAACATTTATCATAACAAATTGCATTGCACATACCTTTCTTTTTGGATGATCATTATAGCTTTCACACTATACCAATGACAACATTAGTAACATTGAATTAATCAATATAATAATCTACTTAACACATTTATACTAAGGGTGTTAAGTCTCAAAATCATATAAAAGATTACATCTATGTAAGTTTGTACTTACCTCAAGAACTACTCCCATCACCTATACCTTTCCTTTCCTAAGAATTCTTCACATTAGGTTAATGTAACACAATTTCTTCAAAACCTAATCCAAAGATAGTTATTTCCATAAGAACATAAGAATGATAATCAATTAGAGCAACCTCAACACAAGACACGCCCACCAACACGGGCACCAACACAGCCGTGTCCATCAATTACCTTTCGCACAGTAGCTAACACACTCAAGGGACACGGCCAAGCTTGTGGCCGTGTCACCCAACACATGCTCCAACACGGCCAAGACTCCCTTAGCTTGGCCGTGTCTCTCAACCAAAAGAGGCAGTGACAGACACGGTCAAGGGACACGGCCAAGCCAGTGGCCGTGTCTCTCAACACCAAAATTCCAGTAGCAGACAGGGGCAAGTGACACGGCCGAGACAGTGGCCGTGTCTCTCCAAATCGATCCAACACGGTCGTGTCTACCCTAATCCTGGCCGTGTCTCACAAAGAATGAAGATTTCCAACGAGGCCAAAATCATATATTCAATGTATTTCAACTTCAATAAACATAAACATACATCATTCAATCAACTCTCCATCTCATATATATTAAACCTTACTAACCAATTTCAATAATCCATCATCAACCTCACAATTAACCTTATTAATATCATCTAACTATCAATTCAACATATCAATACTCTTAATCTTCCATTAACATCACCATCACACCAACCATATCAAATCCAACTCAAACCATAGAAATCAAGACAAAGAATTGAATACTTACTTGAATATCTTGTCAATTCTTCAATCTCTACCTTCAATTCTCTTAAAACCCCAAGATTTTGATGAAGATCATCACCTCTCTTTAACTCTCTCTCTCTCTCTCGTGCAAGAACCAAAAGGAGAAGAAGAAGAAGAAAGACAAATCTCTTTTCTCTTCTCACGATAGCCACACAAATATAATAATAATAATAATAATAATAATAATAATAATAATAATAATTTCCAAAAGAAAATTACCTCAATGCCCTTTAACCATTTATTCTAACTCTCTTATTACTCAAATGCCCATTTAAGTACTTTCACACTCAATAAGATAAATATCTTTTCCCCTTGACTCTCCATTTGACCAACTTATATGTTTTATATACTAACATATATACAATATATACATTCCAATTACACAATCATTTTCTTTGCACAACATATATATACCTTTAATTCAAATCACACAACAATTGTATTAAAACTCCTAGGCATATATTGGGATATTACATTAACTTGATTCGGATACTCGTTAATAACTGGATTCGGATACTCAATATTAACTGGATTTTGATACTCGATCCTAACTAGATTTGGATAC
Organism: Garcia nutans; assembly: GCA_947685225.1. Lineage (NCBI taxonomy): Eukaryota > Viridiplantae > Streptophyta > Magnoliopsida > Malpighiales > Euphorbiaceae > Garcia > Garcia nutans. The sequence continues at coordinate 58,409,434 of CANTUV010000024.1, forward strand.
TCGATCCTAAATTGGATTGGGATACTCGATCCTAACTAGATTTGGATACTCAATCTTAAACTGGATTGGGATACACAATCATAACTAGATTTGGATACTCGATCCTAACTGGATTTGGATACTCTATCCAAATAGGATTTGGATACTCGATCCTAACTGAATTTGTGGATTTGGACACTCGATCCTAACTGGATTTGGACACTCGATCCTAACTGGATTTGGATACTCGATCCTAGTTGGATTGGGATACTCGATCCTAATTGGATTTGGATACTCGATCCTAAATTGGATTGGGATAAACGATCCTATCTAGATTTGGATACTCGATCCTAACTGAATTTTGATACTCGATTCTAACTGGATTTTGATACTCGATCCTAACTAGATCTGGATGCTCGATCCTAACTAGATTTGGATATTCGATCCTAACTGGATTTGGAGACTCGGTCCTATGTAATATCCCAAAATGTGCCTAGAAGTTTTAGTATAATTGTTGTTTTATTTGAATTAAAATGTATATGTTATTGGAAAGAGAAAATAATTTAAAAAGGAGTGTATATGTTGTATATACGGATATATATATAACATATACACAAGTCAAATGGATGGTCAAAGGAAGAATATATTTATTTTGGTTATTTATGAAATTACTAAAAAGGGCATGTAAGTAAAAGGAAGTTAAAACAAATAGATGGGGGTATTTAAGTAATTTTCTTTTTGGAATGCTTGGTGGAGGTTTAAAGAGATGAAAAGTTTGACTTTGTTTCTTCATTTTCTTTTCTTCTCCTTTGGTGGCCGGCCATTATCAAGACAAGAGAGCAAGAAGAAGGTTTTGAGTTCTAAGATCAAATTGAAGGTGATTTCAAATAAACAAGTTGGAATTTCAAGAAATTTCATTATTTTGGTAAGTTCTCTCTTGATTGCTCTTGTTGTTTTTGAAGTTATTTTTGAGTTTGATGAAGTGTTGTTGATAATATGGTTAGGATTGCTTGTGGTGTGTTTGTATGTGTTGGAAATGGAATTAAAGATAAGAAGTTAGGTTGGTGTTGGTGATGGAAGAGTAAGAGTTGTGTTTAGTGAAATTTCTTTCTGTTTTACAATTAGTAAAGGCTGTGACTTGTACGATTTTTAATTAAATATAGAAAAATGTTCTTGAAGTTAAGTTTTGATATGTTGTGCCTCTATGAGTCTAGAATGACTGAAAAATATGTTGATTCGATTTTGGAATGGTTATGATTTTGGAAAGATTATTTTTATTAGACCTGTTCCAGCAGGTACCTTAACTGAGACAGATATCTTTCGGGATTTTTAATAAAATATAGAAAAATAATATCCAATTGAATTTTGGATATGTTGTGTCTTAGTGAGTATAGTATTTGAGAAAAATAATTTGAAAACACGTTGATTGAATTTGATTTATGGAATTCACAAAGTTCAGAACTGCTGCCAGGATGCAGGGCAATTGGGGCAGTCTGGTTGGGTGAACTATTTGACCAGGATTTTGTGTTCAGTTTGATCTGAAATTTTAAAGGAATGATTTTAAGATGTAAAACTAAATTTTTTAAAAATTTTAGAGTTTTTAGTCAAGTATATTATTTTATACAATTTTTCAAAATAAGGATAAAGTGGAGTCTAAAACCAGAATTTAGTATTCATATGGTCATTTTGCTAATATTCCTTTTGGATTAGGTTGTGAAGAGGTTGAATTAGCCTAACCTAAGTGTTGAGGATTCTTGGAAGAGTAGGTGTATAGATTGGTGTGAGTTGGTTTTAAGGTAAGTACAAACTACATTATTGCATACATTCATATGATATTGAGACTTGAGACATATTTGGTTATAATGTGAATGTTGTGATGAGCATGTAAAATATGTGTTAATGCCATTGATTATATCCATTTGAATAATGAATTGATTAATGTGATTTGAAATATAATGAAATGTGAAATGTGCAAGATGTGATGATAAAATGAAATGTGAAAGATATGATGTTATGAAGAGCTGCTTTATTGTGATTTGAGATCATATGAGATATGAGGCCATGATTGTTGGCTATGATGATGCAAATGAGATGATTGAGACATGGTTGCCTAATTTGCTTATGAAATATAAAATGAATTGAGAAAGAGATTATGAAGAGATGAATGAAATGTTTGTATGCTTAATATGTTATTCAGATTTCAGAGTTCTGGGTTTGGCGGCATGCCTATGAAATATATGAATAATAGTAACAGTCTTGCCGGGTTGAGGATCTCCTCGAGATTAGTCGGGTTGAGGTCCAAGAGACTGGGTCTGTTACACTTGTTTTGGTAACAGTCTTGCCGGGTTGAGGATCTCCTTGAGTCTAGCCAAGTAGAGGTCCAAGAGACTGGGTCTGTTACCCTATCCATGGATAGATATATATATGTGTATATCGCCTACGAGCTTGATGATTATGATTATGGACCAAAGCAGTAACTCTGAACTTTGAATAACATATTAATGTATTTTGGGCCCATGCTTGTCTTTGTTTTCAATGTGAATCATGAATTTTTGATTAATTATTAAATAATGTAAAATTGTGAAATATAATATTCTCTTGAATTGATCTTGAATCTTGATTGTGTGACATTAGCATGGCATTAAAGCATCATAGCACTGTAGTTTGTACCACTAAGTCGTTGGCTTAGCGCGAATGTGATTCATCACGTAGGTGACAGGGAAGAACCAGAGAGTTCCTCTAGGCCGAGTCGAGCCTAGATTTTGAAGAGTGAATAGTGGGCTTTAAGATCGAAGACTGACTGCCAAACATGTATAAATTTTATGTGTTGTAAAACTTGAGTTTTGATGTATATGAATTTGTAAATATTGTTACTTTCCGTTGCATAGTGAACAAATATTTTATCTACTGTATTTCATAATAAACCTTTACTTTATTTTGTACTAGAAGTGTAAATCCTTTTTGCAGGTTGTAGTTGAGGTTATAAGGGAGATTTATTGGAAGTGTACTGAGAATGATTTTGTTTGCATTGGTTTGTGTAAAAATGTTTTCAAAAATCAGAAAAAAAAAAAACAAGTTTTGTCAACACTTGGGATTAAATTTTTAGACGAAACTATGGCAAAATTTCTATAAAAATCGAAACTAAAATTTGACTAAGTAAAAGTGGTAGCAACATTAGGATAGTGTGGCACCTCTACTTAGCTTACACACGTAGGTCGGGAAGGGGTGTTGTAATATCCTAAAATATATCCTAAAAGTGTTGGGATTACTGTTGTAATTGGATTCAATGTGTGTATTGAAGGAAAGAGAAAAGAAGAAGAAAGTCAAAAGGAATTGTGTGTGGTACTGGATGGTTCTCGCTGGCTCACTTAAGTGGGAGGTCAGGGGTTCGATCCAGGGAGGCGACCTCTCAGTGTGACAATGCCTGAGGGGCCAAATTAACAAATCCTGCTGGGTGGGCCGCGAGGGCTGTCCAGTACTGTAGCGATTGCTTGCCTCCTGCGGACTCCGTGCCCAGGTGGTGAAATGGCTGGGCCGTAAGCCACTAGTGGGCCGGGCAGCCGACCTGGTCGGGGAGGGTCGTTACACATATACGTACATAGCATGCTATTACGATCGTAATATACGTATACTGAATATAGAAATATCACAGATTACTAAACAAATGACTCACTTCTTTTATAATCATATGAGCAAATTTAAAACATTTAATGAAATTTATAAAACACAATAAATAAAAAGTTTATTCAAAACACAGCGGAAAATATAACAAATATTTACAAATAAATATACGTCAAAACTCAAGTTTTACAAAAACATAAAATATATACATGTTTGGCAGTATGTCTTCGATCTTTAAGCTTTACTATCAACACCACCGGATCTAGACTCTACTCGGCCTAGAGGAACTCTCTGGTTCTTCCCTGTTACCTGCACGATAAATCATAATCGCGCTAAGCCAACAGCTTAGTGGTACAAACTATAATAATATTATGTTTTGATGCAATGCCAATCTCACACAATCAATTCCATACACCATTCACAAGAAATGTTATACTTCAATATCTTACTTTGCTTAAGATCATATCAAACATTTATTCTCAACAAAGTACTGATGCAATATCACCAATCTCTATATTCATTGGTTTCACCATTCAAGAATCACATTGAAAACAAAGACAAGCATGGGCCCAAAAGAAACTAATATGCCATTCAACTTTCAGAGTTAATGTTTTGGTTTAAGTATCACATTTATCATTATCCCAACTAGGCTTCAAGGATTTAGGTTCAACCAAGCTTCAAGGGGAACAAAGCATGCTAAGTATCAACCCAACTTGGCTTCAAGAATCAAATCCAACCTAGCTTCAAGGGTTGTAACATCTTAATTAGGCTTCAAGGACTAGATCCAACCAAGCTTCAAGGGGAGTAAAACATGTTAAACTTCAACCCAACTTGGCTTCAAGGATCAAGCCCAACCTAACTTCAAGAGATTGTTACTAATAGGCATGCCACCAACAACAAAACTCTGAAAATGAATAACACATTAGACACACAATTGATTTATTATTTCATTATCAATTCCATTCTCAATTCTCATCATCATTTAGACAAACATGCCCACTTATTTCAATTGAATCATCTTAGCCAATCACAATGGCCTCACATTTCATTTGAATCATCATAGCCAATCACAATGGTTTTGCATCTTATCTCAAATCACATTAGAGCAATTCATCATATCATTCACATGTCACATTGCATTTCATTATCATATAGGCAAACATACTTTAACCATCCTATTTACATCATTATAACCAATCACATTGGTTTCACATTTCATTATATCTCAATTCATTATTCAAGTGTGCACAACCAATTGTCTTAACATACATTTTACATACTCATCACATCATTCACATTATACCAACATAACATTATTAATATGCATCAACAATGCATTAGTTTCCTTAACACATTTACAAACAAGTGTGTGTTAAGCCTCAACATCATATAAATGTATGCAATAATGTAGTTTGTACTTACCTCAAGAACACTCACACAACTCTATACTCTTCTTCTTCCAAGAGTTCTTCACTTCTTAAATTAGGGCAAATCACTTTCTTCCAAAACCTAATCAAAAAATGATACAATACATGAATTCCAATACAATTTATCATTTAATAACCTCATCTTAGACCTTTAGATCACAAATTATAACTCAACACCACATATTAGAGCCCACGGCAGTGGCCACCCTAACCCCCACGGGCGTGGGGTAGAAAACAATTCTGCCCAATTTGTTCAACACCCCCACGGCCATGGCATCTAAGGGCCACAGGCGTGGCATCCAAGATGCTACTGCCTTCGACCAAAATCACATATTCTAGGCTTACAACTCCAACAAACACAAACAACATGAAGATCTATGAAAATAATTGATCAAACTCAAGTTAAACATCACTTACCACTTCAAAACCCTAAGGCCAACATCACTCTTACTCTTTCAATACCATCATCAATTTAACTTCTTATCTTAAAATCAATTTCAACACTTATAAACACACCACAAACAACCCTAATCATACCATCAACAACAATTCATCAACCTCAAACACAACTTCAAAAAGAACAAAGGAAATTAAGAGAGAGAACTTACCAAAATTGATGGAACTTCACAAATATCCAACTTAATCACTTGAATCTTCCTTCAATTTGATCTTAGAACTCAAAACCTTCCTCTTGCTCCCTTGTCTTGATGATGTCCGGCCAGCAAAGGAGAAGAAAAGAAAATGAAGAAACAAAGTCAAACTTTTCATCTCTTTAAACCTCCACCAAGCATTCCAAAATAAGAAATTACCTAAATACCCTCTTCTTATTTGTTTTAACTTCCTTTCACTTACATGCCCTTTTAGTAATATCATAATTAACAAAATAAATATCTTCTTCCTTTGACCATCCATTTGACTTGTAATATCCCAAAATATGCCCTAGAAGTTTTGATATAATTGTTATTTTAATTGAATTTAATGTATATGTGTTTTTGGAAAGAGAAAGGAAGTGAAGAGAGAGTTTATATGTTGTATATATGGAAATATAAACAACATATATACAAGTCAAATGGATGGTCAACTAAAGAAGATATTTATGTATTTGTGTTTTAATAATTAATTAGAAGGAAATTTTAAATGAGTGGAAGAGATTAAATGGAATATTTTATTGGTTAAATGCTTGGAGGAGAGGGTTTTGAGGAGTTTATTTGACTTTTGCTTTCTATCTTTTCTTCTTTCTTTCTTTCTCTTGCCGTGGCCATTTTCCTTTCTTTCCTTTTCTTTCCTTTTGGCTGGCTAGCAAAGAATCAATAGAGCAATAGAGAGATTTGATCTTCTAACTCAAGATTGAAGGAAGTTTTCAAGTGATCAAGTTGGAAATTTAAGATTTTCTTCATGATTCCTTGATTTTCTTTTAAGATGTGTTTGAGTTTGTTGGTTGATTGTTGATGGTATGTGATTATGTTTGATTAAGATGTGTTTAAGAGTGTTTGGTTCAAGTGATTTTGGATTTTGGGGTTGGATTGAAGGAAAGAGTAAGTTGTTAGAAGTGAATGTATTGTGGTTGTGTTTTGGGTTTATGGTGATGATTTTGATTTGTGTTGGATGTATGTTTTTAGTTGTTTTAGTGTTTTTGCATGTTTGTTATGGTTCTTGGGTATGTTGAGCTAAGTTTGTTTGAAGTGGATTTTGGTGAAAGGAAGTGATTTGTTGGTTGTGTTGTTGTTGTTGCCGGAATCTGGGTTTTTGGCCTGACACGCCCATGAGCACGGCCAAGTCTTTGGGCGTGTCAATGGTTCTGTGTTCTTGGATGGGTGACACAAGCAGTGACACGCCCATGTCACTAAGCATGTCACAGCTTCTGTGTAGTTGTAGTATTGACACGTCCAGTGACACGCCCATGTCACTGAGCGTGTCATAGCTACTGTGTTGGTGAGGAATTGACACGGCCATGAACACGCCCATGTTGTTAGACGTGTCAATGTTTCTATGAGACAGTATGTATTACACGTTCAGTGACACGCCCGTGGTTCTGAGCGTGTCAAAGCTTCTGTGTTGTGAGTTTAGGGCACGGTCAGGGACACGCCCGTGTTGGTGAGCGTGTCATGTTTAGGGTTTGCCCTAGTTGGTTCTTAGTCTTTTTATCTCATGTGTATTATTCCTTTTGGATTAGGTTGTGAAGAGTTTGAGTTGACTTAATCCAAATATTGAAGGATTATTGGAAGAGTAAGATTGTAGATTGGTGTGAGTTGTTTCTAAGGTAAGTACAAGCTACATTATTGCATACATTCATATGATGTTGATACTTATTAATAATGTTATGTTTGATATAATAAGATGTGAAAGTAATGTGATGGGTTATAATAATGTTCAATGAAATTAATGATGCTAATGAGATGATTGAGGCATGGTTGCCTATTTTGATTATGAGATATGAAGCCATGGTTGTTGGCTATAATGATGAGAATGAAATGAGAAATGAATTGAGAAAGAAATGTATAAAGATATAAATGAAAAGATTTTGTGTCTAATATGTTAATTCAATTTTTAGAGTTATGGGTTTGGCGGCATGCCTATAAAGTACTGGATAGGTGAAAAGACCGGGTCATAAGCCGATTCCAGTTGAATAATATGAAATGTGAATTAAAGTAACAGTTTAGCCGGGTTGAGGATTTCCTCAGGTTTATCCGGGTTGAGGTCCAAGAGACTGGGTCTGTTATAGGTAACAGTCTAGCCGGGTTGAGGATCTCCTCGAGTTTAGCGAGTTGAGGTCCAAGAGACTGGGTCTGTTACCCTATCCATGGATAGAGAGATATATATATATATATATTGCCTAAGGGCTTGATAATTATGATTATAGACCAAAGCAGTAACTCTGAACTTTGAATAACATATTAGTGTCTTATGGGCCCAAGTCTGTCTTTGTTTTCATTGTGATCTATGAATGATGAAATAAATGTTAATGAGATTCTTGAGAATTATTTATATGTTTGAGATTATGACATTTGCATTTCATTAAAGTATAATATTATTATAGTTTGTACCACTAAGCCGTTGGCTTAGCGCGATTGTGATTCATCGCGCAGGTGACAGGGAAGAACCGGAGAGTTCCTCTAGACCTAGTAGAGTCTAGATTTTGAGGCATTGATAGTGGAGCTTAAATATCAAAGACATACTGCCACACATGTATATGTTTTATGTTTTGTAAAACTTGAGTTTTAATGTATAAGTATTTGTAAATATTTGTTATATTTTTTTTCGCTGCTTTTAAATAAACACTTTATCTTTTGTGTTTATAGTTTCTTTTAAATGTTTTAAATTTGTTCATGTTTTTGAAAAGGGATGAGTCGTTTGTTTAGTAATCAGTGGCAACTCTATATTCAGTATACGTATATTACGATCGTATTAGCATGCCGTGTATGTATACGGGGTATAGGGTGTTACATGACTTGTGTATATAATATATATATTTCCATATATACAACATATACACTCTCTTTTAAATTCTTTTCTCTTTCCAATTACACATATACATTTTGTAATATCCCAAAATATACCCCAAAAGTTTTGGAGTTATTGTTGTATTTGGATTTAAGGTATATGTTTTATGGAAATAGAAAGATAGATAAATTAATTAAAAGGAAATAGTATAAGGAATGGATGTATATGGAGGATAATATGTATACATATGGTATTTGGGAAATATAAATGCAATATATATATAAGACATATACATAATGTATAAAGTGGTGTAGGGAAGAGTAAGTTTATATAGTTAAATAATAATAATAATAATAATAATAAAAGAAAGAAGGAAAGAAAGTCAAAAGGAGTAAGAAGATATTTTGGAAATAATAATATTATATTATTATTATTATTATTATTATTATATATATATATAAGAGATAAGAACAAAGAAAGAAAAGATTCTTTCTTTCTTCTTCTTCTTCTTCTTCGTGGATGAGAGAAAGAGAAAGAGAGAGAGAGAGAGAGAGAGAGAGAGAGAGAGATGTGATTTTTGATCTTCACATCAAATTGCTTAAGGATTTTAAGAAGATTGAAGATGAAGTTTGAAGATTTGGCAAGAAATTCAAGTAAGTCATCTTTTGATTTCTTGGTTTAATTGAAGTTGTGTTTGAGTTTGATAGATTGTTTAAGAGTGTGTTGTTTGATTTTGATATGTTTAAGAGTATGTGAGTAAATTGATTATGGATTTTAAGGATGGATTGAAGAAAAGAGTAAGTGTGTTAAAAGAGATGGTGTTGTAATTGTGTTTAAGGTTTGTAATGATGTTTGTGATTTGTGATTGATGTATGTGGGAGTTGTTTTGATGTTTTGTAAGTTTAAAATGGTTTTTGGGTATGTTTTGGTAAGTTTGTTGGAAGTGAATGTTGGTGATAAGGGGTGTTTTGTTGGGTGTCTTGTTGTTTTGGCCGGAATCTGGATTTTTGGCCTGACACGCCCATGAGCACGTCCAGGTTCTTAGGCGTGTCAATTATGTTGGTGGCAGTAGGTTCGACACGACCAGTAACACGCCCGTGTTGGTGAGCGTGTCATAGCTACTGTGAGATTTGAGAATTTACACGGCCATGAGCACGCTCATGTTGTTGGACGTGTCGATGTTTTGTGTGAGGCAGAATGTATTACACGCCCAGTGACACGCCCGTGGTATTGAGCGTGTCAAAGCTTCTATATTGTTGGTTTAGGGCACGATCAAGGACACGCCCGTGTTGGTGAGCGTGTCATGTGTGTGGAGTTTGCCCTAGTTGATTCTTACCTATATTATCTTATGTGTATCTCTAAGTAAGTATGTATGATCACTTTTGGGATTAGGTGTTGAAGAGATTGAGTTGCTTTAATCCAAGTACTGAAGGATTTATTAAAGAAAGAGTAGATGGATGTGAGTTTCTCTTGAGGTAAGTACAAAACTTCATTTGATTTCATATATTTATATGATTTAGGACCTTAACACCTTCAGCTATAAATGTGTTAATGTATTATAGTGTTGATGTATATATATATGGATAATGTATATGTTATGGAAGGTGAAAGATGTGATGATATAATTTGTATGATGTGAAAGTAATGTTATGATTGATGTATGCCTAGATAATGTTCAATGCCATTGAGTGATGATAGAAATGATATGATAGATTTGCCTAATTGATGTTTAATGTAATTGATGTTATACATGTATACTTGAATAATAAAGTGTATTATTGTGAATAAGAATGTGATATGAAGCCATTGTGATTGGCTATGATGAATCAAATGTGATATGAAGCCATTGTGATTGGCTATGATGAATCAAATGTGATATGAAGCCATTGTGATTGGCCATGATGAATCAAATGAGATTTGAAGCCATTGTGATTGGCTATAATGATAATTGAGAATGATATTGATAAAGAAATAATAAATGAATTGTGTGACTAATGTGTTATTCCATTTTCAGAGTTTGTTGTTGGTGGCATGCCTATTAGTAACAATCTCTTGAAGTTAGGTTGGATTGATCCTTGAAGCCAAGTTGGGTTGAAGTTTAACATGTTTTACTCCCCTTGAAGCTTGGTTGGGTCAAATCCTTGAAGCCTAATTGAGATGTTACAACCCTTGAAGCTAGGTTGGATTGGTTCTTGAAGCCAAGTTGGGTTGATACTTAGCATGCTTTGTTCCCCTTGAAGCTTGGTTGAGCCTAATCCTTGAAGCCTAGTTGGGATAATGATAAATGTGATAATTAAACCAAAGCATTAACTCTGAAAATTGAATGGCATATTAGTGTGTTGTTTGGGCCCAAGTCTGTCTTTGTTGTCAATGTGATATTCAAATGTTGAAATAAATGAATAATGGGATTTATGGCTGACTTTGTTGAAAGTGTGATTCATGATTAACGAATTGTGAATAAAATGATGTTATGAAGTATGATTTTGTAATGTATGTAATAATATATTGAAAGTGAATATGGCTTGAGGAGCTTTGTTGAGATATGATTTTATGAAAATATAGTATGATGTGTAAAATGTATATGAATGTGGAATTTGTGAGTATTGTTTTCATGAAGGTTTGGATAGGTCATTGAATGGTGATTTATTGAAATGATGTATATGTTTATGTATATGAGATAGAAAGGGTAAGTATCGTGTTGTGAATGTTCCATGTAAATATGTATATAATTTATGAGATTTGTGGGAATATATGAAGAATACATTGAGAAAGGAAAACGGGGTAAAAGAACAATAAAACATGATGCTAAAAATATGAGGTATGATTCTTTGGTAAAGCATATATTTTATATTTTATATTTATTTGTACTTCTAAGCTCTCGGGCTTAGCGCGGTTGTGTAATCGCGCAGGTGATTATGCGATTGATCTGGAAGTTCAGCTGTTATGCCACGAGAAGGGTAAGAGTGTCTCGAGACCAACTAGAAGGTGATGCATACATATGTGATTTTAATTATGTTGTATTTTTATAAGAATCATGATATTTGTAAATGTTCTTTAAATTAATGTAATATTGCTTGAATTTGGATAAAGGTTTTAAAATAATTGAAACGAAAAGTAACATTCTTATACTTTATATACGTATTGTATGTATACCAGGTATATGTATAGTACTTATATAGAGCATGGGGGTGTTACACATTTTAATTCAAATAAAACAACAATTATATCAAAACTCCTAGGGCACACTTTGGGATATTACACTAGTTTTATGATTTCATCATTCAAACCTTAATTTGGTTAATCAAAGAGTCTTACCAATCTTTTAAAACATAAAACCCTAATCTATTTTAATTCCATAAAAAGTCACAGTAGCTATAATTGAACTTTTATTTGCTTTATTCAATTCCATATTTATTTATACCTTGATTTATCTCTTATGCTTTAATCTATTTAATTTCAATACTTGATTTATTTAATTTATCATGGATGGATGTTTATTTTATTAATATTTAAATACTTTTAATGAATGATTTATTTATTATGGATGATTATTTACTTTTATCAATCAATTTAGACTTCCAAAAATTGCAAGAGGTATGTTTCCACTTGATGGGTACCTCATTAGTTAAACATCATGTAATTTAATTTTCTTTTCTATTTTAGAACCTTTGTAAAGGGCATGTTTCTACCTTTTGGTGGGTGTCCTATCTAGGCATGTGATGTAAGGACATGTTTCCATCCTTGGATGGGTGTCCATTTATTTGTTTTGTTTTGTTTGGACATTGCTTTGATTTTAATATATTGATGCTTTCTTTTAATTATTGTGTGTAATATGGATAATGTTATTATACTTAAGAATTTTATAATATTAAGACCTATAAAGGAGGCCGGTCCCAATGAGCCGGGCATTGTGGGGGTGCTGGGCCATTCTAACCTTCCCAAAACATACCCAACTTTCCGAACCCATTAGGGGTTGGGGATTCCTTAGGAATCGAGTCATCCACCCCTTTCTTTTTTCCCGGTCCGTCCGGGTGGCGACTCCATTTTCTCCAAACTTAGGTCCGTGTTCTCTAAGGCCCCGAGCCTAAATAGTGTCGAAGTCGCAAGAACCATTCCACCAGGAGTGGGGGCTAAAATCCCCATTCACATCGATCCTAACTTGATTCGGATACTGGATACTAACTGGATTTGGATACTCAATACTAACTGTATTTGGATACTCGATCCTAACTGGATTGGGATACTCGATCCTAACTTGATTTATATACTCGATCCTAACTTGATTTGGAGACTCGATCATAAATTAGATTGGGATACTTGATCCTAACTAGATGTGGATACTCGATCCTAAATTGGATTGGGATACTCGATCCTAACTGGATTTGGATACACGATCCTAATTGGATTTGGATACTTGATCCTAATAGGATTCAAATACTCGATCCTAACAGGATTTGTTGATTTGGATACTCGATCCTACCTGGATTTGGATACTCGATCCTAAATGGATTTTAATACTCGATCCTAACTAGATTCGGATACTCGATCCTAACTTGATTCGGATACTCGATACTAATTGGATTCGGATACTCAATACTAACTAGATTTGGATACTCGATCCTAACTGGATTGGGATACTTGATCCTAACTGGATTTGGATACTCGATCCTAAATTATATTGGGATACTCGATCCTAACTGGATTTTGATACTCGATCCTAAACTGGATTGGGATACTCAATCCTAACTGGATTTGGATACTCGATCCTAATAGGATTCGGATACTCGATCCTACCTGGATTTATGGATTTGGATACTTGATCCTAACTGGATTTGGATACTAGATCCTAACTGGATTTGGATACTGTAGACCCTTAATTTTTGACTCAATCCGGTCCAATATGTTTTATTTAGTCTAAAATGATTTTTGTTGTCTAATTGGTCAAAAATATTTTTTATTAATTAATTTTTACTTTAGTATCTAATTTTATTAATAAAAAATAGAAATAAAAAAATAAAAATAAAAATCGGAGTCGGAAAAATCGGCGCCGAAAAAAATTGTCGCGCGGGCCCGTGTGGGCATTTCTCCGGCAGGAAATTCCTGCGGGCGAAATCACTGTGCTATTTCGCACGCAGAAATTTTCTGTAATATCTCGAGATATACCTTAAAAGTTTTGGAGGAGTTGTTGTATTTGGATTTAATATATATGTGATGTATATGTATATGTCTAATTTGAATATCCCTAAGTGTGCCTAGAAGTTATGATAATATTGTTATTATTGAATTGAAGGTGTAAGTGATAAGTGGTAATTGTGTATGGTTTATTTGAATGATAAAAGAAGTTAAGAGATAATGTATATGTGTAATTGGAAAGAAAAGCAATGTGTAGAGAGAAGTGTATATGTAGTGTATATGGTGATATATATGACATATAAGTTGGTCAAAGGGCTTGGTCAAGGGAAGAAGATATTTATATTGTTAAGTGTGAAATTACCAAAATGGGCAAGAGTTTGTAAAGGGAATTAAAATGTGCATGAGGGTAAGATAGTAAATTACTTTTGGAGGAGTATTTAATGAGTGTTGACTTTAGGGTTTCTTCATCATTTCTTCTTCTTCTTCCTTGTGTGGCCGGCTCACCTAAAGCAAAGGAAGACAAGAGAGCTAAGTGAGGGTTTGATGTTCTAAGCTTCAAAGTTGAGAGAGATTTCAAGTAAACAAGTTGGAATTTCAAAAATTTCATGATTTTGGGTAAGTTTGCTCTTGTTTACTCTTGTTATTTTTGAAGTTATGCTTGAGTTGAGTTGTGATTTGATGATGGTATGATTAAGTTGCTTATGGTGTGATTTTAAGTATTGATTTTGCTTGATAGATGAGAAGTTGGGTTGGTGTTGGTGATGGAAGGGTAAGAGTTGTGTTTAGTGAAATTGTTTCTGTTTTACAATTAGTAAAGTCTGTGATTTGTATGATTTTTAATTAATTATAGAAAAATGTTCTTGAAGTGAATTTTTGATATGTTGTGCCTCTATGAGTCTAGAATGACTGAAAAATATGTTGATTCGATTTTGGATAGGTTATGAGTTTAGAAAGATTATTTTTATTAGACCTATTCCAGCAGGTACCTTAACTGAGACAGCTCTATTTCGGGATTTTTAATAAAATGTAGAAAAATCATATTCAATTGAATTTTGGATATGTTGTTGCTTAGTGAGTCTAGTATTTGAGAAAAATAATTTGGAACCACTTTGATTGAATTTGATTTATGGAATTCACAAAGTTCAGAACTGCTGCCAGGATGCAGGGCAATTGGGGCAGTCTGGTTAGGTGAACTATTTGACCAAGATTTTGTGTTCAGTTTGATCTGAAATTTTAAAGGAATGATTTTAAGATACAAAACTAAATTCTGTAAAAATTTTAGAATTTTTAGTCAAGTAGATTATTTTATACAATTTTTCAAAATAAGGATAAAATGGAGTCTAAAACCAGAATGTACTATTCATATGGTCATTTTGCTAATATTCCTTTTGGATTAGGTTTTGGAAGGAAGTGAATTGCCCTAAGTTGAGAAGTAAAGAACTCTTGAGAGAAGAAGAGTTTAGAGTTGTGTGAAGTGCTATTGAGGTAAGTACAAAACCCTATTTGATTTCATATATTTATATGACTTTGAACCTTAAACCATTTGATTATAAATGTGTTAAGAAATCTATTATATCATTGATACCTATGAGTATATCAATAAGAGTATATGAAATGTGAGAGCATTCAATAATGTATATACTATGAAAGATGAAAGATGTGATGATATGATTGTATGATATGATGATATAATAATGTAATTGATTGTGTATACTTAAATGATGAATGATTATATATGTAATAATAATGAGACATGAAATAGAGATTGAGATATAATGATGTATGAAGCTATCGTGATTGGCTATGATGATGTAAATGATGATTGAGGCATGTTTGCCTAATTGATGCCATTGTGATTGGCTATGATGAGGTAAATGATGAATTGTTCCAATGTGATTTGAGATATGGTGCAAATCTATTGTGTAATGTGAAATGAATTGAGAAAGTAGAGATAAATGGACGAACTTATCTGCCTCCTGCGGAACCATGCGGACCCTTGTGGATTGGGCAACCGAACTTGGACTACCGACCTGGTTGGGGAAAAGTTCGATTCATTCAGTGTTATACGTACCTATCTGCCTCCTGCGGAACCATGCGGACCCAGTGAATTGGGCAACTGAACTTGGACTACCGACCTGGTTGGGAGAAGGTTCGTTAATGATAGTTTTATACATGCCTATCTGCCTCCTGCGGACCCCTGGGATTGGCAGTGGCCTGAGGCCCAGTGGACAACCGACCTGGTTGGGGAAAGGTTTGTATTTGCAGCTATGGTTGTTGGAAATAATGATGAACTTTGAATAACATATTAGTGTGTTTTGGGCCCGAGTATGTCTTTGTTGTTAATATGATATACAAATGTTGAAATAAATAAATATTGAGATCAATGATTGGTGAATTGTGAATATAACAATGTTATGTAATCTGATATGTAATGTGTATATTGTTTGTGAGTATTAGTGATGGATTGTGGTTGATGATAATGGTTGCCTTTATTGGGAATATGATTTATGATTGGTAAACTATGATTTGTCGTAATGTTATAAGCATATATATATAGTTTATGAGGTTGGTAGAAATTTATGTGGAATGCATTGGAAAAAGGGAAAACAAGTTAAGAGAATGATAAAACATGATGCTAAAAATATGAGGTATGTTTATTTTGCAATGTATATTTTGTTTTTAATATTTATTTGTATTACTAAGCTTTTGGGCTTAGCGTGGTTATATTAATCGCGCAGGTAAAAGGTGATGGATTTGGAGTTAAACCATTATGTCTTGAAAAGGGCAAGTGTAGCTCGAGACCAACTAGAAGATGGTGCATGCATGTATAAGTTAATATATATATTGCATTTTTTTTTATAAGAATGTATTCATATGTATCAATAAATCTTTGGAAGAGACAATGTAACTATTATATATATATGTGTTATTATCAAAAGGATAGTGATCTTGTAAATCATTTTATATAATAAAATGTACTATTGTTTTATAAGTTAAGTAAAGATTTTTAATTGTAATAACTAGTGGCATCCTTATACTCTATATACTTACTTTGCGTATACAAAGTATATGTATGGTACTTATATAGAGTATCGGGGTGTTACATTTTCTGCCTGCGAAATAGCCCACGTAGAAATTTTTATTAGTTTATCTGCGAAATTTTCTATCTGCGAAATAGCTTACGGGCCCGCTCAGCGCCCGCTGCCGCAGCCAGCTGCAATAGATTTTTTTCGCCAGCGCAGTTTTTCCACAGCAGTTTTTTTTCGGCAGCGTAAATTTTCCGATGCAAATTTTTTGAAACGTAATCCAATTAGGTTTTGGTTTCTTTTTTTTAATTAATATTACTTACCTTAACTAATTAGGAATAAACAACCTCAAACCACTATAAATAAGGACCAAAGACAATTAAAAAAGGGGGAGGTAAAAATCCAAGATTAGTTTGGAAAATTTGAAACCAAATCAAGGAAGGAAAAGAAGAAATTCAATTCAACTCTTTTCTAGAATAGTAGCAGCATGATTTAGAGGATTCAAAGGCAAAAAAAAGGCTTGTCTTTGGAGCTAGTTAATCCAAGAAGAATTATTTTTGGAGAAATCATCAAAAGAAGGTATGTGTTAATTAATTTTCTTTAATTGTTTTTTTTTACACAGTAGCAAATTTATGAAATCAAAATTAAAAACCTTTGAACTTTAATTTAGTTTTTCTAAAGCCAAAAAAAGAAATTTTCATTAGTTTATCTTCCAAAAGGCTTAAAATTGTTATTTTTTTCTTCTTAAAAATCTTAAAATTTTAATTGAACATATTTTTCAACAAAACTATGATGTAAATTCTGTTTCTTTTAAAATTTTAAAGTAGGTTCTATTTCATTCAAAAAGCCTTAAAAAAACATATTTTCTACTTATAAAAACTTTAATTTATTTGTTTAAATTCATAAAACTTCATGAAATTATCAAATTGATTTCCAAATTCTTAAAAATTATTCACCATCCGAGACCCTAAATTCCAAAATATCAAATCCAAATTCAACTTCCAAAATTCAAAATAATGAACACTACCCCTTTTAAAACATTAAACCCTAATTTTTATGAACCCTAATCCTTTTAAAACATTAAAAAACATAAAATCATAAAAACCTAAATTTTACACAGTAGCTTAGGAACCCAATAACCAAAAATCACAAATTAAAGTATTTTAAAGTGTTTAAAACCCTAGTTTCATGATATCATCATTCAAACCTTAATTTTGTTAATCAAAGAGTCTTACCAACCATTTAAAACATAAAACCCTAATTTATTTTAATTCCATAAAAAGTCACAGTAGCCATAATTGGACTTTTATTTGCTTTATTCAATTCCATACTTGATTATGCTTTTATTTATCTCTTATGCTTTAATTTATTTAATTTCAATACTTGATTTATTTAATTTATCATGAATGGATTTTATTTTATATTTTGATTAATAGCTTTGATGAATGATTTATTTATGATGAATGATTATTTATTTTTTATCAATTAACTTAGATTCTCAAAAGTTGTAAGAGGTATGTTTCCACTTGGTGGGTACCTGATTAGTTAAACATCATGTAATTTAATTTGCTTTTCTATTTTAGAACCTATGTAAAGGGCATGTTTCTACCTTTTGGTGGGTGTCCTATTTAGGCATTTGATGTAAGGACATGTTTCCATCCCTTGGATGGGTGTCCATTTATTTGCTTTATTTGGACATTACTTTGATTTTAATATATTGATGCTTTATTTTAATTATTGTGTGTAATATGGATAATGTTATTATATTTAGGAATTTTATAATATTAAGACCTGTAAAGGAGGCCGGTTCCAATGAACCAGGCGTTGTGGGGGTGCTGGGCCATTTCTCACCTTCCCCACATGTACCCAACTTTTCGAACCCATTAAGGGGTTAGGGATTCCTTAGGAATCGAGTCATCCACCCCTTTTTTTTCCCGGCCCGTCCGGGTGGCGACTCCATTTTCTCCGAACTTAGGTCCATGTTCTCTAAGGTCCCGAGCCTAAACAGTGCCGAAGTCGCAAGAACCATTCCACCAGGAGTGGGGGTGAAAATTTCTGCTCACAGTGGCGACTCCACTGGGGATAAGAGAAGTTGATTCCGTTAGTCTTTATATTATTATATTCTTTTTTATAATGATATTATCCATTGCATTATCTTAGATTGCATCATGTGCGTGAGTTAGGACGCCCGTGTTACCCGTGTTATGTTATATAAGGGATACCATACTTTCACTCAAGGTATGGAGATCGAGTATGGAATAACCACTCATAGCCTCATACCATTTGGTATATACTTGCTATGGGAACCTAAGCCTTTTAACCCAAAGACTAAAGCTCATGTAATTGGCCTAGTTACTTTCCTTAGGTTTTACCCCATATGCATGTTGTTTGACTATGGTTGATTTATCTTGGCTTAAATCATGGCTTATTTGGTTTGTTCTTTTTCTAATGTGACCTAAGTTTATTGTAAGCTCAAAATAAATTTTCGTTAAAATCCAAAAGACCAAAACTATTTTTAAAATTTTTTAAGATGGTCTTTGGACATAATACTTTTCTAAAAAATAAATAAATTCTTTGGCCCATGGCCCAAATACTAAGCCCAAAATCCATTTTTCTAAAATCTTTTACAATGGGCTTAGAAATAAAACTATTTTCACCCAACATTTTCTTACAAAGAGCTTGCAAAAATATTTAGGTCAATTATGAAATACCAAAAATCAATTATGGGCCTAGTTTACACTAAGAATAAATTAACCATGGGCTTGTTTTTGGTATGAATCATTAGTTACCTTTTTCAAGTGAGAAATCTATTTATAATAAACCTCTTAATTTTGTTTTAATCCAGCATAGCATAAAAGCTGCTTTATTTGGATAAATGGATTAAAACCTAATTAATGGGAATTATCATGGATTGATTTCCATTTTCAAAAATACAACTATTGGTTGAAACATCCGAGGGAATTATTCAAAAGCAAGATACCCCATGTTGGTATTTTGTTAACCATATACCTAGGAAAAGAGACTTGCCATTCGTGTATGGATGTTATAAGGTTGGAAGGAACGTCCTATTTTTATCTGTTGATTGTTTGTGCATACATGCATACATGCATACATTTGCATCTCATATCATTGATCCTCTCTGGCTCACAGCCCTAGATTACGAAAGTTCAAAAGCTTACGACAATCTGACTTATGCCAGAGATGAAGTGTCTAGCAATGACTCAATCAATTGCTCACCAAAAACAATAGAACCCGAACAAATCCAAAGAATGGTGGATGAGGCCCTCAACGCCAAGATGGAAGAAATAAAAGAGGCCATGGCTGAGACCATAAAGAATCAACTAGCCGCAATTTTAGGAAACAATGCCGAAGCATCTACTAGCACAAAGAAAGTCAAGGAGAAGGATAAAATTGATGAAGTAGCTTTTAATGATGAAAAGGTGATCATTGATGAAGATGATGATTGGGCTTAATACTACCAAGAGGTTCAAGAAATGAAGAAAGAACCGAAGGCTATTGAGAAGGCAACTATTGAAAAGACCGAGACATTCGATGTTGAAAAGATGATTACTAATTTAGAAAAGAAATTTTAGAAGAAGCTAAAAACCGAAGAGAAGTCTGAGATCGACAAACTATTTGAACAAGATGAAGAGGTCCCTTATAAATTCAAGATGCCTTCCTTTGCTAAGTACAATGGCACATGAAATCCTCATCTCCATGTGAAGCAGTATATCACTGCCATGTAGTCTGCTCGATCTACTAAGGCTCAAACCCTAAGGTACTTCATGCTCTCATTGGACCCTGTTGTCCAAAATTGGTTCAATACCTTAGATGATGGAACACAAAAGAGTTGGGATCTACTTTACAAAGCCTTCATCCAACAATACGGATATAATGTTGAGTTAGAAGTTACTTTAATGGAAGTGGAGTCCATTAGACAAAGGCCAAATGAGAATTTTGTGGACTATATGAAGCGATGGAGAAACAAGGCCGCTTTACTCAAGAAGAGGCCCGATGAATCCGATCAAATAAGGATGATTGTGAGAGGGGTGTTACCTAATCTTTATAAGAGGATGTCTCGTACACTCATCCGTGATTTCAAAGATATTCTCCAAGCTGGTCTACAAATTGAAGAGTGGGAAAGGGAGAAGAATCGCTTTTCAATAAGAAGGAATGAGAAAGGGAACTACCAGCCTAACAATCAAAGCACACAAAAAGAAGTTGATGTTAATGTAACCAGTCAAGCAAATAGAAGGCAGTTTTCAGATCTGGGGAAGCCTTTGTCTTGGGTCTTCAATAAGCTATAAAAGAAAGGGTTGTTACAACCATTGGCTCCTCGACCTTTACCTTGTCCATTACCCCCAAAATTTGATACTAAGGCTTTTTGTCAATTTCATCAGACTCAAGGACATGAGACTGATAGGTGTACCAGATTAAGGCATGAGATCCGAGATTTGATTGATAGTGGCAAGCTACCTGAGCCAGATAAGCCCAATACCAAGGACAACCCTTTGCCTAAATTTGGAAGAGTGCCACCACCAGCAACCTTTATGGTGGGAAAAGGATTGAAAAAATATTTTGTTTTATCCTCTTTTCAAGATGGGAATGTTGAAGATGTGAAAGGAAAAGAAGCCTAACTCAATGAACTTTCCTTAGGTTGAATGTTGCTTTTCAATCTTACTTTATTTAATATTTTGGAACTATTGTGTTTTTCAAATTTAAAGTTGTTTGAATAAATTACTTTCATCAAAATTTTTGTTGGTCTTTGTTCATTTTGGTGCTCGACCAATGAGGAATCTAGCTTGATTATTCATGAATTAATATATTTATGCATCATGACTTGAATGACTTTACTAGGTGAGGGAATGGCTCTATAGCATTGAGTTGTGTGTGCTTACTTAGAGAGGGCTCCTGCATAATTACCTTTGTCTAGGTCCTAGTCAGTCTTAGAACATGCTTTGACAAACTTTTGAGGCGAAATTGAACTCTGCTTATTTAAGAGAGAAATGATTTAGGCATTGTTTGGTTAGCCAACAACTAGTATCCACCCAATTAAATATTAATCCCTAGTTGTCCCTTTGAGCCTTCATAAAATTTTAGCTTTCTTTTTATTGGCTTACAAACCCCAATAACCTACCCTGAGCTGTTGTGATACTTTTGACAAGTCTTATGATTACTAAGATGAATAGGCAAGAAGATCAAAGAAAGCAATGATTAGTCAAGATCATGAGGATAGTTGAAGTTTCAAGACCATGAAGATAGTTGAAGTTCTCAAGACCATGAAGATAGTTGAAGTTCTCAAGATCATAAGGATAGTTGATGTTCTCAAAACCATAAGGATAGTTGAAGTTTTCCTAATATCTCTAATATATCAACATCAACATCAGAGTAACAAATGATTTATCCCTATTAAAGAAGATTTATGTTACTCCACTTATCCATTATTGGAAGCCCAAGTTAGTACAAACCAAGAAAACTCTTTTTAGAGCTAAAAAAAAGAGAAAACAAAAGAAAACAAAAGAAAAAAAAAAGAAAAGGAAGAAAGATAAAATCTAAAAAGGTGGTTCAAAAAGCCAACTGAGTTTTCTTTTACCTAAGACAACAAAAGGCTTCCATTTATGGATTGACTTGAATTGGTCCCAACACAACCAAAGATTCAATCAAAATCAAAGAAAAAGGAGGAAGACCATCCATTTCTTGAAAGTTCTGTACTTGATAGTCCTATAAGAAAGAAGGACAAAATGATAAAAGAAAGGGAAGAGTAAGGAAAGAGAAAGAAAATGGAAGAGTAAGAAAAATAAAGAGGAAAAAAGGGAAAAGAAGAAAAGAAATAGATTTGGGTCTTAAACTTTTTGCAAGGGCAAAAACTGTCCTAATCAAGATCCAGATTAATGCCAAAAAGATAGAAGGAATTTGGAGTCTAGAAAGATTGCTCCCAACTGTCTAAAGTTTCAACAAGAAATTTGTAGTGTGAGGGTTTGTCCATTGTGTCACACCAGCTCCAATCTCAAAATGGCCTCCACTTTAACCCATGTCCCTTATAGACCCCGTTTCAAGCCTATCAAAGACCTGTTGATCTCTCTTGGTAGGTAGAGTCTATTAGTGGAGATAGTTTGGATAAGCATGCATACGAGATAGACAATATTTAAACTCCAATGAGACTTTTGGCCAAGCAATGTGTATGTGCCTATCTGAAGTGCAACAGTTCTTACTTAAATAGAAATGATTCCCGAGTTTAGTACGGTAATTAGGGTTGTCATGTTATAGATATATTAATTTGGAAAAATCAAGTCCTGAGGTACATTGACATCGATTTGGCAAAACCAACATTTGATTTCAAAATCAAAATTAAAAAAAAAAGTGTTTTGTCATACAAAGCCTTCAAGTTAAGGGAAGTATGTTGAATTGATTATTGGCAAGGTCATGAAGAAACTACCAACTGACAAGCTGAAACATAGTTTGAAATGGATACATCCCTGACTCTGCTGCTTAGGGTCTCCACCACTCATGTTTTCAACATCTTGAAGATAAAAGCCAAATGCAAAGCTTTTGATCATTTCAATGTGAGACTTGAACGAGCGTCAAAAAGGAACCAATGAGAACACTTCTACTAATCACCTCGGTCTGAGAGTCGATGGAATGACTATAAGTATTATTCATGCATATCATGCATACATGAGCATATTACATCGCACTTTCTTGTCTTAATGAACAGCAAACACCCTGCGAATTAAAGAATCAAAAGAAGATATTGAATCAAGGGGGCATGGAAAGCCTATTCGCTTATGGAAGCCCCAGTCACTTTAAGAAATGCGTGCTTATGCAAAGAACTAGACAAGAAAAACATCAATCAAAGCTTGCATGAAAGAAAAAAATCCTTAGGGGGGCAAGGAGAGGATATAAGATCCAATCAAAATTGGAGAAAAAAAGGAAAAGCAGTTGCAAGGGAAAACTGGTTAAAGTGCAAAAACTCCCTTGGAAGATCAAAACAAGGAAAGAACAACATGGATGAAGCAAGACATAGCTAAGCCAAATCAAGCTTGGCCGTGTCACTTCAAAGAAAATCTTGGCAGAACATGACACGGGCAGGAGACACGGCCAAGCCACTAGCCGTGTCTCACCTAAAGGGCAAAGCCAAGAAAGACCAAGCAAAGAGAGAAGGGAAACAGTAGGTGACACTAGCAGGCGACACGGCCAAGCCACTGGATGTGTAAGCTTGGCCATGTCCCATCCTAAGCCAAGAATAAAGGACAACCAAAGAAAAAACACAGAAGCTGATACACCCAGGGGACACGGCCAAGCCACTGGCCATGTCACTCCCATCTTCAAAGAACAAAGAAGACCCGATCTCAAAGGATGAAGATCCATTTTCAAGGGTGAAGACCCAATCTCAAAGGATGAAGATCCATTTTCAAGGGTGAAGACCCGATCTCAAAGGATGAATTTCCATTTTCAAGGGTAAAGACCCGATCTCAAAGGATGAAGATCCATTTTCAAGGGTGAAGACCCGATCTCAAAAGTTGAAGATCCATTTTCAAGGGTGAAGACCCGATCTCAAAGGATGAAGATTCATTTTCAAGGGTGAAGACCCGATCTCAAAGGATGAAGATCCATTTCTAAGGGTGAAGACCCAATCTCAAAGGATGAAGATCCATTTTTAAGAGTGAAGACCCGATCTCAAAGGGTGAAGATCCATTTTGATGGTGAAGAATCACAATGCATAAAACAGCCAGAGCAGTCAGACTTCTCAAATGATAAAAGGTCAGTCAAACTCAATCTCGGGTCCAAGCACCCATTCTCGTGTCTAAGTACCCAAGCTTGGGTCCAAGTACCCATTCTCGGGTCCAAATACCCAAATCAAATCAATCTCGAGTCCAAGTACCCAATCCCAGGTCCAAGTACCCAAATCAAATCAATATTAGGTCCAAGTACCCAAATCAAATCAATCTCGGGTCCAAATACCCAATACCGGGTCCAAAACCCAAATTTTTCTTAGGTCCAGAACCTAGAATCTCCCTTGAGTCCAGAACTCGAACCGAGTCCAGAACCAAATTTTCCTTAGGTCTAGAACCTAGAATTATCCTTGAGTCCAGAACTTGAACTGGGTCCAGAACCCAAATTTTTCTTAGGTCCAGAACCTAGAATTATCCTTGAGTCCAGAACTCGAACCGGGTCCAGAATCCAAATTTTTCTTAGGTCCAGAACCTATAATTATCCTTGAGTCCATAACTCGAACCGGGTTCAGAACCCAAAACCTCGATTGTTTCATCAAAAATTAAGTCTTATTGCTTTTCACTCTCTTTCACTAATGTAATATCCCAAGGTATGCCCTAGAAGTTTGGATATAATTGTTGGTTGTTTGAATTATGTGTATATGTTATGTTGATAAGAAAAGAAATTGAAAAGAGAATGTTTATGTATTGTTTAAAAAGGAAATGAGTGTGTTAAGAGAATGTATATGTTGTGTATATTGTAATATATATAACATATAAGTTGGTCAATTGGGGAATCAAGGTAAGAAGATATTTTAACTTGTGATATGTGAAATTACAAAAAAGGGCAATTGTTTTTAAAGGAAGTTAAAACAAAGTAAAGAAGGGTGTTTAGGTAATTGCTTAATGTGAAATTCTTGGTGGAGATTTAAAGAGAAATTGACTTTGATTTTTGGAGGAGATTTTCTTCTTTCTTTCTTGTGTTGGCCGGCTCACCCAAAGACAAGAGGAAGCAAGAGGGCAAGAGAGGATTGTGATGTTCTAAGCTCAAATTGAAGGAAGAATCAAAGGATTAAGTTGGAGATTTGTGGAATTTCCTTAATTATGGTAAGTACTCTCTTGTTTACCTTTGTTATTTTTGAAGTTGTGTTTGAGATGAGTTATGATTTGTTGATATTATGATTTGGTGTGTTTGAGATGTGTTTATAAGTGTTGAAATTGATTGTAAGTTAAAAGATTGAATTGGTGTTGGTTTTGTTTTGAAGATGGTAAGTTAAGTGGATGTTGATAGTGAAAGATCAAGAGTGATGATGGTTTTAGGGTTTTGAAGTGGTAAATGATTAAATGTGTTGTTAATGTGAATATTGTGCTAAACATGCAAAATAAGTGTTAATGACTTTGATTACATCTATTTGAATGAGTTTATGTTGTGCATAATGTGTTTAAATTCAATCAAAAGAGAGTTGGCAATATTTAGGGTTTGAATACATGAGAGACACGGCCAAACTAAGGAAGAGACATGGCCAAACTAAAGGATTTTTGAGAGACACGGCCAAGTCTATGAAAATTTGGCCGTGTTGGATGATTTTTGGAGAAGACACGGCCGTGTCCCTTGCCCATGTTCACCACTGCCTTATTTTTGTTGAGAGACATGGCTGTGTCCCTTGCCCGTGTTTGCCTCGGTTTGATTTGGTGTTGAGAGACATGGCCACAAGCTTGGCCGTGTCCCTTGAGTGTGTTTGCTTCTGTGATTTGTTCCTTGCTTTTCTCACATTGTTGAATCCTTCCAATGTCTTTTTGTATCTACACTTTGAATATATTTAAAACAAAGATGACCTAAACAAATGTATATTGAGGATTCTAAATCTAAGAATAAGGTAAATTATGTGTGTATATCAATGATGATCATTCTTAATGGATGTTTAATGTGTTTGATTATGTATTCTTGAGTGATGAATTATTATAATGTGGCTAGTATTATGACTTGTATAGTGTGGAAGAGATGAGGATCATTCAAAAAGGTATGTGCAATGCAACTTATTATTATAAATGTTTTTATGATGAATTATCTTAATGTTAATTGAGACATTAAGAGATTTGTAATTAATGTTTTGAGTTATAATGAGGTGAATGATATGATTGAATAATGATATGTTGGTTTAGTTAATGTCATTGATGACGAAATATGAAATGTTGAGGATATGATTATGTAAATGATTGTGTATTTGAAAGATGAATTGCGATAATGTGGATTCAAATGTGATGTGAAGCCATTGTGATTGGCTATGATGATTCAATTGAGATAAATGAGGCATGTTTGCCTAGATGATGATGAGAATTGAGAATGAAAGTGCTAATGAAATAATAAATGAATTGTGTGGCTAATGTGTTATTCCATTTTCAGAGTTTGTTGTTGGTGGCATGACTAATATTGGTAACAATCTCTTGAAGTTAGGTTGGACTTGATCCTTGAAGCCAAGTTGGGTTGAAGTTTAACATGTTTTACTCCCCTTGAAGCTTGGTTAGGTCTAATCCTTGAAGCCTAATTGAGATGATACAACCCTTGAAGCTAGGTTGGATTGGTTCTTAAAGCCAAGTTGGGTTGATACTTAGCATGCTTTGTTCCCCTTGAAGCTTGGTTGAACTTAATCCTTGAAGCCTAGTTGGGATAATGATAAATGTGATGATTGAACCAAAGCATTAACTCTGAAAATTGAATGGCATATTAGTGTCTTTTGGGTCCAAGTCTGTCTTTGTTGTCAATATGATATACAAATGTTGAAATAAATGAGTAATGAGATCTATGGTTGACTTTGTTGACAATGTGACTCATGATTGGTGAATTGTGAATTAAACAATGTTATGAAGTATGATGTGTAATGTGTACATTGATATATTGATTGTGAGTGTTAATGATGGATTGTGGTTGGTGATAATGATATGTATATAATATATGAAATTAGTCGAGATATATGAAAGGTGCAATTCAAAAGGAGAAACATGATAAGAAACTAATGGTACATGGAAGTGATATTTCATTATATGTTAGAATTTATATAATGTATGTTTATATGTTATATTTGTACTACTAAGCTCTCGGGCTTAGCGCGAATGTGTAATCGCGCAGGTGACTAGGTGGAAGATATGAAGTCTTTCGGTATGCCACGAGAAGAGTAAGAGTTTATCGAGACCAACTAGAGGGTAATGCATACATGTATAATTTTTAACTATGATGTATTTCTAAAAAAGAGTATATTTATATGTATAAATGAAGTTTTGATAAAGATAAGATTATGATATATATGTAAGATCATTAAAAGTATAATGAATTTGTAAATGTTCTTTAAATTAATGTATTATGGATTTGTAAATGTTCTTTAAATTAATGTATTATGGATTTTTTAAATTGTAACGAAAAGTGACATCCTTATACTTTTTATACTTACTGTATGTATACCAGGTATATGTATAGTACTTATATGGAGTATCGGGGGGTTACAACTAAGGTTTCACATCATTCAAGCAGGAGGCAAACTGTAGACCCTTAATTTTTGACCCAATCCGGTCCAATATGTTCTATTTAGTCTAAAAATAATTTTTGTTGTCTAATTGGTCAAAAATAATTTTTACATTAGTATCTAATTTTTATTAATAAAAAATAGAAATACACAAATAAAAATCAAAAAATAAAAATAAAAATAAAAATCGGAGTCAAAAAAATCGCCGATGAAAAAATCATCGCGCGGGCCGGTGGGCATTTCGCCCGCAGGAATTTCCTACGGGCAAAATCACTATGCTATTTCGCATGCAGAAATTTTCTGCCACGCAGAAATTTTCTGCCTGTGAAATAGCTTATGGGCCCGCTCCTCGCACGCTGCCGCAGCCAGCTGCAGCAGATTTTTTTCGCCAGCGCAGTTTTTTCGCAGCAGTTTTTTTTCGGGTGCTCAAATTTTCCGATGCAAATTTTTTGAAACCTAATCCAATTAGGTTTTGGTTTCTTTTCTTAATTAATATTACTTACCTTAACTAATTAGGAATAAACAACCTCAAACCACTATAAATAAGGACCAAAAACAATTAAAAAGGGGGATGCAAAAATCCAAGAGTAGTTTGGAAAATTTGAAACCAAATCAAGGAAGGAAAAGAAGAAATTCAATTCAAATCTTTTCTGGAACAGCAGCCGCACAATTTAGAGGATTCAAAGGCAAAAAAAGGCTTGTCTTTGGAGCTAGTTCATCCAAGAAGAATTATTTTTGGAGAAATCATCAAAAGAAGGTATGTGTTAATTAATTTTCTTTAATTGTTTTTTTTTACACAGTAGCAAATTTATGAAATCAAAATTAAAAACCTTTAAACTTTAATTTAGTTTTTCTAAAGCCAAAAAAACCCTATTTCATTAGTTTATCTTCCAAAAGGCTTAAAATTGTTATTTTTTCTTCTTAAAAATCTTAAAATTCTAATTGAACATATTTTTCAACAAAACTATGATATAAATTCTGCTTCTTTTAAAATTTTAAAGTAGGTTCTATTTCATTCAAAAAGCCTTAAAAACATCTTTTCTACTTATAAAAACTTTAATTTATTTGTTTAAATTCATAAAAATTCATGAAATTATCAAATTGATTTCCAAATTCTTAAAAATTATTCACCATCCGAGACCCTAAATTCCAAAATATCAAATCCAAATTCAACTTCCAAAATTCAAAATAATGAACACTACCCCTTTTAAAACCTTAAACCCTAATTTTATGAACCCTAATCCTTTTAAAACATTAAAAAACATAAAAACATAAAAACCTAAATTTTACACAGTAGCTTAGGAACCTAATAACCAAAAATCACAAATTAAAGTATTTTAAAGTGTTTAAAACCCTAGTTTCATGATATCATCATTCAAACCTTAATTTTGTTAATCAAAGAGTCTTACCAACCCTTTAAAACATAAAACCCTAATTTATTTTAATTCCATAAAAAGTGACAGTAGCCATAATTGGACTTTTATTTGCTTTATTCAACTCCATACTTGATTATGCTTTGATTTATCTCTTATGCTTTAATTTATTTAATTTCAATATTTGATTTATTTAATTTATCATGGATGGATGTTTATTTTATATTTTGATTAATAGCTTTGATGAATGATTTATTTATGATGAATGATTATTTATTTTTATCAATTAACTTAGATTTCCAAAAGTTGTAAGAGGTATGTTTCCACTTGGTGGGTACCTCATTAGTTAAACATCATGTAATTTAATTTGCTTTTCTATTTTAGAACCTATGTAAAGGGCATGTTTCTACCTTTTGGTGGGTGTCCTATTTAGGCATTTGATATAAGGACATGTTTCATCCTTGGATGGGTGTCCATTTATTTGCTTTGTTTGGACATTGCTTTGATTTTAATATATTGATGCTTTCTTTTAATTATCGTGTGTAATATGGATAATGTTATTATATTTAAGAATTTTATAATATTAAGACCTATAAAGGAGGCCTGTTCTAATGAACCGGGCGTTGTGGGGGTGCTGGGCCATTTCTCACCTTCCCCGCACGTACCCAACTTTCCGAACCCATTAAGGGGTTGGGGATTCCATAGGAATCGAGTCATCCACCCCTTTCTTTTTCTCGGCTGGTCCGAATGGTGACTCCATTTTCTCCGGACTTAGGTCCGTGTTCTCTAAGGCCCCGAGCCTAAACAGTACCGAAGTCGCAATAACCATTCCACCGGGAGTGTGGGCGAAAATCCCCGATCATAGATACTCTATCCTAAATTGGATTGGGATACTCGACCCTAATTGGATTTGGAAACTCGATCCTAAATTGGATTGGGATACATGATCCTATCTTTATTTGGATACATGATCCTAACTGAACTTTGATACTCGATCCTAACTAGATTTGGATACTCGATCCTAAATTGGATTGGGATACTCGATCCTAACTTGATTTAGATACTCAATCCTACATTGGTTTGGGATACTCGATCCTAACTGGATTTGGATACTCAATCCTAAATTGGATTGGGATACTCGATCCTAACTGGATTTGGATAATCAATCCTAACTGGATTTGGATACTCGATCCTAATGGATTTTGATACTCGATCCTAACTGGATTCAGATACTCGCTCCTAAATTGGATTGGGATACTCGATACAAACTGGATTTTGATACTCGATCCTAACTGGATTTGGATATTCGATCCTAACTGGATTTGGATACTCGATCCTAACTGGATTTGGACACTCGATCCTAACTGGATTTGGAGACTAGATCCTAACTGGATTTGGATACTCAATCCTAAATTTGATTGGGATACTCGATCCTAACTTGATTTGGATATTAGATCCTAAACTGGATTGGGATACTCGATCCTAACTTGATTTGGATACTCGATCCTAACTGGATTAGGATACTTAATCCTAAATTTGATTGGGATACTCGATCCTAAACTTGATTGGGATATTCGATCCTAACTGGATTTGAATACTCGATCCTAACTGGATTTGGATATTCGATCCGAAATGGATTTTGATACTCGATCCTAACTGGATTTGGATACTCGATCCTAACTAGATTTGGATACTCAATCCTACACTGGTTTGGGATACTCGATCCTAACTGGATTTTGATACTCGATCCTAAATTGGATTGGGATACTCGAACTTAACTGGATTTGGATACTCGATCCTAACTGGATTTGGATAATCGATCCTAAATGGATTTTGATACTCGATCCTAACTGGATTCAGATACTCGCTCCTAAATTGGATTGGGATACTCGATCCTAACTGGATTTTGATACTCGATACGAACTGGATCTAGATACTCGATCCTAACTGGATTTGGATACTCGATCTTAAACTGGATTGTGATACTCGATCCTAACTTGATTTAGATACTTAATCCTAACTGGATTTGGATACTTGACCTTAGTCGATTTGGATACTCGATCATAACTGGATTTTGATACTCGATCCTAAATTGGATTGGGATACTCGATCCTAACTTGATTTGGATACTCAATCCTACACTGGTTTGGGATACTCAATCCTAACCGGATTTGGATACTCGATCCTAAATTGGATTGGGTACTCAAACTTAACTTGATTTGGATACTCGATCCTAACTGGATTTGGATAATCGATCCTAAATGGATTTTGATACTCGATCCTAACTGGATTCAGATACTCGCTCCTAAATTGGATTGGGATACTTGATCCTAACTGGATTTTGATACTCGATACGAACTGGATCTAGATACTCGATCCTAACTGGATTTGGATATTCAATCCTAATTTTTTTTGGATACTCGATCTTAAACTGGATTGTGATACTCGATCCTAACTGGATTTGGATACTTGACCTAACTTGATTTGGATACTCGATCCAAACTGGATTTTGATACTCGATCCTAAATTGGATTGGGATACTCGATCCTAACTTGATTTGGATACTCAATCCTACACTGGTTTGGGATACTCAATCCTAACTGGATTTGGAAACTCGATCCTAAATTGGATTGGGATACTTGATCCTAACTTGATTTGGATACTCATTCCTACACTGGTTTGGGATACTCGATCCTAACTGGATTTAGATATTCGCTCCTAAATTCGATTTGGATACTCGATCTTAATTGCATTTTGATACTCGATCCTAACTGGATCTGGATACTCGATCCTAACTGGATTTGGATACTCGATCCTAACTGGATTTGGACACTCGATCCTAATTGGATTTGGAGACTCGATCCTAAATTGGATTGGGATACTCAATCCTAACTGGATTTGAATACTCGATCCTAACTTGATTTCGATACTCGATTCTAACTGGATTTGGATACTCGATCCTAAATTGATTTTGATACTCGATCCTAACTGGATTAGGATACTTGATTCTAACTTAATTTGGATACTCGATACTCGATCCTAATTGGATTTGGATACTCGATCCTAACATGATTTGGATACTCGATCATAACTGGATTTGGATACTCGATCCAAACTGGATTTGAATAGTCGATCCTAAATTGGATTGGGATACTCTATCCTAACTCGATTTGGTTACTCGATCCTAAACTGGATTGAGATACTCGATCCTAACTTGATTTGGATACTCGATCCTAACTGGATTTGGATACTCGATCCTAAATTGGATTGGGATACTCGATCCTAACAGGATTTGGTTACTCGATCATAAACTGGATTGGGATACTTGATCCTAAATTGGATTGGGATACTCGATCCTAAATTGATTTGGATACTCGATCCTAAACAAGATTGGGGCACTCGATCATAACTGGATTTGGATACTGGATCTTGAACTGGATTGGGATACTCAATCCTAACTGGATTTGGATACTCGATCCTAAACTGGATTGTGATACTCGATCCTAACTGGATTTAGATACTCAATCCTAACTGGATTTGGATACTCGACCTAACTGGATTTGGATACTCGATCTTAACTGGATTTTGATACTCGATCCTAAATTAGATTGGGATACTAGATCCTAACTTGATTTGGATACTCAATCCTACACTAGTTTGGGATACTCAATCCTAACTGGATTTTAATACTCGATCCTATATTGGATTGGGATACTCGATCCTAACTGGATTTGGATAGTCGATCCTAACTGGATTTGGATACTCGATCCCAAATGGATTTTGATACTCGATTCTAACTGGATTTAGATACTCGCTCCTAAACTGGATTGGAATACTCGATCCTAACTAGATCTGGATACTCGATCCTAACTAGATTTGGACACTCGATCCTAACTGGATTGGGATACTCAATCCTAACTGGATTTGGATACTCAATCCTAACAAGATTTGGATACTTGATCTTAAATTTGATATGGGATTCTCGATCTTAAACTGGATTGGGATACTAGATCCAAACTGGATTTGGATACTCGATCCTAGCTTGATTTTGATACTCAA
The DNA here is from genome assembly GCA_947685225.1 of Garcia nutans. Classification (NCBI taxonomy): domain Eukaryota; kingdom Viridiplantae; phylum Streptophyta; class Magnoliopsida; order Malpighiales; family Euphorbiaceae; genus Garcia; species Garcia nutans. The sequence continues at coordinate 58,442,723 of CANTUV010000024.1, forward strand.
TCCTAAATGGATTTTGATAATCGATCCTAACTGGATTCAGACAATCGATCCTAACTTGATTCAGATACAAGATACTAACTGTTGTCCTAAGATGGCAACCAAGAGGGGGGGGTGAATTGGTTTCCACAAGGAATAATAACAAATTAGAAACTCAACAAACAAGAAATGCGGAATAGAGAAATGGTTGAGTAGTGAATGAAAGAAGGAACACACAAGATTTATAACGGTTTGGATTTTCTTCAATCCTACATCCACTTCCTTAACAACTTGTTAAGGTTTCACTAATCTTTGAAGTTTTTACAAGCTCACTTCTAACTTTGGTGTTTTCACAAGTTCACACCTAACTTGACAAGTGTTTTGCTAAGGCTTACACACAAAACCTTTATAAGAGTTTTTCTAGGCTTACTCTCACAACCTTTACAAGAGTTTTTCTAGGCTTACTCTCACAACCTTTACAAGAGTTTTTGTAGGCTTACTGTCACAACCTAAGTGTTTTCCAAGCTCACACTCAAACTTATACAATGGTGTTTTCAATGATAACACCTACCATTCATTACAATTCAAATGTAAGTTTAAGAAAATATGTTGCTTGGCTATGAAATCTTTTTAATCTCTCGTCATATTTTTTTTTTCTTAGAGAAGCAATGTATTTATAGACAAGGTGGTCTTACTAGCCATTATAGATAGTGAGAATAAAGTCTTAGCAGTTTAGACCTTTTCCAGAAAACTGTTCAAAGCATTTAGCGGTCGTCCTTCATATAAGGATGGTCGCGCTCATGTCTCTTGTGGTCGTCCTTAGACAAGGTACGGTCGCTGCATTTAAATTTGCTTCAACGATCGAATTTGAGTTCACTGCAGCAGGAATCTTGCCCATGCTGTGGTTGTCGGGACGATCGTGCATATGATAGGTGCGGTTGCCTTTTTTGAATGCTGAAGTGGGTTTATAACGGTCATCACACGTGGCATTCGTTGAATGGACAAAATGAAAGACTGCCTAAATATGAATTTCGCGGTCGCACTAGGTGACATCTCGCGGTCGAGTTGAGACACTCGCGTCAAACTTCTCGACATACCTTAGGACGCGAACACTACTGTCAGTTTAAGCAGATTTCTCCTCAATTAGCAGAGCGGTCGCGGATATCAAAGGGCGGTCGCTAAAGTGATAAGCGAGGCTGTATCCTTCGCCGTTCTTATCACCGTGAACCTTATTGTAATTAGGATGATTTGGGTTTCTTGTGTGGCGGTCGTCCATGAATTTGGGACGGTCGCTCTTCTTTAAGTGCGATCGCGATTGGATTTGGAAACTCGATCCTAAACTGGATTTGGATACTCGATCCTAACTGGATTTGGATACTCGATCCAAAATTGATTTTGATACTCGATCCTCACTGGATTAGGACAATAGATCCTAACTTGATTCGGATACTCGATACTAACTGGATTCGGATGCTCGATACTGACTGGATTTGGATACTCAATCCTAACTGGATTTGAAGTCTCGATCCTAACTGGATTTGGATTCTCGATCCTAACTGGATATGGATACTCAATCCTAAATTGGATTGGGATACTCGATCCTAATAGGATTTGGATACTCGATCCTAAACTAGATTGGGATACTCGATCCTAAATTGGATTGGGATACCCGATCCTCAATTGACTTGGATACTCGATCCTAAACTAGATTGGGGCACTCAATCATAACTGGATTTGGATACTCAATCTTAAACTGGATTGTGATACTCGATCCTAACTGGATTTTGATACTCAATCCTAACATGATTTGGATACTCAACGTAACTGGATTTGGATACTCGATCTTAACAAGATTTTGATACTCGATCCTAAATTGGATTTGGGATACTCGATCATAACTTGATTTGGATACTCAATCCTACACTGGTTTGGGATACTTGATCCTAACTGGATTTTGATAATCGATCCTAAATTCGATTGGGATACTCGATCCTAACTGGATTTGAATACTCGATCCTAACAGGATTTGGATACTCGATCCCAAATGGATTTTCATACTCGATCCTAACTAAAATTAGATACTCGCTCCTAAATTGGATTGGAATACTCGATCCTAACTTGATTTTGATACTCCATACTAACTGGATCTAGATACTCGATCCTAACTGGATTTGGACACTCGATCCTAACTGGATTGGGATACTCTATCCTAACTGGATTTGGATACTCGATCCTAACTAGATTTGGATACTTGATCTTAAAGTTGATATGGGATACTCGATCCTAACTGGATTGGGATACTCTATCCTAACTGGATTTGGATACTCGATCCTAACTAGATTTGGATACTTGATCTTAAAGTTGATATGGGATACTCGATCCTAAACTGGATTGGGATACTCGATCCTAACTTGATTTGGATACTCGATCCTAAATTGATTTTGATACTCGATCCTAACTGGATTCGGACAATCGATCCTATCTTGATTTGGATACTCGATACTAACTGGATTCAGATACTCGATACTAACTGGATTTGGAAACAAATCCTAACAGAATTGGGATACTCGATCCTAACTGGATTTTGATACTCGATCCTAACTGGATTTGGATTCTCGATCCTAACTAGATTTGGATACTCGATCCTAAATTGGATTGGGATACTCGAACCTAACTGGATTTGGATACTCGATCCTAACTTGATTTGTAGACTAGATCCTAAACTGGATTGGGGTACTCGATCCTAACTATATATGGATACTCGATCCTAACTGGATTTGGAAACTTGATCTTAAATTTGATATGGGATATTAGATCCTAAATTGGATTGGGATACTCGATCCTAACTGGATTTGGATACTCGATCCTAATTTGATTTGGATACTCGATCCCAAATGGATTTTGATACTCGATCCTAACTGGATTTAGATACTCACTCCTAAATTAGATTTGAATACTCAATCCTCACTGAATTTTGATACACGATACTAACTGGATCTAGATACTCGATCCTAACTGGATTTGGACACTCGATCCTAACTGGATTGGGATACTCTATCCTAATTGGATTTGGATACTCGATCCTAACTAGATTTGGATACTTGATCTTAAATTTGATATGGGATACTCGATCCTAAACTAGATTGGGATACTCAATCCTAACTGGATTTGGATACTCGAACCTAACTGGATTTGGATACTTGATCCTAATAGGATTTGGATACTCGATCCTAACTGGATTTATTGATTTGGATACTCGATCCTAATTGGATATGGATTCTCGATCCTAACTGGATTTGGATACTCGATCCTAACTGGATTTGGATACTCGATCCTAAATTGGATTCGGATACTCGAGCCTAACTGGATTCAGATACTCGATACTAACTTGATTCGGATACTAGATCCTAAACTGGATTTGGATACTCAATCCTAAACTTGATTTGGATACTTGATCTTAAATTTGATATGGGATACTCGATCCTAAATTGGATTGGCATACTCGATCCTAACTGGATTTGGATACACGATTCTAACTGGATTTACATACTCGATCCTAAATTGGATTAGAATACTCGATCCTAACTGGATTTGGACACTCGATCCTAAATTGGATTGGGATACTCGATCCTAACTAGATTTAGATACTCGATCCCAAATGGATTTTGATACTCGATCCTAACTGTATTTAGATTCTCGCTCCTAAATTAGATTAGAATACTCGATCCTAACTGGATTTTGATACTCGATACTAACTGGATCTGGATACTCGATCCTAACTAGATTTGGATACTTGATCTTAAATTTGATATGGGATACTCGATCCTAAACTGGATTGGGATACTCGATCCTAACTAGATTTGGATACTCGATCCCAAATGGATTTTGATACTCGATCCTAACTGGATTTAGATACTCGCACCTAAATTGGATTGGAATACTCGATCTGGTTACTCGATCCTAACTGGATCTGGTTACTCGATCCTAACTGGATTTGGCCACTCGATCCTAACTGGATTGGGATACTCGATCCGAAATAAATTTGGATACTCGATCCTAACTAGATTTGGATACTTGATCTTAAATTTGATATGGGATACTCGATCCTACACTGGATTGGGATACTCGATCCGAACTGGATTTGGATACTCGATCCTAACTGGATTTGGATACTCGATCCTAAATTGATTTTGTTACTCGATCCTCACTGTATTCGGACAATAGATCCTAACTTGATTCGGATACTCGATACTAACTGGATTCGGATGCTCGATACTGACTGGATTTGGATACTCGATCCTAACTGGATTTGAAGTCTCGATCCTAACTGGATTTGGATTCTCGATCCTAACTGGATATGGATACTCGATCCTAAATTGGATTGGGATACTCAATCCTAATAGGATTTGGATACTCGATCCTAAACTGGATTGGGATACTCGATCCTAAATTGGATTGGGATACCCTATCCTAAATTGACTTGGATAGTCGATCCTAAACTAGATTGGGGCACTCGATCATAACTGGATTTGGATACTCGATCTTAAACTGGATTGTGATACTCGATCCTAACTGGATTTTGATACTCAATCCTAACATGATTTGGATACTCAACGTAACTGGATTTGGATACTCGATCTTAACTAGATTTTGATACTCGATCCTAAATTGGATTTGGGATACTCGATCGTAACTTGATTTGGATACTCAATCCTACACTGGTTTGGGATACTCGATCCTAACTGGATTTTGATAATCGATCCTAAATTGGATTGGGATACTCGATCCTAACTGGATTTGAATACTCGATCCTAACTGGATTTGGATACTCGATCCCAAATTGATTTTCATACTCGATCCTAACTGAAATTAGATACTCGCTCCTTAATTGGATTGGAATACTCGATCCTAACTTGATTTTGATACTCCATACTAACTGGATCTAGACACTCGATCCTAACTGAATTTGGACACTCGACCCTAACTGGATTGGGATACTCTATCCTAACTGGATTTGGATACTCGATCCTAACTAGATTTGGATACTCGATCTTAAAGTTGATATGGGATACTCGATCCTAAACTGGATTGGGATACTCGATCCTAACTGGATTTGGATACTCGATCCTAAATTGATTTTGATAGTCGATCCTAACTGGATTCGGACAATCGATCCTATCTTGATTCGGATACTCGATACTAACTGGATTCGGATACTCAATACTAACTGGATTTGGAAACAAATCCTAACAGAATTGGGATACTCGATCGTAACTGGATTTTGATACTCGATCCTAACTGGATTTGGATTCTCGATCCTAACTGGATTTGGATACTCGATCCTAAATTGGATTGGGATACTCGAACCTAACTGGATTTGGATACTCGATCCTAACTTGATTTGCATACTAGATCCTAAACTGGATTGGGATACTCGATCCTAACTATATATGGATACTAGATCCTAACTGGATTTGTATACTTGATCTTAAATTTGATATGGGATACTAGATCCTAAATTGGATTGGGATACTCGATCCTAACTGGATTTGGATACTCGATCCTAATTTGATTTGGATACTCGATCCCAAATGGATTTTGATACTCGATCCTAACTGGATTTAGATACTCACTCCTAAATTAGATTTGAATACTCAATCCTCACTGGATTTTGATACTCGATACTAACTGGATCTAGATACTCGATCCTAACTGGATTTGGACACTCGATCCTAACTGGATTGGGATACTCTATCCTAATTGGATTTGGATACTCGATTCTAACTAGATTTGGATACTTGATCTTAAATTTGATACGGGATACTCGATCTTATACTAGATTGGGATACTCGATCCTAACTGGATTTGGATACTCGAACCTAACTGGATTTGGATACTTGATCCTAATAGGATTTGGATACTCGATCCTAACTGGATTTATGGATTTGGATACTCAATCCTAACTGGATTTGGATTCTCGATCCTAACTGGATTTGGATACTCGATCCTAAATTGGATTTGGATTTGGATCCTAAGATCGAGTATACTTGATCTTAAATTTGATATGGGATACTCGATCCTAAATTGGATTGGGATACTCGATCCTAACTGGATTTGGATACTCGATCCTAACTGGATTTACATACTCGATCCTAAATTGGATTAGAATACTCGATCCTAACTGGATTTGGACACTCGATCCTAAATTGGATTGGGATACTCGATCCTAACTGGATTTGGATACTCGATCCAAAATGGATTTTTATACTCAATCCTAACTGTATTTAGATACTCACTCCTAAATTAGATTAGAATACTTGATCCTAACTGGATTTTGATACTCGATACTAACTGGATCTGGATACTCGATCCTAACTAGATTTGGATACTTGATCTTAAATTTGATATGGGATACTCGATCCTAAAATGGATTGGGATACTCGATCCGAACTGGATTTGGATACTCGATCCTAAATTGATTTTGATACTCGATCCTAACTGGATTTGGACAATCGATCCTAACTTGATTCGGATACTCGATACTAACTGGATTCGAATACTCGATACTAATAGGATTTGGATACTCTATCCTAACAGGATTGGGATACTCGATCCTAACTGGATTTGGATACTCGATCCTAACTGGATTTGGATTCTCGATCCTAACTGGATTTGGATACTCGATCCTAAATTGGATTGGGATACTCGAACCTAACTGGATTTGGATACTCAATCCTAACTTTAATTGGATATTCGATCCTAACTGGATTTGGATACTTGATCTTAAATTTGATATGGGATACTCGATCCTAAACGTGATTGGATACTCGATCCGAACTGGATTTGGACACTCGATCCTAACTGAATTTGGATACTTGATCCTAAATGGATTTTGATACTCGATCCTAACTGGATTCGGACACTCGATACTAATTGGATTCGGATACTCGATACTAACTGGATTTGGATACTCGATCCTAACTTGATTTGGATACTCGATCCTAAATGGATTTGGATTCTCTATCCTTACTGGATTTGGATACTCGATCCTAACTAGATTTGGATACTCCATCCTAACTTGATTTGGATACTCGATCCTAAATGGATTTGGATTCTCGATCCTAACTGGATTTGGATACTCAATCCTAAATTGGATTGGGATACTCGATCCTAACAGGATTTTTAATACTCGATCCTAAACTAGATTGGGATACTCGATCCTGAATTGGATTGGGATACTCAATCCTAATAGGATTTGGATACTCGATCCTAAATTGGATTGTGATACTCGATCCTAAACTGGATTGGAATACTCGATCCTAAATTTGATTGGGATGCTCGATCCTAACTGGATTTGGATATTCGATCCTAAATTGGATTGTGATACTCAATCCTAACTGGATTTGGATACTCGATCCTAAACTATATTTGGATACTCGATCCTAACTGGATTTGGATACTAAATCCTAACTGGATTTGGATACTCAATCCTAAATTGGATTGGGATACTCAATCCTAACTGGATTTGGATACTCGATCCAAAACTTGATTGGGATACTCGATCCTAAATTGGTTTGGGATACTCGATCCTAAATTGGTTTGGGATACTCGATCCTAACTAGATTTGGATACTTGGCCTCGTGACTGGGTACTTGGGCCCGAGATTGAATTGGATTTGACTGACCTTTTATCAGTTGAGGATTCTAACTGCTACGGCTGTTCTATGCATTGTGGTTCTTCACCCTCAAAATGGATCTTCATCGTTGGACCTTGGATCTTCATCCTTAGCATCGGATCTTCACATTTGAAAATGAATCTTCATCCTTAGAGATCGGGTGTTCACCCTCGTAAATGGATCTTCATCCTTTAAATTGGATCTTGATTTTTTATCATTTGCGTCTTCATTCTTTTGATAGTTCTAATGTTCCATTCTTTTATTCTTCCTTTTTGCAAAAATTCAGCTATTTTTAGTTGGCCCTCATATCTTCTCCTGCCCCCTGTGTGGCGAAATATTTGCAAGTGATTTTGAAAATGTTTTTAATATAAACTCAAAAAATTGAAAAGGAGAAACTTTGCCCCCTGTGTAGGCCCAAACCCATGATTTTTCTATGCAGGCTCTGATTGATGTTTTTGTTGTCTAGTTCTTCGCACAAGCACGCATTTCTTCTCTTTGCAAAATTACTGGAACTTTCTCAAGCAATGGGCCTTCTATGCCCCCTTGATTTGATATCTTCTTTTGATTGTTTACTTCACAGGGTGTTTGTTGTTCACTTTGATAAAAGAATATACAATACAAAACAAGAAAGTGCGATGTGATATGCTCATGTATGAATGATATGCATGAATAATACTTACAGTCGTTCCATTGACCCACAGACTGAGGTGTTCAACAGAAGTGTTCTCATTGATTCCTTTCAGATGCTCGTTTAGGTCGTGCATTGGAATGACACAATGCTCCACATTTATGGCTTTTATCTTTAAGATGTTGAAAATATGAATAATGGAGGCCCCATGCTTGCAGAGTCAGGGATACATCCATTTCAAACTATGTCAGTTGGTAGCTTCTTCATGACCTTGCCAGTAATCATTTCCCTTGCCCAATGCATTCTGTGGAGGTTTAATGGTTCGACATACTTCCCTTAACTTGAAGGTTTTGTATAAAAAAATTTTATTTTATTTTATTTTATTATTTTTTTGAATTTTCAATCGAATGTTGGCTTTGCCAAATCAATGTCAATTTACCTCACGACTTGATTTTTCAAATTGACATATCTATAACATGACAACCCTAGTTACCATACTAAACTCGGGAATTATTTCTATTTAAGCAAGAATTGTTGCACTTCAGATAGGCACATACACATCACTTGGCCAAAGGTCTCATTGAGTTTAAATATTGTCTATCTCATATGCATGCTCATCCAAACTATCTCCACTAAAAGACTCTACCTACCAAGAGAGATCAACAGGTCTTTGATAGGCTTGAAATGGGGTCTATAAGGAACATAGGTTTAAATAAAAGCCATTCGTAAGTTAGAACTATTGTGACATAATGGACAAACCATCACACTATAAACTTCTTATTTGAACTTTAGGTAGCTTGGAGGCAATATTGCTAGACTCCGAATTCCTTCTATCTTCTTGGCATTAATCTAGATCTCGATTGGAACAGTCTTTGCCCTTGCATAAAGTTTGGTTCCCAAATTTGTTTCTTTTCTTCTTCTCCCTTTTCTTTCTTTTTCTTTTCCCTTCCATTTTCTTTCTCTTTATTTTCCTTATTCTTTCCTTTCTTTGAGCATTTTATCATTTTGTCCTTCTTCCTTGTAGGACTATCAAGTATAGAACTTTCAAGAACTGGATGGTCTTTCTCCTTTTCCTCTGATTTTGATCGAATCGTTGGTTGGGTTGGACCAATTCAAGTCAAACCATCCTTATAAACCAAATGGAAGCCTTTTACTGTCTTAGGTAACAGAGAACTCAATTGGCTTTTTAAGTCGCCTTTTTGGCTTTTATTTCTTCTCTTTTTTTTTTCTTTTTTTTAGTTTTTTTTCCTTTTTTCTTATTTGTTTATCTTTTTTTTTTTGGGTTCTAGCTCTAACAAAGTTGTCTTATTTGTACCAACTTGGGTTTCTAATAATTGATGAGTGGAGTGACATAAAACTCCTTTGACAGGGATAAATCATTTATTACTTTGATGTTATCTTGATAGATTGGAGATACTAGGTGAACTTCAACTGCCCTTATGGTCTTGAGAACATCAACTATCCTTATGATCTTGACTGTACATTCCATTCTTTGATCTTCTTGCCTCTTCATCTTAGTGATCATAAGACTTGTCAAAAGTATCACAACAGCTCAGGGTAGGTTATTGAAAAGAAAGCTAAAATTTTATGAAGGCTCAAAGGGACAACTAGGGATTGATGTTTAATAGGGTGGATACTAGTTGTTGGCTAACCAAACAATGCCTAGTTCATTTCTCTCTTAAATAAGCAGAGTTCAATTTCGCCTCGAAAGTTTTTCAAAGCATGTTCTAAGACTGACTAGGACCTAGACAAAGGTAATTATACAGGAGCCCTCTCTAAGTAAGCATACACAACTCAATGTTATAGAGCAATTCCCTCACCTAGTAAAGTCATTCAAGTCATGATGCATAAATATATTAATCTATGAACATCAAGCTAGATTCCTCATTGGTTGAGCACCAAAATGAACAAAGACCAACAAAATTTTTGATAAAAGTAATTCATTCAAACAAATTTAAACTTGAAAAACATAATTGTTCAAATTAAAGAAAGTAAAATTGAAAAGCAACATTCAAGCTAAGGAAAGTTTGTTGAGTTTAAGCTTCTTTTCCTTTCACATCTTCAACATTCCCATTTTGAAAAGAGGATAAAAACAAAATCTTCTTCCAATCCTTTTCCCACCATGAAGGTTGCTGGTGGTGGCACTCTTCCAAATTTAGGCAAAGGGTTGTTCTTGGTATTGGGCTTATCTGGCCTGGGTAGCTTACCACTATCAATCAAATTTTGGATCTCATTCCTTAGACGAGCATATTTATCTGTTTCATGCCCTTGCATTTGATGAAATTGACAGAAGGCCTCGGCATTGAAGTTTGGTGGTAGTGGATTATGTAGTGGTCGAGGAACTAAAGGTTGCAACAACCCTTTCTTTTACAGCTTGCTAAAAACCCAAGATAGGGGTTTCCCCAATTCTGAGAATTGTCTTTTATTTCCTTGACCAGTTGCATTAACATCAACTTCTTTTTGAGTGCTTTGATTGCTAGGCTGATAATTTGCTTTATCATTCCTTCTTATTGAAAAGTGATTCTTCTCCCTTTCCCATTCTTCAATTTGCATACTAGCTTGGAGAAGATCTTTGAAATCATGGATGAGTGTATGAGACATCCTTTCACGAAGACTAGGCAACACCCCTCTCACAATCATCCTTATTTGATCGGATTCATCGGGCCTCTTCTTGAGCAAAGCAGCCTTATTTCTCCATCTTTTCACATAGTCCACAAAATTCTCATTTGGCCTTTGCCTAATGGCTTCCACCTCCATCAAGGTTACTTCTAGCACGACATTATACCCATATTATTGAAGGAAAGCCTTGTACAACATGTCCCAATCTTTTTGTGTACCTTCCTCTAAGGTGTTGAACCATTTTTTGACAATAGGGTCCAATGAGAGCATGAAATATCTCAGAGTTTGAGCTTTAGTAGCTCGGACAGACTGCATGACAGTGATATATTACTTCGCATGGAGGTGGGAATTTCTGGTTTCATCAAACTTCTCAAAGGATGGCATTTTGAATTTGTATGGAACTTCTTCATCTAGCTCAAATAATTTGTCAACTTCGGACAATTCTTAGGTTTTTAGTATCTTCTCAAATTTCTTTTCTAAATTAGCAATAGAAGTTTTGATTTTCTCCATAGTTGATCTTTCAACAATCTTTGGTTCTTTCTTCTTGTCTTGAGGATCTTGGTAGTATTGAGCCCAATCATCATCATCATTAATGATCACCTTTTCATCATCACAAACCACTTCACAAATTCTTAGTGCTAGCAGACAATTTGGCATGATTTTCTAAAATTGTAGTCAATTGGTTCTTCATGGTCTCAGCTAGGGCCTCTTTTATTTCTTCCATTTTGGCATTGAGGGCTTCATCCACCATTCTTTGAATTTGTTTGGGCTCCATTGCTTTTAGTGAGCAAGTGATTGAGTCGTTGCTAGCTTCTTCATCTCCGGCGTAGGTCGGATTGTTGTAAGCTTTTGAACTATTATAATCCAGGGCTGTGAGCCAGAGAGGATCAATGATATGAGATGCAAATGTATGCATGTATGCATATATGCACAATCAACAAACAAGGACAATTAGGACGTTCCTTCCAACCTTATAACATCCACACACGAATGGCGAGTCTCTTTTCCTAGGTATATGGTTAACAAAATACCAACATTGGATTCCTTGTTTTTGAATATTTTCCTCAGACGTTTCAACCAATAGCTATATTTTTTAAAATGAAAATCAATTCATAATAATTCCAATTAATTAGGTTTTAATCCATTTAACCAACTATAGTAGCTTTTATTCTACGTTGGATTAAAACTAAATTAAGAGGTTTATTATAGATAGATTTCTCACTTGAAAAAAGTAATTAATGGTTCATGCCAAAAACAAGCCCATGATTAATTATTCTTAGTATAAACTAGGCTCACAATTGATTTTTGGTATTTCATAATTGACCTAAATAATTTGTAAGCTCTTTTGGATGAAAATAATTTTGTTTCTAAGCCCATTGTAAAAAGATTTTAGAAAAAAATGGATTTTGGGCTTAGTATTTGGGTCATGAGCAAAAGAATTTTTTATTTCTTTTTTTAGAAAAGTTTTATGTCCAAAGACCATTTTGAAAAGTTTTGAAAATAGTTTTGGTCTTTTGGACTTTAAAGAAAAATTTATTTTGAGCTTACAATGTACTTAGGTCATATAAGAAAAAGAACAAACCAAATGAGCCATGATTTAAGCCAAGATAAATTAACCATAATCAAACAACATGCATTTGGGGTAAAAACCTAAGGAAAGTAACTAGGTCAATTACATGAGGTTTAGTCTTTGGGTTTAAAGGCTTAGGTTTCCATAGCAAGTATATACTGAATGGTATGAGGTATGAGTGGTTATGCCATGCTCTATCTCCATACCTTGAGTGAAAGTATGATATCCCTTACATAACACAACACGGGTAACACGGGCGTCCTAACTCACGCACACGATGCAATCTAATATGATGCAATGGATAATAACATTATAAAAAAGAATAGAATAATAAAAGACTAATAGAATCAACTTCTCTTATCCCCAGTGGAATCGTCACTGTGAGCGGGGATTTTTGCTCCCACTCCCTGTGGAATGGTTCTTGCGACTTCGACACTGTTTAGGCTCGAGGCTTTAGAGAACATGGAGTCGCCACCCGGATGGGTCAGAAAAAAGAAAGAGGTGGATGACTCGATTCCTAAGAAATCCCCAACCCCCTAATGGGTTCGGAAAGTTGGGTAGTGTGGGGAAGGTGAGAAATGGCCCAGCACCCCCACAACGCCCGATTCGTTGGAACTGACCTTCTTTACATTAATATTATAAAATCCTTAAAAATAACAATATTATCTATATTACACACAAAAATTGAAATAAAGCATCGTTATATTAAAATTAAAGCAATGTCCAAGGAAAGTAAAAAAATGGACACCCATCCGAAGATGGAAACATGCCCTTACATCATCCATGTCTAAACTAATAGGACACCCACCAAAAGACAGAAATATGTCCTTTACATTGGTCTAAAATATAAAAGCAATTTAAATTACATGATATTTAACTAATGAGGTACCCACAAAGTGGAAACATACCTCTTACAACATTTGGAAACCTAGGTAAATTAATAAAAGTAAATAACCATTCATCATAAATAAATCATTCATCAAAGATATCAATCAAAATATATAATAAACATTCATTCCTGATAAATTAACTAAATCGAGCATTGAAAATAAATCAAAGCATTTAATGAACTACACAATCAAATCTAAAAAATAAAGCAAGTAAAGATACTAATTAGGGTTTACTGTTTCTATTTAAAGTTATTTAATTAATATTTAGGGTTTTTAGTATTATTAGGGTTTGTAATTCTTAGCTACTATAAGTTTTAAGAGATTTGAAATGGATTAGTAAGGTTCTTTGATTGATCAAATTAGGGTTTGAGGGGTAAAATTATGAAATTAGGGTTTGGATACTTTAAAAACATTTAGCTTTATAATTCTTAGCTACTGGATTATTATTTTGGATTTACTATATTGGGTTTGAATATTTAGGTTTATAAGGTTTTAAGGTTTTAAAGATTAGGATTTAGGAAAATTAGAATTTACGATTTTGGGGGAATTAGGGTTTAAGAAAACTTAGTGTTTATATTAACTTGTTTGACGTTTACTATTTTGGTTTTGGAGTTGAAGAAAATAGTTTAGTTTTGTAGAGTAATAATGATTTTTTTAAAAATATAAAGTGAGTTTAGAGTTTGGATATTTAACAAAACATCTAGAAATTTAGGAAAAAAGTGAAAGGAAAACAATTTAGGGTTTTTATAAGCTTTTGGAAATAAGAAAAACGATTTAAGGTCTTGGGAAACAAAAGAGTAATTTTTTAGGGTTTTTGGAAATATAAGGAATGATTTTGTTAGTAAATCGAGAAAAATCTGCAACCCTTTTGCCACAGCGGAAAACAAAAATTGTCTTTCGATTTATTCCCAGGATCCATGTGATCCATTCAGTTCGATAAAAGAGATTCGAAACTAACCTTTTGTGTAGCTTCAAATCGATTAACAAATGCCGCCTTCTGAAGACGAACACCCTCTAGCGAAGTCCACACGAACGTACGCCGGTCTGAGTGCTAGCTCACCAACGGTAGTGGCTGAACCTTTTCAAAAAAATGAAACTAGGGTTTTTTAGGTTTTTCTCTTCTTCCGTTTTCTTTCAAAACGAATAATGATCAGATCATCATCCCTCTAGCCCTTTTAAAACCGTTTAAAAGACTTTCCTTGTCAAAACCCTAACTGTCCATATCCTATATGGACCCACGTTTTTAATAATTATTATCTAATAATAATTATTATAACAATATTATTATTAATATATAATAATAATAATAATACTAACAACAATAATAAAAATATAATTATTATTATTTAAGTATAGCCTACGTTCTATGTGTGTGACCCGATAGGCTCATATTAACTGGTAGTGTATTTCAATCTCTATTGAAATGCACAAATCATAATTGGCCTCTAGCAAGACATTACGACTACCCAATTAATCATGAGAATCATTATAAATGAAAACCTGAAATAGTACATGCATTAATCCCTTTGTCACACGATATCTAGTTTGAACATAAGGCATAGTAAATGTCATACTTATATTGTCCAAACTTATGATTACTCGATCTCCAAGTTAACTGATAAACAAATAAGATTGATCTTATATCAACTTATTTGAGCACGGCCATGCATTTCTCAGTTAAACTTATCGAGGGGCCCATAAGATATCTCTCTCATAGAGAGGGACAAATTCCATCTTGATTGTTCATTTTCCTCTACATAATTTATACCATGTTCAAGCATAACCTTTATAATTATCTAGTTACAGATAACGTTTGATCATGTCAAAACATAATATTCCTTATGTTGGAAACTATGACAATCTCAAGTCAAAGGATTAAATGAAAACTATTATGAGATACACTTATGACATTAAACCATGAAGTGATATCTATGTGGGTCTATCCAATACACTGTTCTCTAACATGTATCCATAATATTGATTTGTATCTTCATACCTATAATCATCTTATGATTATCAAATCAATATTACACTAGTTATATTTATTATTATCTCCATAACAATAATAAACCAGGGATATAATCATTATTATATATAACATGCAAACATAACAATGATAATAAAAACTTCTTTATTAATAACAAAATGAATAACATTAAGGTCCAAATCAATGGCCTAGGGCATATACACTAACAGATTTAGGGTTCTAAGGTTTGAAGAAACAAAAAAAGTATTTATAGGGTTCTTAAGGTTTAGAAAAAACAGAAAAGTATTTTTAGGGTTTTTAAGGTTTAGAAGAACAGAAAAGTATTTTTAGGGTTTTTTTTTAGGTTTAGAAGAAACAGAAAAGATCATTTATGTCATTGAAACGAAGATCAACATTACTACATATTTATATATCAAGGATATATGTGTATAATCTTATGAATCAAAAAAATAAAGCTACTGTAAGAAAATAAAAAGAAATTAGAGATTCAAACCTTCGTACGTTGGTTCCACCAAAAATTGATTCTTGGATGAATGGAGACACAGGCAAAGTTGCTGCCTTTGATAAATTGTTAATGGCTTTGCTTGTTACTCTCAAATCCCAAGTCCTAAATTCAAAGTTCTAGTTCTCCAAGAGTTTCTCCCCTTATAATCCAGTCCGATCATTAATCTCCCCCTTTTCTGTGTATTTTTAGTGTAATTTATAGGAAATTTTGGAAGCTTAATTCCAATTGTTTAAGGAAATTATCATTAATTATGAAAAGGAAACTGAAACCAAATAGAATTTGGTTTTGGAAAAAATTGCGTCGAAAAAATTTTGCTGGCGAAAACTGCTATTGGCTGCGAGCTTGCAAGCGCTGGAGTGGAAAATTGCGGGCGAAGCCATTTCGCCCACAGGAAATTCCTGCAGGCGAAATGGCCTTGGCCATTTCGTCCAATGGCTTTCGGTAACGAATTTTTTCGTCGCCAATTTTTTCGTAGCCGATTTATTTTTATTTATTTATTTGTTATTATTATTTTTTATTATTATAATAATTTTTAAAAATTATAAAAAATAAATACTAAAATGAATATTATTTAATTAAGATAATACAAAAATTATTTTGGACTAATTAAAATATATTGGACAGGACTGGGTAAAAAATTAAGGGTCTACAGTTAATTTGAAAAATCGAGTCCTAAGGTAAAATTGACATTGATTTGGAAAAATCAACATTTGATTTCAAAATAAAATTCAAAATTCAAAAAAAAAAAGGAAAAAAAGAAAAAAAAAAGAAAAAAAAAGTAAAAATTTTGCAAAGCCTTCAAGTTAAGAAAAGTATGTCGAACCATCGAGCCTTAAAGGGCACATTGGGCAAAGAAAATGATTAATGGCAAGGTTGTGAAGAAGATACCAATTGACATGCTGAATCATAGTTTGAAATGGATGTATCTCTGACTCTGCTACTTGGGGTCTCCGCCACTCATGTCCTCAACATCTTATATATAAAAACCAAAATGCGAAGCCTTTTGTCATTCTAATGCAAGACCTGAACGGGCATCTGAAAAGAGTCAATGAGAACGTTGCAGCTGATGACCTAGGTCTGTGAGTCAATGGAACCACTGTAAGTATTATCCATACATATTATGCATACATAACCATATCATATTATTTGTCAAAGTGAACAGTAAACACCCTGTGAAGTAAAGAATCAAAAGAAGATATTGAATCAGGGGGCATGGAAAGCCCATTGATGGAGGAAGCTCTAGTCATTTTGTAAAAGAAGAAATACATGCTTGTACGAAGAACTAGACAACACAAACATCAATCAGAACCTGTATGAGAAAATCATTGGTTTGAGCCTACACAGGGGGCAAAGTTTCTCCTTTCAATTTTTTGAGTTTATGCGTGTACAAAATATTTTCAGACTCACTTTCAATATTTTGCCATGTAGGGGGCAAGGAAAAGATATAAGGGCCAGCTAAAAAATAGCTGAATTTTTTACAAAAGGAAGAACAAAAAGATTGGAACAACCAGTTAAGCAAGAATTCTCAACTGATAAAAGGTTAGTAAAATCTAGTCTCGGGTTCAAGTACCCAAATCAAATTCAGTCTCGGGTTCAAGTACTCAAATCAAATTCAATCTTGGTTCCAAGTACCCAGTCTCGGGTCCAAGTACCCAAATCAAATTTAGTGTCGGGTCTAAGTACCCAGTCTTGGGTCAAAGTACCCAAATCAATTTTAATCCTGGGTCTAAGTACCCAGTCTCAGGTCCAAGTACCCAAATCAAATTCAATATCAGGTCCACATATCCAGTCTCGGGTCCAAGTATCTAATCTCGGGTCCAAGTACCCAATCTCGGGTCTAAGTACCCAAATCAAATTATTTTTTAGTTCAGAACTCACCCGGGTTGAGAACCCATCCACATCTGAATCAGCTCAAAATCATGGTGCTTTTCACTCTCTTCTACTGAAGTCTCAGATCGTTCAAGCAGGGGGTAAACTGTAGATCCTCATTTTTTGACCAAGTCCAGTCTAATATTTTAAAACACTAAGAAATAATTTTTATAATATTTATTATTTATTTATAATATTTATTATTTAATATATTGAAAGAAAAAAGAAAATTTTAAATATTTATTTTAAATATAATGTTTATTTTTAAAAATAATAAAAATAATAAAAATTAAAAATTGGACGAGTCGGTGAGCGATGCACGGTAACTGGCTTGCACACTTGCGGTGAATTGGCCACAGGCCATTTCGTCGTAGGCTTGGCCTATAGCAAATTGCACCCAGCATGCAGCCTCTCTCGCCAGCTTGCCCACGTCACTTGCACATAGCTAGCCCCAGTAGCCCAGCACCCAGTGACACTCGCAAGCGCAGCAGGGCCAATCCTGCATGCGCTGCCGATTTCGTCAAAAACCTTATTAAGCTAGGAATCTTTTCTTATTTATTTCTAAAATAGGTTTTATTTTCGGAATAAACTAGATTTTATTTGAATTACTTGTAAATAAGAGCACTAAGCACAAAAATAGGGGACAACCAAAAAAGAGGGCAGCAACTATTAAAGACTTTTGAACTTTTAGATGAATGGAGAATTTAAACAACAACCTTATTAACAATTAAATGGGATTAAAAATCATCAAATAAGGAAAGTAATTGGGAGTGTCAAGGCAATTGCCAAATTTCCAAAGTTTAACTGAAAGAAGTAATTGATTCAAGCGGCAGCAAAAATCAAACAAAATCTTGGTTCAAATCTTTTAATTTCAGTAGAGCCAACAAACAAAGGTTTGTTTGTTATGTTTAATTCATTTAAATTATAATAGTCATATTATCGCTATCTCATGCATTAATTTACAAGGTATTCAAACAAATCAATACGTATATTTATGTTTATTTTATTCATCATAATAGCTTAGTAATTTTTTAAGTAATAACAAAGATATTAGTTTTGTAAATCAAAACCCTCTTTTCTAAATCTAAACACTAAAATATTAATTTTTGAATATAAACCTACAAAACCCTAATTTTATTCAAGAAATCCTAATTCAAGATATAAATCTAAATTTATATATTTATCTCTTTATTTAAGTTAGATGTATGTTTATTATATGTTTTGATGGATGGCTTATTTAATCTATGATGATCGATTTATTTGATTTATTTAATTTATAATAGATGAATATTTTCTTGATTATTATTTATTTATTAAAATTATAAGGGGTATGTTTCTTCGATTAGGTACCTCATTAATTAAGCTTCACGTAATTTAAATTATTTCTATATTTTGGGATTAATGTAAAGGATAAGTTTCCACCTTTCAGTGGGTGTCCTATTTAGTTTTAGACATGGATGATGTAAGGACATATTTTCATCCTCGGATGGGTGTCCATTTATTTATTTTGTTTGAACATTGTTTTGATATTAATACAATAATGCTTTTATTTTATTTTATTGCATGTATTATGGATAATATCATTATATTCAAGAATTTTATAATATTAAGACCTAAAAAGGAGGCCGATTCCAATGAACCGGGCGGTTTGTGGGTGCTAGGCCATTTCTCAACTTCCCAATACATACCCAACTTTTTGAACCCAATAGGAGGTTGAGGATTCCTTAGGAATTAAGTCATCCACCCCTTTCTTTTTTCCCAGCCCGTCCCGGTGGCGACTCCATTTTCTCCGGGTTTAGGCCCGAGTTCTCTAAGGCCCTGAGCCTAACAGTGCTGAAGTTGCAAGAAGCATTCCACATGGGAGTGGGGGCAAAAATCCCTGCTCACAGGTCATGTTCCTTGAGCATCCACTATCTACAAGCTAAACACTTTCATTGATAGTAGACTTTGTGTAATATCCTCATTTATGCCCTAGAAGTTTTGCTTGTTGTTGTTGTTGTTGTTGTTGTTGTTATTGGATTGTTGGTTTAAATTGAGAAAAGAAAAGTATAAGTGTTTTGGGAAAGAATTTAGGGTTTAGAGAGAATGGTATATGTTGTGTATATGTTTATATATATAACATATAAATGGGTCAAAGAAGAGTCAAGGTGTTGGTTAGTGGAAGAAGATATTTTATTGTTGAGTGTGTAATTACTTATATGGGCTTATATAAGACAAAAGGTTAGTTATATGTTTGAGGGCATTTTGGTAATTGTTTGGATGAAATGCATGGTGGAGATTAAGAAGGAAAGAGAGGTTGACTTGTGCATTTTCTTTTCTTCTCATGTTGGTGCCGGCCATTGAAGAAGACAAAGGGAAAGAAAAGTGTTCTTGATGCTATACTCAAATTGATGAAGGAATTGAGAGATTTGGTGAAAGATTTGTGGAATTTCTTCATATAAGGTAAGATCTTCTCTTTAATTTCTTCAATTCTTTTGAAGTGGTGTGAGAAAGGAATTAGGTTTTGTTGGTGTGATGATGAGATGAGTTTGTGTTATGTTTTTAAGTGTTAAAATTGATGGTAAGTTAAAAGATGGAATTAGTGTTGGGTTGATTGTGAAGATTGTATGTTTAAATGGATGTTGTTTTTGAAAGATGAAAAAGGATGGTGATTAATTAGGGTTTTGAGATGGTGTTTGTTTAATTGTGATATTAAGGTGTTTTAATGTGATTATTGTAATGAATTTGTATTTAGAACATTGATGATGTTCATTTGAAGCATGTGGTATGATGTATATTGAGTTTTAATGCTTTTGGAAGAGAGTTGGTTAGAATTAGGGTTTTGGTTTTGTGAGACACGGCCAAGTCATATGATTTTGGACGTGTTGGATAAATTTTTGGGTGACACAGCCGTGTTCCCAAGCCGTGTGAGCTGCTGTGAGTCTTGGTTGAAGAGACACGGCCGTGTCCCTAAGCCGTGTTTGCTACTGCCAAAGTTGAATTGAGAGACACGGCCACAAGCTTGGCCGTGTCCCTCATGTGTGCTGCCCGTGTCCATCAAATGAGTTGGTTAGGGTTTTGTTTCTTTGTTCTTTTTGCATTGTTTTGGTTCTTCAAAGGTGGGTTGGTTCTTAAACCTAACCCTAAAACACTTTTAACACACTTGAATCAATGAATGAACTAATCAAATGCATATGGAAGATCCTAAAGCTATGAATCATATAAGTTGTTCTTTGCCCTAATTGCATTGTTGAGATTTAAACAAGGTTATGTTATGCATTGTGAAAGGTATTGTATTTTATGAGTAATGTACCTTGAAATGTTATATCAAAGATGTGATATCAATGATGTTTTATGCATAATATGAATTGAAATGTGAAATGTGATACAAAGCCATTGTATTTGGCTATGATGATGATATTGAGAGAAAGACGGCATGTATGCCTAAATGTTGATGATAATTGGAAATGGAAATGATAATTGAATAATAAATGAATTGTGTGGCTAATGTGTTATTCCATTTTCAGAGTTGGTTGTTGGTGGCATGCCTAATAAGTGTAACAATCTCTTGAAGTTAGGTTGGATTGAATCCTTGAAGCCTAATTGAGATGTTACCACCCTTGAAGCTAGGTTGGGTTAGTTCTTGAAGCCAAGTTGGGTAGAAGCTTAGCATGCTTTGCTCCCCTTGAAGCTTGGTTGAACTTAATCCTTGAAGCCTAGTTGGGTCTATGATATTGATATTGATAAATGTGATGATAGAACCAAAACATTAACTCTGAAAATTGAATGGCATATTAGTGTGTCTTGGGCCCATGCTTGTCTATGGTTAATGTGAGTCATGAATGATGTTTGTTTTGCTTTGTATTGATGATTAAATGAATACTAATGAGGTATAGGAAAAGATAATAAAATGTGATATGTAATGTGAAAGTATATT
The DNA here is from genome assembly GCA_947685225.1 of Garcia nutans. Lineage (NCBI taxonomy): Eukaryota > Viridiplantae > Streptophyta > Magnoliopsida > Malpighiales > Euphorbiaceae > Garcia > Garcia nutans. The sequence continues at coordinate 58,464,358 of CANTUV010000024.1, forward strand.
GTTAATTTTGCATATATGATGTTACATATATATTATGGGTTGAGAAATGACATTACACTGCACGAAGTCATATCATTAGCATGATTATCTTACTAAGCCCTTGGCTTAGCGCGATAGTGTTTAATCGCGCAGGTGATAGAACTGTTAGAATTGAACCCGAGAGCTCTTCGAGACCGAGTGAGGGTAGACATTGAAGAGTTGATTTTGGAGACTTAAAGATCAAAGGAGATTTGCCAATCATGTATAACTCTTTTTTTTATATTTTGTAAAGTATTGATTAAATGTACATATTTGTATATTTGTAAATATGGAATTAAGTGTTTTCAAATATGTAAATATTTTATGACTTCCGCTGTGAAATAACTATATGTATGTATATATATATCTAATGTGTTTTATTTTAAAAGTAAATGATCTACTTTTCTATATTATATAATGATAATAGTATTGTATCTATTTAAATGTTTTGAATGTTGAAGAAAACCGTAGCATCCCTATGTTTGGTGCACTTATGCTACATGGTTGTAGTTGTAGTGTGTGTGCATTGGATGTGGGGGTGTTACAATTGTTTTGGTATCAGAGCCTAGGTTTGAGATTCTCAACCTAGGTAATATGTTATAAAAAGAATATTTTGAATTAAAAAGTGAGTTTTTGAAAGAAAATACATGTTTGGGAACTTAAAGATCAGAGAAGATTTGCCAATCATGTATAACTCTTTTAATATTTTGTAAAGTATTGTTTATAATGTGAATATATGTATATTTGTAAAAATGGATTTAAATGCTTTCATATATGTAACTATTTTATAAATTCCGCTGCGTACTAAATAAACATATCTATATCTATTTTGTTGTATCTTACAAGCTAATTACTTATTATTTATATTGTACACTGAAAAATAATATTATGATATTATTTAAAAGGTGTTCTTGAAAGTTAAGAAAAATCCATAGCATTCCTATATTCGATACATGTATACTACAGTGTGGTGTATGTAGTGTGTATGTATTGGGTGTGGGGGGTTACTCGCTCTCGTTGCTTGTTGAGTTGAGAGCATTGCGTGCCAGTTTTGTACCTTGTGATGATGGTGCATTATGGGCACAGTTACAATTGAAGCCGATTTTGTTGGATCAGATCAAAGAGGCTCAGTTAGCTGATAAGAAGATTCAGAAGATTGTTTTAGATTGTGAGAGTGGAAAGACTAGAGATTTTGTTGTGAAGGATGATGGGAGCCTATGGTTTAAGAATAGATTGTGTGTACCCGATAATGCTGACTTGAAGAGGATCATTTTAGAGGAAGCTCATCAGTCTTTATTTGCTTTGCATCCGGGTAATACGAAGATGTATCATGATTTGAGACAACATTATTGGTGGATTGGGTTGAAGAGAGACATTGCTGAGTTTGTATCGAAATGTCTCACTTGTCAGAAGGTAAAAGCAGAGCATCAAGTTCCAACCGGGTTGCTTCAACCGTTGTCAGTACCTGAATGGAAGTGGGAAAAAGTGACAATGGATTTTGTGTCTGGGTTGCCATTGACACAAAGGAAGCATGATGCCATATGGGTGATTGTGGATAGATTGACTAAGACAGCTCATTTCCTTCCGGTTCGGATGGATTACTCTTTGGAGAGATTGGCTGAGCTATACATCCATGAGATTGTGAGATTGCATGGTGTTCCAACTTCTTTAGTGTCTGATCGAGATCCCAGGTTTACTTCGAGATTTTGGAAGAGTTTGCATGGTGCTTTGGGTTCTCGACTGCATTTCAGTACTGCTTTTCATCCACAGACGGATGGACAGTCAGAGAGGGTGATACAAATTGTCGAGGACATGTTGAGGAGCTGTGTCATTGATTTCTCTGGAAGTTGGGATAGATTTTTACCTCTTGTGGAGTTTGCTTACAATAACAGTCACCAATCCAGCATTGGTATGGCACCGTTTGAAGCATTGTATGGCAGACGGTGTAGGACACCTCTTTGTTGGAATGAACTTGGGGAAAGTAAGTTAATTGGGCCTGATTTGATTCAAGAAACTGAAGAGAAAGTGAAATTGATTCGAGGCAGGTTGAAAGCAGCTTCAGACCGACAGAAGTCTTATGCAGATCTGAAGAGGAGAGACATAGAGTTTGATGTTGGAGATAAGGTATTTTTGAAAGTGTCTCCTTGGAAGAAGATATTGAGGTTCGGTCGGAAAGGGAAATTGAGTCCTCGATTCATTGGACCGTATGAAGTTTTAGAGAGAGTTGGGCCAGTTGCTTATCGGCTTGCTTTACCACCCGAGTTGGATCGTATCCATAATGTATTCCATGTTTCTATGTTGATAAGGTACAGATCGGATCCATCTCATGTTTTGCCAGTTGAATCAATTGAAGTGAGTCCCGATCTGACATTTGAAGAGGAACCAGTTGCTATCTTGGCACGTGAAGTGAAAGAGTTGAGAAACAAGAGAGTGCCATTGGTGAAGGTTCTATGGAAGAACCACGGAAAAGAAGAAGCAACTTGGGAAAGTGAACAAACCATGCGAGAGCAATATCCTCAGTTGTTTCAGACTTGATATCAGGTAATTTCGAGGACGAAATTTCTTTTTAGAGGGGGAGAATTGTAATATCCTCATTTATGCCCTAGAAGTTTTGCTTGTTGTTGTTGTTGTTGTTGTTGTTGTTATTGGATTGTTGGTTTAAATTGAGAAAAGAAAAGTATAAGTGTTTTGGGAAAGAATTTAGGGTTTAGAGAGAATGGTATATGTTGTGTATATGTTTATATATATAACATATAAATGGGTCAAAGAAGAGTCAAGGTGTTGGTTAGTGGAAGAAGATATTTTATTGTTGAGTGTGTAATTACTTATATGGGCTTATATAAGACAAAAGGTTAGTTATATGTTTGAGGGCATTTTGGTAATTGTTTGGATGAAATGCATGGTGGAGATTAAGAAGGAAAGAGAGGTTGACTTGTGCATTTTCTTTTCTTCTCATGTTGGTGCCGGCCATTGAAGAAGACAAAGGGAAAGAAAAGTGTTCTTGATGCTATACTCAAATTGATGAAGGAATTGAGAGATTTGGTGAAAGATTTGTGGAATTTCTTCATATAAGGTAAGATCTTCTCTTTAATTTCTTCAATTCTTTTGAAGTGGTGTGAGAAAGGAATTAGGTTTTGTTGGTGTGATGATGAGATGAGTTTGTGTTATGTTTTTAAGTGTTAAAATTGATGGTAAGTTAAAAGATGGAATTAGTGTTGGGTTGATTGTGAAGATTGTATGTTTAAATGGATGTTGTTTTTGAAAGATGAAAAAGGATGGTGATTAATTAGGGTTTTGAGATGGTGTTTGTTTAATTGTGATATTAAGGTGTTTTAATGTGATTATTGTAATGAATTTGTATTTAGAACATTGATGATGTTCATTTGAAGCATGTGGTATGATGTATATTGAGTTTTAATGCTTTTGGAAGAGAGTTGGTTAGAATTAGGGTTTTGGTTTTGTGAGACACGGCCAAGTCATATGATTTTGGACGTGTTGGATAAATTTTTGGGTGACACAGCCGTGTTCCCAAGCCGTGTGAGCTGCTGTGAGTCTTGGTTGAAGAGACACGGCCGTGTCCCTAAGCCGTGTTTGCTACTGCCAAAGTTGAATTGAGAGACACGGCCACAAGCTTGGCCGTGTCCCTCATGTGTGCTGCCCGTGTCCATCAAATGAGTTGGTTAGGGTTTTGTTTCTTTGTTCTTTTTGCATTGTTTTGGTTCTTCAAAGGTGGGTTGGTTCTTAAACCTAACCCTAAAACACTTTTAACACACTTGAATCAATGAATGAACTAATCAAATGCATATGGAAGATCCTAAAGCTATGAATCATATAAGTTGTTCTTTGCCCTAATTGCATTGTTGAGATTTAAACAAGGTTATGTTATGCATTGTGAAAGGTATTGTATTTTATGAGTAATGTACCTTGAAATGTTATATCAAAGATGTGATATCAATGATGTTTTATGCATAATATGAATTGAAATGTGAAATGTGATACAAAGCCATTGTATTTGGCTATGATGATGATATTGAGAGAAAGACGGCATGTATGCCTAAATGTTGATGATAATTGGAAATGGAAATGATAATTGAATAATAAATGAATTGTGTGGCTAATGTGTTATTCCATTTTCAGAGTTGGTTGTTGGTGGCATGCCTAATAAGTGTAACAATCTCTTGAAGTTAGGTTGGATTGAATCCTTGAAGCCTAATTGAGATGTTACCACCCTTGAAGCTAGGTTGGGTTAGTTCTTGAAGCCAAGTTGGGTAGAAGCTTAGCATGCTTTGCTCCCCTTGAAGCTTGGTTGAACTTAATCCTTGAAGCCTAGTTGGGTCTATGATATTGATATTGATAAATGTGATGATAGAACCAAAACATTAACTCTGAAAATTGAATGGCATATTAGTGTGTCTTGGGCCCATGCTTGTCTATGGTTAATGTGAGTCATGAATGATGTTTGTTTTGCTTTGTATTGATGATTAAATGAATACTAATGAGGTATAGGAAAAGATAATAAAATGTGATATGTAATGTGAAAGTATATTGTTAATTTTGCATATATGATGTTACATATATATTATGGGTTGAGAAATGACATTACATTAAACAATTGTAACACCCCCACACCCAATACATACACACTACATACACCACACTGTAGTATACATGTATCGAATATAGGAATGCTACGGATTTTTCTTAACTTTCAAGAACACCTTTTAAATAATATCATAATATTATTTTTCAGTGTACAATATAAATAATAAGTAATTAGCTTGTAAGATACAACAAAATAGATATAGATATGTTTATTTAGTACGCAGCGGAATTTATAAAATAGTTACATATATGAAAGCATTTAAATCCATTTTTACCAATATACATATATTCACATTATAAACAATACTTTACAAAATATTAAAAGAGTTATACATGATTGGCAAATCTTCTCTGATCTTTAAGTTCCCAAACATGTATTTTCTTTCAAAAACTCACTTTTTAATTCAAAATATTCTTTTTATAACATATTACCTAGGTTGAGAATCTCAAACCTAGGCTCTGATACCAAAACAATGCAAAAAGAACAAAGAAACAAAACCCTAACCAACTCATTTGATGGACACGGGCAGCACACATGAGGGACACGGCCAAGCTTGTGGCCGTGTCTCTCAATTCAACTTTGGCAGTAGCAAACACGGCTTAGGGACACGGCCGTGTCTCTTCAACCAAGACTCACAGCAGCTCACACGGCTTGGGAACACGGCTGTGTCACCCAAAAATTTATCCAACACGTCCAAAATCATATGACTTGGCCGTGTCTCACAAAACCAAAACCCTAATTCTAACCAACTCTCTTCCAAAAGCATTAAAACTCAATATACATCATACCACATGCTTCAAATGAACATCATCAATGTTCTAAATACAAATTCATTACAATAATCACATTAAAACACCTTAATATCACAATTAAACAAACACCATCTCAAAACCCTAATTAATCACCATCCTTTTTCATCTTTCAAAAACAACATCCATTTAAACATACAATCTTCACAATCAACCCAACACTAATTCCATCTTTTAACTTACCATCAATTTTAACACTTAAAAACATAACACAAACTCATCTCATCATCACACCAACAAAACCTAATTCCTTTCTCACACCACTTCAAAAGAATTGAAGAAATTAAAGAGAAGATCTTACCTTATATGAAGAAATTCCACAAATCTTTCACCAAATCTCTCAATTCCTTCATCAATTTGAGTATAGCATCAAGAACACTTTTCTTTCCCTTTGTCTTCTTCAATGGCCGGCACCAACATGAGAAGAAAAGAAAATGCACAAGTCAACCTCTCTTTCCTTCTTAATCTCCACCATGCATTTCATCCAAACAATTACCAAAATGCCCTCAAACATATAACTAACCTTTTGTCTTATATAAGCCCATATAAGTAATTACACACTCAACAATAAAATATCTTCTTCCACTAACCAACACCTTGACTCTTCTTTGACCCATTTATATGTTATATATATAAACATATACACAACATATACCATTCTCTCTAAACCCTAAATTCTTTCCCAAAACACTTATACTTTTCTTTTCTCAATTTAAACCAACAATCCAATAACAACAACAACAACAACAACAACAACAAGCAAAACTTCTAGGGCATAAATGAGGATATTACACTTTGGGCATTCCTACAAAACAATAAAACTTACCTTCTTTTAGGCACCCAAATGAACTTAGGTCCTTGGGGGTTAGTAGTATAAGAATCCTCTAATTTGAGGAGAGACTTTATAATGTAACAAAATGTACTTTTACGTCCAAATTTCATGTAATATTGGCATTGATACAATATTTTATGTTTTTGTATTCTTTTTCTATTGAACCTTGAAGAATTAAATTAACAATCACATGTGTGTGTGATAGGATTGTTATGTGCATACTTGTGGTCTGTTCATGCCTTGTGTATATGTATACATAATTTGCTCTTAAAAACTTAGTTCTATAGCCTAGTGAGCCTAGAGTTATCTTTTAGTATTTTTAGGCTTGGTATGTGCATGTGTATTCTTGGCAACCTCAATACTAGAAGTTCAAGTTGTAGATGCTTTAACAAATGTTGGTGCTTTAGATGAAGTAGTAGATGAGCCATTGAACCTTAAGCCATACTTGGAGGAAAGTGACCTTTGGACACTAATCAATGTATCCAATGCTTCCTTACCTTTGTGAAACTTTGAAATAGAAATTTTTTAGTTCATTTATTTATTCTTTTAAGGTGTTATTTTCCTTAGACATTTTCTCTAAGCTACATGAATTTTTTGACATTTCATCTAATGATTTCATTAATTGTTCATTTGAAGTCTTTAATTCTAAAGTATAATTTTTTAAAGAAATAAAGTAATTTTCTAGCTTAGAACACATTTTTTACAAAACTTCATCTTAGAAAATATTTTTGGACTCGTAGGTTCATATGCTCAACTAACTCACTATCATCTAAAAAATTATCAACATTATCACTATATGCATTCAATTTCAAGGACTGAGTACCTACTTCATTGGTGTGATCATTGTAACACCCCTATACCTCGTATACATACACAACATGCTAGTACGATCGTAATATACGTATACAAAATATAGGTATGCCACTGTTTATAAAACATATAGACAATCCCTTTTCAAAAATATGAATAACTTTAAAACATTTTAAAGTTAAACACAATAGATAAAATATTTATTCAAACATAGCGGAAAATATATAACAAATATTTACAATTACAAATACATCAAAACTCAAGTTTTACAAAAACATAAAACATATACTTGTTTTGCAGTATGTCTTCGATCTTTAGGCTTCACTAGCAACACTTCAAGTTCTAGCCTCTACTCGGCCTAGAGGAACTCTCCGGATCTTCCCTGTTACCTGCGCGATAAATTATAATCGCGCTAAGCCAACAGCTTAGTGGTACAACTACAATAATATTATGTTTTTATGCAATGCTAATGTCAATCAATTCCATACACCATTCACAAGAACTGTTATACTCCAACATCTTACTTTGCTTAAGGTCATATCAAACATTCATTCTCCACAAGATATTTATGCAATATAATCAATCTCATTATTCATTGGTTTCACCATTCAAGAATCACATTGAAAACAAAGACAAGCATGGGCCCAAAGACACTAATATGCCATTCAACTTTCAGAGTTAATGTTTTGGTTTAATTATCACATTTATCATTATCCCAACTAGGCTTCAAGGATTTAGGTTCAACCAAGCTTCAAGGGGAACAAAGCATGCTAAGTATCAACCCAAGTTGGCTTCAAGAACCAACCCAACCAAGCTTCAAGGGTTGTAACATCTCAATTAGGCTTCAAGGGCTAGATCCAACCAAGCTTCAAGGGGAGTAAAACATGTTAAACTTCAACGCAACTTGGCTTCAAGGATCAAGCCCAACCTAACTTCAAGAGAGTGTTACTATAGGCATGCCACCAACAACAAAACTCTGAAAATGAATAACATATTAGACACACAATTCATTTATTATTTATTATCAATTTCATTCTCAATTCTCATCATCATTTAGGCAAACATGCCCCGCTTATTTCAATTGAGTCATCATAGCCAATCACAATGGCTTCACATCTCATTTGAATCATAACACTTCATTATTCAAATATACATAATTAATTACATTGAACATATATCTTACATTCATCATCATATAGGCAACATACTCTATTCATTTTATTTCAATCATTATATCTCAAATCACATTAACACAACTCTATACTCTTCCTCTTCCAAGAGTTCTTCACTCCTTAAATTAGGGCAAATCACTTTTTTTCCAAAACCTAGTCCAAAAGTGATACAATACATGAATTCCAATACAATTTATCACTTATTAACCTCATCTTAGACCTTTATAACACACATTACAACCCAACACCACATACTAGAGCCCATGGCCGTGGCCACCCCAACCCCCACGGGCGTGGGGTAGAAAACAATTCTGCCCAAATTGTTCAACACCCCCACGGCCATGGCATCTAAGGGCCATGGGCGTGGCATCCAAAATGCTACTGTCTTCGACCAAATTCACATATTCTAGGCTTACAATTCCAACAAACACAAATAACATGAAGATCTATGAAAATAATTGATCAAACCCAAGTTAAACATCACTTACCACTTCAAAACCCTAAAACAAACTCAACTCAAACACTTCCAATAACAACACCAACTCAACTTCTTATCTTAAAATCAATTTCAATACTTATAAACACACCACAAACAAACCTAATCATACCATCAACAAACCTAATTCATCAACCTCAAACACAACTTCAAGAAGAACAAAAGAAATCAAGAGAGAGAGAACTTACCAAAATAGTGAAACTTCTTGAATTTCCACTTAATCACTTGAAAACTCTTTCAATTTGATCTTAGAACTCAAAACCTTCCTCTTGCTCTCTTGTCTTGATCATGTCCGGCCACCAAAGAGAAAGAAAAGAAAATGAAGAAACAAAGTCAAACTTTTCATCTCTTTAAACCTCCACCAAGCAATTTAAAAAGAAAATTACCTAAATACCCTCTTCTATATAATTAAACTTCCTTTCACTTAATATCCTTTTTAGTAATTTCATAAGTAACAAAATAAATATCTTCTTCCTTTGACCATTACATTTGACTTGTATATATGTTGTATATATTCCCATATACACAACATATACACTTCCTTTTAAATTTCTCTTCTCTTTCAAATTACTCATATACATTCAATCCAATTAAAACAATAATATCAAAACTTCTAGGGCATACATTGGGATATTACAATCATCATCATCTCTAATAGCCATGAGAAAAAGATTTTCAATTCCTTGTTCTTCCTCCTCTGCTTCTTCACTTGAAGAGTCATCATCCCGTATGGCTTTGAGAGATTTCTTCTTCTCCTTGTCCCATTTCTTTTTGTTCTTGATTTTAAAGCAATCCGTTTTGATGTGGCCCTTTTGCCACATTCATAACATATTACTTCATTCTTTTTCTCCTTATCTTTGAAAGAGAATTTGAAGGAATTACCTTTTGCTTGCAATCTCCTCTTTCTTTTCCATTCACTTAATATTATAGATATCAAACCCATTTCTTCATCATCATCATCACTATCTTCTTCACTTGAACTCTCAACTTCTTTATGAGCTATGGCTTTCTTCTTGTCCTTCTCACCCTTATCATCTTCTTTCTCGATATGCAATTCAAAGGTGAGGAGTTTGCCAACTAGTTCATCGGTTCTTAGTATGCTAAGATCATGAGCTTCTTCAATTGAAGAAATTTTTTATTCAAATTTCTTCTTGGCTCTTAGTGCTCTCAATATTTTTCTATTGACATCAACTTGATCATATATTTTTCTATATTTCTTCAATTCATTGACAATAGCAAGTAACCATTTTTCATTTCAGTGACATTTTCTTTAGGCTTCATCCTGAAGTGTCCATACTCATTATAAGCTTTGGGTTTTGGTGAACCTTACTTTTATAGTACCCTCATGATAATTGTCAAGAATTTTTCAAATTCTATTTGTACAAGTAAGATGTTGAATTCTTCCAACTTCATCTATATATATGGAATTCACCAAGATGGAGGATGCTCTATTGTTCTTGTAGTAAGCTTTTTTCTTGAGCATCAGTCCATTTTTCTCTAGGAAGAGGCACTTGAATATCTTCAATCTCATGAGTAAGAGTTTTCCACTCATTTTACATAAATTTCCAAAGCTCAATTCCCTCACTATCAAGAAAAAAAATTCATCTTATATTAATTATTTGTAATATTTATTTTTATTTTATTATTTATTTTTAATAATATAATAATATTTATTTTTAATAAAAGATAAAACAAAAAATAAAAATCGGACGGATCGACGAGCGACGCGCGGCAGCACTGCCATTTGGCGTGCCACAGGCCAATTCGCCACAGGCAAATTGAGGAGCTTCTAGGCATCATAGGCATTCTAGCATAGCAGCTGCCCCATTCTCGCATGATGCTCGCAACAGATTCTCACGTAGCAGTGCCCAACGCCAGTCTCTCCCGGGCTCGGGTAATTTTTTGACAAAACCTTTTTAATCACGGTTTTTAATTTTATTTTTGAAGTAGTTTTATTTCCTTAACCAATTTGTATTAGGTTTTTATTTCTCTTATAAATAACACATTAAAGCACATAAGCAAAAGAAAAAAAAAAGAAAAAAGGAGGACGGGAGGAAAATTTTTATTTGGACTAGGGAGATTTTTTTTGGACGGGGGGAAATTTATTGAGGGACTCTTTCTTTGGACTTTTTCTGGGGAGAAGAACTTTTGATTAAAAAAATTGGCAGTAAAAGAGAGAGCAATATCTTAATAAAAGAAAGCAACTGATAATTAGCAAGGAGACAGTAACCGAGAGTCACCTTGAGCAACCAATAAAACATAAATAATTCAAACCAATAGCAACCAAAGAGACAGTAACCATAGTCTCAAGTTTGCTTCATTCCCACCAAATAAAAGGTTTATCCAGGCTGTAGCAATAATTGGATTCATCTTTTTTAATTTGGAGGAACTGTAACACCCCCACATTCAGTACACACACACTACAACACCACAATGTAGCATATGTGCACCGAACATAGGAGTGCTACGGCTTTTCATCAACATTCAAAACATTTTTTTTTCAATTGTATACATTATAGAAAGATAAGTAGTTAACTTGTAAAACAAAACTAAATAGATATATAAATACATTTAAGTAGTACACAGCGGAAGTTATAAAATATTTACACATATGAAAACATTTGAGTACATATTTATCATTACATATATATTTACAATATAAACAAAATCTTTACAAAATATAAAAGAGTTATACATGATTGGCAAGTCTCCTCTGATCTTTAAGTTCCCAAAATCAACTCTTCATTGTCTACTCTCACTCGGTCTCGAAGAGCTCTCGGGTTCAAACCTATTACCTGCGCGATCAAACACTATCGCGCTAAGCCAACGGCTTAGTAAGATAATTCATGCTAATGTTATGCTTTAATGCAATGCAATGCCAATTCTCAATCCATATTATACATGTAAGATCATATATGCAAAGCTAACAACATACCTTTACAATTGCATCGCTCAACATAAATAGACATATCATATTTCAACATCTTATTATATACCTCATTAATATTCATTTAATCATTCATAATCAATACTAAACAAAGACAAGCATGGGCCCAAAACACACTAATATGCCATTCAATTTTCAGAGTTAATGTTTTGGTTTTATTATCACATTTATCAATATCATAAACCCAACTAGGCTTCAAGGATTAGGTTCAACCAAGCTTCAAGGGGAGCAAAGCATGCTAAGCATCAACCCAACTTGGCTTCAAGAACCAACCCAACCTAGCTTCAAGGGTGGTAACATCTTAATTAGGCTTCAAGGATTCAATCCAACCTAACTTCAAGAGATTGTTACACTTATTAGGCATGCCACCAACAACAAACTCTGAAAATGGAATAACACATTAGCCACACAAATCATTTATTATTTAATTATCATTTCCATTCTCAACTCTCATCATAGCCAATAACAATGGCCTCATATCACATATAAGTTACCATAGCCAATCACAATGGCATTTTATTCCATCACATTATACATATAGCATTATTGATATAAACATAACCAAACACATTACTCATCACATGAGTCACAATACATGAAATATCACATTGTTCACATAGTATCATATACATTGCCATTATCATCATATGCAACAATGCAATAATACAAGATTTGCACTTATTTTACTAACAATTCATACAACTCCTAACATTTCCTTGTCCAAGATTCTTTAACCTCTTAGATCAATGATCAATCACTATCTTCAAGACTTAAATCAAAAGTAATAGCATATACTTGTTTAGGGATACACAAGAGATAATCCAATTAGGAATTAATTAGGGCAAACCTCAACCCTGACACGTTCACCCACACGGGCGTGTTCATGGCCGTGCCCTAACTCCACAACACAAAAACATTTACACGCTCAACAACATGGGCGTGTTCCTGGGCGTGTAAATTCTCAAATCTTACAGTAGCTATGACACGCTCAATAACACGGGCGTGCTACTGGTCGTGTCAAACCTACTGCCTCCAACACAATTTGACACGCCTAAAAATCCTAGACGTGTTCATGGGCGTGTCCGGCCACAAATCAAGATTCCGACCAAAACAACCAAACACTCAACAAAACACTTTTATCCAACAACATTCACTTCACACCATCTTAACAAAACATACTCAAAACTCATCTAAAACTTGCAACACACCAAAACAAGCCAAACACACATCAAGTACAAAACACAAAATCATCTCAAAACCCTCACCACATAAACAACATCATCTCTTCCATCCACTTACTCTTTTCTTCAATCCATACTCAACATCCATCATCCAATCACTCAACCACTTCTCACATCTCAAAATCAACCAACACACTCTTAAAAATCTATCAAACTCAAGTATCATTTCAAATAAACACAAAGATCACAAAAGAACTTACCAAAGTTACAAAACTTCTTGAATCACCAACTTGATCACTTAATCTTTCTTCAATTTGAGCTTCACTCAACAAGATCTTCTCTTTGCCTCTTGCTTCCTTTGTTTAAGGAGGAGTCGGCCACAATGGAAAAGAAGAAGAAAAATATCAAGAAGCAAAGTCAAATTTTGCTTTTAATCTCCACCAAGTGATCTTATCCAAGCAATTACCAAAATGCCCTCAATCATATAACTAACTTTGTCTCATATAAGCCCTTATATGTAATTACACACTCAACACAAATAAATATCTCTTCCATTGACTCTTCATTTGACCAATTTATATGTTATATATATCATCATATACACAACATATACCATTCTCTCTAAACCCTAATTCCTTTCCCTAAAACACATATACACAAGCATTCACTTTCCAATATCTTTTCTCTTGCAATTTAACACATATATTCAATCCAATATATCACTACAACAACAATAACAACAACATCAACAACATAATCAAAACTTCTAGACCATAAATGAGGATATTACAGGAACCAACTAAACGAAGGTTTGATTCCTATATTTAATTAATTTGAATTCATAGTAGCTGTTCTATTATAATTTTATTCAGTGACTTATTTTAATCTTTCAAAAATTAATTTGGCTTTCTATGTTTGTTTCTCCTAAAAATGCTTTAGTGGTTGTTGTAGTTAATATTAAAACCATATTTAATTTTGATCATGGTAAAGTCCTAAACCCTAATTTAATTAACCTAAACCCTATTATTTTCTTAGAACTACAAAACCCTAATCAACTTTATTTTTCTAAAAACCACAGTAGCCTAAGTATTTTAAGTAATAATAATTATTATTATGTTATTAACCAAAAACCCTAATTTATATCAAACCCTAAATTTTTTAATCTAAATCCCAAAACCCTAAATGTTATTTAAAAAACCCTAAATTGATACATAAACCTAAACTTGCATCTTTATTTATTTTATTCAAAAGTAAATGAATGTTTATTATATATTTCGATTAGTAGGTTATTTATATCTTTAATTTATATCTTTTATGAATAATTTATTTATGATAAATAGTTGGTTATTTTTATTGATTTATTTTGGTTTCAAGACATTGTAAGAGGTATGTTTCCATGATTGGATACCTCATTAATTAATTTTCATGTAATTTAAATTATTTTTATATTTTGAGATTAATGTAAAGGACACATTTCCACCCTTTGGTGGGTGTACTATTTAGTTTTAGACATTGGACGATGTAAAGACATGTTTCCATCCTTGGATGGGTGTCCATTGGTTTGTTTTGTTTGGACATTGCTTTGATTTTAATACAATGATGCTTTTATTTTAATTTTTGCATGTAGTATGGATTATATCATAATAACTAAGAAATTTATTATATTCAGACCTAAAAAGGAGGCTAGTTCCAATTAACCGGGCGTTGTGGGGGTGCTAGGCCATTTCTCACCTTCCCTACACTTACCCAACTTTCCGAACCAATTAAAAGGTTGGGGATTCCTTAGGAATCATGTCATCCAAGCCTTTCTTTTTTTTCCAGCCCATCTAGGTGGTGACTCCATTTTCTCCAGATTTAGGCCCGTGTTCTCTAAGGCCCCGACCTTAACAGTGCCGAAGTCACAAGAACCATTCCACATGGGAGTGGGGGCAAAATCCCCACTCACAGTGGCGACTCCACTGGGGATAAGAGAAGTTAATTCCATTGGTCTTTTTATTATTCTATTCTTTCTTATTATGATATTGTCCATTGCATCATTTAGTTTGTATTGTGTGCGTGAGTTAGGACGCCCGTGATACCCGTGTTGTGTCATGTAAAGGATACCATACTTCACTCAAGGTATGGAGATCGAACATGGCATAACCACTCATAGCCTTGTACCATTTGGTATATACTTGATATGGGAACCTAAAACTTTCCAACCCAAAGACTTAAGCTCATGTAATTGACCTAGTTACTTTCTTTGAAGTTTTACCCCAAATGCTATGTTATTTGACTATGATTGATATATCTTGGTTTAAACCATGGCTTATTTGGTTTTATCTTTTTCTAATATGACCTACCTATATTGTAAGCTCAAAAATAATTCTTTTCCTTTAAGATCCAAAGGACCAAAACCATTTTCAAAATTTTCAAAAAGGTCTTTGGACAATGAAACCTTTCTAGATGGGTCAAAAATCTTTTTACAACTTATGGCCCAAAGAAACAAAATTATTTTCCACTTCATCTAAAATGCTTACAAATATTTAGGTCAATTACAAAATACCAAAAATCAATTGTGAGCCTAGTTTATACCAATAATTATTAATCATGGGATTATTTTTGGCATAAATCATTAGTTACTTTTTTCTAAATAAGTAATATATTTATGATAAATCTCTTAATTTAGTTTTAATCCAATATAGCATAAAAGCTGTTTTAGTTAAGATTCAATGGATTGAAGCTTAATAAATGGGAATTATCATGGACTGACTTCTATATTAGAAATTTAAACTATTGGTTAAATCGTCCGAGGAACTTTTCAAAAATAAAATATCTCATGTTGGTATTTTGTTGACCATAAACCTAGAAAAAGAGACTCGTCATTTTTGTGTGAATGTTATAAGGCTAGAAGGAATGTCCTATTTATCTTTGATTGTTTATTGTTTATTCATACATGCATACATGCATACACGCATTACATGACATATCATTAATCCTTTTTAGCTCATGGACCTGGAGTACAGTAGCTCAAGGGGTACGACAACCCCACCTACACTAGTGACATAGAATCTAATAGTGACTCAATTACTTTCTCACCAAAAGCAATGGAGCCTAAACAAATTCAAAGAATGGTGGACGGCGCCCTCAATGCCAAGATGGAAGAAATAAAGGAGGCCCTGGCTGAGACCATGAAGAACCAATTGGCTATAATTTTAGGGAGCAATGTTGAGGCATCTGCTAGCACCAAGAAGCCCAAAGAAAAAGGGAAGGCTAAGGTTGGTGAAGAGGCTTTTGATGATGACAAGGTAGTCATTGACGATGACGATGACTGGGCTTAATACTTTCAAGAACCTAAAGACAAGCAGAAGGAGCCAAAGGTTGTTGAAAGATCAATTGCTGAGAAAATTGAAACTTCAGATGTTGAGAAGTTTATTGCTGACCTAGAAAAGAAGTTTGAAAAGAAGCTAAAAACTGAGGAGATGTCGGAAGTGGACAAGTTGTTTAAGCTACATGAAGAGATTTCGTACAAGTTCAAGATGCCATCCTTTGTAAAGTTTGATGGAACTAGAAATCCTCACCTCCATGTGAAGCAGTATATCACTTCTATGTTGTCCGCCCGAGCTACTAAGGCTCAAACCCTAAGGTACTTCATGCTCTCATTGGATCATGTTATTCAAAATTGGTTCAATACCTTAGATGATGGCACTAAAAAAAGTTGGGATCTGCTATACATGGCCTTCATCCAACAATATGGATACAATGTTGAATTGGAAGTTACGCTAATGGAGGAGGAGTCCATTAGACAAAGGCGAATGAGAAATTCATGGACTATGTGAAGAGATGGAGGAATAAGGCTGCTTTGCTCAAGATGAGGCCTGATGAATCTAATCAAATAAGAATGATGCGAGAGGGGTGTTACCTATTCTTCATGAAAGGATGTCTCATACACTCATCCGAGATTTCAAAGATCTTCTCCAAGCTAGTCTGCAAATTGAAGATTTGGAAAGGGAGAAGAATCGCTTTTTGACGAAGGAATGAGAAAGGGAACTACCAGTTGGGTAATCAAAGCACTCAAAAGGAAGTTGATATTAATATGACTGGTCAAAGAAATAGAAGGCAGTTCTTAGAGTTGGGGAAACCTCTATCTTAATGTGAGCGGGGATTTTTTGCCCCTACAATCGGTGGAATGGTTCTTGCGACTTTGACACTGTTTAGGCTCAGGGCCTTAGAGAACATGAGCCTAAGCCCGGAGAAAATGGAGTTGCTATCCGGACAGGCCGGGAAAAAAAGGGGTGGATGACTCGATTCCTAAGGAATCCCTAACCCTCTAATGGGTTCAAAAAGTTGGGTACGTGTGGGGAAGGTGAGAAATGGCCCAGCACCCCCACAACTCTTGGTTCATTGGAACTGACCTCCTTTTCAGGTCTTAATATTATAACAATCTTAAATATAACAATATTATCCATACTACATACGATAATAAGAATAAATAAATACTTTATTACAATCACAACAATGTCTAAACAAAATAAATAAATGGACATCCATCCAAGGATGGAAACATGTCCTTACATCATTCATATCTAAAACTAAATAGGACACCCACCAAAAGGTGGAAACATGTCCTTTACATTAATTTCAAAATATGAAAATAATCTAAATTACATAAAGATTAAATAATGAGGTACCCAATCATGGAAACATACCTCTTATAATTTTTAATACTAAAATAAAAATAATAAAGAAATCATCCATCCATAATAAACAAATCAAATATCGAAATTAAATAAATCAATCATCAAAATATATAATAAGCTACATAATCAAATTTAAAAATAAATAAAGTAATAAATGTATAAATTTAGGGTTTTAGAATTTGAATAACCAAATTAGGGTTTTAAAATAAAGGGAGTTAAACAAAAAGGCTTATAATACACAAATAAATATTGACCCCTTCTACGAGCCTATAAGGCAATCCCGTTAGCCAGTTAGTAGGCGGGGGTCAAGGGGTAGCCCCCCTTACGGGGTCAGCCCTAGAAGATTTTGAAAATGGCTTTTAGGGTTGTAGGTTTTGGTGTTGAAAATTAAGATTTTAGGGTTTAATATTTAGAAAATAGGGTTTTGAGATTATAAGGAACTAATGTTATTTTTAAAAGAATAATGCTGCTGTGTGATTTTGGAAAGAAGAATTAATTAGGGTAAAAGCTTTTGATACTTGAAAAAATAGGGCTACTAGAACTTTTTTATAATTAAATAATCATGTATTAAAAATATTAATTTAACACATATAAGTAACTGTAACTTAAACTTAATAGGTTATAGATTTATTTGGTATGATTAATAAAACAACACCATTAAACTATGTTCTATGTAAATTACGATGAGCTAAAATTAAAAGATATAATCTATTGTAATTAAAATAGACACAAAATAGGTTATATTAAATATGTTTAGAATTAACCATTGTTTGTTGGCTCCACCAATAATTAAACGTTGATGCAAAGTATTTACTTGCACCAAATTTGTTCTTCTTGGTTGGAATGAAATCAAGACAGTGAGAGTTCGCTACTACCTTATTTGATGGCGTTTGAAGATTTGTGGCTTGCTCCTTATTTGTTTGTGTAACACCCCCACATCCGGTACAAGCACACTACAAACACCACAATGTAATATACGTGCACTGAACATAGGGATGCTACGGTTTTCTTTAACCATCAAATCATTTTAAAAGATACCATAAACTTTATCATTATACATTATAGAAAATAAGTAACTAACTTGTAATATAAAACAAAATAGATATAAATACATTTACTTAATACGCAGCGGAATTTATAAAATAGTTACATATCTGAAAACATTTAAATCCATATTTACAAATATACATATATTCACATGATAAACAATACTGTACAAAATATAAAGAAGTTATACATGATTGGCAGCTTTTCTCTGATCTTTAAGTCCCAAAATAAACTCTTCAATGTCTACTCTCACTCGGTCTCGAGGAACTCTCGGGTTCAACTCTGTTACCTGTGCGATCAATACTATCGCGCTAAGCCAACGGCTTAGTAGTACAAAGTATACTAACATGATGCTTTAATGCAATACAATGTCACACATGTTACTAATAAAGGCAACATCATAGGTGGAAAACTAACATCACACCTTTAAATTCCATAAACCATACACATATAAACATATCACATTTCAAAGTCCTTCCATGGACTTCATTATTCAATTATTGTAACATTAATGAATCACATATAAACAAAGACAAGCATGGGCCCAAAACACACTAATATGCCATTCAATTTTCAGAGTTAATGCTTTGGTTTTGTTATCACATTTATCACTATCATAAACCCAACTAGGCTTCAAGGATTAAGTTCAACCAAGCTTCAAGGGGAACAAAGCATGCTAAGTATCAACCCAACTTGGCTTCAAGAACCAACCCAACCTAGCTTCAAGGGTTGTAACATCTCAATTAGGCTTCAAGGATTAAATCCAACCTAACTTCAAGAGATTGTTACTAATATTAGGCATGCCACCAACAACAAACTCTGAAAATGGAATAACACATTAGCCACACAATTCATTTATTATTTCATTATCATTTCCATTCTCAATTCTCATCATCATCTAGGCAAACATGCCTTATTTCTTTCAATTGAATCATCATAGCCAATCACAATGGCTTCACATCACATTTGAGTTATCATAGCCAATCACAATGGCCTCATAGATATAACATTTCAAAGTACATTATTCATATAACACATTACCATTCACAAGATTCACAATGCATAAAACATAACATTGTTCATATAGTATCATATGCATCATCATTATATCTCAAATCACATTTCATATTTATCATATATATATACCTAACACTTTACATTATTCATTGATTTATAATCTTCCACATACATTTGTTTGGATCATTCTTTGTTTTAAAAGTATTTAGAGTGTTTACTTTTAGGTTTAGGTACAAAAGGATCTTTGAAGAATTAAAACAATGTAAGAAAAGCAAGGAACAATCACAATAGCTAACACATTCAAGGGACACGGCCAAGCTTGTGGTCGTGTCTCTCAACACCAAATCAAGCCGAGGCAGACACGGGCAAGGGACACAGCCGTGTCTCTCCAAAAATCATCCAACACGGCCAAATTTCCTTAGACTTGGCCGTGTCTCCCAAAAATTCTTTAGTTTGGCCGTGTCTCTTCCTTAGTTTGGCCGTGTCTCTCATGAATAAAAACCCTAAACATGGCCAAATCTCTTTTGATTGAACTTAAACACATTGTGCACAACATAACCTTATTCAAATGGATATAATCTATGTCATTAACACTTATTTTACATATTCATCACAATATTCACATTAACAATACATTTAATCACTTACCATTTCAAAACCCTAAAATCAACATCACTCTTATTCTTTCAATATCAACATCCACTTAACTTACCATCGTCAAAACAAAACCAACACCAATTCAATCTTTTTAACTTACACTCAATTTCAACACTTATAAACACATCTCAAACACACCAAATCATAAAATCAACAAATCATAACTCACCTCAAACACAACTTCAAAATAACAAAGGAAAACAAGAGAGTACTTACCATAATTGATGAAATTCCACAAATCTCCAACTTAATCCTTTAATTCTTCCTTCAATTTGATTATAGAATTTAGAGCACCTCTCTTGCTCTCTCTTTCCTTTGGTAGCCGGCCACACACATGAGAAGAAAAGAAAATGAAAACAAGTCAAACTTCTTTTCTTCTTTAAATCTCCACCAAGCAATTCTAACCAAGCAATTACCTAAATACCCTCATCCATTTAACTTAGCTTCTTTCACTTATATGCCCACTTAAGTAATTTCACATATCACAAATAAAATATCTTCTTCCCTTGACTCCTCATTTTGACCAACAAATATGTTATATATATTACCATATACCCAACATATACACTTTCTCTCTACACATTACTTTCCCTTTTAAAACAATACCTAAACATTCTCTTTTCCATTTCTTTTCTTATCAACATAACATATACACATAATTCAAACAAACAACAATTATATCCAAACTTCTAGGGCACACATTGAGATATTACAGTTTGATGCTTCTGTTCATTCAATCTTTGAATTAATTGCTAAAATTTTGAAGAAATAAAAGTCCAAAAGTCCCCAATAATTGTGCCGTCCCAAAATTTTCTTCATAATTGAAATAAAATTCTTCCTTTTCTGTGTCTTTAATGTGGTATTTATAAGAAAAAATAAAAAACCTAATACTAATTGGTTAAGGAAATCAAAAAAACCTTTTAGGAAATAAAATTAAAAATCAAGTAAAATATGGTTTTGGAAAAACTACGCTGTAACACCCCTATACCCCGTATACGTACACAGCATGCTTATACGATCGTAATATACGTATAATGAATATAGAAATGTCATGGTTAACAAAACACACTAATCATCCCTCGGATGAATTATGAATAAATTTAAAACGTTTAAGGGAATTTATAAAACACAATAAATAAACATGTTTATTCAAAACGCAGCGGAAAATATAACAAATATTTTCAAGTACATATACATTAAGATAAAAATTTACAAAACATGAAATATATACATGATTGGCAGCTTGACTCTCTGATCTTTAAGCTCTAAACCAACTCTTCAAAACCTCAACTCAACTAGGTCTAGCAGAATTCTCCGGCTGAAACCTATAACCTGCGCGATGAAACATAATCGCGCTAAGCCCATGGCTTAGTGGTACAAACCATAACAATGATATGCTTCGATGCCTTGTCAATGTCATGCATTCAAACAATAGAGATCATACTCATAAATGTTACATTTCATTATTTCAACAATTGTATCATCATCCATCACACACATTCAACATAGACACACATGGGCCCAACATATATTTAATATGATATTCAAAGTTCAAAGTTACTGCTTTGGTCCATAATCACAATGATCAAGCCCGTAGGCAATATATATATACATCTCTATCCATGGATAGGGTAACAGACCCAGTCTCTTGGACCATCAACCCAATAAACTTGAGGAGATCCTCAACCCGGCAAGACTGTTACCAGTAACAGACCCAGTCTCTTGGACCATCAACCCGACTGAAATCGAGGAGATCCTCAACCCGACAAGACTGTTACTTATCATATATTTCATATTCATAATTCATATAGTGTAACAGACCCGGTCTTTTGGACCTCAATTCAACTCAAATTGAAGAGATCCTCAACCCGGCAAGACTGTTACCTTTTTACATTTTATAGGCATGCCACCAAATCCAGAACTCTGAAATTGAATAACATATTAAACATACAACCAATTCATTCACTTCTTTACCATTCTCTTTCTCAATTCATATCTCATAAACACATAGGCAAACATGCCTTAATAATTTCATTTTGCATAACCATAGCCCACAACAATGGCTTCATTATATCTCAACTCACATTTCATATATCATCATCAATATACATGTAACACATTACATTTCACAAGGTTAACATTATTCGTATATATATATCAACAATGCAATAAGATTTCTTAGTACATTCATATCCAAATATGTAAGTTCCAAAATCACACAAATGTATGCAAAAATGCAAGGTTTGTACCTACTTCAAAAGCAACCCACACAACTCTAAACACTTCCTCCTCCAAGAATCTTTCACCACTTGAATTAGGGCAATTCACCTTCTTCACAACCTATTCCAAAAGAATGAAGAAACCCACATGAGATCATAAGGCTAAAACCAACTAGGGCAACCTCTAAACATGACACGCTCAACAGCACGGGCGTGTCCCTGACCGTGCCCTAACTCCACAACACAGAAGCTTTTACACGCTCAGAACCACGGGCGTGTCACTGGGCGTGTAATACATTCTGCCTCTCTGAAACATTGACACGTCCAACAACATGAGCGTGCTCATGGCCCTGTCAATTTCCTAATAACACAGTGGCTATGACACGTTTAATAACACGGGCATGTTACTGGTCGTGTCAATCCTACTGCCACACAGAACCATTGACACGCCTAAAGACCTGGACGTGTTCGTGGGCGTATCAGGCCAAAAACCCAGATTCCTGCCAAAACAACAGAACACCCAACAAATCACTTCTTCCACCAACATCCACTTCAAACAACTTAACTACACACATCCAAAAACCATCTCAACCTTGCAAAAACACCAAAACAAGACAAAATATACATTAACCACAAATCATCAATATCATCACAAACCCTAAACACCACCACAACACTATCTTCACCAACAAACTTAATCTTTCCTTTAATCCAACCTCAAAAATCCAAAATCAATTAAACCAAATACTCTTAAACACAACACAATCAAACCAAACACCTATCCATCACAACTTCAACTCACAAACCCAAAGAAATCAAAGAATCAAGTGGAAGGACTTACCAAGGATGAAGAAACTCTTAAATCTCCAACTTGATCTCTTGAAAACTTCCTTCAATCTTGAACTTGGAAGATCAAATCTCTCTCTTGCTCTCTTGTTTCTTTGATGGCCGGACAATAAAAGGAAAGGAAAAGAGAAAGAAAAGAAATGAAAGAAAGCCACGAAGGAAGAAGAAAAGAAAGAAAACCAAAGAAAGCAAAGTCAACTCTTTTTCCTTAAAACCCTCTCATCCAAGCATTTAATATAAAATAATCAAATATCATCTTCCACTTCCACTAACTCTAATCCCACTTAATATTAATTAATTCTTTAAACACAATTAATAATAATTAATCTCTTCCTTTGACTTTCTCATTGACTTGTGTATATGTTGTATATATTTTCACATACACAACATATACACTCTCTTCACTTCTTTTCTCTTTTCTTTACAAATTAACATATACACATAAACCAAATAAAACAACAATTATATCAAAACTTCTAGGGCACACTTTGGGATATTACAATTATCCCCATCTAAAAAGAAATTTCATCCTCGAAATTACCTGATATCAAGTCCAAAACAACTGAGGATACTGATCTCGCATTGCTTGTTCACTCTCCCAAGTTGATTCTTCTCTACCATGATTCTTCCAAAGAACCTTCACAATTGGCATTTCCTTATGTCTCAACTCTTTCATCCCATATGCTAAAATAGCAACTGGTTCTTCTTCAAAAGTCAGATCCGAACTCACCTCAATAGATTCAACTGAAAGAACATGAGATGGATCTGATCTTTACCTTCTCAACATAGAAACATGGAAGACATTATGGATTCTATCCAACTCAGGCGGCAAAGCAAGACGATAAGCAACTGGTCCAACTCTTTCTAAAACTTCATATGGTCCAATGAAATGAGGACTCAGCTTCCCTTTTCGACCAAATCTCAATATCTTTTTCCAAGGAGACACTTTGAGAAATACTTTATCTCCCACATCATACTCTATGTCTCTCCTCTTTAGATCCGAATAAGATTTCTGCCGATCTGAAGCTGCTTTTAACTGATCCCGAATCATCTTCACTTTTTCTTCAGTTTCTTTAATCAAATCAGGACCAATTATCTTGTCCTCTCCCATTTCATTCCAACATAAAGGCATTCTACATCTTCTCCCATACAATGCCTCAAATGGTGCCATTCCAATACTGGATTGATGACTGTTGTTGTAAGCAAATTCCACAAGTGATAAAAATATGTCCCAACTTCCGGAAAAATCAATGACACAGCTTCTTAACATATCCTCGATAATCTGTATCACCCTCTCAGACTGCCCATCTGTCTGCGGATGAAAAGCAGTGCTAAAGTGCAATCGAGAACCCAAAGCACCATGTAAACTCTTCTAGAATCTCGAAGTAAACTGGGGATCTCGATCCGACACTAAAGAAATTGGGACTCCATGCAATTTCACAATCTCATGAATATACAGCTCAGCCAACTTCTCAAGAGAATAATCCATCCGAACCGGAAGAAAATGAGTTGTCTTTGTCAACCTATCAACAATCACCCAAATAGCATCATGTTTCCTCAGCGTCAATGGCAAACCAGATACAAAGTCCATTGTTACTCTTTCCCATTTCCATTCAGGCACTGATAAAGGTTGAAGCAACCCTGTTGGAACTTGATACTCAACTTTTACCCTCTGACACGTGAGACATTTGGACACAAACTCAGCTATGTCTCTCTTCATACCTGACCACCAGTAATACTGCTTCAAATCATGGTACATCTTCATATTGCCCGGATGCATAGCAAAAACTGACTAGTGTGCTTCTTCTAAAATAATCTTTCTCTAATTAGCATCATCAGGTACACACAATCTATTCTTAAACCAAAGACTCCCATCACTTCTCACAATAAAATCTTGATTCTTTCCATTTTGGCAATCTGAAACAATCTTTTGAATTTTCTCATCTGTCAACTGAGCCTCCTTAATCTGGTCCAACAATATTGGTCTCAATTGCAACTGAGCCAACAATGCACCATCATTACATGCTTCAAAACTGGCATGTAACGCTCTCAACTCAACAAGCAATGAGAGCGAGTAAACAGCCAAACCTGCCAAAGACTTCCGACTCAAGGCATCAGCAACAACATTTGCCTTACCAGGATGATAATCAATCAAACAGTCATAGTCTTTGATCAACTCCAACCATCGTCTCTGCCGAAGGTTAAGCTCTCTCTGAACCCCCAAATATTTTAAACTCTTATGGTCTGTATAGATGAAACACTTCTCCCCATACAAGTAGTGTCGCCAAATCTTCAAAGCAAACACTATGGCATGGGTCAGATAATTGAGCTCATGCGGCTTCAACTGTCGAGAAGCATAAGCTATAACTTTACCTTCTTGCATCAAAACACAACCCAAACCACTATGTGAAGCATCACTGTAGATCACATATGGTTTATCTTCTACAGGTAAAGTAAGAACAGGCGCTTGAGTCAACATCTCTTTCAACTGCTTAAAGCTAGCCTTACACTGATCTATCCACACAAATCTAACTCCCTTTTCGAAGTAATCTGGTAAATGGAGTAGCTATTAAAGAAAATCCCTTCACAAACCATCGATAATAACCTGCCAGACCCAGAAAACTTCTAACTTCAGTTACTGACTTTGGTTGACTCTAATCCAAAATAGCCTCAACTTTACTCGGATCAACTCTAATACCATCTGCTGAAACTATATGACCGAGAAAAGTCATATGATCAAGCCAAAACTCACACTTCAACAGCTTAGCATACAATTGCTTCTCTCTCAAAATCTGTAGTACAATTCGCAGATGTTTGTCATGCTCCTCTTCATTATGTGAATACACCAAAATATCATCAATGAAGACCACTACAAATTGATCCAGATAGGGCCTAAACACCCTATTCATCAAATCCATAAAAGCTGCAGGTGCATTTGTCAAACCAAAAGGCATCACTAAAAACTCATAATGCCCATACCTTATGCGAAAGGCTGTCTTAGGAACATCTTCAGCTCTGACCTTCAACTGATGGTACCCTGATCTTAAATCAATCTTGGAAAACACTGCTGCTCCTTTTAATTGATCAAAAAGATCATCAATTCTAGGCAAAGGATATTTATTCTTAATAGTCACCTTATTCAATTGCCTATAATCAATGCACAATCTCATAGTACCATCCTTCTTCTTCATAAACAAAACAGGAGCTCCCCACGGTGAAACACTAGGGCGAACAAACCCTTTATCCAATAACTCCTGCAACTGCACCTTTAACTGTAACACCCCTATACCCCGTATACGTACACAACATGCTTATACGATCGTAATATACGTATACTGAATATAGAAAATTCCATAGTTTATAAAATACACAAGTCATACCACGAAAAGAAATAAAACAAATATCAAAGGTTTAGAAGAAATTCATAAAACATAATAGATAAAAACGTTTATTAATACGCAGCGGAAATTATAACAAATAAGTACGAATACATTAAAAATCAAAATTTACAAAACAAGAAATATATACATGATTGACAGCTTGACTCTCTGATCTTTAAGCTCTAGGCCAACTCTTCAAGCAAAAACTCAACTAGGTCTAGAAGAATCTTCCGTCTCAACCCTATCACCTACGCGATAAATCACAATCGCGCTAAGCCAACGGCTTAGTGGTACAAACCATAATGATATTATGCAATGTCAATATCAATGTCATACATTCAATAATAATAACATAGACACACATGGGCCCAACAAGTATTTAATATGATATTCAAAGTTCAGAGTTACTGCTTTGGTCTATAATCACAATGATCAAGCCCGTAGGCAATATATCTCATATCTCTA
This sequence comes from Garcia nutans, assembly GCA_947685225.1. Classification (NCBI taxonomy): domain Eukaryota; kingdom Viridiplantae; phylum Streptophyta; class Magnoliopsida; order Malpighiales; family Euphorbiaceae; genus Garcia; species Garcia nutans. The sequence continues at coordinate 58,491,536 of CANTUV010000024.1, forward strand.
TCCATGGATAGTGTAACAGACCCAATCTCTTGGATCATCAACTCAACAAGATTGAGGAGATCCTCAACGCGGCAAGACTGTTACTAGTAACAGACCCAGTCTCTTGGACCATCAACCTGATTGAAATCGAGGAGATCCTCAACCCGGTAAGACTGTTACTTTTCATATAATTCATATCAATAGTTCACATAGTGTAACAGACCCAGTCTCTTGGACCTCAGTTCAACTCAATTTGAAGAGATCCTCAACCCGACAAGACTGTTACCTTTCATAGGCATGCCACCAAACCCAACACTCTGAAAATTGAATAACATATTAGGCATACAATCAATTCATTTACCTCTTTACCATTCTCTTTCTCAATTCATGTATTCAACATCATTTACAATATCATAGCCAACCACAATGGCTTCACATTTCATTCTATTTCAATTCATATTCAAATACTCATAATCAATATACATATATCATATTGCATTTCACAAAGTTCACATTGTATAAAACATAACATTATTTATATATATCAACAATGCAATAAGATTCCTTAGTACATTCATACTCAAATGTATAAGTTCCAAAATCACATGAATGTATGCAATAATGCAAGGTTTGTACTTACCTCAAAACAACTCACACAACTCTATTGACTTCCTCTTCCAAAAATCCTTCACTTCTTAACTTATGGCAAATCACCTTCTTCACAACCTATTCCAAAAGAATGATGAAACCCACATGAGATCATAAGGCTAAGAACCAACTAGGGCAAACTCTAAACATGACACGCTCAACCACACGGGCGTGTCTCTGACCGTGCCCTAACTCTACAACACAGAAGCATTGACACGCTTAGAACCACGGGCGTGTCACTGGGCGTGTAATACATTCTGTCTCTCAGAAATATTGACACACGTCCAACAACATGAGCGTGCTCATGGCCCTGTCAATTCTCCAATAACATAGTGGCTATGACACGTTCAATAACACGGGCGTGATACTGGCCGTGTCAAACCTACTGCCACACAGAACAATTGACACGCCTAAAGACCTGGAAGTGCTCGTGGGCGTGTCAAGCCAAAAACCCAGATTCCGGCCACAACAACCTCACAACCAACATTTTTCTTCTTACCACCATCATCCGCTTCAAATCAACTTAGCCCAAACATACCCAAAACCATATCAAACTAGCAAAAATAACAAAACAACCCAAAATATACATCAAACACAATCAAAAATATCATCACCACCCTAAACACAACCACAACACTTCTAGACCAACAAACTTACTCTTTCCTTCCATCCAACCCCAAAATCCAAATATCAATAGAACCAAACACTCTTAAACACACCCAAAATCAAAAAAATACATTCTCAAACACGACTTCAACTCACAAACTCAAACAAATCAAAGAATCAAGTGGAAAGACTTACCAAGAATGAGGAAACTCTTTAATCTCCAATTTGATCTCTTGAAAACTTCCTTCAATCTTAAACTTGGAAAATCAAAACTCTTCTTGCTCTCTTGCTTCTTTGATGGTCGGACAACAAAAGGAAAAAGAAAGAAAAGGAAAGAGAACCATGATGAAGAAAGAGAGAAAGAAAGAAACCAAAGAAATCAAAGTCAAACTTTTCCTTAAAACCCTCTCATCCAAGCAATTATAATATTAAAATAATCCAAATTAACCTCTTCCATTCATTAAATTTCCCATTCCCACTAATTAACTTAATTAATTTAAAATAACTAAATATCTTCTTCCACTAACCTTCTTTGACTTTGACTTGTGTATATGTTGTATATATTTTCATATACACAACATATACATTCTCTATATAATTCTTTTCTCTTACCAAAGAAACATATACATAAAATCCAATTATAACAATAATACCAAAATTTCTAGGGTACATTTTGGGATATTACAATTCTCCCCCTCTAAAAGAAATTTCGTCCTCGAAATTACCTGATATCAAGTCTGAAAAAGTTGAGGATATTGGTCGAGTATCGCTTGCTCATTCTACCAAGTTGATTCTTCTCTACCATGATTCTTCCAAAGAACCTTTACAATTGGTAGTTTCTTATGTCTCAATTCTTTCATACCATATGCTAAAATAGCCACTGGTTCTTCTTCAAAAGTCAGATCCGAACTCACCTCAATAGATTCAACAGACAAGACATGAGATGGATCTGATCTGTACCTCCGCAACATAGAAACATGGAAGACATTATGGATTTTATCCAACTCAGGCGGTAAAGCAAGCCGATAAGCAACTGGCCCAATTCTTTCCAATACCTCGTAAGGTCCAATAAAACGAGGACTCAGTTTCCCTTTTCGACCAAATCTCTATATCTTTTTCCAAGGATACACTTTCAAAAATACTTTATCTCCCACATTATACTCAATGTCTCTCCTCTTCAAATCTGAATAAGATTTATGCCGATCTGAAGCTGCTTTCAACCTATCTCGAATCATCTTTACTTTCTCTTCTGTTTCTTTAACCAAATCAGGACCAATTAACTTGCCCTCTCCGATTTCATTCCAACATAAAGGTGTTCTGCATCTTCTACCATACAATGCCTCAAATGGTGCCATTCCAATACTGGATTGATGACTGTTGTTGTAAGCAAATTCCACAAGTGGTAAGAATCTATCCCAACTTCCAGAAAAATCAATGATATAGCTTCTTAACATATCCTCGATAATCTGTATCACTCTCTCTGACTGCCCATTTGTCTGCGGGTGAAAAGAAGTGCTAAAATGCAATCGAGAACCCAAAGCCCCATGTAAACTCTTCTAGAACCTCGAAGTGAACCGGGGATCTCGATCCGACACTAAAGAAATTGGGACTCCATGCAACTTCACAATCTCATGGATATATAGCTCAGCCAACTTATCAAGAGAATAATCCATCCGAATCAGAAGAAAATGAGCTGTCTTTGTCAATCTATCAATAATCACCCAAATAGCATCATGTTTCCTCTGAGTTAATGGCAAACCAGAAACAAAATCCATTGTCACCCTCTCCCATTTCCATTCAGGCACTGTTAAAGGTTGAAGCAACCCTGTTGGAACTTGATGCTCCACTTTTACCCTCTGACAAGTGAAACATTTAGACACAAATTCCGCTATGTCTTTCTTCATACCAGACCACCAATAATGCTGTCTTAAATCATGGTACATCTTTGTACTTCCCGGATGCATAGCAAACATTGATTGATGTGCTTCTTCCAAAATGATCCTTTTCAAACTATCATCATCAGAAACACAATCTATCCTTGAACCAAAGACTACCATCATTTTTCACATGAAAAATTTCAGCTCTCTCCATTTCGGCAATCTGATACAATCTTCTGAATTTTCTCATCCACCAATTGGGCCTCCTTTATCTGATCTAACAATACTGGTCTCAACTGCAGCTGAACCAATAATGCACCATCATCACATGCTTCAAAACTAGCATGTAACGCTCTCAACTCAACAAGCAACGAGAGTGAGTAAATAGCCAAACCTGCCAAAGATTTCCGACTCAAGGCGTCAGCAACAACATTTGCCTTACCAGGATGATAATCAATCAAACAGTCGTAGTCTTTGATCAACTCCAACCATCGTCTCTGCCGAAGATTGAGCTCTCTCTGAACCCCCAAATATTTCAAACTTTTATGATCCGTATAAATAAAACATTTCTCCCCATATAAATAATGTCGCCAAATCTTCAAAGCAAACACTATGGCTGCTAACTCCAAATCATGGGCTGGATAATTGAGCTCATGTGGCTTCAACTGTCGAGAAGCATAAGCTATGACTTTACCCTCTTGCATCAATACACATCCTAAACCATTATGTGAAGCATCACTGTAAATCACATATGGTTTATCTTCTACGGGTAAAGTAAGAACAGATGATTGAGTTAACATCTCTTTTAACTGTTCAAAGCTAGCCTGACATTGATCTGTCCACACAAATCTAACTCCCTTTCGAAGTAATCTGGTAAGTGGAGTAGCTATCAAAGAAAATCCTTTCATAAAGCGTCGATAATAGCCTGCCAAACCCAGAAAACTTCTAACTTCGGTCACAGATTTGGGTGGACTCCAATTCATAATAGCCTCAACTTTACTCGAATCAACTCTAATACCATCTGCTGAAACTATATGACCGAGAAAAGTCACTTGATCAAGCCAAAACTCACACTTCGACAACTTAGCATACAATTGCTTCTCTCTCAAGATCTGCAACACAATCCACAAATGCTTGTCATGCTCCTCTTCATTACGCGAATACACCAAAATATCATCGATAAAAACTACCACAAACTGATCCGGATAGGGCCTAAATACTCTATTCATCAAATCCATAAAAAATGCAGGTGCATTCGTCAACCCAAAAGGCATTACTAAAAACTCATAATGCCCATACCTGGTGCGGAAAGCTGTCTTAGAAACATCTTCAGCTCTAACTTTCAATTGATGGTACCCAGATCTCAAATCAATCTTGGAAAACACTGCTGCTCCCTTCAATTGATCAAAGAGATCATCAATCCTAGGCAAAGGGTATTTATTCTTAATAGTCACTTTGTTCAATTGCCTATAATCAATGCATAACCTCATGGTACCATCTTTCTTCTTCACAAACAATACAGGAGCTCCCAAAGGAGAAACACTGGGGTGAATAAACCCTTTATCCAACAACTCCTGTAACTGCACTTTCAACTCTCTCAATTCAGCAGGTGCCATGCGATAAGGAGTGGTAGAGATGGGAGTCGTACCAGGCAACAAATTGATACCAAACTCAACCTCTCTCTCAGGGGGCAACCCTGGCAACTCCTCTGGAAACACATCTGGAAAATCTGCAACTGTGGTTATAATATCAAGTTGAGAACCTACTACTCTAGTATCCACGACATGAGCAAGATAAGCATCACACCCTTTTCTAATCAACCTTCTAGCGGTTACAGCTGATACAAACAAGGATGCAAACTGTTTCTGCTCACTAGATAGCAACACAAATCTACCATCATTAGTTCTCAAAGTAATACACTTTTGTTGACAATCTACCACAGCTCCATGTCTAGACAACCAGTCCATGCCCAAAATCAAATCATATTCTTTAAAAGGCATTTCAATCAAATCTCCACGAAACTCCTCACCTTGCACCACAACTGCACTATCTCGGTGCACCTTGCTAACAATCACACTATGCCCTAAAGGATTTGTCACCAAAACATCAAATCCTAGGGACTCAGAATGCAATTCAGACACAGGCAATATGGATGCACTTATATATGAATGAGTAGATCCTGGATCAATCAAAGCAAGAATTGGAATGCCAAATAAAGAGAAAGTACCTGCAATGACTGCTGAAGCATCTGGTTGTCTTTGCATCACATATACTCGTTGAGAAGGCCCAGCCTCATCTGGCCTACTAACCCTGGATGGAGATCCTCCTCTCTGACTAACTCCAGGTCTACCCCCTCTGCTGAAACCTCTGCCCCCTCGACCACCTCTGACACTAGGTCGAGAAACTGCAGAATCTGCCGGCCTCTGCTCCTGCATCTCAGGACACTCTCTAATAAAATGATCAGGAGATCCACATCTGAAGCATACAGCTGGTCCACTATTCTTCCAACAAACACCTCTATGAGAACCCCCACACTGAGCACATATAGGTAGAGTAGATCTCTGAACTACTGGAGTCGGAGCACTCGCTACTGAAACTGTAGGTCTCGATCTCTGTCTCTAAAACTGAACTGACCTACCAGCCTACCTCTGACTCCTACTGATCCTACGAACAAAATTTCCTCTACCTCTCTTCACAGATAAAGACCCTGCCTCAAACTGGGGTCTCCTAACCCTGGTCTCCTCCTCGGTCACAGCTGCTGCAATACCCTGAGCTCTCTCCACACTCCTAGCTGCTGCAACAAGCTGGGAAAAATCCTGGTATCTAGAATCAGCCACAAGACACATGATAGAGGGCCTCAATCCCTCCTCAAATCTTCTGCACCGGTCTATCTCGTCTGAAATAATTCCCCCAGCATAGTGACTCAACCGGATGAACTTGACCTCATATTCTGTTACAGTCCGGCTGTCTTGCTTCAAATTTAGAAACTCCATCTTTTTCACATCTTTATATTCCCTCGGAGTATATTTCAGCTCAAACTCCCATAGAAAATCACTGTAGAACAATGTAGGTGGATCATCCATGGCATGAGGAACTGTTTTCCACCAATCATATGCATCCTTCTGTAACAGTGATCTAGCATAATCAAATTTTTCTTCTGGAGTGGCTTGCAACTGAAAGAATATCCTCTGTATTCTATCTAACCATTGTTCAGCTACTGCTGGATCAATAGTACCCAGAAAATCTTCTGCTCCATACTTTATTAATTTATCGTAATGTCTCACTGGTACCAATGGCTGTGGGGGTGGTGGCGGCTGTACTGGGGCTTGCCTAAACAATTCTATCACATGTCTAAGCCAACCCGGCGGAGCCTCCTCACTAGCTGGTCTCCCAGACATAGAAACAGGTACCTCTCCAGCTCTATCCACTCTAGCTCCATCTCTACTCTCTTTAGGAGCTAAACTCTCCGCACTACCCTCAATAGACTGACGTGAATGAGAATCCATTACAACCTATATCTTTAAACACAACAGAATACACCTCATTAAAGATCAGAGACTGCCAATACCAAACATGTATTTTATTCAAAAACCCACTTTTTAAAATCAAAATACTCTTTTTCTTACAATTAACCTAGGTTGAGAATCTCAAACCTAGGATCTGATACCAAAATAATTGTAACACCCCTATACCCCGTATACGTACACAGCATGCTTATACGATCGTAATATATGTATACTGAATATAGAAAATGCCACAGTTTATAAAATACACAAGTCATAACTCGAAAAGAAATAAAATAGATATCAAAGGTTTAGAAGAAATTCATAAAACATAATAGATAAAAACGTTTATTAATACGCAGCGAAAATTATAACAAATAAGTACGAATACATTAAAAATCAAAATTTACAAAACATGAAATATATACATGATTGACAGCTTGACTCTCTGATCTTTAAGCTCTAGGCCAACTCTTCAAGCAAAAACTCAACTAGGTCTAGAAGAATCTTCCGTCTCAACCCTATCACCTGCGCGATAAATCACAATCGCCCTAAGCCAACGACTTAGTGGTACAAACCATAATGATATTATGCAATGTCAATATCAATGTCATACATTCAATAATAATAACATAGACACACATGGGTCCAACAAGTATTTAATATGATATTCAAAGTTCAGAGTTACTGCTTTGGTCTATAATCACAATGATCAAGCCCGTAGGCAATATATCTCATATCTCTATCCATGGATAGTGTAACAGACCCAGTCTCTTGGATCATCAACTCAACAAGCTTGAGGAGATCCTCAACCCGGCAAGACTGTTACTAGTAACAGACCCAGTCTCTTGGACCATCAACCCGATTGAAATCAAGGAGATCCTCAACCCGGTAAGACTGTTACTTTTCATATATTTCATATCAATAGTTCACATAGTGTAACAGACCCAGTCTCTTGGACCTCAGTTCAACTCAATTTGAAGAGATCCTCAACCCGGCAAGACTGTTACCTTTCATAGGCATGCCACCAAACCCAGCACTCTGAAAATTGAATAACATATTAGGCATACAATCAATTCATTACCTCTTTACCATTCTCTTTCTCAATTCATGTATTCAACATCATTTACAATATCATAGCCAACCACAATGGCTTCACATTTCATTCTATTTCAATTCATATTCAAATACTCATAATCAATATACATATATCATATTGCATTTCACAAAGTTCACATTGTATAAAACATAACATTATTTATATATATCAACAATGCAATAAGATTCCTTAGTACATTCATACTCAAATGTATAAGTTCCAAAATCACATGAATGTATGCAATAATGCAAGGTTTGTACTTACCTCAAAACAACTCACACAACTCTATTGACTTCCTCTTCCAAAAATCCTTCACTTCTTAAATTATGGCAAATCACCTTCTTCACAACCTATTCCAAAAGAATGATGAAACCCACATGAGATCATTAGGCTAAGAACCAACTAGGGCAAACTCTAAACATGACACGCTCAACCACACGGGCGTGTCCCTGACCGTGCCCTAACTCTACAACACAGAAGCATTGACACGCTTAGAACCACGGGCGTGTCACTTGGCATGTAATACATTCTATCTCTCAGAAATATTGACACGTCCAACAACATGAGCGTGCTCATGGCCGTGTCAATTCCCCAATAACACAGTGGCTATGACACGTTCAATAACATGGGCGTGTTACTGGCCGTGTCAAACCTACTGCCACATAGAACAATTGACACGCCTAAAGACCTGGACGTGCTCGTTGGCGTGTCAGGCCAAAAACCCAGATTTCGGCCACAACAACCTCACAACCAACATTTTTCTTCTTACCACCATCATCCACTTCAAATCAACTTAGCCCAAACATACCCAAAACCATATCAAACTAGCAAAAATAACAAAACAACCCAAAATATACATCAAACACAATCCAAAATATCATCACCACCCTAAACACAACCACAACACTTCTAGACCAACAAACTTACTCTTTCCTTCCATCCAACCCCAAAATCCAAAAATCAATAGAACCAAACACTCTTAAACACACCCAAAATCAAACAAACACATTCTCAAACACAACTTCAACTCACAAATCCAAACAAATCAAAGAATCAAGTGGAAAGACTTACCAAGAATGAGGAAACTCTTAGATCTCCAATTTGATCTCTTGAAAACTTCCTTCAATCTTAAACTTGGAAGATCAAAACTCTTCTTGCTCTCTTGCTTCTTTGATGGTCGGACAACAAAAGGAAAAAGAAAGAAAAGGAAAGAGAACCACGATGAAGAAAGAGAGAAAGAAAGAAACCAAAGAAATCAAAGTCAAACTTTTCCTTAAAACCCTCTCATCCAAGCAATTATAATATTAAAATAATCCAAATTAACCTCTTCCATTCATTTAATTTCCCATTCCCACTAATTAACTTAATTAATTTAAAATAACTAAATATCTTCTTCCACTAACCTTCTTTGACTTTGACTTGTGTATATGTTGTATATATTTTCATATACACAACATATACATTCTCTATATAATTCTTTTCTCTTACCAAAGAAACATATACATAAAATCCAATTATAACAATAATACCAAAACTTCTAGGGTACATTTTTGGATATTACATTAACTCTCTTAACTCAGCAGGTGCCATTCTATAAGGGGTAATAGAGATAGGAGTGGTACCAGGCAACAAATCGATACCAAACTCCACCTCTCTATCAGGAGGCAACCTTGGCAACTCCTCTGGAAACACATCTGGAAATTCTGCAACTGTGGATATACTATCAAGTTGAGAACCTACTACTCTAGTATCCAAAACATGAGCAAGATAAGCATCACACCCTTTTCTAATCAACTTCCTAACTGTAACAGCTGAAACAAACAAGGATACAAGTTGTCTTTGCTCACTAGATACCAACACAATTCTACCATCATTAGTTCTCAAAGTAACACATTTCTTTTAACAGTCCACCACAGCTCCATGTTTAGACAACCAGTCCATGCCCAAAATCAAATCATACTCTTTAAAAGGCATTTCGATCAAATCTCCACTAAACTCCTCACCTTGCACCACAACTGCACTATCTCGGTGCACCTTGCTAACAATCACACTATGCCCTAAGGGATTTGTCACCAACACATCAAATCCTAGGGACTCAGAATGCAATCTAGACACAGGCAAAATAGATGCACTAATATATGAATGAGTAGATCCTGGATCAATTAAAGCAAGAACTGAAATGCCAAATAAAGAGAAAGTACCCGCAATAACTGTTGAAGCATCTGGTTGCCTCTACATCACATATACTCTCTGAGAAGGCCCAGCCTCATCTGGTCTACTATCCCTAGATGAAGATCCTCCTCTCTGACTAATCCCAGGACTACCCCCTCTGCTGAAAACTCTGCCCCCTCGACCACCTCTCACACTAGGTCGAGAAACTACAGAATCTGCCAGCCTCTGTTCCTGCATCTCAGGACACTCTCTAATAAAATGATCAGGTGATCCACATCTGAAGCACATAGCTGGTCCACTATTCTTCCAACAAACACCTCTATGTGACCCCCCACACTGAGCACATATAGGTGGAGTGAACCTCTGAACTACTGGAGTCGGAGCACTCGCTACTAAAACTATAGGTCTCGATCTCTGCCTCTGGAACTGAACTGACCTACTAGCCTGCCTCTGACTCCTACTAATCCTGGGAGCAAAACTTCCTCTACCTCTCTTCACAGATGAAGACCCTGCCTCAAACTAGGGTCTCCTAACCCTGGTCTCCTCCTCGGTAGCAGCTGCTGCAATACCCTAGGCTCTCTCCACACTCCTAGCTGCTGCAACAAGTTGGGAAAAATCCTGGTATCTAGAGCCAGCCACAAGACACATAATAGAGGGCCTCAATCCCTCCTCAAATCTTCTGCACCGGTCTATCTCATCTGAAATAATACCTCCAGCATAGTGACTCAACCGGATGAACTCGATCTCATATTCTGTCACAGTTCGGCTGTCCTGCTTCAAATTCAAAAATTCCATCTTCTTAACATCTTTATACTCCCTCGGAGTATATTTCAGCTCAAACTCCCGTAGAAAATCACTGTAGGACAATGTAGGTGGATCATCCATAGCATGAGGAACTGTCTTCCACCAATCATATGCATCCTTCTGCAACAGTGATCTAGCATAGTCAAATTTTTCTTCTGGAGTGGCTTGCAACTGAATGAATATCCTCTATACCTTATCCAGCCACTACTCAGCTACTGCTGGATCAATAGTTCCCAGAAAATCTTCTGCTCCATACTTTCTTAATTTATCGTAATGTCTCACTAGTATCATTGGCTGTGGTGGTGGTGGCGGTGGTTGCACTGGTGCTTGCCTCAATAATTCAACACATGCCTAAGCCAAACTGGCGGAACCTCCTCACCAGCTGGTCTCCCTGACACAGAAGCAGGTGCCTCTCCAGCTCTATCAACTCTAGCTCCATCTCTACTCTCTTCAGGAGCTACACTCTCAGCACTACCCTCTACAAACTGACGTGAATGAGAATCCATTACAACCTATATCTGCAAACACAGCAGAATACACCTCATTAAAGATCAGAGACTGCCGACACCAAACATGTATTTTATTCAAAAACCAACTTTTTAAAATCAAAATATCCTTTTTCTTACAATTTACCTAGGTTGAGAATCTCAAACCTAGGCTCTGATACCAAAATAATTGTAACAACCCTATACCCCGTATACATACACAGCATGCTTATACGATCGTAATATACATATAGTGAATATAGAAATGTCACGGTTAACAAAACACACAAATCATCCCTTGGATGAATTATGAATAAATTTAAAACGTTTAAGGGAATTTATAAAACACAATAAATAAACATGTTTATTCAAAACGCAGCGGAAAATATAACAAATATTTTCAAGTACATATACATTAAGATCAAAATTTACAAAACATGAAATATATACATGATTGGCAGCTTGACTCTCTGATCTTTAAGCTCTAAACCAACACTTCAAAACCTCAACTCAACTAGGTCTAGCAGAATTCTCCGGCTCAAACCTATCACCTGCGCGATGAAGCACAATCGCGCTAAGCCTACGGCTTAGTGGTACAAACCATAACAATGATATGCTTCGATGCCTTGTCAATGTCATGCATTCAAACAATAGAGATCATACTCATAAATGTTACATTTCATTATTTCAACAATTGTATCATCATCCATCACACACATTCAACATAGACACACATGGGCCCAACAGATATTTAATATGATATTCAAAGTTCAGAGTTACTGCTTTGGTCCATAATCACAATGAACAAGCCCATAGGCAATATATATATATACATCTCTATCCATGGATAGGGTAACAGACCCAGTCTCTTGGACCATCAACCCAATAAACTTGAGGAGATCCTCAACTCGGCAAGACTTTACTTATCATATATTTCATATTCATAATTCATATAGTGTAACAGACCCAGTCTCTTGGACCTCAATTCAACTCAAATTGAAGAGATCCTCAACCCGGCAAGACTGTTACCTTTTTACATTTTATAGGCATGCCGCCAAATCCAGAACTCTGAAATTGAATAACATATTAAACATACAATCAATTCATTCACTTCTTTACAATTCTCTTTCTCAATTCATATCTCATAAACACATAGGCAAACATGCCTTAATAATTTCATTTTGCATAACCATAGCCCACAACAATGGCTTCATTATATCTCAACTCACATTTCATATATCATCATCAATATACATATAACACATTACATTTCACAAGGTTAACATTATTCATATATATATATCAACAATGCAATAAGATTTCTTAGTACATTCATATCCAAATATGTAAGTTCCAAAATCACATAAATGTATGCAAAAATGCAAGGTTTGTACTTACTTCAAAAGCAACCCACACAACTCTAAACACTTCCTCCTCCAAGAATCTTTCACCACTTGAATTAGGGCAATTCACCTTCTTCACAACCTATTCCAAAAGAATGAAGAAACCCACATGAGATCATAAGGCTAAAACCAACTAGGGCAACCTCTAAACATGACACGCTCAACAGCACGGGCGTGTCCCTGACCGTGCCTAACTCCACAACACAGAAGCTTTTACACGCTCAGAACCACGAGCATGTCACTGGGCGTGTAATACATTCTGCCTCTCTGAAACATTGACACGTCCAACAACATGAGCGTGCTTATGGCCGTGTCAATTCCCCAATAACACAGTGGCTATGACACGTTCAATAACACGGGCATGTTACTGGCCGTGTCAATCCTACTGCCACACAGAACCATTGACACGCCTAAAGACCTGGACGTGTTCATGGGCGTGTCAGGCCAAAACCCAGATTCCGGCCAAAACAACAGAACACCCAACAAATCACTTCTTCCACCAACATCCACTTCAAACAACTTAACTACACACATCCAAAAACCATCTCAAACTTGCAAAAACACCAAAACAAGACAAAATATACATTAACCACAAATCATCAATATCATCACAAACCCTAAACACCACCACAACACTATCTTCACCAACAAACTTACTCTTTCCTTTAATCCAACCTCAAAAATCCAAAATCAATTAAACCAAATATTCTTAAACACAACACAATCAAATCAAACACCTATCCATCACAACTTCAACTCACAAACCCAAAGAAATCAAAGAATCAAGTGGAAGGACTTACCAAGGATGAAGAAACTCTTAAATCTCCAACTTGATCTCTTGAAAACTTCCTTCAATCTTGAACTTGGAAGATCAAATCTCTCTCTTGCTCTCTTATTTCTTTGATGGCCGGACAATAAAAGGAAAGGAAAAGAGAAGGAAAAGAAATGAAAGAAAGCCACGAAGGAAGAAGAAAAGAAAGAAAACCAAAGAAAGCAAAGTCAACTCTTTTTCCTTAAAACCCTCTCATCCAAGCATTTAATATAAAATAATCAAAATATAATCTTCCACTTCCACTAACTCTAATCCCACTTAATATTAATTAATTTTTTAAACACAATTAATAATAATTAATCTCTTCCTTTGACTTTCTCATTGACTTGTGTATATGTTGTATATATTTTCATATACACAACATATACACTCTCTTCACTTCTTTTCTCTTTTCTTTACAAATTAACATATACACATAAACCAAATAAAACAACAATTATATCAAAACTTCTAGGGCACACTTTGGGTTATTACATACGCTGCATAAAATTGTGCTAGTGAAAATTACTGCGAGGCATTGCTGGTAGGGAGCGTAGGCCACATGCGTTTCTACCACAATTTTTCTTGTGGCAAAATTGGCTCATAGCCAATTCGCCGCAAGCAAAACTTCGGCGAATTGGCACAAGCCAATTCGTCGCCGATTTTGCACGTCGTTGATTTTTATTTTTTATTTATTTTATTTTTATTTTCATTATTAAAAGTGATTATTATAAGTAATAAATATTATTAAAATAAATATTATTTAATTAAAATACCATAAAAAATATTTTGGACTATTTAAAAATATCGGACTAGACTGGGTCAAAAATGAAGGGTCTACACTTGGGTTTTCACAAGCTACAAAAGAAAGGGTTGTTACAACCATTGGCTCCTCGGTCGCTACATAATCCTTTGCTACCAAACTTCGATGCTGAGGCCTTCTATCAATTTCATCAAATACAAGGGCATGAAACAGATAAATGTGCTCGTCTAAGGCGCAAGATACAAGATTTGATTTACAGTGGTAAGCTACCCGAGCCGGATAAGCCCAATACCAAAAGCAATCCTTTGCCTAAATTTGGAAGAGTTCCTTCACCAAAAAATTTCATGGTAGGAAGAAGATTGGAGGAAGATTTTGTCTTATCCTCCTTTCAAGATGAGAATATCGAAGACGTGGAATAAGGAAACATTTTAACTTAATAAACTTATTTTAACTTAATAAACTTTCCTTAACTTAAATATTGCTATTCTATTTTGCTTTCTTTAATTATTTAATTGGAACAATTATATATTTTTAAATTAAGATTAATTGAATAAATTACTTTCACCAAAATTTTTGTTGGTCTTTGTTCATTTTGGTGCTCAACCGATGACGAATCTAGCTTGATAATCATAAATTAATATATCTATGCATCATGATTTGAATGACTTTACTAGATAAGGGAATTGTTCAATAGCATTGAGTTGTGTATGCTTACTTAGAGAGGGCTCCTACATAATGACCTTTTTCTAGGTTCTAGCCAATCTTAGAACATGCTTTGAAGGACTTTCGAGGCAAAATTGAACTCTACTTATTTAAGGGAGAGATGATCTAGGCATTGTTTGGTAAGCCAACAACTAGTATCAACCCTATTGACATCAATCCTTAGTTGTCCCTTTAAGCCTTCATAAGATTTTAGCTGGCTTTTCATTGTCCTGTAAACCCCGATAACTTATCCTGAGCCATTGTGATACTTATGACAAATCTAATGATCACTAAGGGGAAGAGGCAAAAAGATTAAAAAGAAAAGAATGCCTAGTCAAGACCATAAAGGATAAAAAAAGGAAAAAATAAAAGGAAAAAAATAAAAGAAAGGAGAAAGAAGAAAAGAGGAAAAAAAGAAGAAAAAGAAAATAAAATAAAACCCAAAACAGTTCATAAATCCAACTGAGTTTTCTTTTACCTAAAGCATCAAAAGACTATCATTTGGTTTATAAGGATAGTTTGACTGAAATTGGTCCAATCCAACCAAAGATTCGATCAAAATTAGAGAAAAAGGAGAAAAATCATATAGTTTTAAAAGTCCTATACTTAATAATCCTATAGAGAAGAAGGACAAAATGATAAAATGCTCAAAGAAAAGGAAGAGTAAGAAAAAGAAAGAGAAAGAAAAGGGAAAAGAAGAAAATAAATGAATATGGGTACCAAACTTTTTGCAAAGGCAAAGACTGTCCCAATCGAGATCCAAATTAACATCAAAAGGAAGGAAGAATGTTCAAAGCTCTATCTTTTCATGTTTTCAATTGCCTAAACAGGAAAATTGTAGTGTGAGGGTTTGTCCATATTGTCACATCGACTCCAATTTACAATTGGCATCCGCTTAACCCATGTCCCTTATAGACCCCATTTCAAGCCTATCAAAGACCTGTTGATCTCTCTTGGTATGCAGAGTCTATTAGAGGGGATAGTTTGAATAAGCATGCATATGAGGTAGACAATATTTAAACTCAATGAGACCTTTGGCTAAGTAATATATATGTGTCTATCTGAAGTGCAATAGTTCATGCTCAAATAGAAGTGATTCCCGAGTTTAGTACAGTAACTAGGGTTGTCATGTTATAATATGTTAATTTGCAAAATCGAGTCCTGAGGTACAATGATACTGATGTGACAAAGTCAACATTTGATTTAAAATAAAGATAATGTTTTTGTCATACAAAGCCTTCAAGTTAAGGGAAGTTTGTTGAACCATCGAACCTTGAAGGACACATTGGGCAAAGAAAATAATTATTGGCATGGTTGTGAAAAAGTTGTCAACTGGCATGTTGATTCCTAATTTGAAATGGATGTATCTCTGCTGCTTAGGCCTCACCACTCATGTTTTCAACATCTTGAAGATAAAAGCCATAAATGCAAAGTTTTTTGTCTTTCTAATACAAGACTGAATAGGCATTTGGAAGGAGTCGATGAGAACACTTCAACTAATCACCTTGGTCTGTGAGTCGATGGAACCACTGTAAGTATTATTCATGCATGTCATGCATACATGAGCATATCACATTGCATTTTGTTATCTTGTGTTACCTATTATTTGTCAAAGTGAACAACAAACATCCTGTGAAGTAAAGAATCAAAAGAAGATATTAAATCAGGGGGCATAGAAAGCCCATTGATGGAGGAAGCTCCGGTCATTTTGTAAAAGAAGAAATGCATGCTTGTGCGAAGAACTAGAGAACACAAACATCAATATGAACCTATATGAGAAAAATCATTGGTTTGAGCCTACTCAGGGAGCAAAGTTTTTCCTTTTCAATTTTTGAGTTTATACGTGTACAAAACATTTTTAGACTCACTTTCAATATTTTGCCATGCAAGGGGCAAGGAGAAAATACAAAGGGTCAGCTAAAAAATAGTTGAATTTTTTGCAAAAGGAAGAAAAAAAGAAAGGAATATTAGAACTCTCAAAAGGATGAGAATCCAATTTAGGGTCAAGCATCCACATCCAGTTTAGGATCGAGTATCCAAATCTAGTTTTTGGTTGAGCACCCAAGTCCTATCTCGGATCCAAGTGCCCAATCCAATTTTGGATCGAGTATCCAAATCCAGTTTCAGATCGAGTATCCAAATCCAGTTTAGTATCGAGCATCCAAATCCAGTTTAGGATTAAGAATCCAACTCCAGTTTTGGGTCGAGCACCCAAAATCCAATTTCAGATCGAGCGCCCAAATTCAGTTTTAGGTCGAGCACATAACTCCTATCTCGGGTCGAGCAACCAAATCCAATTTTAGGTTGAGCACCTAACTCTTGTCTCGGGTTCAAGTATCCAATCCAATTTAGGATCGAACACCCAAAATCTAGATTCAGATCAAGTATCCAAATCCCGTTTAGGATTGAGCATCCAAATCCAGTTTAAGATCGAGAATCCAAATCCAATTTAGGATCAAGCATCCACATCCAGTTTAGGATCGAGTATCCAAATCTAGTTTTAGGTCGACTATCCAAAAATCTAGTTTCGGGTCGAGGATCCAAAATCTAGTTTCCGGTCGAGTACCTAAAATCTAGTTTTGAGTCAAGAACTCAATCAAACCTATCCGGGTAGACAACCCAAAATACTTTCAGGTCCAGAACTCATTTCATGTCCAAACCCAACCATCTCCAATCTCGGGTTGAGAACCCATCCTCATCCAAAATCTGCTTAAAGTCATGTTGCTTTTCACTCTCTTCTACAAAAAGTCTCAAATCGTTCAAGTAGGGGGCAAAATATAGACCCTTAATGTTTGACCAAGTCCAGTCTGATAATTTAAAATATTCCGAAATAATTTTTTTATATTTATTATTTATTTAAATATTTATTTATTTATTTAAATATTTACTATTTATTTTAATATTTATTTTAATAATATATTATTTATTTTATATATTTTAAAATATAATACTTATTATTTTTTAAAAAAGATAAAATTAAAAATCAAATGCATCGACGAGCGATGCGCGGCAGCGCTGCCAATTGGCCTGCTGTAGACCGATTCGCATCAGGTGTGGCCTGCGGTGAATCAAGGAGCTCCCAAGCATCACAAGCATTCTCTCGTAGCAGCTGGACCATTCTCGCACAATGCTCATAGCATATTCTCACGTAGCAGCACCCAGCGTTAGTCTCATCCGGGCCCGTGCAATTTTTTGACTAAACCTTTTTAATCATGATTTTTAATTTTATTTCCAAAATAGTTTTATTTCCTTAACCAATTTGTATTATATTTTTATTTCTCTTATAAATAGTACATTAAAACACAGAAGCAAAAAAAAAAAGGAAAAAAGGAGGACGGGAGGAAAATTTTTATTTGGACTGGGAGAATTTTTTTGGACGGGAGGGAGTTTATTGAGGGACTTTTTCTTTGGATTTTTATAGGGAGAAGAACTTTTGATTAAAAAAATTGGCAGTAAAAGAGAGAGCAATATCTTAATAAAAGAAAGCAACTGATAATTGGCAAGGAGGCAGTAATCGAGAGTCACCTTGAGCAATCAATAAAACATACATAATTCAAACCAATAGCAACCAAAGAGATAGTAACCATAGTCTCAAGTTTGCTTCTTTCCCACCAGAGAAAAGGTTGATCTAGGTTGTAGCAATGATTGGATTTATCATTTTAATTTGGAGGAACCAACTAAATGAATGTTTG
This sequence comes from Garcia nutans, assembly GCA_947685225.1. Lineage (NCBI taxonomy): Eukaryota > Viridiplantae > Streptophyta > Magnoliopsida > Malpighiales > Euphorbiaceae > Garcia > Garcia nutans. Next base: position 58,510,080 of record CANTUV010000024.1, read on the forward strand.
ATTCATATATTTAATTAATTTGAATTCACAGTAGCTGTTCTATTATAATTTTATTCAATGACTTATTTTAATCTTTCAACAATTAATTTGGCTTTCTATGTTTGTTTCTCCTAAAAATGCTTAAGTAGTTGTTGTAGTTAATATTAAAACCATATTTAACTTTGATCACGGTAAAGTCCTAAACTGATTCATAAGCCTAAACTTGAATCTTTATTTGTTTTATTTAAAATTAAATGAATGTTTATTATATTTTTTGATTAGTGGGTTATTTATATCTTTGATTTATATCTTTGATGAATAATTTATTTATGATGAATGGTTGGTTATTTTTATTGATTTATTTTGGTTTCAAGACATTGTAAGAGTTATGTTTCCATGGTTGGATACCTCATTAATTAATTTTCATGTAATTTAAATTATTTTTATATTTTGAGATTAATGTAAAGGACACGTTTCCACCTTTTAGTAGGTGTCCTATTTAGTTTTAGACATTGGACGATGTAAGGACATGTTTCCATCCTTTGATGGGTGTCCATTCTGTGAGCGAGAATTTTCACCCCCACTCTCGATGGAATGGTTCTTGTAACTTCGGCAGTGTTTAGGCTCGGGGCCTTAGAGAACACGTGCCTAAGCCCGAAGAAAATGAAGTCGCTACTCGGACGGGCCAGGAAAAAGAAAGGGGTAGATGACTCAATTCCTAAGGAATCCCAACCCATTAATGTGTTTGAAAAGTTGTGTACATGTGGGGAAGGTGAGAAATGGCCCAGCACCCCCACAACACCCTGTTCATTGAAACCAGCCTCCTTTGCAGGTCTTAATATTATAAAATTCTTAAATATAATAATATTATCCATACTACATGCAACAATTAAAATAAAGCATCATTATATTAAAATCAAAGCAATGTCCAAACAAAATAAATAAATGGACACCCATCCGAGGATGAAAACATGTCCTTACATCGTCCATGTCTAAAACTAAGTAGGAAACCTACCGAAAGGAGGAAACATGTCCTTTACATTGGTCCAAAAAATAAAAGCACAATTTAAATTACATGATGCTTACTATATGAGGTACCCAACATAGGAAACATACCTCTTACAAAGTTTTGAAATCAAAACAAATCAATAAAAGTAAACATTCATTCATGATAAACAAATCAAATATCGAAATTAAATAAATTAATCATCAAAACATATAATAAACTACAGAATCTAATTTAAAATTAAATAAAGTAATAAATGTATAAATTTAGGGTTTACATCTTAAAATAAGGTTTAGAATTTTACTTACTAAATTAGGGCTTTGGAAAAAAGAAAGTTAAGTACATAGACTCATAATGCATAAATAAATATTGACCCCTTCGATGAGCCTATACGGCGGTCTAAAAATTGGAAGAAATAAGCTACTGCAAATCTTAGAAAAATAGAATTAATTATGGTTTTGAGAAAACAGATTATTATTTTGTTGTTTTAGAAAAGTGTAATTAGGGTTTTAGATTTCAAAAATATATTTTATGAGTATTAAGGTATTAGTGTTTTGAAAAATAGTTTTTAGGGTTTCAAATAGAGTTTGGATGGTAAGTAGAACAATTGATCATCTATTGCACATTTAACAATTAATCCAATTTGAATAATGAAGCTACTTCAAAGATAAGCAAAGAAATAGAGATTCAAATCTCCGTTGTTGGTTCCACCACAATCTTTGAATTCCGGTTGAACAATAATAAAGATAGTGTAGGATGCCTTTGATGGATTGTCGTTGCTTGCTCACTACCTCTTGCTCCTTCAAAGTTCTCTTTTTTGGCCAAAAAATCCAAAAGTCCAAAGTTCGATAAAAAAAATTTCAGCCTTAAAAGGTCCAGATCCTCTTTTTAAGATCCAAAGTGTAGACCCTTAATTTTTTATCCAGTTCGGTCCAATATATTTTAATTAGTCCAAAATAATTTTTGTGTTATCCAATATATTTTAATTAGTCCAAAATAATTTTTGTTATCTTAATTAAATAATATTTGCTTTAATATTTAATTTCTATTAATAAAAAATAAAAAATAATAATAATAATCTGATTTTTTTGAGAGAGCAAACAACAATTCAATCCATCAAAGGCAGCAAAGCTTGTCTTTGATTTTGTTCATCCAAGAAGAAATTTTGGTGGAACCAACAAACGGAGGTATGCATCAATTGTCTAATTTCTTCACAGTAGCTTAAATCATCTTATTGTTTCTTTTAATTTAAATACCCTAGAACCTTAATTCCCCTTTTCTAAAGTTTAAAAACCTTAATTTGTTGATTTGTTTTTCCAAAAAGCTTAAAATTGTTATTTTTGTTTCTTCAAAATCTCAAAACCCTAATTTGTTTTCCAAATTTTCAAAATCATAAATTAAATCTATTTCTTCCAAAAACCCTAAAAAAAATACATTTTCTGCTTCTATAAACTTTAAATTATTTGGTTTATTTTAATAAAGTTTCATAAAATTATCAATTGATTTTCAAATCCTAAAAACCTAATGCATTCTCCAAAACCCTAATTCTAAAATTCTAAAACCCTAATTCAACTCCAAAACCCAAAACAGTGAACTCTAACTCCCTTAAAACCTTAAACCCTAAAGTTTCCTAAACCCTAATCCTTTAAACCTTAAAACCCTATAAATATATTCAAACACAGTAAGCTTAAAAACACAATCCAGTGACAGCAAATCATAAATCCAATATTTTAAAATGTCCAAACCCTAATTTTATGATTTCACTTCTCAAATACTAATGGGGTTAATCAAAGAGCTTTATCAACCTCTTTAATTCTAAAACTTTGCCCCAATTCAATTCTTTTAAAATTTACAGTAGCTTAGGCCATAAATTCCAAAATCCTAAACACATTAAATAAAGAAACTTAAATAGAAATAGTAGCCATAATTTGGATTTTTATTTGCCTTATTCAATTTTATATTTGATTATGCTTTAATTTATTTTCAATGCTTTGTTGATTTATTTAAGTTCAATGCTTGATTTACTTAGTTTATCATGGATGGATGTTTATTTTATATTTTGTTTAATACCTTTGATGAATGATTTATTTATGATGATTGGTTATTTACTTTTATCAATTTATTTAGATTTCCAAATGTTGTAAGAGGAATGTTTCCACTGGGTGGGTACCTCATTAGTTAAATATCATGTAATTTAAGTTGCTTTTCTATTTTAGAACCAATGTAAAGGACATGTTTCTACCTTTCGGTGGGTGTCCTATTTAGGCATGGGATGTAAGGACATGTTTCCATCCTTGGATGGGTGTCTATTTAATTATTTTGTTTGGACGTTGTTTTGATTTTCAATATATCGATGCTTTATTTTTATTGTGTGTAATATGGATAATGTTGTTATATTTAAGAATTTTATAATATTAAGACCTGTAAAGAAGGCCAGTTCCAATGAACCGGGCATTGTGGGGGTGCTGGGCCATTTCTCACCTTCCCCACATGTACCCAACTTTTCGAACCCATTAGGGGGTTAGGGATTCCTTAGGAATCGAGTCATCCACCCCTTTCTTTTTCCCGACCCTTCCGGGTGGCGACTCCATTTTCTTCAGACTTAGGTCCGTGTTCTCTAAGGCCCCGAGCCTAAACAGTGTTGAAGTCGTAAGAACCATTCCACCGGGAGTGGGGGCAAAAATCCCCGCTCACTCCACTGGGGATAAGAGAAGTTGATTCCGTTGGTCTTTATATTATTCTATTCTTTTTTATAATGATATTATCCATTGCATCATATTAGATTTCATCGTGTGTGTGAGTTAGGACGCCCATGTTGCCCGTGTTGTGTTATGTAAGGGATACCATACTTTCACTCAAGGTATGGAGATTGAGCATGGCATGACCACTCATAGCCTCGTACCATTTGGTATATACTTGCTATGGGAACCTAAGCCTTTTTACCCAAAGACTAAAGCTCATGTAATTGGCCTAGTTACTTTCCTTAGGTTTTTACCCCAAATGCATGTTGTTTGACTATGGTTAGTTTATCTTGGTTTAAATTATGGCTTATTTGGTTTGTTATTTTTCTAATATGACCCAAGTACATTTGTAAACTCAAATAAAATTTTCTTTAAAAGTCCAAAAGACTAAAGATATTTTCAAAAATTTTTAAGATGATCTTTGGACATAAAATTTTTCTAAAAATAAATCAAAAATTCTTTTGCTCATGGTTCAAATACTAAGCCCAAAATCCATTTTTTCTATGGGCTTAGAAAAAAAATTGTTTTTATCCAACCTTTTCTTACAAAGAGCTTGCAAATTATTTAGGTCAATTAAGAAATACCAAAAATCAATTGTGAGCCTAGTTTATACTAAGAATAATTAATCATGGGCTTGTTTTTGGCATGAACCATTAGTTACTCTTTTCAAGTGAGAAATCTATCTATAATAAAACTCTTAATTTAGTTTTAATCCAATATAGCATAAAAGCTACTATAGTTGGTTGAATGGATTAAAACCTAATTAATGGGAATTATTGTAAATGGATTTCCATTTTCAAAAATATAACTATTGGTTGAAACGTTCGAGAGAGATATCCAAAAATAAGATGCCCCATGTTGGTATTTTGTTAACCATATACCTAGGAAAAGAGACTCGCCATTCGTGTGTGGATGTTATAAGGTTGGAAGGAACGTCCTATTTGTCCTTGTTTGTCTATTGTTTATGCATACATGCATACATTTGCACCTCATATCATTGATCCTTTCTGGCTCACAGCCCTGGATTATGACAGTTCAAAAGCTTGCGACAATCCGACCTACACAGGAGACAAAGAATCTAGCAACGACTCAATCACTTCCTCACCAAAAACAATGGTGCCCGAACAAATTCAAAGAATGGTGGATGAAGCCCTCAATGCCAAAATGGAAAAATATATAAGAGGCCCTAGCTGAGACCATGAAGAACCAATTGACTGCAATCTTAGAAAATCATGCTGAGGCATCTGCTAGCACTAAGAAGCCCAAGGACAAATGGAAGACTAAAGTTGTTGAAGTGGTTTTTGATGATGAAAAGGTGATCATTGATGATGATGATGATTGGGCTCAATACTACCAAAATGCTCAAGAGAAGAAAAAAGAATCGAAGATTGTTGAAAGATCAGCTATGGAGAAGACCGAAACTTCTGATGTTGAAAAGATGATTGCTGATTTAGAAAAGAAATTTGAGAAGAAACTAAAAACCGAGGAAATGTTCGAAGTTGACAAATTATTTGAGTTAGATGAAGAAGTCACGTACAAGTTCAAGATGCCATCTTTCGCGAACTTTGATGGAACCGGAAATCCTTATCTCCATGTGAAGCAGTATATCACAGCCATGCAGTCTGCCCGAGCTACTAAGGCTCAAACTCTAAGGTACTTCATGCTCTCATTGGATCCTGGTGTCCAAAATTGGTTCAATACCTTAGATGATGGAACACAAAAGAGTTGGGATCTACTTTACAAAGCCTTCATCCAACAATATGGATATAATGTAGAGATGGAAGTTACCTTAATGGAAGTGGAGTCCATTAGGCAAAGGTTGAATGAGAATTTTGTAGATTATGTGAAGAGATGGAGAAACAAGGCTGCTTTGCTCAAAAAGAGGCCCGATGAATCCGATCAAATAAGGATGATTATACGAGGGGTGTTGCCTAGTCTTTGTGAGAGGATGTCTCATACACTCATCCGTGATTTCAAAGACCTTCTCCAAGCGGATTTTCAAATTGAAGAATGGGAGAGAGAGAAGAACCGTTTTTCAACAAGAAGGAGTGAGAAAGGGAACTATCAATATGGTAGCCAAAGCATGCAAAAGGAAGTCAGTGTTAATGCTACTAACTAAGGAACAAGGAGACAATTTTTGGAATTGGGGAAACCGATGTCTTGGGTTCTCAATAAGCTTCAAAGAAAGGGATTGCTGCAACCATTAAATCCTCATCCTTTGCCTAACCCTCTCCCACCTAATTTCGACACTAAAGCATTTTGTCAATTTCACCAAAAGCAAGGGCATGACACGGATAGATGTGTGAGGTTAAGACGAGATCTAAAATCTAATTGATAATGGGAAGCTGCCCGAGCCCAATAAGCCAAACACCAAAGACAACCCATTGCCAAAGTTCAATAGAGTACCACCGCCGGCAACTTTTATGATTGGAGGAGGTTTGCATGAGGACTTTGTCATGTCTTCTTTTCAAGATGTGGGTAGAGAAGAAACAAAAGAAGAAGAGGTATTTGATGGAATTAAACAAGTTATGGTGGGTAAAGAAGTAACAATTTGTGTTATCAATGGGTTTTGGGATTCAAGCGATAGTGATGATGATCTTGTATCGAAGAAGGAGGACTGGACTTGGTCTGAGCCCGAAGAAGATGAGGTAATGAACACTAGATCCGGTAAGCCTTACGCAAGGCCACCACCTAAGGATGTAGAAACTAATAAGGAAAAGGAAGCTGAAGTAGGAAATAAAGAAGAAGAAGATGATGCTGTGCTCAAGCAATTGAAAAGAACCCAAGCAAGTGTTAGCATTTGGGACTTATTAGCTAGTTCTAAAAAGCACTGACAAAATATGGCCAAAGCCTTGGCTAGCATGCCAATTTCTACCTCCACAACACCGGAGGAACTGATCAACTTCATAAAAATTTGAGGGGTAATGAAATGTGAAGAGGTTCAAGAGAAGAGCGAAGTTAATATGGGAGCAGTTTCTTTTTTAGATACGGACTTACCGGAGGAGGGGAGAGATCATATCCGCCCTCTCTTTATCAAAATAGAAGTCAAAGGAAAGAGGACTCCATGTGTAATGGTCGATGATGGGTCCACCATAAATGTTTGTCCACTTAAGATATTGTCAAAGCTAGCCATGTCAACAAGAGATCTAAACTTGACCGAGGTAACAATTCAGGCTTATGACAACACTAAGAGACATGCCGAAGGGATTTTCAAAGCTACTGTCAAGGTTGGTCCAATTGAATCTATTGTTGAATTTGTTGTTTTAGACATACCAGTTACCTTCGCCTTACTCTTGGGGTGACCATGGTTTCATCCTCTTGGAGGAGTTCCTTCCACCTTCATCAAAAGATCAAGTTCCCCAACGGAGATGAGACAGTGGTCATTGAAGCTGAAGATAATGAGATTCTTAATGCTCTAATGATTGAGAGGCCTCTCAATGGTTTTCAAGTAGCTACAATTTCTAATGATGAAGTAGTGGACTCCAAAGTTTTGAATATGATGAAGAACATGAACTACCTTCCCAAAGCTGGTCTTGGAAAGAGTAAAGCCGGTTTGACAAAGCTGCCGGATTTTAGAACTCAAACATCTAGGAAAGGGTTGGGATATGGTGAAGACAACGATGTCCAGCCAAAGAAGAGTGAGAAGATGAGCTTCCCACCACTTGAAGAGATCTTTGTCAAAGCTCCAGATATGGGACCACTCTAAGAAAAGCCTGAGCCAATCATGTTCATGGGAAAGTTAATCCCAGGTTTTAAACTTTTTGCAGATGTGGCCGAGCTAGTGGAGCAAGTGAAGAAAGAGCTCACCTTGTCAGCCAACAAAGAATCCAATCCAAAAGAGAAGAATGAAGTTGTCCTGAAAGCTGAGAAGACTCCAGAGGAGATTGCTGCCCTGGTTGAAGAAAAGTTTGAAGACATCCTGCCTTATGATTTTGAGAACAATGATTTTGATTTTGATTTTGATTTTAATTTGTTTGCTTTGTATGAGGATGATGATGTTTTCTTTTTCAAAATGAATGCAATAACGTTTGATTTTGCTTACTTTTGTGATGTTTCTCCTGATGGTTGCATACATTCAAATAGCAGTTGCATGAGCATCTTTAATATCAATTCTGTTAACATACAATCATTAAATTTGGGAACAACCGAAAATCCTAAAAACATTAGCCTAGCATCCGACCTTACTCTTGATGAGAGAGAGAGATTTGAAAAAATATTCAAAAAATATGAAGAAGTGTTTGCTTGGTCTTATGAGGATATGCCTGGAATATATTGAGACATAATCGAGCATCATATACCTACTTACACTCACAAGAAACCTGTCAAACAAAATCTTAGGCGATTAAGACCTGAGTGGGCTGAATTGGTTAAAGAAGAGGTCACTAAGCAAAAATAAGTGAAGTTCCTTGAAGTGATAGAATATCCAGATTGGTTAGCCAACATAGTACCTGTGCCAAAGAAAGATGGAAGGATAAGGGTCTATGTGGATTATAGAGATTTAAATAAGGCTTCCCCTAAAGATGATTTTCCTTTACCTCATATATATGTTCTCATTGATAGTGCAGCCTCTAGTGTGCTACACTCATTTGTTGATGGATTTTCCGGATACAATCAAGTGTTAATGGCCCAAGAGGATAAATCCAAAATCGCTTTCATTACTACATGGGGTATATTTTGTTATAGGGTGATGCCATTTGGCTTAAAGAATGCTGGAGCAACCTATCAAAGGATGGCCACCACATTATTTCATGACATGATGCACAAAGAAGTTGAAGTATATGTTGATGATATGATGGTTAAATCAGATACAAGGGAACAACACTTCCAAAATTTAGAATTATTCTTCGATAAAGCATTGAAATATAAGCTAAGATTAAACCCGAAGAAGTGTGTATTTGGTGTTACCTCAAGTAAATTATTAGGACATATGATTGGTCTAAATGGCATTGAGATTGATCCCGACAAGGTTAAAGCAATCAAGGATATGCCGGCCCCTAAGACGGAGAGAGAAGTTCGGGGATTTATTGGTAAATTACAATACATTAGCAAATTCATAGCAAAACTCACAACAATTTGTGAGCTTATCTTCAAATTGCTTAGAAAGAATCAGCCGGTCATATGGAATGAAGAATGTCAAAAGGCCTTTGAGCGAATAAAAGAGTATTTGTTGAATCCACCTGTTTTAAAATCACCTAAACCCGGCAAACCTCTATTACTATACTTAGCAGTAGAAGAAGAGTCGATAGGAGCCATGCTAGCCCAAGCAGATGAGTCAGGGATTGAGCATGTAGTTTACTATTTGAGTAGAAAGCTCCAACCTTATGAAATTAAATATAGTATAATTGAAAAGACCTGTATAGCCGTGGTTTAGTCTTCTAAGAAGTTACGGCATTACATTCAATCTTATAGTGTACAAGCAATTTCCAGGTTGGATCCAATGAAGTACTTAAGAGAGACACCCTCTTTGATTGGGAAATATGGTTGATGGTTGATAATATTAGAAGAATTTGAGATTGAGTGTGTAACCAAGAAAACAATCAAAGGTACAACGGTGGCAGAATTCCTGGCCCAACAACCATTACCAGAAAATGAAAAGGTAATCTTGGAATTTTCGGATGAACATTTAGAGGCAATTGAAGTACAAGGGTGGAGAATGTATTTTGATGGAGCTGTAAATAGGAAAGGAGCAGGTTTGGGAGTTATACTAGAATCGTTCGAAGGGGAACTTATCCCTTTAGCCAAAAAGCTAAAATTTAAGGCAACCAATAATATGGTGGAATACGAATCTTGTATTTTCGGTTTGGAAACCCTAATGATTATGAAGGTGATAAGGTGGAAGTTTTTGGCTATTTATTGCTAGTAGTATCCCAAGTAAATGGAGAGTGGTAGTTGAAAGACGAAAAATTAAAACCTTACCACCATTACCTGACCATGATGATGAAGAACTTTAAGGAGTGTAGGTTTATACACCTATCAAGAGAAGAAAATCAGATGGCTAATACCCTGGCCACATTGGCTTTGGTATGGGAAAACCCTGTCAGCTTATTCCTTAAGCCTCTGATCTTGACCAGTTCGTCAACTCCTTCCTATGAATATGAAACAATCAAGGAAATTGACACAGACCATGATGCGTGGTATGATACTATAAGGCGATTTTTGGAAGAAAGAGAATACCTGCTGGGGGCAACAAAGAAAGAAAGAAGAGCCATAAGGCGGTGGCCTTTGTAATACATCACATTCTATGGAGAGTTATATCGAAGATGGCCTAATGGGGTGCATTTAAGATGTTTAAGGAAGCCTGAAGTTGAGCGTATCATGTCAGAGATACATGCAGGAAGTTGCGAACCATACATGAGTGGTTTGGCCCTAGTTAAGAAGATTATTCGACAAGGTTACTATTGGTTGACCATGGAGAAGGATTGTATTGAGTTTGTAAAGAAGTGCCAACAATGTCAGATGTATGGTAACTTGAATCACATGCCTCCTGAAGAATTGCATTCTATGTCTTCACCCTGGCCATTTGCCACCTGGGGTATCGACATTATAAGAGAGATACATCCGACAGCTTCAAACGGTCACCGTTTCATTGTGGTAGCAGTAGATTATTTTTCAAAATGGGTTGAAGCTGAATCCTTCAACATACTGGGTGCAAGCCAAATAGCTAGATTTATTGAAAAGAACCTCATCTGTAGATACGGGGTCCCGCACAATGTGGTATCGGACAATGGGGTACAATTTCAAGGAGCAGTTAAGGATCTATTCTCAAAGTACCGCATCCATCATCATAGATCCTCTCCTTATAGACCAAAGGCTAATGGTGCAGTAGAAGCAACAAACAAGACAATTAAGCAAATTCTGTCCAAGATGACCAAGACTTATAGGGATTGGTCAGAGATGCTTCCCTTTGCTTTATGGGGATATAGGACAAGTGTGCGAACGCCAACTGGAATGACAACGTTCTCTTTGGTTTACGGGATGGAAGCAGTATTGCCAATTGAAATTGAGACCAAGTCATTAAGAGTAGTCTTGGAAGCTGAACTGCCTGAAATGGAATGGGTAGCGAGCAGATACATGCAGTTAGCTTTACTAGAAGAGAGAAGGTTAAAGGCACTGTATCATCACCAACTGTATCAAAAGAAGATAGCTCGGGCCTACAATATAATGGTTAAAATAAGAAAATTCAGAGTTGGGGATTTGGTGTTGAAGCAATGTAAGCCTAGTGTATCTGATCCAAGAGGGAAGTTTAGGCCTAGCTGGGAAGGGCCATATGTCATGAAGTAAGTCATGAACAAAGGTGCGGTGAAGTTATCAGACATGGACGGGAACAAGTTTAGTGAGCCAGTAAACATTGACAGGTTGAAGAAGTTTTATGTATGATGTATATATATATATATATAAAGAGCTCGCTAGGTTGAAAACCCAAAAAGGGCGGCCTAGGAAAAAGTTTGAGCAGTTCACTAGTTCTGAAAACCCAAAAGGGCAGGTGTAGACCCTTAATTTTTGACCCAATCTGATCCAATATGCTTTATTTAGTCCAAAATAATTTTTGTTGTTTAATTGGTCCAAAATAATTTTAATTAAATAATTTTTAACTTAGTATCTAATTTTTATTAATAAAAAATGAAAATAAACAATTAAAAAATAAAAAATAAAAATTGGAGTCGGAAAAAAAAATCGGCAATAAAAAGTGGTCGCGCGGGCCCGTCGGGCCAGCGTCAGCTCGCCCGCAGGTTCCTGCGGGCGAAATAACTTCCAGCAGGAAATTGCCCGCAAGAATTTCCTGCAGGTGAAATTTTCGCCCGCAGGAATTTCCTGTGGGCTGGCACGCCCACTGGCCCGGCTGGCATGCCCACGGGCCCGGCAGTACAGTTTTTGCCAGCGCAAATTTTTTCAATGCAATTTTTTGAATCCTAATCCAATTAGGTTTTAATTTCTTTTTTAATTAATATTACTTACCTTAATTAATTAGGAATAAACAACCTAAAAACCACTAAAAATAAGGACCATTAGAACCAAATTGGAGGAGGAAAAAAATTGGCAGTGGCTTGATTTTTGAAACCAAATCAAGGAAGGAAAAGGAAAAACTCAATTCAATTGATATTTAAAGCAGCAGTAGTACGATTTAATCAATTAAAAAAAGGCAACCAAGGCTTGTTTTTGAAGCTAGTTCATCCAAGAAGAGTTATTTTTTTTTGGAGAATCAACGAAAGAAGGTATGTTTTAATTCTTTTGATTTATGTTTTTACAGTAGCCAAGTCCATAAAATTTAGGTTTTTTAAATCAAGAATATTAGAGTTGTAAATTGATTTTTCCAAAGTTAAAACAATAAAAACGTGACTTTTTTTTTCTAAAAGGACTTAAAATTGTTATTTTTTCTTCTTAAAAACCTTAAAACACTAATTGAACATATTTTTCAACAAAACCAAAATCAAATTCTGTTTCTTTTAAGATTTTAAAGTAGGTTCTATTTCATTCAAAAAACCTTAAAAACATCTTTTCTATTCATAAAACTTCATAAAATATCAAATTGATTTCTAAAACCCTTTAAATTATTCATTACCCGAGAATCCAAATTTCAAAGCCTAAAATCCAAATTTCAACTTTTAAACCTAAAATAATGAATCTAAACCCTTTAAAACCTTAAACCCTTACTTTTTCTAAACTTTAAACCCTTTAAACCATAAAAAAAACATAAAAACATAAAAACCAAAAAGTCACAGTAGCTTAAATCACTATTTAAAATCATGAATTAAAAAGTATTTCAAAGTATCCAAAACCCTAGTTTCAAGATTTCACCGTTCAAATCTTAATTTGTTTAATCAAAGTGTCTTACCAACCTTTAAAAAACATAAAACCCTAATCTATTTTAATTCCCTAAAAAGTCACAGTAGCTTAACTTTAAAAATTCCAAAACCTTAACACATGAGATAAAGAACCCTAAATAGAAATAGTAGCTATACTTGAACTTTTATTTGCTTTATTCAATTCCATATTTACTTATACTTTGATTCATCTCTTATGCATTAATTTATTTAATTTTAATACTTGATTTATTTAATTTATCATGGATGGATGTTTATTTTATTGATATTTAAATACTTTTGATGAATGATTTATTTATGATTAATGATTATTTACTTTTATCAATCAATTTAGATTTCCCCAAGTTGTAAGAGGTATGTTTCCACTTGATGGGTACCTCATTAGTTAAACATCATGTAATTTAATTTTCTTTTATATTTTAGAACCTTTGTAAAGGGCATGTTTCTACCTTTTGGTGGGTGTCCTATCTAGGCATGTGATGTAAGGACATGTTTCCATCCTTGGATGGGTGTCCATTTATTTGTTTTGTTTTGTTTGGACATTGCTTAGATTTTAATATAATGATGCTTTCTTTTTATTGTGTGTAGTATGGATAATGTTATTATACTTAAGAATTTTATAATATTAAGACCTGTAAAGGAGGCCGGTTCCAATGAACCGGGCGTTGTGGGAGTGCTGGGCCATTTCTCACCTTCCCCACACGTACCCAACTTTTCGAACCCATTAGGGGGTTGGGGATTCCTTAGGAATCGAGTCATCCACCCCTTTCTTTTTTCCCGGCCCGTCCGGGTGGCGACTCCATTTTCTCCGGACTTAGGTCCGTGTTCTCTAAGGCCCCGAGCCTAAACAGTGCCGAAGTCGCAAGAACCATTCCACCGGGAGTGGGGGCGAAAATCCCCGCTCACAGTGGCGACTCCACTGGGGATAAGAGAAGTTGATTCCGTTGGTCTTTATATTATTCTATTTTTTCTTATAATGATATTATCCATTGCATCATCTTAGATTGCATCGTGTGCGTGAGTTAGGACGCCCGTGTTACCCGTGTTATGTTATGTAAGGGATACCATATTTTCACTCAAGGTATGGAGATCGAGCATGGCATAACCACTCATAGCATCGTACCATTCGGTATATACTTGCTATGGGAACCTAAGCCTTTTTACCCTAAGACTAAAGCTCATGTAATTGGCCTAGTTACTTTCCTTAGGTTTTACCCCAAATGCATGTTGTTTGACTATGGTTAATTTATTTTGGCTTAAATCATGGCTTATTTGGTTTGTTCTTTTTCTAATATGACCTAAGTATATTGTAAGCTCAAAATAAATTTTTCTTTAAAGTCCGAAAGACCAAAGCTATTTTCAAAACTTTTGTCAAGTTGGTCTTTGGACATAAGACTTTTCTAAAAACAAATCAAAGATTATTTGGCCCATGGCCCAAATACTAAGCCCAAAATCCATTTTTCTAAAATCTTTTACAATGGGCTTAGAAACAAAACTATTTTTCACCCAATCTTTTCTTACAAAGAGCTTGCAAAAATATTTAGGTCAATTATGAATTACCAAAAATCAATTGTGGGCCTAGTTTACACTAAGAATAAATTAACCATGGGCTTGTTTTTGGCAATAACCATTAGTTACTTTTTTCAAGTGAGAAATCTATTTATAATAAACCTCTTAATTTCATTTTAATCCAATATAGCACAAAAGCTACTATAGTTGGTTAAATGGATTAAAACCAAATTAATGGGAATTATTATGGATTGATTTTCATTTTCGAAAATATAACTATTGGTTGAAACGTCCGAGGGAATTATTCGAAAGCAAGATACCCCATGTTGGTGTTTTTGTTAACCATATACCTAGGAAAAGGGACTCGACATTCGTGTGTGGATGTTATAAGGTTGGAAGGAACGTCCTATTTATCCTTATTTGTTGATTGTTTGTACGTACATGTATACATGCATACATTTGCATCTCATATCATTGATCCTCTCTGGGTCACAGCCCTGGATTACAATAGTTCTAAAGCTTACAACAATCCGACCTACGCCGGAGATGAAGTATCTAGCAACGACTCAATCACTTGCTCACCCAAAACAATGAAGCCCGAACAAATTCAAAGAATGGTGGATGAAGCCCTCAATACCAAGATGGAAGAAATCAAAGAGGCCCTAGCTGAGACCATGAAGAACCAATTGACTGCAATCTTAGAGAATCATGCCGAGGCATCTGCTAGCACTAAGAAACCAAAGGACAAAGGGAAGACCAAAGTTAGTGAAGTGGCTTGTGATGATGAGAAGGTGATCATTGATGATGATGATTGGGCTCAATACTACCAAGATCTTCAAGATAAAAAGGAGCCAAAGGTTGTTGAGAAGGCAACTATTGAAAAGACCGAGACATCTGATATTGAAAAGATGATTGCTGATTTAGAAAAGAAATTTGAGAAAAAGCTGAAAACTGAAGAAATGTCCGAAGTTGACAAATTATTTGAGCTAGATGAAGAGGTCCCATACAAGTTCAAGATGCCATCTTTTGCAAAGTATAATGGCACTGGAAATCCTCATCTCCATGTGAAGCAGTATATCACTGCCATGCAATCTGCCCGAGCTACTAAGGCTCAAACTCTAAGGTACTTCATGCTCTCATTGGATCCTGGTGTCCAAAATTGGTTCAATACCTTAGATGATGGAACACAAAA
Organism: Garcia nutans; assembly: GCA_947685225.1. Lineage (NCBI taxonomy): Eukaryota > Viridiplantae > Streptophyta > Magnoliopsida > Malpighiales > Euphorbiaceae > Garcia > Garcia nutans. Next base: position 58,525,329 of record CANTUV010000024.1, read on the forward strand.
GAGTTGGGATCTACTTTACAAAGCCTTCATCCAACAATATGATACAATGTTGAAATGGAAATTACCTTAATGGATGTTGAGTCCATTAGGCAACGACCAAATGAAAATTTTGTAGATTATGTCAAGAGATGGAGAAACAAGGCTGCTTTACTCAAGAAGAGGCCTGATGAATTCGATCAAATAAGGATGATTGTGAGAGGGGTGTTGCCTAATCTTCGTGAGAGGATGTCTCATACACTCATACGTGATTTCAAAGATCTTCTCCAAGCTAGTCAACAAATTGAAGAGTGGGAAAGGGAGAAGAATCGCTTTTAAATAAAAAGGAATGAGAAAGGGAATTACCAGTCAGGCAATCAAAGCACACAAAAAGAAGTTGATGTTAATGCCGCTAGTGAAAGAGCAATGAGGCAGTTTTCAGATCTGGGGAAGCCACTGTCTTGGGTTCTCAGTAAGCTACAAAGGAAGGGATTGTTACAACCCTTGACTCCTCGTCCTTTGCCTAATCCTCTTCCACCTAACTTTGATACTAATGCATTTTGCCAATTCCATCAAAGGCCTGGACATGAAACGGACAATTGCATGAAGTTGAGGCATGAGATCCAGAATTTAATTAATAATGGCAAGTTGCCCGAGCCGGACAAGCCCAACACCAAAGATAATCCATTTCCAAGGTTCAATAGAGTGCCACCACCAGCAACCTTTATGGTGGGAAAAGGATTGGAAGAAGATTTTGTTTTATCCTCTTTTCAAGATGGGAATGTTGAAGATGTGAAAGGAAAAGAAGCCTAACTCAATGAACTTTCCTTAGCTTGAATGTTGCTTTTCAATCTTACTTTATTTAATATTTTGGAACTATCGTGTTTTTCAAATTAAAATTTGTTTGAATAAATTACTTTCATCATAAATTTTTGTTGGTCTTTGTTCATTTTAGTGCTCAACCAATGAGGAATCTGTAACACCCCTTCCCGACCTACATGTGTAAGCTGAGTAGAGGCGCCACACTAACCTAATGTTGCTACCAATTTTACTTAGTCAAATTTTAGTTCCAATTTTAATAGAAATTTTGCCATAGTTTTGCCTAAAAATTGAGTCCCAAGTGTCGACAAAACTAGTTTTTTTTTTTAAAAAACATTTTACACAAACCAATGCAAACAAAATCATTCTCAATACACTCCCAATAAATCCCCCTTATAACCTCAACTACAACATGCAAATAAGATTTACACTTCTAGTACAAAATAAAGTAAAGGTTTATTGTAACACCCCCACACCTGGTACAAGCACACTACAGCACCACAATGTAGCATAAGTGCACCAAACATAGGGATGCTACGGTTCTCTTAACATTCAAAACACTTTAAAACTTGATACCATACCCTTATCATTATACATTAAAATATTACACAGCGGAAGTTATAAAATATTTACATATTTACATATTAAACATTTCTTTACAAAAATATAAAGAATTATACATGATTGGCAAGTTTGCTCTGATCTTTAAGCTCCCAAAATGAATTCTTCAAGGTCTACTCACACTTGGTCTTGATGAACTCTCGGGTTCAACTCTATCAACTCTATTACCTGCGTGATTAAACACTATCGCGCTAAGCCAACGGCTTAGTAAGATAATCATGCAAATGATATGACTTAGAGCAATGCAATGTCATTTCTCAATCCATAATATACATGTAACATCATATATGCAAAACTAACAACATACTTTCACTTTACATATCATATTTCAATATCTTTTCATATACTTCATTAATATTCATTTAACCATTCATAATCAACACTAAACAAAGACAAGCATGGGCCCAAGACACACTAATATGCCATTCAATTTTCAGAGTTAATGTTTTGGTTTTGTTATCACATTTATCAATATCATATACCCAACTAGGCTTCAAGGACTAAGTCCAACCTAGCTTCAAGGGTGGTAACATCTCAATTAGGCTTCAAGGATTCAATCCAACCTAACTTCAAGAGATTGTTACACTTATTAGGCATGCCACCAACAACAAACTCTGAAAATGGAATAACACATTAGCCACACAATTCATTCTCAATTCTCATTATCATTTAGGCAAACATGCCTCATTTATCTCCATTGAATCACCTTAGCCAATAACAATGGCTTCACATTTCATTTCACAATATAACATTTCATTATTCAAGTATATATTTATCTCATTCATGATCACATTATATCTCACATAGCATCATTCATAAATATCAACATTTCATTCCACATTACTCATGAAACACATTACCATTCACAATGCATAACATAACATTGTTCAATCTCAACAATGCAAGAACAACAAAGAATTAAAACCCTAACCTACACAATTGAGGGACACGGTCAGCCACTTGAAGGACACGGTTAGGGCAATTCAACCTCTTCACAATCTAATCCAAAAGGAATATTAGCAAAATGACCATATGAATAGTACATTCTGGTTTTTGACTCCATTTTATCCTTATTTTGAAAAATTGTATAAAATAATCTACTTGACTAAAAATTCTAAATTTTTTACAGAATTTAGTTTTGTATCTTAAAATCATTCCTTTAAAATTTCAGATCAAACTGAACACAAAATCTTGGTCAAATAGTTCACCTAACCAGACTGCCCCAATTGCCCTGCATCCTGGCAGCAGTTCTGAACTTTGTGAATTCTATAAATCAAATTCAATCAACGTGGCTCCAAATTATTTTTATCAAATACTAGACTCACTAAGCAACAACATATCCAAAATTCAATTAGATATGATTTTTTTACATTTTATTAAAAATCCCGAAATATAGCTGTCTCAGTTAAGGTACCTGCTGGAACAGGTCTAATAAAAATAATCTTTCTAAACTCATAACCATTCCAAAATCGAATCAACATATTTTTCAGTCATTCTAGACTCATAGAGGCACAACATATCAAAAATTCACTTCAAGAACATTTTTCTATAATTAATTAAAAATCATACAAGTTACAGCCTTTACTAATTGTAAAACAGAAAAAGAATTCACTAAACACACTCTTACTCTTCCATCACCAACACCAACCTAGCTTCTTATCTTTAATTCCATTTCAACACTTGAGAATAAATCATAAACACATCTCATCATCAAATCATCAAACCCTAATTAACTTCCCATACCACTTCAAAAATAGGAAAGAAATCAAAGGAAAGATCTTACCTTAGTTAAAACTTCTTGAATCAACACTTGAACACTTAATCTTCCTTCAATTTGAGCTCAACACATCAAGATCCTCTCTTCACCACTTGCTTTCCTTTCTCTATGGAGGAGCCGGCCACACACATGAAGAAGAAGAAGAAATTATGAATAAACCAAAGTCAACTCTTCTTTAAATATCCACCATGTGATTCAATTCATGCAATTACCAAATTGCCCTTAATCATTTAACTTAACTTTTGTCTCATGTATGCCCATGATAGTAATTACACATATCACATAAAAATATCTCTCTTCCTTTGACTCTTCCTTTGACCCATTTATATGTTATATATATCATCATATACACAATATATACCATTCTCTCTAAACCCTAATTCTTTTCTTATCCCATCATATACATTCAATCCAATTTATAACAATAACAACAACAACAATATGCAAAACTTCTAGGGCATAAATGAGGATATTACAGAATCTATCTTGATAATTCATAAATTTATCTATGCATCATGACTCGAATGACTTTACTAGATGAGGGAGTTACTCTATAGCATTGAGTTGTGTATGCTTACTTAGAGAGGGCTCCTGCATAATTACCTTTGTCTAGGTCCTAGTCAGTCTTAAAACATGCTTTGAAAAGCTTTCGAGGCGAAATTGAACTCTACTTATTTAAGAGAGAAATGATCTAGGCATTGTTTGGTTAGCCAACAACTAGTATCCACCCAATTAAATATCAATCCCTAGTTGTCCCTTTGAGCCTTCATAAAATTTTAGCTTTCTTTTCATTGGCTTACAAACCCCAATAACCTACCTTGAGTTGTTGAGATACTTTTGACAAGTCTTATGATCACTAAGGTGAAGAGGCAAGAAGATCAAAGAAAGTAATGATTGGTCAAGACCATGAAGATAGTTTAAGTTCTCAAGACCATAAGGGTAGTTGATGTTTTCAAGACCACAAGGATAGTTGATGTTCTCAAAACTGTAAGGGTAGTTGAAGTTCCCTTAATGTCTCCAATATATCAAGACAACATCAACATTAGAGTAACAAATGATTTATCCATGTTTAGGAAGATTTATGTTACCTCACTCATCCATTATTGGAAGCCCAAGTTGGTATAAATAAGACAACTATGTTTGAGCTAGAACAAAAAAAAAAAGGAGAAAAAAAAGGAAAAAAGAGAATAGAAGGAGAAAAGAAAGAAAAAAAGAGAATAGAAAAAGAAAAGAAAGAAAAAAGAGAATAGAAAAAGAAAAAAGAAGATAAAACTTAAAAAGGCGGTTTAGAAAGCCAATTGAGTTCTCTTTTACCTAAAGCAGCAAAAGGCTTCCATAAGGATGGTTTAACTTGAATTGGTCCAACCTAACCAAAGATTTAATCAAAATTGGAGAAAAGGAGGGAGACCATCCAGTTCTTGAAAGTTTTGTACTTGATAGTCCAATAAGAAAGAATGAAAAAATGATAAAATACTCAAAGAAAGGGAAGATTAAGGAAAACAAAGAGAAAGAAAAGGGAAGAGTAAGAGAAATAAAGAAAAGGGAGAAGAAGAAAAGAAATGAATTTGGGTACCAAACTTTTTGCAAGGGCAAAAACTGTCCTAGTCAATATCCAGATTAATGCCAAGAAGATATAGAAGGAATTTGGAGTCTAGCAAGATTGCTCCCAACTGTCTAAAGTTCCAACAAGAAATTTGTAGTGTGAGGGTTTGTCCATTGTGTCACACCAGCTCCAATCTCAAAATGGCCTCCACTTTAACCCATGTCCCTTATAGACCCCGTTTCAAGCCTATCAAAGACCTGTTGATCTCTCTTGGTAGGTAGAGTCTATTAGTGGAGATAGTTTGGATAAGCATGCATATGAGATAGACAATATTTAAACTCAAATGAGACCTTTGGCTAAGCAATGTGTATGTGCCTATCTGAAGTGCAACAGTTCTTGCTTAAATAGAAATGATTCCCGAGTTTAGTATGGTAACTAGGGTTGTCATGTTATAGATATGTTAATTTGGAAAATCAAGTCCTGAGGTACATTGACATTAATTTGGCAAAGCCAACATTTGATTTCAAAAAAAAAAACAAACAAAAAAAAAGTTTTGTCATACAAAGCCTTCAAGTTAAGGGAAGTATGTTGAACCTCCAAAGGACACATTGGGCAAAGGAAATGATTATTGGTAAAGTTATGAAGAAGCTATCAATCGACATGATATGGATGTATCCCTAACTCTATTGCTTGGGGTCTCCACCACTCATGTTTTTTTCATCTTGAAGATAAAAGCCACAAATGCAAAGCTTTCGATCATTCCAATGCAAGACTTGAACAAGCATCAAAATGGAACCAATAAGAACACTTCTGCTTATCACCTCGGTCTATGAGTCAGCAGAACGACTGTAAGTATCATTCATGCATATCATGCATATCACATCTATCACACCCCGATACTCCATATAAGTACTATACATACACCTGGTATACATACAGTAAGTATATAAAGTATAAGAATGTCACTTTTCGTTACCTTTTTAAAACTTTTCACAAAGTTCAAACCATTATACATAAATTTAAAGAATATTTACAAAATCATTATACCTTAAATGATCTTACATATGTATCATATTCTTATTTTTATCAAATACATCGTTTATACATATGAATGCACTTTATAAAAATACATCATAATTAAAAACTATACATGTATGCATAACCCTCTAGTTGGTCTCGACAAACTCATACTCTTCTCGTGGCATGACGAAAGACTTCATACTCTCCACCAAGATACCTGCGCGATTATACATCCGCGCTAAGCTCGAGAGCTTAGTAGTACAAATATAATATGTAAACATATATTATAAAAACATTAATATATCATGACATATCAATTCCATGTGCCATTAGTTTCTTATCATGTTTTCCTTTTAAATTGCATCTTTCATATATCTTAACTAACCTCATGTATTATATACATGTCATTTTTACTAACCACAATTCATCACTAATAATCATCATCAACATAGTAATACCCACATTACATCTCATATCATTATCATCAATCATCGATCCAATATTAATACTCACCATCAATATTTCAGTATACATATTACATATCATTTCATATTATTATTTTATTCACAATTCATCAATCATGAATCTCATTTCCAACCAATACAATCATAGATCTTATTACTCGTTTATTACAACATTTATAGATTACTTTGACAACAACGACTGACTCGTTTATTACAACATTTATAGATCACTTTGACAACAACGACTGACTCGGGCCCAAACAACACTAATATGCCATTCAACTTTCAGAGTTAATGCTTTGGTTTAATTATCACATTATCATTATCATTGACCCAACTAGGCTTCAAGGATTTAGATTCAACCAAGCTTCAAGGGGAGTAAAACATGTTAAACTTCAACCCAACTTGGCTTCAAGAACCAATCCAACCTAGCTTCAAGGGTTGTAACATCTCAATTAGGCTTCAAGGATCATATCCAACCTAACTTCAAGAGATTGTTACTATTATTAGGCATGCCACCAACAACAAAACTCTAAAAATGAATAACATATTAGACACACAATTCATTTATCAATTCATTATAAATTCCATTATCACTTCTCATCATCATCTAGGCAAACATGCCTTGTTTCTTTCAATTGAATCATCATAGCCAATCACAATGGCATCATATCACATTTAAGTCATCATAGCCAATCACAATGACATCATATCACATTTAAATCAATTCACATTATACACTTTATCATCCAAGCATACATAATTAATTATATTGCACATGTATCTTAAATTCATGGTCATATAAGCCAAATGCCCATTTATTTTATTTTGATCATTATTATCAACCATGATAACATCACATTTCATCATCTCTCAAAACACATTTACACCTTTCATTATTAAAACATTTATCATAACAATTAACATTGCACATACCTTTTTGGATAACCACTATAGCTTTCACACTATACAAATAACAACATTAGTCACATGGTATTAACAATAAAACAATCTACTTAACATTGTTTTAGATTTCACAATCATTTAAGAGAATGCCTTTAGGTAAATTTGTACTTACCTCAAAAACTACTCCCATCAAGCAATACATAGTCAATTACCTCATCATATCCTTTACATTTTACCTATAGCATCATTGATGTAACATTACAAACTACATTATTCATGTAACACATTTCCATTCATAATGCATAAAACATAACATTGCTCATATAGTATCATATGCATTATCAAATGTATATATATATATCCATTTACATTATTCATAGCTTTAGGATCTTCCTCATACATTTGTTTAGGTCATTCTTTGTTTAACATGTGTTTAAGTTTAGGTTTAGGTACAAGAATACCTTTGGAGAATCAAAACAATGCAAGAAGATCAAGGAATAAAAACATAAACTAACAAATTTGAGGGACACGGGCAGCACACTTGAGGGACACGGTTAGGGCAATTCAACCTCTTCACAATCTAATCCAAAAGGAATATTAGCAAAATGACCATATGAATAGTACATTCTGGTTTTAGACTCCATTTTATCCTTATTTTGAAAAATTGTATAAAATAATCTACTAGACTAAAAATTCTAAAATTTTTACAGAATTTAGTTTTGTATCTTAAAATCATTCCTTTAAAATTTCAGATCAAACTGAACACAAAATCTTGGTCAAATAGTTCACCTAACCAGACTGCCCCAATTGCCCTGCATCCTGGCAGCAGTTCTGAACTTTGTGAATTTCATAAATCAAATTCAATCAACGTGGTTCCAAATTATTTTTCTCAAATACTAGACTCACTAAGCAACAACATATCCAAAATTCAATTGAATATGATTTTTCTACATTTTATTAAAAATCCCGAAATAGAGCTGTCTCAGTTAAGGTACCTGCTGGAACAGGTCTAATAAAAATAATCTTTCTAAACTCATAACCTATCCAAAATCGAATCAACATATTTTTCAGTCATTCTAGACTCATAGAGGCACAACATATCAAAAATTCACTTCAAGAACATTTTTCTATAATTAATTAAAAATCATACAAGTCACAGCCTTTACTAATTGTAAAACAGAAAAAAAATCACTAAACACAACTCTTACTCTTCCATCACCAACACCAACCTAGCTTCTTATCTTTAATTCCATTTCAACACTTGAGAATAAATCATAAACACATCTCAAACACATCAATTCACAAAATCAACAAACCCCAATTCATTTCAAGCACTACTTCAAAATAACCAAAGAAAACAAGAGAATACTTACTTGAATTGAAGAAATTCCACAAATCTCCAACTTAATCCTTTGATTCTCCCTTCAATTTCATTTTAGAATATTAACTCACTCTTGTTCTCTCTTTGTTTTAGGTGGGCAGCCAACCGTGGAGAAGAGAAGAAGAAGAAATGAAGAAAAAGACAAATGATCACCTCTTTAAATCTCCATCATACATTTTTAACATAATAATTACCTAAATGCCCTCCTCCATTTAACTTAACTCTTGTCCTATATATGCCCATTTAAGTAATTTTACATATCACCAATAGATATCTTCTTCCACTAACCATCCCTTGACTTTCCATTTGACCAACTTATATGTTATATATACAACAATATACACAACATATACATTCTCTTAACACACTCATTTCCTTTGCAAAAACATATATATACATTTAATTCAAATCAACCAACAATTGTATTAAAACTTCTAGGGCACACTTTGGGATATTACAACATCGCACTTTCTTGTCTTGTGTTCTTTATCAAAGTGAATAGCAAACACTCTGTGAAGTGAAGAATCAAAAGAAGATGTCAAATCAGGGGGGCATGGAAAGCCTATTTGCTTATGGAAGCTCTAGTCATTTTGCAAAAGAAGAAATACGTGCTTATGCGAAGAACAAGATGGCAAAAACATCAATCAAAGCTTGCATGGAAAAAATCTTTGGTTTGAGCCTACACAGGGGGCAAAGTTTCTCCTTTTCAATTTTTTGGGTTTATATACCAAATATTTTTAAGCTCACTTACAAATATTTTGCCACACAGGGGGGGTAAGAAAAGGGTATAAGGTCCAATTTAGCTAAATCTTTGCAAAAAGGAAGAAAAAAAGAATGGAACAATTAGAACTCTCAAAAGAATGAAGATGCAAAAGACGAAAGATCAATCAAGCTAAAAGAGCTGAAGCCAGGGTAATGACCCGACCTCCAATGGATAAAGATCAGTGTTTCGAGGGTAAAGACCCGATGTCAAAAGATGAAGATTCATTTTCAAGGATAAAGACCCAGTCTCAAAGGATGAAGATCCATTTTCAAGGGTGAAGACCCTATCTCAAAGGATAGAGACCCATGTTTTAAGAGTAAAGACCCAATCTCAAAGGATGAAGATCCATTTGCAATGGTGAAGACCCGATGTCAAAAGATGAAGATTCATTTTCAAGGATGAAGACCCGATCTCAAAGGATGAAGATCCATTTTGAGGGTGGAAAACCACAATGCATGGAATAACCGGAGCAGTCAGATTTCTCAAATTATAAAAGGTCAGTCAAACTCAATCTCAGGTCTAAGCACCCAAATTCAAATCAATCTCGGGTCCAAGCACCCAATCTCGGGTCCAAGTACCTAAATCTATTCAAATCAGCCTCGGGTCCAAGTACCCAAAATCAATTCAAGCTCGGATCCAAGTACCCAATCTCGGGTCCAAGTACCCAAAATCAATTCAAGCTCAGGTCCAAGTACCTAAGCTCGGGTCCAAGTACCCAAATCAAATCAATCTCGGATCCAAGTACCCAAAATCAATTCAAGCTCGGGTCCAAGTACCCAATCCCGGGTCTAAGTACCCAATCTCGGGTCCAAGTACCCAAATCAAATCAAGCTCAGGTCCAAGTACCCAATCTCGGGTCTAAGTACCTAAATTAAACCCAGTCCCAGGTCCAAGTACCCAATCTCGGGTCCAAGTACCCAAATCAAAACAAGCTCGGGTCCAAGTACCCAAGCTCGGGTCCAAGTACCCAATCTTGGGTCTAAGTACCCAAATCAAACCCAGTCCCGGGTCCAAGTACCCAATCTCGGGTCCAAGTACCCAAATCACATCAATCTCAGGTCCAAGTACCCAATCCCGGGTCCAAGCACCCAAATTCAAATCAGCCTCGGGTCCAAGTACCCAATCTCGGGTCCAAGTACCCAATCTCGAGTCCAAGTACTCAATCTTGGGTCTAAGTACCCAAATCAAATCAATCTCGGGCCCAAGTACCCAATCTCGGGTCCAAGTACCCAAATCAAATCAATCTCGGGTCCAAGTACCCAATCTTGGGTCCAAGTACCCAAAATCAATTCAAGCTCGGGTCCAAGTACCCAATCTCGGGTCCAAGTACCCAAAATCAATTCAAGCTTGGGTCCAAGTACCCGATCCCAGGTCCAAGTACCCAATCTCGGGTCCAAGTACCCAAAATCAATTCAAGCTTGGGTCCAGGTACCCAATCTTGGGTCCAAGCACCCATTCTCAGGTCTAAGTATCCAATCCCGGGTCCAAGTACCCAATCTCGGGTCCAAGTACCCAAATCAAATCAGTCTCGGGTCCAAGTACCTAATCCTGGGTCCAAGTACCCAATCCGGGTCCAAGTACCCAAAATCAATTCAATCTCGAGTCCAAGTACTCAATCTCGGGTCCAAGTACCCAAATTTAATCAATCTCGGGTCCAAGTACCCAATCTCGGGTCCAAGTACCCAAATCAATTCAAGCTCGGGTCCAAGTACTCAATCCCGGGTCCAAGTACCCAAAATCAATTCAAGCTCGGGTCGAAGTACCCAATCCCGGGTCTAAGTACCCAAAATCAATTCAATCTCGAGTCCAAGTACTCAATCTTGGGTCCAAGTACCCAAATCAAATCAATCTCGGGTCCAAGTACCCAATCTCGGGTCCAAGTACCCAAAATCAATTCAAGCTCGGGTCCATGTACCCAATCCCGGGTCCAAGTACCCAAAATCAATTCAAGCTCAGGTCCAAGTACCCAATCCTGAGTCCAAGTACTCAATCTTGGGTCCAAGTACCCAAATCAAATCAATCTCGAGTCCAAGTACCCAAGTCAAATTCAATCTTGGGTCCAAGTACCCAAAATCAGTTCAATCTCAGGTCCAAGTACCCAATCTCGAGTCCAAGTACCTAATATCGGGTCCAAGTACCCAATCTCAAGTCCAAGTGCTCAATCTTGGGTTCAAGTACCCAAATTCAATCAATCTCGGGTCCAAGTACCCAAAATCAATTCAAGCTCGGGTCCAAGTACCCAATCCCGAGTCCAAGTACTCAATCTTGGGTCCAAGTACCTGATCTTGGGTCCAAGTACCCAAGTCAAATTCAATCTTGGGTCCAAGTACCCAAAATCAGTTCAATCTCGGGTCCAAGTACCCAATCTCAGGTTCAAGTACCCAATCTCGAGTCCAGGTGCTCAATCATAGGTCCAAGTACCCAAATTCAATCAATCTCGGGTCCAAATACCCGATTTCGGGTCCAAGTACCCAATCTCGGATCCAAGTATCCAAAACAAATTTAATTCGTCACCTCAAAATTTAAGTCTTATTGCTTTTCACTCTCTTTCACTAAGGTTTCAGATCATTCAAGCAGGGGGCAAACTGTCCCTTAATTTTTGACCCAATCCGATCCAATATGCTTTATTTAGTCCAAAATGATTTTTGTTGTTTAATTGGTCCAAAATAATTTTAATTAAATAATTTTTACTTTAGTATCTAATTTTTATTAATAAAAAATGAAAATAAACAATTAAAAATAAAATAAAATAAATAAAAATAAAAATAAAAATCGGAGTCGAAAAAAAAATTGGCAGCGAAAAGTGGTCGTGCGGGCCCGTCGGGCTAGCGTCAGCTCGCCGCAGGCCTTCGCCCGCAGGAAATTCCTGCGGGCCGCAGGAATTTCCTGCAGGCTGGCATGCCCACGGGCCCGGCTGGCACGCCCATAGGCCCGGCAGCACAGTTTTTGCCAGCACAAAATTTTTCAACGCAATTTTTTGAATTCTAATCCAATTAGGTTTTAATTTCTTTTTTTTATTAATATTACTTATCTTAATTAATTAGGAATAAACAACCTAAAAACCACTATAAATAAGGACCATTAGAACCAAATTGGAGGAGGAAAAAAATTGGCAGTGGCTTAATTTTTGAAACCAAATCAAGGAAGGAAAAGAAAAAACTCAATTCAATTAATATTTAAAGCAGCAATAGCACGATTTAATCAATAAAAAAAGGCAACCAAGGATTGTTTTTGAAGCTTGTTCATCCAATAAGAGTTATTTTTTTTGGAGAATCAACAAAAGAAGGTATGTTTTAATTCTTTTGATTTATGTTTTTACAGTAGCCAAGTCCATAAAATTTAGGTTTTTTAATTCAAGAATCTAAGAGTTGTAATTTGATCTTTCCAAAGTTAAAACAATAAAAACGTGACTTTCTTTTCTAAAAGGACTTAAAATTGTTATTTTTTCTTCTTAAAAACCTTAAAACACTAATTGAACATATTTTTCAACAAAACCAAAATCAAATTCTGTTTCTTTTAAGATTTTAAAGTAGGTTCTATTTCATTCAAAAAAAACCTTAAAAAACATCTTTTCTACTTATAAAAACTTCAATCCATTTGTTTAAATTCATAAAACTTCATAAAATATCAAATTGATTTCTAAAACCCTTTAAATTATTCATTACCCGAGAATCCAAATTTCAAAGCCTAAAATCCAAATTTCAACTTTTAAACCTAAAATAATGAATTCTAAACCCTTTAAAGCCTTAAACCCTTACTTTTTCTAAACTTTAAACCCTTTAAAACATAAAAAAACATAAAAACATAAAAACCAAAAAGTCACAGTAGCTTAAATCACTATTTAAAATCATGAATTAAAAAGTATTTCAAAGTATCCAAAACCCTAGTTTCAAGATTTCACCATTCAAATCTTAATTTGTTTAATCAAAGTGTCTTACCAACCGTTAAAAAACATAAAACAGTAGCTTAACTTTAAAAATTCCAAAACCTTAACACATGAGATAAAGAACCCTAAATAGAAATAGTAGCTATACTTGAACTTTTATTTGCTTTATTCAATTCCATATTTACTTATACTTTGATTCATCTCTTATGCTTTAATTTATTTAATTTCAATACTTGATTTATTTAATTTATCATGGATGGATGTTTATTTTATTGATATTTAAATACTTTTGATGAATGATTTATTTATGATGAATGATTATTTACTTTTATCAATCAATTTAGATTTCCACAAGTTGTAAGAGGTATGTTTCCACTTGATGGGTACCTCATTAGTTAAACATCATGTAATTTAATTTTCTTTTATTCACATGCCCAGATAGGACACCCACCAAAAGGTAGAAACATGCCCTTTGGACATTGCTTTGATTTTAATATAATGATGCTTTCTTTTTATTGTGTGTAGTATGGATAATGTTATTATACTTATGAATTTTATAATATTAAGACCTGTAAAGGAGGCCGGTTCCAATGAACCGGGCGTTGTGGGGGTACTGGGCCATTTCTCACCTTCCCCACGCGTACCCAACTTTCCGAACCCATTAGGGGGTTGGGGATTCCTTAAGAATCGAGTCATCCACCCCTTTCTTTTTTCCTGGCCCATCCGGGTGGCGACTCCATTTTCTCCAGACTTAGGTCCGTGTTCTCTAAGGCCACGAGCCTAAACAGTGCCGAAGTAGCAAGAACCATTCCACCGGGAGTGGGGGCGAAAATCCCCACTCACAGCAGGCTAGGCAACAATTAGGGCTAAATGAGAGAAAATCGTCAATTAGAAAACCCAAAAGGGCTAATTGGCAATAGGAGTGATTTTGTGTATGCTGGCTTTATGTTTGGTTGTTCCCCAATTTAATAAAATAGAATTAATGTTAAAATTGTTCTATGTGCATTGTTATAAGTATTTGACTAGAGATGGATGAAATAAATAAACACAACAGCAAAAGGTGATGACAAATTTATTACTTTAATTATTTTTCATCCTAACAACACACTTTCTGAATTGACAAATGTAAAATCTATGACAGTCGATAAATATAACATGCAGGCCAGCTTTGCCTCAGCCGATCCAAGTAGGCTTCAGTCAAGCAAGGCATGTCTAAATCAGGAGTAAAGTTAGAACCGCGAGGCTCAGCTCCGTACTGACACCTAAGACATTGAGGATCATAGCAAGTACCTTGACGAAGAGTAGCGAGGGGAACATACATCAAGTATGTCCGTGTGGTGATACGAGAAATCTTCCACCAAGGTACCAACCAACGGATATTGACTTCAGCGCGTGAGTGGATCCAGTCAACCCAGTCAGCATATGAAGAAGCAGGATGGAGTAGTTTCCTAGTGGAATGATGATGTGGCAGATATCTGGCAAAATTCATGGATGGAGTATCAAGCAAGCAAAGACGCTCCTAAAGCCAAATCTATGAAGAAAGAATTAAATTAAAAAAAAGTCCGCTAAGTTGAAAACCTGCAAGGGCAACTTAGACAAAAATTAGGACAGCTCGCTAGTTCTGAAAACCCACATGGGCGGACTAGGCAAAAATTTGAGCAAAAAAATAAAAAATAAAAAAGAGTTGAAAACCCGCAAGGGCAGCTTAGGTAAAAATTAGGACAACTCGCTAGTTCCGAAAACCCACATGGGCGGACTAGGTAAAAATTAGAGCAATAAAGAAAATAAAAAAGGGAAACCTAAATTGAAAACCAGAAAGGGCAGTTTAAGTAATTACCTAAAGCAGCAATGGACTCCCAGTCAGTCTCTTTATCAATCCTGATTTAAGCCGATCTAATCCAACCAAAGTCTCGGCTAAGATCACAGGTACCGGCGACAAGCCTCCTTCCATTTGATCCATAATATCCAATACTCGTGGATCAATATCACCGTCGAAAGAAACAAGCAAGAATTGGCAGAGCAAGCAAAGACAAAGCAAGCGTCCCCATCCCTTAGTAGGAGCCAAATGAGAGAGACAAAAATCAATCAAGGGAGCAAGTAGAATTTTTTCACCTCTCATTAACCGAAGAACTTAGGGTTTTTGAAATTTGAAATAACATATGCATCTTCTATTGAGTCTTGGAAATCAATGTGGGTAATGTCATTTGTTGATTATTTGGATATCCAAGGATGGCCTCAAATTATTCAATCAAGGGACATATTTCAAAGCCATTAATTTTAAAGATCCTAGAATCCGTATTCCAAAAGGAAGCCACGATATGTAAGAATGAGTGGTCTAATTTAACATTTTGAAAACATTTTAAAACATCAAGTTTTGAACACGAAATTTGCTTCCAATGAATGGCATCCATATTCTTAAATAGAATTTTTTTCTTCTTTAAATGATGTTCGGTCATTGTTGATGAATGAAGGAAAATCAAAATTGTTAAGCGAGTTTTTATGTTGAAATGGAAAATATTTTGGCTTCTGTATTAAATTAGGCATGAAAGGTGATTTATATAGAGGAAATAACCTTTTCCAAAGGTGATGAGGAAAAATTGATTGGAAAGAATAAGACCATATGGCATAAGGAAAGAAATTAGCAATGAATTTCCTTTACCGTGTTGGAATTGGTTTTAGCAAATGGTGCGGTTGTGAAAAGGAAGTTTTGATGCACTATTTATGATGTGATATAAAAAAAAGTGGCGCAGTAAAAAAAAAAAGAAAAAGTTACAGTAAAGATGGAAATTGTATTTTTTCATTATTGTACAATATTTTACAATTGTTACAATATTTACATATCACTAAGAGGGTGGTGGTAGGTCATCAAATAAAGCCTTGAAAAAGTCATCGCCTGTTGGAGGAGGGGGCAAATCACTCGTCCCGAGTCCTCCCAAAGCGGGAGCACCAAAATTCAGCAAGTTACTCATCCCGGGATCACCCGAAGCAGGAACACCAAAATCTCTATTACCTTGAAGTTCTGATCCGTCACGGTCCTCATTAAAAGCAGACAAAAGGATCTCATGGTCATCAGTCTGGGGGCCTCTTAATGAAGAAGCGCCGGGATCTCTCATCCCCTGAAATCGGAAGTCTCAGAAATGTTGTTCGGATTGATGATATAAACATTCAAAATGAGAAGCCTACTGATGACTTGCAGCCAACTCTTCTTGAAGTTTCCTATTTTATTCTTCGAGCATCCACTGTGAGCCAGAAAGAAAAAAGGTAAGAGCATAGATAATCATGCATACATATAGCATAAATTACCATGAGATAAGGAACGTACCAAGTAATTCAAATCAATACCCTACGGATGAGATGGCATATCTAGCGGGCTAGAATGAGCAAATGAAGGGGCAGTAAAAGAAGGTCCAGCCTCATGATCAAATGAGCCAACAGCCTGTAACAATCATTAAAGAATAAAAAAAGAAGCAGTTGCAAGGGAAAAATGGTAAGAGTTTTACCTGAGAAGTACTAGCCTCGAGATGTGGAATAGACTCTCATGCATCTCATTGATGTTCCTCTTCATCTCTACCCTCATTTTCTTCGGGAATCTCCCGCACACCAATAGAAGATACCCAAAGTTCAAGAGCCTTCTTTGAATAAAATGGGCATAGAATGCACCCAGCGGATGGAGAAATGACTCAGCACCATAACCGTACCGAGCCGGCCACCATGCATCCTCCGACATCGATATAATATTTAAAGTATATTCCGAGATATGCATCTGGACCCACCACTACTCTGGACTGAGAAACCACTCATAAACTCTCTCTCCGAGAAACCAGCAATTGGACACAGGGCCGGCGATGACTCGGTGAGAATGTTAGAAAGATAGCGTAGCCCTCATCAAAGGAGACCAATTCGTCCTCTGTTCTGGGTTCCACCAGGCCAAATTCACCTACAAAATAACATAAGGTAAGTAAACTTTCACATAAAATTTAAAGTATACTAATGTTATTTTACCTATTCCCAGGTTAAGCGGCTCAACACAAAGCGATGAGTATGCACATGGCGAGATCTGGGAATGTCTACACGATCGGACAACCAGAAATTTAATCTTGGATACCCGACTCTCTCTCGGAAAATACTGGGTACCCTCACGAGGTTGTGTTCATATGCCCACACCTACAATAATAGTAAAGTTCAAATTCAATCAAGAAAAGAGTGGAATTGACATTGGTAGAAGAAGAATACCTCAACAACCGTCATCAAGCCGATAAAAAACTTCTTATTTCAGCAAAGTTTATCAAGACCGTGGCAAAGACACGCGAGACTAGCTTCACCCCAGCCAGAAGACGGTACCATTTTGAAATAAGAAAGGGCACTCAACACTGACAAGTGGATGGAGGATTCAGTGCTGCCTAAGATGGTCGACCCAAGCAAATATAACAAAAATCCTCGAGCATACTGTTGGGTCGTGTCTCTGCCAACCCGTCCTTCATAATTCATCCAATAACTGTAAATTGGCTCGATTTTTATCTTAAAAGGCCCTTTATATGATGGTTCCATACCAATTAATTCCTGAATTTCTTCAAATGTTAAAATATCATTGGTCAGAGGAACCGGAACACCATCATATCGAAGGCCGGTTATAGCAATAAAATCGACCGGACTAATTATCATCTCTCCAATGGGCAAGTGAAAAGTGTGGGTTGTGTCTAACCATCGCTCAGCAATCGCCTGGACTATGCTCCAGTCTATCTAATATTCCTCGGATGGCAATTGTAAGATGAATTGCTCAAAGCCGCAATCTTGGATAATCTGCCTTACCCGAGAAGGCACTACATCGTACCATTGTCGGGCTTTGTAAATTCACCTTCTAGCCCGAACAACGCAACGATCATGCTAACACAGAGCCAGGTAAGTTAATATCAGGTAAGTACATATTATCCTATCTGCTTAAATTAATATATTTTTCTTAAATTTTCTATAAAGATAATAATATCAAAATACAAAATAAACAAACAAAATAATAATAAAGGCAAACACAATAATAATAATAATAAATCATCAAACAAAAATAAAAAATAATAAAGAATAATAAAAATAAATAATAATAATTAAAATTAAAAAAAGAGACGAAAAATCAAGAGAAAAGAAAAAGAAAAATAATTACCGCGCTCTTTTGGTTTGAAATTTGGTGAAGCGGCATCCCGGCTAGTGTATCTATATTTCCATCTTCATGATGCCGAATAAACTCCAATAACTTGGCATTAGAATGAGTGCCTGACCTTGAAGCATTCATTTTTTTTAAAAACTATGTGCTAAATTTGAAAGAATTTGAGAGAATTATATAAATTGAGAAACTTTGTTGTGAATCAAATGAAGGATTCGTGGGTTTTTATAGAGAAACGGCTAGGAAAAATATAAAATTCAAAAGTTTTACTATTTATAAATAGTAAACTTTACTATTTATGAATAGTAGATTTTTACTATTTATGAATAGTACATTACTGTTGATTACTATTCCCAATAGTAAATACTATTTACGAACAGTAAGTTACTATTTATAAATAGTAAATAGTACATGAACAGTAACTACGCAGTAAATAAACAGTAAATTCAATTATTCAATTTAATCATTCAAATACTTGCATGTGTATAAATATTTTTACTCACAAGGGGCAAAAAAAAGAAGACGTGCATAAAAATTAGCCAAGCTTTTTGAAATTAAAAATTATTAGCTCGGGTCCAGAACCCAAATTATCCTTAGGTCCAGAACCTAGAATCTCTTCTAAGTCTAGAACTTAGCTCGGGTCTAGAACCCAAATTATCTTTAGGTCCATAACCTAGAATCTCTTCTAAGTCCAGAACTTAGCTTCGGTCCAGAACCCAAATTATCTTTAGGTCCAGAACCTAGAATCTCTTATGAGTCCAAAAGTTAGCTCGGGTCCAGAATCCAAATTACCTTTAGGTCCATAACCTAGAATCTCTTCTAAGTCCAGAACTTAGCTCGGGTCCAGAACCAAAATTATCCTTAGGTCCAGAACCTAGAATCTCTTTTAAGTCCAGAACTTGGCTCGGGTCCAGGATCTAAATTCTTCTTAGGTCCAGAACCTAGAATCACTTCTAAATCTAAAACTTAGCTCGGGTCCAGAACCCAAATTTTTTCTAGGTCCAGAACCTAAAATTATCCTTGAGTCCATAACTCGAACCGGGTCCAGAACTCAAAAACTCAACCATCTCAAAAATTAAGTCTTATTGCTTTTCACTCTCTTTCACTAAAGTCTTAGATCATTCAAGCAGGGGGCAAACTGTAGACCCTTAATTTTTGACCCAGTCCGGTCCAATATGTTTTAATTAGTCCAAAATAATTTTTGTGTTATCCAATATATTTTAATTAGTCCAAAATAATTTTTGTTATCTTAATTAAATAATATTTGCTTTAATATTTAATTTCTATTAATAAAAAAATAAATAATAATAATAAGCAAAAAATAAAAATAAAAAATCGGCGGTGGGCCATTTCGCCCCCACGCTGCCGCAGAGCTTTTTCGTCAGCGCATTTTTTCCATTGCATTTTTTTTTGCCAGCGTAATTTTTCCGCTGCAGTTTTTTTTCACAAACGAAATTTTTTCGACGCAAATTTTTCCGAAACCCAATACAATTAGGTTTCAGTTTCCTTTTCTTAATGAATGTTACATTCCGTGAATAACTAAGATGAACTATAAAATTCTTTTATAAATAAGATCAAAAACAACACAAAAAGGGGGAGAAATTGATCGGATTTGGGAGTTAAAGAATTGAGATCGAAACTGAGTAGGAAAGGCTTTGAATCAATCTGATTTTTTTGAGAGAGCAATCAACAATTCAATCCATCAAAGGCAGCAAAGCTTGTCTTTGATTTTGTTCATCCAAGAAGAAATTTTGGTGGAACCAACAAACGGAGGTATGCATCAATTGTCTAATTTCTTCACAGTAGCTTAAATCATCTTATTGTTTCTTTTAATTCAAAAACCCTAGAACCTTAATTCCCCTTTTCTAAAGTTTAAAAACCTTAATTCGTTGCTTTGTTTTTCCAAAAAGCTTAAAATTGTTATTTTTGTTTCTTCAAAATCTCAAAACCCTAATTTGTTTTCCAAATTTTCAAAACCATAAATTAAATATGTTTCTTCCAAAAACCCTAAAAAAACACCTTTTCTGCTTCTATAAATTTAAATCGTTTGGTTTATTTTCATAAAGTTTCATAAAATTATCAATTGATTTTCAAATCCTAAAAACCTAATGCATTCTCCGAAACCCTAATTCTAAAATTCTAAAACCCTAATTCAACTCCAAAACCCAAAACAGTGAACCCTAACTCCCTTAAAACCTTAAACCCTAAAGTTTCCTAAACCCTAATCCTTTAAACCTTAAAACCCTATAAATATATTCAAACACAGTAAGCTTAAAAACACAATCCAGTGACCGCAAATCATAAATCCAATGTTTTAAAATGTCCAAACCCTACTTTTATGATTTCACTTCTCAAATACTAATGGGGTTAATCAAAGAGCTTTATCAACCTCTTTAATTCTAAAACTTTGCCCCAATTCAATTCTTTTAAAATTTACAGTAGCTTAGGCCATAAATTCCAAAACCCTAAACACATTAAATAAAGAAACTTAAATAGAAACAGTAGCCATAATTTGGATTTTTATTTGCCTTATTCAATTCTTTTAAAATTTACAGTAGCTTAGGCCATAAATTCCAAAACCCTAAACACATTAAATAAAGAAACTTAAATAGAAACAGTAGCCATAATTTGGATTTTTATTTGCCTTATTCAATTTTATATTTGATTATGCTTTAATTTATTTTCAATGCTTTGTTGATTTATTTAAGTTCAATGCTTGATTTACTTAGTTTATCATGGATGGATGTTTATTTTATATTTTGTTTAATACCTTTGATGAATGATTTATTTATGATGAATTGTTATTTACTTTTATCAATTTATTTAGATTTCCAAATGTTGTAAGAGGTATGTTTCCACTGGGTGGGTACATCATTAGTTAAATATCATGTAATTTAAGTTGCTTTTCTATTTTAGAACCAATGTAAAGGAAATGTTTCTACCTTTCGGTGGGTGTCCTATTTAGGCATGGGATGTAAGGACATATTTCCATCCTTGGATGGGTGTCCATTTAATTGTTTTGTTTGGACATTGTTTTGATTTTCAATATATTGATGCTTTATTTTTATTGTGTGTAATATGGATAATGTTGTTATATTTAAGAATTTTATAATATTAAGACGTGTAAAGGAGGCCGGTTCCAATGAACCGGGCATTTGTGGGGGTGCTGGGCCATTTCTCACCTTCCCCACACGTACCCAACTTTCTGAACCCATTAGGGGGTTGGGGATTCCTTAGGAATCGAGTCATCCACCCCGTTTGGATGGCGACTCCATTTTCTTCAGACTTAGGTCCGTGTTCTCTAAGGCCCCGAACCTAAAAAGTGTCGAACTCGCAAGAACCATACCACCGGGAGTGGGGCAAAAATTCCCACTCACACAATGTTCCTTTCTCTGTGTTTTAATGTGGTATTTATAGGAAAAAAATAAAATCCTAATAATAATTGGCTAAAGAAATAAAAAACTTTTAGGAAATAAAATTAAAAACCAAGTAGAATAGGGTTTTGGCAAAATCGCGTGCAGACCGGGCGTGCGAAAGTGTGCTGGCGAAGAAAATCTTCGGGCGCTGGGCTTGGGTGCTGCTGGCTTGGGCGTGGACCAGGCCAATTCGTCGTAGGATTTTTCCGTCGCCGATTTTTATTTTCAATTTATTTTTTTTATTTTTTTTCATCTTGTTTTATATTTTTATTTTAATTAAAAATAAATACTATAAGTAATAAATATTATTAAAAATATCACAAAAATTATTTTGTGACTGTTTAAAAATATCGGACTAGACTGGGTCAAAAATTAAGGGTCTACACATTCATTTTTTTTGTTTGGACATTGCTTTGATTTTAATACAATGATACTTTTATTTCAATTGTTACATGTCGTATGGATTATATCATAATAACTAAGAATTTTATAATATTGAGACTTGAAAAGGAGGCTAGTTCCAATGAACCAGATGTTGTGGGGGTGTTGGGCCATTTCTCACCTTCCCCACACGTACCCAACTTTTTGAACCCATTAAGGGGTTGGGTATTCCTTATTAATCGAGTCATCCACCTCTTTTTTTCCCAGCCCATCCAGGTGGCGACTCCATTTTCTCTGGGTTTAGGCCCGTGTTCTCTAAGGCCCCGAGCCTAACAGTGCCAAAGTCACAAGAACCATTCAACACGAGAGTGGAGGCAAAAATTCCCGCTCACAGGTGTATTCCCAAAAGGTTAGCCATTCTACTAGGTAATAAGGAGAGAAAAGTTGGATGGATGTGTTTCTAAAAAGTAAGCCACGCGGCTTGGTTGGATTGTGAGCCATTGTGGCTAGGTTCGATGGGTTTGTTACTAAAAGGTTAACCATGTGGAAAATGGTTGAATTTATGTGGTTTGGTGAGGTCAAGTCAGTCATGGTTTAAGCCATTATGTCTTGGGGAGGCTACTTATGATATCTATATGTTCAAGCTATGCGATTGAAAGAAAATTAGGTATAGTCCTTAATGGTTTAAGCCATGTGGCTCAGTGGGGTAAGGTATGGTCCCTAATGATGCAAGTCATTGAGTCTTGGTGAAGTTGGGTATGGTCCCTCATGGTACAAGCCAAGTGGCTTGGTGAAATAAGGTATAGTCTGTAATATCCCAAAGTATACCCTAAAAGTTTTAGAATATTTATTGTTGTATTTGAATTAAATTTTATAAGTGTATATGTTTAAGTGGAAAGAGAAAAGAGGTAAGGAGAAGAGTGTATATGTTGTATATATAGAGATATAAACAACATATACAAGTCAAAGAAATGGAAGGTCAAAAGAAGATTTAATTATTAATTAAATTAATTAAAATGGAAAATTAGTAAGTGGATGAGGATATTTATGAATATTATATTAATAAAATTGCTTGGTTGAGAATTAAAGAGAAGTTTGAGTGGTTAAGAGAAAGTTGACTTGTGCTCTATTCATCTTCTTCTTATTTTCTTTTCTCCTTGGCCGGCTATCTCCATAGCAAGAGAGGAGGTGAGATTTTGTCTTTCCAAACTCAAGTTTTAAAGGTGTTTCAAGTGATCAAGGTGGACTTCTAAGGGTTTTCATCACTTTTGGTAAGTTTTCCACTTGATCCCCTTATTTTCTTTTAAGTTTGTGTTTTGAGTTTGGTGATTGATTGTTGATGGTATGTGTATATTTGGTTGTGGTGTATTTGAGAGTGTTGGGTTTAATTGATTTTGATTTTGGGGTTGGATTGAAGAGAAAGAGTTAGGTTTGGTAAAAGAGCAAGTGTTGTGTTTTGGGTATGAGATGAGTTGTGAATTGGTGTTTGATGTATGTATTGTATTGTTTTGGTGTTTTTGCAAGTTATTATGATTTATGGGTGTGTTTAGTTAAGTTTGTTTGGAGTGGAAATGGTGGAAGTAAGAGGTTTTTTGGATGTGTTGTTGTTGTTGCCGGAATAAGGATTTTTGGCCTGACACGCCCATGAGCACGACCAGGTCTTTAGGCATGTCAATGGTTTTGTTTGTTGGATGGGTGACATGACCAATGACACGCCCATGTTACTGAGCGTGTCACAGATTCTGTGTTGTAGTAGCATTGACACGGCCAGTGACACGCCCATGTCACTAAGCGTGTCATAGCTACTGTGATTCTAGTGGATTGACACATCCAGTGACACGCCCATGTCACTAAGTGTGTCATAACTACTGGATTGAGGGAGGATTGACACGGCCAGTGACACGCCCATGTCACTGAGCGTGTCAAAGCTTCTGTGTTGTGGTTTTAGGGCACGGTCAGGGACACGCTCATGTTATTGAGCGTGTCATGTGTAGAGTTTGCCCTAGTTTGTTCTTAGTCTTATTATCTCATGTGTATCTTTAAGTGAGTGTGTCTTATCCCTTTTGGATTAGGTTTTGAAGAGACTGAGTTGCCCTAATCCAAGTGTTGAAGAATTCTTGAAAGAGGAGTTTGGTGTTGTGTGAGTTACTCTTGAGGTAAGTACAAACCTTACATTATTGCATACAATTACATGATTTTGGGACTTAACACATTTGGTGGTAAATGTGTAAAGTAATTTATTACATTGTTAATACATTTGATTAATATTATGATTTGCATAATGTGAAAGATATGATGATCATTCAAAATGTATGTCCAATGCAAATGGGTTATGTATACTTTAATGATGAGATGTGAAGCCATTGTTATTGGCTATAATGATGCAAATGAAATAATTGGGGCATGGTTGCCTAAATGGTTATGAGGAAATGAGAATGGAATTTATAATGAAATAATAAAAGAATTGTGTGTCTAATATATTTTCAGAGTTTTGTTGTTGGTGGCATGCCTAATAGTAACAATCCCTTGAAGCTGGGTTGGGCTTGATCCTTGAAGCCAAGTTGGGTTGAAGTTTAGCATTCTTAACGCCCCTTGAAGCTTGGTTGGGTCTAGTCCTTGAAGCCTAGTTGAGATGTTACAAACCCTTAAAGCTGGGTTGGGTTTGGTCCTTGAACCCAAGTTGGGTTGATGCTTAGCATGCTTCGCTCCCCTTGAAGCTTGGTTGGGTCTAATCCTTGAAGCCTAGTTGGGATAATGATAAATGTGATAATTGAACCAAAACATTAACTCTGAAAGTTGAATGGCATATTAGTTTCTTTTGGGACCCATGCTTGTCTTTGTTTAAATGTGAATCATGAATGGTGAAACAAATGAATATTAAGATTTAATGTAAGGTTTTGAAACATTATATTCTTATGTATTGTTTATGATATATGAATGTATAACATTAGCATTACATTAAAGTATATTGTTATTGTGGTTTGTACCACTAAGCCTATGGCTTAGCGCGATTGTGGTTCATCGCGCAGGTGACAGGGTAGAATAAGAGAGTTCAGCTAGACTGAGTCGAGTCTAGGCTTGAGAAGTGTTGATTATGGACTTAAAGATCAAAGACGAACTACCAAACATGTATAAACTTTATGTTTTGTAAATTTTGATTTTGATGTATATGTATATGTAAATACCGATATATTTTCCGCTGCTTAATAAATAAATGTTTTATCCATTATGTTTTATAATATAATTTGAATGTTTTAAGTTTTCTTATATTGTTGTTAAATTGAAAGATTGGTTTGTTTATTATAAACCGTGACACTCCTGTATCTAATATACGTATATTACAAATGTGGTTGTATGTAGCATGCGTATATGGGGTGCAGGGGTGTTACATAGTCCTTAATGGTGTAATATCCTCATATGTGGCTTAGAAGTTTTGATTATATTGTTGTTGTTGTTGTTGTTATTGTTAAATTGGATTGAATGTATATGATGGGATAAGAAAAGAAATTGGAAAGTGAATGCTTGTGCATATGTGTTTTGGAAGAAGAATTAGGGTTTAGAGACAAATGTATATGTTGTGTATATGATGATATATATAACATATAAAGTGGTCAAATGAAGAGTCAAGGTGATGGTTAAGTGGAAGAAGATATTTTTGGTTGTTAATGAAATTACATATGAGGGCTCATATGAGACAAAAGTTGGCTAAATGATTGAGGGCATATTGGTATTTGCTTGGATAAGAATACTTGGTGGAGTTTAAAAGAAAATTTTGACTTTGTATCTTGATCATTGTCTTCTTTCTTCATGAAGTGGCCGGCTCTCCATTAGAAAAAGGAAAAGAGAAGTGTTCTTGAGGCAAGAAGCAAATTGATGAAGCAATCCAAGGTTTTGACAAAGGATTTGTGGAATTTCTTCTTTTCAAGTAAGTATTTTCTTGTTTTCTTTACTTATTTGGAAGTTGTGTTGGAAGTAAAGTAGGGTTTGATGATTTTGTGATTTGGTGGATTTGAGATGTGTTTAGTTGTGTTTTCAAGTGTTAAATTGATTTTAAGTTATGAGTTTAATTGAAGGTTGTTGTTGGAAATGAAGGATGTTGATTTTAGGGCTTTGAGTTAATATGTGTTTTATTGTGATATTAATGTGTGGTGAAGTAGTTTTTGTGATGAATATGTGTTTAGAACATTGATTATGTTCATGTGAAATATGTTATATGATGAATATTGTGTTTGAGTGCAATTGAGAAAGGGTTGGTTTTAGTTAAGGTTTTGTGATTTGGTGACACGGCCAAAAGCAATTTAGGGGAGTGGGCGTGTCCCTTAGGGGAGTGGGCGTGTCAATTGTTTGAATTAGCTACTGCCTCTTTTCTTTTTAAGGACACGGGCGTGTCACTCAAGTTGGTTGGGCGTGTCATTTATTTGAGGAAGCTACTGCCTCTTTTCTTTTTAAGGACACGGGCGTGTCACTCAAGCTGGTTGGGCGTGTCAATCAAGTGAGTTGGGCGTGCCCTTCAAATGATTTGAACATTGTTTGATTTCTTGGTTCTCTTTGCATGGTTTAAATTCTTCAAAAGTTCCATTGTTCCTAAACTTAAACATGAACATTATAAACATGTTTCAAACACAAGAATGATCTAATCAAATGAATGTGGATGGTCCTAAAGCTATGAATCATGTCAATTGTGTTTTGCCCTAATTGCATTGTTGAGAATTAACAATGTTATGTTATGCACTTTGAATGGTAATGTGTTTTATGAGTAATGTGGAATGAAATGTTAATATTTATGAATGATGTTATGTGAGATAAATATACACTTGAATAATGAAGTGTTATATTGTGAAATGAAATGTGGAGCCATTGTTATTGGCTAAGGTGATTTAATGGAGATAAATGAGGCATGTTTGCCTAAATGATAATGAGAATTGAGAATGAAATCTAAATGAATTGTGTGGCTAATGTGTTATTCCATTTTCAGAGTTTGTTGTTGGTGGCATGCCTAATGAGTGTAACAATCTCTTGAAGTTAGGTTGGATTGAATCCTTGAAGCCTAATTGAGATGTTACAACCCTTGAAGCTAGGTTGGGTTAGTTCTTGAAGCCAAGTTGGGTTGATGCTTAGCATGCTTTGCTCCCCTTGAAGCTTGGTTGAACTTAATCCTTGAAGCCTAGTTGGGTATATGATATTGATATTGATAAATGTGATAACAAAACCAAAGCATTAACTCTAAAAATTGAATGACATATTAGTGTGTCTTGGGCCCATGCTTGTCTTTGCTTAGTGTTGTTCATGGATGATTAAATGATTAACTAATAAAGTATATGCAAGAATGTTGAAATGTGATATACATATATGTACGCTAGGTTATGAAATGTAAATGTATGTTGTTAGCTTTCCATCTATGTTGTTACATGTATGATATAAATTAAAATTGGCATTGTATAACATTTAAGCATGTCTATTGCATGTTTTGTCTTACTAAGCCCTTGGCTTAGCGTGATAGTGTTTAATCGCGCAGGTGATAGAACTGATAGAATCGAACCCGAGAGCTCTTCGAGACCGAGTGAGAGTAGACATTGAATAGTTGATTTTGGGAGCTTAAAGATCAGAGCTGACTTGCCAATCATGTATAAATCTTTTATATTGTGTAAAGTTTTGTTGATAATGTAAATATATGTATAATAGTAAATATGTATTCAAATGTTTTCATATATATACATATTTTATAACTTCCGCTGTGTAATATATAAATGTATGTATATATATATATAGATAACTAATATGTTTTGTTTTATAAGTAAATGATCTATTTTGTTAATAAGATATAATGATATGGATATGGTATCAAGTTTTAAAATGTTTTGAATGTTAAGGAAACCGTAGCATCCCTATGTTTGGTGCACTTATGCTACATTGTTGTGGTTGTAGTGTGTGTGCATTGGATATGGGGGTGTTACAAATGGTCTTAGCCATGTGGTTAGATGAAATACGGTATGGTCACTTAATTATTTAAGCCATGAGGCTTGGTGAAATAGGGTATGGTCCCTAATGGTTTAAGCCAAGAAGCTTGGTGAAGTACGATATGATCCCTAATGGTTTAAGCTAAGTGGCTAGGTGAAGTAGGGTATGATCCCTTATGGTTGGGCAATGTGGCTTAGTTGATTAGGGTATGGTCCCTAATGGTTGGGCCATGTGGCTAGGTAGGGTATTGTAAGTGGGGATTTTTGCCCCCACTACCATGTGGAATGGTTATTGAGACTTCGGCACTGTTAGGCTCAGGGCCTTAGAGAACACGAGATTAAACCTGGAAAAAATGGAGTCGCCACCCGAAAGGGATAGGAAAAAGAAAGAGGTGGATGACTCGATTCCTAAGGAATCCTCAACACCCTAATGGGTTTGGAAAGTTGGGTACGTATGGGGAAGGTTAGAATGACCCAGCACCCCCACAGTGCTCGGTTCATTGGAATTGACCTCCTTTTTAGGTCTAAATATTATTAAATTCTTAACTTATTATAGCATCATCCATACTACATGCAATAATAGAAATAAGTAATCACTTTATTAAAATCACAACAAGTTCAAACAAAATAAACAGGCACTGTGAGCGGAAATTTTTGCCCCCACTCCCATGTGGAATGGTCTTGTGACTTCAGCACTGTTAGGCTCGAGGCCTTAGAGAACACAGGCCTAAGCCCGGAGAAAATAGAGTCGCCACCCGGATGAGCCAGGAAAAAGAAAGGGGTGGATGACTCGATTCCTAAGGAATCCCCAACCCCCTAATGGGCTCAAAAAATTGGGTATGTGCGGGGAAGCTGAGAAACGGCCCAGCACCCCCACAACGTCCGGTTCATTAGAACCGATGATATTATCCATATTACATGCGATCATAACAATAAATAAATACTTCATTAAAATCACAACAATGTTAGAACAAAAAAATAAATGAACACCCATCCGATGATGGAAACATGTACTTACATCGTCTAATATCTAAAACTAAATAGGACACCCACCGAATGGTGGAAACATGACCTTTACATTGATCTAGAAAAACTTTAGAATAAACTAAATTACATGATGCTCACAATATGAGATGCCCAAAATATGGAAACATACCTCTTACAAATCAATAAAAATAACCAACCATTCATCACAAGTAAATTATTCATCAAGGATATGAAACATCAATCAAAATATATAATAAACATTCATCTAACTTAAATAAAGCAGTAAGTATATAAATTTAGGGTTTATGCATCAATTAGGGTTTCATGGGTTTTATGTTTAACAATTAGGGTTTTTTAATTACTGGATTAGTCAATTGAGAAATATTTAATATAAAAAAAATAATATGGCTACTGGATGTTTGAATTAAAAATTAGGTTTGATTAAATCTAAAGAACGGATGTTTTGGATTTAGGATTTCGAAAGTTGTATGAAACTAATATTAAGATTTAGGGTTTAAGTAAATAAAATTGAAGATCATGAAAATAGGATTAAAAGTTAGGTATTTTGAAAAAATAGGCTACTGTGATTTTTAAAAAAATAGAATTGATTATGGTTTTGAGAAAACAGATAATTGTTTTGTGATATTAGAAAAATGCAATTAGGGTTTTAGGCTTCAAAGATTAGTTTAATGGGTATTAAGAAATTAGGGTTTTAAAAAATAATTTTTAGGATTTTAACTATAGACTGGATGATAAATAAAATAATTGATCAATGTGCTTAAATAAAAACCCATCTATTGTATGTTTAAATAATTGATCAAACTAAATAATGAGGCTATTGTAAATATGAATATGTTAATAGAAACTCAAACCTCCGTTGTTGGCTTCACCACAATTTTGATTCTGGTTGAACAATAACAAAGACAGTGTGTGATGCCTTTTATGAATTGTTTGCTGCCTCTTGCTCCTTCACAAATCCAAGTTTATGAGTAAATTGCTAAGAAAAGAGTTTGAATAATTCTTTTCAATCCAAAAATCCCTATTCCACCTCTATGTGTTTTTAATGTGGTATTTATAGGCAATTAACATAAAAAATCTAGTATCTTAAGGAAATTAAAAATTATTTTGGAAATAAAATAAAAAACCAAGTAAAATAAGGTTTCGGCAAAAACTGCGCTCAGGCTCGGGTGCGACTGGTGCTATGCGAGCTGGGGGCAAAATTGCAGGCTAGGTGCAGGCAAAATTACGCGGGGTGCAATTTTGCCACAGGTTTTGCCTGTGGCAAATTGGCCCATGGCCAATTCGTTGCAAGTGTTCCTGCGTCGAATTGGCCCAAGCTAATTCATTGCTAGCAACTTTTGTCGTCAATTTTTTATTTTTTATTTATATATATGTTTTAAAAATAAATAAATAATAAATGAAAAGTAAAATAAATATTATATTAAAATAAATAATAAATATTTATAAATAAATAATATAAATAAATAAAAATTAAAATAAATAAAAATAAATATTAAATATTAAAATAAATAATACATACCACAAAAATTATTTTAGACTATTTTAAAATCTTCGAATTAGACTGGATCAAAAATTAAGTGTCTACAGTTTGCCCCCTGCTTGAGCTATCTGAGACTACAACAAAATAGAGTGAAAAGCAATGTGATTTTTAACTGGGTTTAGAGTTAGACTGGACTCCGTACCCAAGGTTGGTTTGAGTTCTGGACTCAAAAATAATTTGGATTCTGGACCCGAGGTGAGTTCTGGACTCAAAAATAATTTGGGTTCTGGACCCAAGGTAAGTTTTGGACTTAAAAATAATTTGAGTTCTGGACCCGAGGTGAGTTTTGGAATAAAAAATAATTTTGGTTCTGGACTCGAGGTAAGTTATGAACTCAAAAATAATTTAGGTTCTGGACCCGAGATAAGTTCTAGATTCTAAAATAATTTGGGTTCTAGACCCAAGGTAAGTTCTGGACTCAAAAATAATTTGGGTTCTGGACCCAAGGTAAGTTCTGGACTAAAAAATAATTTGGATTCTAGACCCGAGGTAAGTTTTTGACTAAAAAATAATTTGAGTTCTGGACCCGAGGTAAGTTCTGGACTAAAAAATAATTTAGGTTCTGGACCTGGGATGAGTTTTGAAAAAAATAATTTGGGTTCTGGACCCCGGATAAGTTCTGGACTTAAAAATAATTTGGATTCTAGATCCGATATAAGTTCTAGACTTAAAAATAATTTAGATTATCTGCAAAAAATTATTGTAGTTAGTAGGATATTAAAGAAATTTGCAAAAAAATTAGCTATTTTTTATTATATCTATATCCTTTTTCCCCTGCGTAGAAAAATATTTTAAAATTATGAAAATATTTTTAGATACACAAATATCTGTATAATTGAATTTACTATTTATTCACTATTTATCAACAGTGATATTGAGTTTTTTTTCATGAGAAGAACTATTTTTCCCTTTTGCCTTTTGTCTTTCTCCTTTACACTTTGCCTATATAAATGGTTCATTTCTTCAATACATATGCACCCTTGCATTCATTAACTAATTTATATATTTTCATAGTAAACAGAGAGTCGAGCAAAGAGTTGATTAGCAAATGGAAAGGATGCATGCTTCGAGATCAGGGCCTCGATCCAATGTTAAGTTGATAGAATTTATTCAATGATATGAAAATTGTACTGTAAGTCTACTAGCTGGGATGCAGCTTCATCGCAGTTCAAGTCAAAAAACTAAGGTAACATTGCAACTTAATATTTTAATAGCACAAATATGTATTCATTATTTTATTTCATTTTATTATTATTAGTTTTTTTTTTAGTTTTTCTTCTTTTTTTAATTATTAATAGTATTAAATAGTAGGAAAGAATAAATTAAAATAGAATATAACCGGTAATTTTAGGCTATGAATCAGTAGTATTGGTATGTATTGTCTGGGGCGGAGGGTGTGCCTATAAAGCCCGACAATGGTATGATGTAGCACTCTCTCAGGTAAAACGGATTGTCCGAGAGTGCGATTTCAATAGCTTCATCTTGCAATTACCATCTGAGGAGTATTCGATAGACAGAAATGTAGTTCAAGCATTGTTGGAGCGGTGGATGGACACGACCCATACTTTTCACCTACCTGTAGGATAGATGGCCATTGGCCTAGTCGATTATACAACCATAACTCGTATCCGATACTATGGCCTTCTGGTCCCTCTGACCAACGATATTCTGACACATGAAGAAATTCAATATTTAATCGGTATGGAACCCTCATTAAAAGGGCCTTTCAATATAAAAACTGAGCAGATTCAGAGTTATTAGATGAACTATGATGGACGGTTTCATAGAGAAACAACCAAACAATATGCTCGAAGATTTTTACTGTATTTTCTTGGGTTGACCATTTTATGCAGCACCAAATCTGCCATCAATCTGTCGGTGTTGAGGGCCCTTACTGATATGAGTATGGTACCCCTTTATGGCTGGGGTGAAGCTGGCCTTGCCTGTCTCTATCATGGACTAAGCAGGATTTGCAGAAATAAGAAGTCTTTCATTGGTTTCATGGTGGTTGTCGAGGTACTCTTCTTCTACCATTGTCAATTCCGTTCTTATACTTGTATGAATTTGATTTTCATTGTTATTGCAGGTATGGGCATATGAGCATAATCTTATAAGGGTGTCTAGCATTTTCTGAGAGAGAGTTGGGTATACAAGGTTGAATTTTTGGTTGTCAAATCATATAGCAGTTCCTGCCTCTCACCATGTGCACACCCAGCGCTATCTCTTGAGTTGCTTGACCTGGGGCCAGGTAAAATAATATTAGTATACTTTAAAATTTATGTAAAAAGCACACTTACCTTCTGTCATCTTGTAGGTCAATTTCTCTTGTGGAAGATAGAAGAGCGAACGAACTGGACTTCTTCCATGAATGTCGCACTGCCCTTTTAGCATTCCCGCCGAGTCATTGCTGGCCCTATGTCTAGTGGCTGGTTTTTTGGGAAGAGGGTGTATGAGTGGTTCCTTTGTCCCGAGCGATGGAGGATCCTAATGAATTGCCCAGAGTATACTTTAAATATCATATCAATGCTGGAGAATGAATGGTGGTTAGCTCATCACGGTTATGATGTTGAAACCTTTCTCAATTCACCGGGTGCATCATATACCCAATTTAATCGAGTAGGGCTCTTGAACTTTGATGTATCTTATATTGGCATTCGAGAAATTCCCGAGGAAGAGGAGGATAGTGATGAAGAGGAGTATCACATAGAGGGGGTTCATCCCTCATCCCAGGGCTAGTACCTCTCAGGTAAACTTTTACCATTTTACCATTGCAATTACTCCTTTCTTAACTTGTTTTGACTATTTTTAATGATTATTACAGGCTACTTGCTCATTTGGTCATGAGGCTAGACCTTCCTCTGCCACTCCTCCATTTGCTCATTCTTATCAACCGGCGATGCCATCTCATCCAGAAGGAGTTGATGTGAGTTACCTGGTAGGTTATCCTGTTCCATGATGATTTATGCTACATGTATGTATGATTATGTATGCTCTTACCCTTTTCTTTCAGACTCACAGCGGATGCTTGAGGAACAAAATAAGAAACTGTAGCAATTTTTGCCAGAGCAAATTTTGCCAGCGTAATTTTTTCCAAAATCCTATTCTACTTGGTTTTGGTTTTTAATTTATTTCCTAAATGATTTTTATTTCTTTAACCAATTAGTATAGGTTTTTATTTTTTTATATATACCACATCAAAACACACAGAAAAGGGGACTTTTATCAATTATTCAGACTTTTGAGCTTAAGACTTGAGACTTTGATCTTTTAAAAGGAGATCAGATTTTTTTTAGAACCTTGGACTTGAAAAACAAGAGGCAATCAGTAAGCAAGAAGGAATCCTTCAAAGGCAGCATACTCCATCTTTGGTTATTGTTCAACAAGAATTCAAGTTGTGGTGGAACCAACAATGGAGGTTTGTGTTTCTATTGACTTATTTATGTTTACAGTAGCTTCATCATTCAATTGATCAATTATTTAAATATACAATAGATGATGTCTTTATTATTTGATCAATTATTCTGTTTATCATCCAAACTCTATTTAAAACCCTAAAAACTATTTTTTCAAAACCCTAATATCTTAATACCCGTAAAACATATTTTTGAAATCTCAAATCCTAATTACACTTTTCTAAAATTACAAAATAATAGTTTGTTTTCTTAAAACCCTAACCAAACCTATTTTTCTGAAATCACAGTAGCCTATTCTTTCTAAATACCTAATTTAAAATCCAATTTTCATGATCTTTGATCTTATTTATTTAAACTTTAAATTATACTATTATTTTCACACAACTTCTGAAACCCTTAATCCAAAACATACATTCCTTAGATTCAAACCCTAATTTATTTCAAACCCTAAATCTTTCAAACATCCAGTAGCTATATTACTTCTTCCATATTAAATATTTCTCAAATTGTTTAATCCAGTAAACTAAATTACAAGACCCTAATTGTTAAACATGAAACCAAAGAAACCTAAATTGATGCATGAACCCTAAATTTATATACTTACTATTTTATTTAAATTAGATGAATGTTTATTATATATTTTGATTGATGTTTGATGTCTTTGATGAATGATTTATTTATAATAAATGGTTGGCTATTTTTATTGATTTGTTTTTATTTCAAAACATTGTAAGAGGTATATTTCCATATTTTGGGTACCTCATATCATGAGCATCATGTAATTTATTTTATTTTAAAGTTTTTTGGACCAATGTAAAGGACATGTTTCCACCTTTCGATGGATGTCCTATTTAGTTATTAGACATGGACGATGAAAGGACATATTTCCATCCTCGAATGGGTGTCCATTTATTTGTTTTATTTGGACATTATTGTAATTTTAATAAAGTAATTATTTATTATTATGATCGCATGTAGTATCGATAATATCATTTTATTTAAAAATTTTATAATATTAAGACATATAAAGGAGGCCGGTTCCAATGAACCGGGCGTTGAGGGGGTGCCAAGCCATTTCTCACCTTCCCCACATGTAACTAACTTTTCGAACCTATTAGGGGGTTGGGGATTTCTTAGGAATTAAGCCATCCACCCCTTTCTTTTTCCCAGTCTATCCCGGTGGCGACTCCATTTTCTCCGAGCTTAGGCCTATGTTCTCTAAGGCCCCGAGCCTAAAAAGTGTCGAAATTGTAAGAACCATTCCACCTGGAGTGGGGGTGAAAATCTCTACTCACAGCTACCTAATCTTCATGAAAGGATGTCCCACGCCCTTATTAGAGATTTTAAGGATCTCCTTCAAGCTCGCTTGCAAATAGAAGAATGAAAAAGAGAGAAGAACCATTTTTCTCTAAGAAGGAATGAGAAAGGGAATTATTAGTCTAGTAATCAAAGCACACGAAAGGCAGTTGATGTTAATGCAACTGGTCAAGGAGGAAGGAGGCAATTTTTAGTGTTGGGAAAGCCACTGTCTTGGGTTCTCAATAAGCTATAAAAGAAGGGACTATTACAACCCTTGACTCCTCGACCACTACCAAATCCTCTACCACCCAACTTTGATGCTAAGGCATTTTGCCAATTCCACCAAATGTAAGGACATGAGATGGAGAAATGTTTGAGATTGAGGCATGAGATCTAGAATTTGATTGATAGTGGGAAGTTGCCTGAACCTAATAAGTCTAGTACAAAGGACAACCACTACCAAGGTTCAACAGAGTACCACCACCAGCCAGCAACTTTTATGATCGGAGGAGGATTGAATGAGAAGTTTGTTATGTCTTCTTTCGAAGATGTAGGTGATGAAGTGACTAATGAAGAAGAGGTACCTAGTAAGATGGAACAAGTTGTGGTTGAAAAAGAAGTAGCCATCTATGTTGTGATTGAGTTCTGGGATTCAACTGATAGTAATGATGATTCTAAACCAAAGCAGGACGAGTCGACCTAGTCTGAGCCCAAAGAGGATGAGGTAATGAACACCCACTCTGGTAAGCCTTATTCAAGGCCTTCACCAAAGGAAGTAGAAGCCGATAATTGGAAGGATGCTGAAAAAGAAGTCAAGGAAGATGAAGATGATACGGCCCTTAAGTAATTGAAAAGGATTCAAGCAAGCTTCAGTATTTGGGATCTATTGGCCACGTCCAAGAAACATAGTGAAACTATGTCCAAGGCTTTGGCTACCATGCCAATTTCTACTTCTATAACATCGGATAAGCTGGTTAATTTTGTAAAGATTGAAGGAGTGATGAAGTACGAAGGTGTTTAGAAAAAGGACAAGGTTGATGTGGGAATGGTGTCATTTTCGGATGCGGATTTACCATAAGAGGGAAGAGATCACATCCGTCCACTTTTCATCAAAGTGGAAGTCAAAGGAAAGAGGACTCTATGTGTCATGGTTAATGATGGATCTGCCATAAATGTGTGCCCACTCAAGATCCTACCAAAGCTAGCTACGTCAACAAGAGATTTGATTCTAACTGAGGTGACCATTAGGGCTTATGACAATATTAAAAGGCATGCCGAAGGAACTTTCAAAGCTGTTGTGAAGGCTAGCCCAATTGAATCTATGGTGGAGTTTGTAGTCTTGGATATACCAGTCACCTTCACACTACTATTGGGATGACCCTGGTTTCATCCTCTTGGTGGAGTTCCTTCTATACTCCATCAGAAAATCAAGTTCCCAAATAGGGATGAGACAGTGGTTATCGAGGCTGAGAATAATGAAATGGTAAATGCTTTGAAAATTGAAGGCCTCTCGATGGTCTTCAAGTAGATGTTGTTTCTGATAATGATATAATGGGCTCTAAAATTCTAGCTATGATGAAGAAAATGAAATATCTACCAGGTACTGGCCTTTGGAAGGGGAAGGCAGGTGTAACAGAGCTTCCAAATTTCAAGACTCAAACTTCCAAGAAAAGATAGGGATATGATGAAGCAAACGAAGGTGTTTTGTAGAAGAAGAATGAGAAGATGAGTTTTTCACCACTTGAAGTAATTTTTGTCAAAACACCAGAGTTGGGACCACTACAAGGAAAGTTGGAGCTGATTATGTTCATAGGAAAGATAATCCCTGGGTTTGAGATCTTTGCTGATGTTGCTAAATTGGTGGAACAGAAGGAGAAAAAGCTTGTCTTGCCAGTTGACAAAGAATCTAGCCCAAAAGAAAAGAAAGAAGCTGCCCTGAAGATCCAGAAGACTCTAGAGGAAATCGCTGCTCTCATCGAAGATAGTTTAAGAACCTTGTAGTTTATGATGATGAGAACATTTATGTTAATTCTGATTTCAATTTTAATTTGGCTGCTCTATATAAGGATGATGAAGTTTTCTTTTCCAAAATGAATGCAATAAAGTCATATTTTACTTACTTGTGTGATGTTTTTCCTGATGGTTGCATACATTCAAATAGTAGTTACATTAGCATTTTTAATATTAACTATGTTGATACACAATCATTAAATTTGGGAATAACCGATAATCCTAAAAACATCAGCATAGCATCTGACCTTACTCCTGATGAGAGAGAAAGATTAGAAAAAATATTTAAAAAATATGAAGAATTCTTTGCTTGGTCTTATAAGGATATGCTCAGAATTGATTGAGATATAGCCAAGCACATGATTCCCACTTACACTCATATGAAACTTGTCAAACAAAAGCTTAGACGGTTAAGGCCGGAATGGGCAGAGTTGATCAAAGAAGAAGTCACTAAGCAGGTACAAGTGAAGTTCCTTGAAGTGATAGATCATCCAAACTGGTTATCCAACATAGTTCCCATGCCAAAAAAAGATGGGAGAATTAGGGTTTGTGTGAACTATAGAGACTTGAATAAGGCTTCTCCTAAGGATGACTTCCCTTTACCCCATATAGATGTCCTTATTAATAGTGCAGCCTCTAGCGTGCTACACTCATTCATAAATAGATTTTCTAGATACAATTAAGTGTTAATGGCCCAAGAGGATAAAGCTAAAATTGTCTTCATTACTACATGGGGTATATTTTGTTATAGGGTGATGCCATTTGGCTTAAAGAATGCTGGAGCTACCTACCAGAGGATGGCCACCATCTTGTTTCATGACATGATGCATAAGGAAGTTGAGGTCTATCTTGATGATATGATGGTGAAGTCGGATAAAGAGAGCAGCATTTCCAAAACCTAGAAATATTCTTTGAGAGAGCAGTGAAGTATAATCTAAGGTTGAATCCAAAGAAGTGTGTTTTTGGAGTTACTTTGGGAAAAATGTTGGGGCATGTGATAGGCCCAAATGGCAATGAGATTGACCCTGACAAGGTTAAGGCAATCAGGGATATGTCAGCCCCTAAGACAGAGAAGGAAGTTTGGGGGTTCATTGGACAATTACAGTACATTAGCTGGTTCATAGCAAAGCTTGCCACAATCTATGAGCCTATCTTTAAATTGCTTAAAAAGAACTAGCCAGTTCAGGGGAATGAAGAATGTCAAAAGGCCTTTGAGCATATAAAAAAATATTTGTTAAATCCACCTATTTTGATACCACCTAAACCCGGAAGTCCTTTGTTACTTTACTTAGCAGTAAGAGAAGAGTCAATAGGAGCAATGCTATCCTATGCAGATGAATCGAGGGTTGAGCATGCAATCTACTATTTAAGTAGAAAGCTCCTACCTTATAACATTAAGTATAGTATCATTGAAAATACCTGTATAGATGTGGTTTGGTCTTCTAAGAAGTTGCAGCATTACTTTCAGTCTTATAGTGTGCAATCAATTTCCATGTTGGATCTAGTGAAATATTTAAGGGAGACACCCTCGTTGATTGGGAAGTATGGTCGATGGTTGATAATTTTAGAGGAATTTGAGATTAAATGTGTAACCAGGAAAACCATCAAAGGAAGAGCAGTAGATGAATTTCTGGCTCAAAAACCATTGCTGAAAAATGAGGAAGTGGTTTTGGAATTTCCAAATGAACATTTAGAGGCCTTAGAAGTACGAGGATGGAAGATGTATTTTGATGGAGCAATAAATAGAAAGGGGGTAGGTTTGGGAGTAATATTGGAATTGCCTGAAGGGGAGCTCATTCCTCCAGCTAAGAAGTTGGAGTTCAAGGCAACCAATAGCATTGTGGAGTATGAAGTGTGTATCTTTGGTTTGAAAATCCTAATGATTATAAAGGTGGATAAGGTGCAAGTTTTTTACGATTCGTTGTTAGTGGTATCCCAAGTGAATGGAGAGTGGAAGTTGAAAGAAGAGAAGTTAAAACTATACCATAATTATTTGACCATGGTGAAGAATATTTTTTAAGGATTACATATTTATGCACTTACTAAGAGAAGAAAACCAGATGGCTGATGCCCTAGCCACATTGTCTTCGGTGTGGGAGAATCCTGTGAACTTATTTCTTAAGCCTCTGATTTTGACCAGCTCATCAACTCCTTGCTATGAATATGAAACAATCATAGAAACTGATACAGACCATGATGCATGGTATGACACTATAAGATGCTTCTTGGAGAATAAAGAATACGCATTGGGGGTAACAAGGGAAGAGAGAAGAGCTATAAGGTGATGGTCCTTACATAAGAGAGGAGAGTTGTATCGAAGATGGCCCGATGGGGGTGCACTTGACATGCTTGAGGAAGTCTGAAGTTGAACATATCATGTCAGAAATACATAAGGGAAGTTATGGAACCCACATGAATGGGTTGGCCCTGGCTAAGAATAATTTGACAAGGTTACTATTGGTTGATCATGGAAAGTGTAATATCCCAAATGATACCCTAAAATTTTGGAAATGTTAATTGTTAAAATTGAATTATATGATATTAAGTGTGTATATGTTATATATATAAAGATATATACAGCATATACAAGTCAATATCTTTTTAATGGGGTCAAAGAATATTTGAATTAATTAAATAGAAATTAAATATAAGTGGAAGATGATATTTATATTATTATAATATTTAATTGCTTGGTTGAGATTAAAGAGAGTTTTTGTGTGGTTAAGAGAGGAGATTTGCTTTGACTTGAGGAAAGCTCATCTTCATTTTCTTCTTTCTTCTCCAAGAGCCTGCCATCACCATTGCTAAGGGAAAGAGAGGTTTTGTTGATTCCTAACTCAAGCAATTGAAGGATTTCAAGAGATCAAGTTGGAGTTTTAAGGATTTTCTTCACTTTTGGTAAGTTTCCAACTTGTTTCTTTGATTTCTTTTGAGTTTGTGTTTATGAGTTTGGTGGTTGGTTGTTGTAGTTGTGTGTATGGTTGATTTGGTATGTTTAAGGTTGTTTGGTCTAATTGACTTTGATTTTGGGGTTGGATTGAAGAAAATGTTAGGTTTGGTGAACGAAAACAAGAGTTATGGATTGTGTATGTGTTGAGTTGTAAAATATGGTTGTGTTTGTGTGTTCATGCATGTAATTGAGTTGTTTTGATGTTATGCAAGTTTATTATGGTATATTGATGGTTTTGGTTAAGTTTTTTTGGAGTGGAAAAGGGTAAAAGAAAGAGGTTTGTTGGATGTAGCATTTTTGGTGTCGATTTTAGGTTTTTGGCCTGACACGCCCAGTAGCATGGCCATGTCCTTGGGTGTGTTATTGGTTCTGTTTTCTGGGTTGGTGACACGACAAGTGACATGTCCATGTCACTAAGTGTGTCATAGCTTCTGTGTTGTGGTAGTATTGACACGTCCAAAATCTTGATCCTTAACTTCCAAAATCCTAATTGACTTAAAACCTAATTCACCTAAACCCTAATTTATATAAATCCTAATATCCAGAATCCAATTTACCTAAACCCTAATTTACCTCAACTATAATTCACCTAAACCTTAATTTACCTAAATCCTAATTTACCTTAGTCCTAAACCTAAAGCCCTAATCCAGTAATCTAATTTCCATATCTAATCCAAAACCTCAAATCCTTAATGTCCAGAACCATTAATCCATAAAAACCTTATTCCCAAATTTGCTATCCCTAATCCAGGACACATAATTTAAAACTAATTTGTTTAAACTTAATCCAAATACCAAAACCCTAATTCTAATACCAAAAATCTAATTTCCCAAACACCAACTTCAAAATCCTAATTTTATACATTTAATAATTTATTTAAGATTGAACCCTAAAATTTTGATTATTTAATTTATAATATGCTTATGATGAGTGATTTATCAATGTTCTATTTTTGGTGATTTACTTTTAATTATTATGAATGTTATGAATGGTTTAATTCATTTGGTTCATTATTTTAATGTTGATTATTTTAGTTTCCATAATGTAAGAGGTATGTTTCCACTTTGTGGGTACCTCATTAATTAAGATTAATGTAATTTAATTTACATATAGTTTTGGATCAATGTAAGGGGTATGTTTCCACCAAATGGTGGGTGTCCTATTTTATTTAGTTTTAGACATTGGACATGGTTGTAAGGGCATGTTTCCATCTTGTATGGGTGCCCATTTATTTGCTTGTTTGGACTTTCCTTGATTTTAGTACAATGAATGATTATTTATTTTAATAATTGAATACATTATTGATGATTTTATAATATTTAAGAATTTAATAATATTTAGACCTGAAAAAGTGATCGGTTCCAATGAACAGGGCACTGTGGCGGTGCTGGATCATTCTCACCTTCCCCATGCATACCCAACTTTCTGAACCCATTAGGGGGTTTGAGATTCCTTAAGAATCTAGTCAGCCACTCCTTTTTTTTTCCCGTCCCGTCTGGGTGGAGACTCTATTTTCTCCGGGTTTAGGCACGTGTTCTCTAAGGCTCTAGCCTAACAGTGTCGAAGTCGCAAGAACCATTCCACATTGGAGTGGGCAAATATCTCCGCTCACAGTAGTGACTCCACTGGAGATAAGAGAAGTTGATTTCGTTGGTCTTTATATTATTTTATTCTTTCTTATTATGATGTTGTCCATTGTATCATTTAAATTATATTATGTGTGTGAGTTAGGACGTCCATGTAACCCATGTTGTGTTATGTAACAGATACTATACTTTCACACAAGGTATGGAGATCGAGCATGGCATAACCACTCATAGCCTTGTACATTTTAGTATATACTTGCTATGGAAGCCTAAACTTTTCAACCCAAAGACTAAAGCTCATGTATTGGCCTAGTTACTTTCCTTATGTTTTTACCCATATGCTTGTTGTTTGACTATGATTGATATATCTTGGTTTGAAACATGGCCTATTTGGTTTGTTCTTTTTCTAAGATGACCTAATTATATTGTAAGCTCAAAATAGCTTTATTCCTTTAAAGCCAAAAGACCAAAAAATATTTTTAAACTCTTTTTCAAAATGGTCATTGGACATGAAAACCTTTTAAGATGGGTCAAAGATTCTTTTCTACCTCATGGCTCAAATACAAAGCCCAAAAATTCATTTTTAAATAAACCATTTTACAATGGGCTTCGAAACAAAATTATTTTTCACTTCATCCAAATTACAACTTTTCTTAAACTTTTTTTCTTAAATGAGCTTACAACTATTTAGGTCAATTATAGAATACCAAAAATCAATTGTGGGCCTAATTTATACCCAGAATTGTTAATCATGGGCTTGTTTGAGGTATGAATTATTAGTTTTTTTTTTCTAAATAGAAAATCTATTTATGATAAACCCCTTAATTTAGTTTTAATCCATAATATAGCATAAAAGCTATTTTTAGTTGATCCATTGGATTAAGGCTTAATTAATTAGAATTATCATGGACTGACTTCTATGTTTGAGAATACAACTAGCGGTTAAATCGTCCGAGAAAATTTATCGAAAATAAAATATCCCATGTTGATATTTTGTTGACCATATACTTAGAAAAAGAGACTCGTCATTCGTGTGTAGAAGATATAAGGTTGGAAGAAACATCCTAATTATCTTTGATTGTTTGTTATTTGTGCATACATGCATGCATGCATGCATGCATTACA
Organism: Garcia nutans; assembly: GCA_947685225.1. Lineage (NCBI taxonomy): Eukaryota > Viridiplantae > Streptophyta > Magnoliopsida > Malpighiales > Euphorbiaceae > Garcia > Garcia nutans. The sequence goes on from CANTUV010000024.1 coordinate 58,568,326, forward strand.
TTACATGTCATTGATCCTTTCTGGCTCACAGATCTGGAGCACAGCATATCAAGAGTGTACGATAATCTAACTGACGCCAGTGACATAGAATCAAGTAAGGACTCGGTCAGCTTCTTACCAAAAGCAATGGAACCTGAACAATTTCAAAAGATGGTGGATGATGCCCTCAATGCCAACATGAAAGAACTAAAGGGGGTCCTAGCCGAGATCATGAAAAGCCAACTGGATGCACTATTGGGGAACAATATTAAGGTATCTGCTAGTACTAAGAAGCAGAGGGACAATGGAAAGGTTAAGATTGGTAAAGTAGCCTTTAATGATGACAAAGAAGTTATTGATGATGATGGTGACTGGGAATAGTACTTTCAAGATCAACAAGAGGACAAGAAAGGAAAGTGACTACACAAAAGAAAGTTGAATCCACTGATGTCGAGAAGATGATTGTTGATCTGGAGAAGAAGTTTGAGAAGAAGCTGAAGGTCGAAGAAGTGTCAGAGGTAGACAAGTTATTTGAGTAAGATGAAGAAGTTCCTTACAAGTTCAAAATTCCTTCTTTCACCCAGTACAATGTTACAAGAAATTCTCACTTGCATGTTAAGCAGTACATCACAGTTATACAGTCTACTAGAGCTACCAAGGCTCAAACTCTAATGTATTTCATGCTCTCATTGGATCTTGTTGTGCAAAAATAGTTCAATACCTTAGAGGAGAACACCCAAAAAGATTGGGATCTGTTGTACAAAGCCTTTATTTAGCAGTATGAGGACAATGTTGAGTTGAAAGTAACCTTGATAGACGTGGAAACTATTAGACAAAAGCAAAATGAGAATTTTGTTGATTATGTGAAGAGATGGAGAAAGAAGGTTGTACTTCTCAAAAGGAGGCCCAATGAGTCTGACTAGATTAGGATTATAGTTAGAGGCATCTTACTTAGCCTATGTGAACAGATGTCTCACACTCTCATAAGGGATTTCAAAGATCTTCTCTAAGCTAGTTTACAAATAGAAGAATGGGAAAGAGAGAAGAGCCATTTTCTGGAAGAAAGAATGAGAGGGCAAATTATTAGTCTGGCAGCCATAGTGCATAGAATGAAGTAGATGTCAATACAACTAGTCAAACAAATAGAACATGCTTTGACAAACTTTTGAGGCGAAATTGAACTCAGCTTATTTAAGGGAGAGATGATCTAGGCATTGTTTGGTAAGCCAACAACTAGTATTTACCCTGTTAACATCAATCTCGAGTTTGTCCCTTTAAGCCTTCATAAAATTTTAGCTTCCTTTTCATTGGCTTATAAACCCCAATGACCTACCTTGAGCTATTGTGATACTTATGGCAAGTTTGAGGATCACTAAGGAACAAAAGGGAAAGAAGTTCAAAGAGAAGGATATATAGCCAAGACTATAGAGATAGTTGAAGGACACCTGAATTAGACCTAATATCACAAACTTTTTGAGATAAAGTCAGGACTGAAGTAGATTTATGCCACTCTACTTATCCATTATTAGAAACACAAGTTGGTATAAACAAGCCAACTCTTTTAGAGCTAAAACCTAAAAAAAGAAAAAAAAAGAAAAAAAAGAAAAAAAAGAAGAAAAAGGAAAAGAAAATAAAACCCAAAAAAGCAATTCAGAAAGCCAACCGAATTCTCTTTTACCTAAAGCAGCAGAAGACTGCCACTTAGTTTACAAGGATAATTTGACTTAAATTGGTCTAACCCAACCAGAGATTCAACCAAAATCAGAGAGATAGGAGAAGAGCCATCTAGTTCTTAAAAGTCCTGCACTTGACAGCCTTACAGAGGAAAAGGATAAAATGATGAAATTCCAAAAGAAGAAAAAAGAGAGAGAGAAAAAGAAACAAATAAGGGTTCTCAAGCTTTTTGCAAAGGCAAAAACTATCCTAATCAAGATCCATATTCATGTCAAGAAGATAGAAGAATGTTCAAAGCTCTATCTTTTCATGCTTCCAACTGTCTAAGGTTCCAACAAGAAATTTGTAGTGTGAAGATTTGTCAGCAATGTCACATGGGCTCCAATCTAAAAATGGCCTTTATTTAACCCGTGTCCCCTATAGACCCTATTTTAAGCCTATTAAAGACCTGTTGATCTCTCATGGTAGATAGAATCTATTAGTGGAGATATTTTGAATAAGCATGCATATGAGATAGACAATATTTAAACTTAATGAGACCTTAGGCTAAGTAATGTGTATGTGCCTATCTGAAGTGCAACAGTTTCTTACTTAAATAGAAATGAATCCTAAGTCTAGTACGGTAACTGGGGTTATGATGTTATAGATAAGTTAATTTGTAAAAGTTCAGTCCTAAGGTACAATGACACTAATTTGACCAAGTCAACATTTGATTTTAAAAAAATTATCACATAAACCTTTAAAGTTAAGGGAAGTATGTTACACCGTCGAACTTAAAAGGACACATTGTGCAAAATAATTGATTATTTTCAAGGTTATAAAGAAGTTACCAACTGGCATGCTGAATCATAGATTGAAATGGATGTATCTCTGCTGCTTGGGCTCCACCACTCATGTTTTCACCATCTTGAAGATAAAAGCCATAAAAGTAAAATCTTCTGATGTTATAATACAAGATCTGAATGAGCATTTGGAATGAATCAATGGGAGCACTTCAACTGATCGCCTTAGTCTGTGGGTCAATGGAACCACTGTAAGTATTATTCATGCATATCATGCATACAAAAGCATATCACGCTGCATTTTTATCTTGTGTTACCTATTCTTTGTCAAAGTAAACAGCAATACTCTATGAAGTAAATATGAAGCGGATATGGAATCAGGGGGCATGGAAGGGTCATTACAAAAGAAAGAAGAGATGCATGCTTGTGCAAGTATCCAGACAAAATGCAAACATCAATCAGAGCCTGCATGGGAAAAAATCATTGGTTTAAGCCTACACAGGGGGTAAAGTTTCTCCTTTCAATTTTCAGTTTATACATATACAAAATATTTTCATACTCACTTTCAATATTTTGCTATGCAAGGAGCAAAGAAATGATATGAAGACTATCTAAAAAATAACTAAAAAATAGCTGAATTTTTTTCAAAAAGGAAGAACAAAAAGAATAAAATAAAAAGAAAGTAAGAACCTCAAAAGAATGAGATGCAAAAGACAAAATATCAGTTCAGCTAGAAGAGTTGAAGCCAATATAGGACAAATGTCAAAGGATGAAGATCCATTTTAAAGGGTGAAGACTCGATGTCCAAAGGATGAAGATCCATTTTGAAGGATGAAGACCCGATGTCTAAGGATGAAGATCCATTTTGAAGGGTAAAGACCCGATGTCCAAAGGATGAAGATCCATTTTAAAGGGTGAAGACCCAATGTCCAAGGATAAAGATCCATTTCGAAGGGTGAAGACCCACAATCCATTGAAAAATGGAACAACTGGCTAGAAGAAAGCCAAAACTCTCAACTGACAGAAGGTCAGTCAGCTAGAAGAGCTGAAATTGATTGGCTAGAAGAAAGCCAAAACTCTCAACTGATAGAAGGTCAGTCAGCTAGAAGAGTTGAAATTGATTGGCTATAAGAAATCTAAAACTCTCAACTGACATAAGATCAGTTAGCTAGAAGAGCTGAAACCAATTGACTAGAAAAAAGCTGGAATTCTCAAACGACAAAGGGAGGATCAAGCTAGAAGAGCTCAAACCAATTGACTAGAAAAAAGCTGGAATTCTCAAACGACAAAGGGAGGATCAAGCTAGAAGAGCTCAAACCAACTTGGGTTCAGAACCCAAATTATTTTTCTAGTCCAGAACTCAATTCGTGTCCAGAACCCAAACAAACTTGTTGCTAGAACCCCAATTATTTTTTGAGTCCATAACTCAATCCAGGTCCAGAACCCAAACCAATCTGGGTCCAGAACCCAATTTTTTTTTTCGAGTACAGAACTCAGTTCGGGTCCAGAACCCAAACCAATCTCCGGTCTAGAACCCAAATTATTTTTTTGAGTCCAAAACTCAATCAGGGTCCAGAACCTAAACCAATCTGGGTCTAGAACCCAAATTACTTTTTGAGTCCAGAACTTAGTCTGGATTCAGAATCAAAACCAATTTGAGTCTAGAACCCAAACCATTTTTTATTCCAAAACTCAATCTGGGTCCAGAACCCGAACCAATCCAATCTTTTCAAATTAAATTGGTTTTCACTTTCTAAATAAATTCAAGATGATTCAAGTAGGAGGCAAGACTGTAGACCTTTAATTTTAGTATCGGTCCAAATATAATTTTTATTTGAAGTCCCAAAACAACCAATTATAATTATTCAATATTTAGACCGTGTCGATTTGGTTTTATCATGACTAATATGATTAAAAGGTGATTTGGTCAGATGATTGACCCAAGTCATGCCAATTTGATATCAGCAATAGCTTATATCAAATTGGCTAAATATCAGCAATAGCTCCTATCAAATTGGCATGAGCCAATTCGTTATGAGCCATGTTGCTTATATCAAAATTGGCCCATGCGAACTCGATATGTGCCTCATATCGAATTGGCATGAGCCAATTCTACATGAGCAATTGCTCATGCCAAAATTGGCAGGAGCTAATTCAACTGTCTTGGTTAATATCAAATTGTGCGCGGTTTTCACATGGGGATTCTCTGAGGCAGTTTAGGGATTGTTTATCTGAAGTAAAAAGGACTGGGAGGATGCCCTAGTATTGGATATAAAAAGGCAATTAATATTAAATTTTTTTATCGGGAATTAGCAGTAAGAATCAAAGGGACAAGAAGAAAGAGAAAAGCAAAAACAAGAAAAGAAAAAAGAGAGTTAGTCACCATAATCAAGGCAGTGTCTATTGCAAAATTGCCAAAGCTAGATCAAAGAACTAGGTTGATTTAGGCAGTAGCAAACAACAAGCATGGTTCAAACTCTTTCAATTTAGTGGAGCCAACAAACGAAGGTTTTTTTCCTATGTTTAATTCATTCAAATCACAATAGTTAAGTTATTATAATCTCATGCAGTAGTTTGCAATATATTCAAATAATCCAGTAGCAATGTTCATGTTTTCAAAATAAATTTGTTCATCATAGTAGCCAATATTAAACCTTGATCCTTAACTCCTAATTTACATAAATCCTAATTCACCTAAACCCTAATTTACATAAATCCTAATATCCAGAAACCAATTCACCTAAACCCTAATTTAACTTAGCCCTAAACCTAAAGCCCTAATCCAGTAATCTAATTTCCATATCTAATCAAAAACCTTAAATCCTTAATGTCCAGAACCTTTAATCCATAAAAAACTTATTCCCAAATTTGCTAACCCTAATCCAGTAGATATAATTTAAAACCAATTTGTTTAATCTTAATCCAACTACCAAAACCTAATTTCAAATACCGAAAACCTAATTTCCTCAACACCAACTTCAAAACCCTAATTTTATATATTTAATAATTTATTTGAGATTGAACCCTAAAATTTTGATTATTTAATTTATAATATGTATGATGAATGATTTATCAATGTTTTATTTTTGGTGATTTACTTTTAATTATAATGAATGTTATGAATGGTTTAATTCATTTGGTTCTTTATTTTAATGTTGATTATTTTAGTTTCCATAAGAGGTAAGTTTTCACTTCGTGGGTGCTGTTTTATTAGTTTTTGTTATAAGTTTTGTGTCTTGTTTATTATGTTAATTATTGTTTTATTTAGGTATTTCGTTAGTTTTTATCGGTTTGTCTAGTGTTTTCTTTAATTGTGTAGTTTTAGTTTATTGTTAGTTTTATGTCGTTTTTTATCTAGTTTTTAGTTTGTGTTTATGTTTTATTGGTTATTGTTTATTTACTTCGTGTTTTAAGTTTGTTTTGAGTTCTGTGTTAGGTTAAAACAGGCAAGGAAATGAATTGAAGATGAAATGGGCAGTAGCTGACACAGGCAGAGGACACGGCCAAGTCACTGGCCGTGTCCCATACCAAGTTAAAAAGAAGAGCAAGTCCCAGTAGCAGACACAAGCAAGGGACACGGCCAAGTCATGTGACAGTGTCCCTCCAAAGAAGAGCAACACGGCCAAGTCACCTTGACTTGGCCGTGTCCCACTTGTTACCAAAGGAAAGGGAAATAAAAAATTACACAGAGGAGGACACATGCAGGGGACACGGCCGTGTCACCTGGCCGTGTCCCTCCCAACTCACTCACACGGCCAAGTCAAGCTTCACTTGGCCATGTCACTCAACAAAGAAGAAAAGAAGATTAAAAGCAACAGAGGAGGACACATGCAGGGGACACGGCCGTGTCACCTGGCCGTGTCCCTCATCACCTGGCCGTGTCCCTCATGAACCAAGCGCGCACCGAATTTTAAAGCCGACGATTCGTATAAAAGCAAAGAGAAAGTTAGGGTTTGGGGGTGGTTGATGATTTTGAGCAGAGTTTAGCCGACTGAGAGAGATCTTAGGGTTTAAACATTTATTTTATTGGATTTTGATCTTACTTTGGATTAAACTAGTTTAGATTAGATTGTTCATGCCATTGATTCATCCTTTTTGCAAGATTCGATCAAGAGATTCATCAAAAGTGTAACACCCCCATATCCAATGCACACACACTACAACCACAACAATGTAGCATAAGTGCACCAAACATAGGGATGCTACGGTTTCCTTAACATTCAAAACATTTTAAAACTTGATACCATATCCATATCATTATATCTTATTAACAAAATAGATCATTTACTTATAAAACAAAACATATTAGTTATCTATATATATACATACATTTATATATTACACAGCGGAAGTTATAAAATATGTATATATATGAAAACATTTGAATACATATTTACTATTATACATATATTTACATTATCAACAAAACTTTACACAATATAAAAGATTTATACATGATTGGCAAGTCAGCTCTGATCTTTAAGCTCCCAAAATCAACTCTTCAATGTCTACTCTCACTCGGTCTCGAAGAGCTCTCGGGTTCGATTCTATCAGTTCTATCACCTGCGCGATTAAACACTATCGCGCTAAGCCAAGGGCTTAGTAAGATAAAACATGCAATAGACATGCTTAAATGTTATACAATGCCAATTTTAATTTATATCATACATGTAACAACATAGATGGAAAGCTAACAACATACATTTACATTTCATAACCTAGCGTACATATATGTATATCACATTTCAACATTCTTGCATATACTTTATTAGTTAATCATTTAATCATCCATGAACAACACTAAGCAAAGACAAGCATGGGCCCAAGACACACTAATATGTCATTCAATTTTCAGAGTTAATGCTTTGGTTTTGTTATCACATTTATCAATATCAATATCATATACCCAACTAGGCTTCAAGGCTTAAGTTCAACCAAGCTTAAAGGGGAGCAAAGCATGCTAAGCATCAACCCAACTTGGCTTCAAGAACTAACCCAACCTAGCTTCAAGGGTTGTAACATCTCAATTAGGCTTCAAGGATTCAATCCAACCTAACTTCAAGAGATTGTTACACTCATTAGGCATGCCACCAACAACAAACTCTGAAAATGGAATAACACATTAGCCACACAATTCATTTAGATTTCATTCTCAATTCTCATTATCATTTAGGCAAACATGCCTCATTTATCTCCATTAAATCACCTTAGCCAATAACAATGGCTCCACATTTCATTTCACAATATAACACTTCATTATTCAAGTGTATATTTATCTCACATAACATCATTCATAAATATTAACATTTCATTCCACATTACTCATAAAACACATTACCATTCAAAGTGCATAACATAACATTGTTAATTCTCAACAATGCAATTAGGGCAAAACACAATTGACATGATTCATAGCTTTAGGACCATCCACATTCATTTGATTAGATCATTCTTGTGTTTGAAACATGTTTATAATGTTCATGTTTAAGTTTAGGAACAATGGAACTTTTGAAGAATTTAAACCATGCAAAGAGAACCAAGAAATCAAACAATGTTCAAATCATTTGAAGGGCACGCCCAACTCACTTGATTGACACGCCCAACCAGCTTGAGTGACACGCCCGTGTCCTTAAAAAGAAAAGAGGCAGTAGCTTCCTCAAATAAATGACACGCCCAACCAACTTGAGTGACACGCCCGTGTCCTTAAAAAGAAAAGAGGCAGTAGCTAATTCAAACAATTGACACGCCCACTCCCCTAAGGGACACGCCCACTCCCCTAAATTGCTTTTGGCCGTGTCACCAAATCACAAAACCTTAACTAAAACCAACCCTTTCTCAATTGCACTCAAACACAATATTCATCATATAACATATTTCACATGAACATAATCAATGTTCTAAACACATATTCATCACAAAAACTACTTCACCACACATTAATATCACAATAAAACACATATTAACTCAAAACCCTAAAATCAACATCCTTCATTTCCAACAACAACCTTCAATTAAACTCATAACTTAAAATCAATTTAACACTTGAAAACACAACTAAACACATCTCAAATCCACCAAATCACAAAATCATCAAACCCTACTTTACTTCCAACACAACTTCCAAATAAGTAAAGAAAACAAGAAAATACTTACTTGAAAAGAAGAAATTCCACAAATCCTTTGTCAAAACCTTGGATTGCTTCATCAATTTGCTTCTTGCCTCAAGAACACTTCTCTTTTCCTTTTTCTAATGGAGAGCCGGCCACTTCATGAAGAAAGAAGACAATGATCAAGATACAAAGTCAAATTTTGCTTTTAAACTCCACCAAGTATTCTTATCCAAGCAAATACCAATATGCCCTCAATCATTTAGCCAACTTTTGTCTCATATGAGCCCTCATATGTAATTTCATTAACAACCAAAAATATCTTCTTCCACTTAACCATCACCTTGACTCTTCATTTGACCACTTTATATGTTATATATATCATCATATACACAACATATACATTTGTCTCTAAACCCTAATTCTTCCTCCAAAACACATATGCACAAGCATTCACTTTCCAATTTCTTTTCTTATCCCATCATATACATTCAATCCAATTTAACAATAACAACAACAACAACAACAACATAATCAAAACTTCTAAGCCACATATGAGGATATTACAAAAAGCTTCAAGAAGTTTGTAACTTGGTTTTATTCTTAAACTTTGTCTCTTTAGTTTCATTGAAATTGTGTTTATGAACATTATCATGTCTAAATTGATTTCTTTGATTATTAATGAGATGAGTATGTTTGATAACATCATGAACTAATTTAATCTAGTCTAGGGTTTGTATGGATTTACTATGATTGTATGAATTGGTTATTCTCTTAACTAAGGATTTCTTTTGCCTTTATTGAATGAAACATAGTTTACATATAATTGATTGGCCATCAATTGTGTGTTTTAGGTATTAGATGATGGATTGAGAGATGAAATCTAATACTGGAATAATTCAATTAAGGACTTAGGTGAATTAGAGATATAACCTATTAAAAAGATTGTTCAATTATAACAAGATTAGTTGTAAGAGGTTTGAATGCGAGAGCTTATTTCCTTGACTCAATTAATTAAGTTGTTTGAGATTTAATCTTAGAAATTAAATTAGTTAAGTGGAATAACCGTTCATACATATGAGTAGTAGAGAAGTGCAAACCCTAGACCCTTTTATCAAGTAAATCAAAACATCAGCTTTTGTTTATTTTTATTGTTTTCAGCTTAAATCAATTTTCTCATTACTTTGCAATTTAAATTTCTTTACTACTTGTTACTTTTAATTTGATAATCAATTACCCACTTTGGCTTCCTTGAGAGAACGACCTTGGGGCGATCTGTAACACCCCCACATTCAATATATGCACACTACAAACACCACAATGTAGTATACATGCACTAAACATAGGGATGCTACGGATTTTCTTTACATCCAAAACATTTTAAACAATACCATAATCTTTCAGTTGTATACATTATAGAAAAATAAGTAATCAAGTTGTAATACAAAACCAAATAGATATATTTACATTTAGTTAATACGCAGCGGAATTTTATAAAATATTTACATGTATAAACTCTTTCAAATCCATGTTTATAGTTATACATATATTTACATTAAAACCAATACTTTACCAAATATAAAAGAAATATACATGATTGGCAAGTCTCTTCTGATCTTTAAGTACCAAATCAACACTTCAACGTCTACTCTCACTCGGTCTCGAAGAACCTTCAGGTTCAACTCTATCAACTCTATCACCTGCGCGATTAAACACTATCGCGCTAAGCCAAGGGCTTAGTAAGATAAAACATGCTAATGGTATGCTTTAATGTAATGCAATGCCACATATGTTATTGATAAGATCAACATCATAAATATAAAGTTAACCACATAATTATGCATTTCACAAATCATAGTCATATGAGCATACCACATTTCAACATCTTTCCACATTCATCATTAATCAATCATACTCAATATACAACATCTCATTTCATTAACTCATAACGTTATTTAGGACATTCATATAACCTTGACACCTATGGGCCCAACAAGTATTTAATACGATATTCAGAGTTCAGAGTTACTGCTTTGGTTCATAATCACAATAATCACGCCCGTAGGCAATATATATATACATGTATCTCTATCCATGGATAGTGTAACAGACCCAGTCTCTTGGACCATCAACTCAACACATATGAGGAGATCCTCAACCCGGCAAGACTATTACAAATCATATATCTCATATTCACAATTCTTATAGTGTAACAGACCCAGTCTCTTGGACCATCAACTCAACACATTTGAGGAGATCCTCAACCCGGCAAGACTGTTACCTTTCATCATTTCTTAGGCATGCCACCCAAATCCAGAACTCTGAAACTGAATAACATATTAAACAAACAATTCATTTATTATATAGTTACCATTTCCATTCTCAAATTCTCATCACATTTAGGCAAACATGCCTTCTTTCTTTCCATATCATCATCATAGCCAATCACAATGGCTTTGATATAACATTTCAATATACATTACTCATGAAACACATAACCATTCACAATGCATAACATAACATTGTTCAATCTCAACAATGCAATTAGGGCAAAGAATAATTTATATCATTCATAGCTTTAAGATCTTCTATATGCATTTGTTTAGGTCAATCATTGTTTAAATGTGTTTAGGTTTAGGTTTAGGTACCAACTTACCTTAAAAGGACCAAAACAATGCAAATAGAACAAAGTATAAAAACCCTAACTCACACATTTGAGGGACACGGGCAGCCACTTGAGGGACACGGCCAAGCTTGTGGCCGTGTCTCTCAACCAACAAATCACAGTAACAGACACGGGCAAGGGACACGGCCAAGCTTGTGGCCGTGTCTCCCAACACCAAAATCCAGTAGTGAACACGGGCACTAGACACGGCCGTGTCTCTCTCAAAGCAATCCAACACGCCCAAAATCACTTGGCTTGGCCGTGTCTCTCCTTTGTTTTGGCCGTGTCACTCAAATACACAACCCTAAAAAAATGGCCAACACCCTTCTAAAAGCATTTACACCCTTTTGACACAACAATCATCTCATTCAAATGGATACAATTCATGTTATAAACACATATCTTACATATTCACCCTAGTAATCACAATAACCATACATTAAATTCATACCAAACCAAAACCCTAAAAATACAACATCACTCCTATTTTCTCAAAATCAATCTCCACCTACTTACCATCTTCAATCCAAAACCATTAATAATTAACTCTTTGGCTTATAATCGAATTCAACACATTACAACCACATCAAATCATCATATCAACAAATCACAATTTCTTTTAGACCCAACTTCAAAATTAACAAAGGAAAAACAAGAGATTTCTTACCTTAAATTATAACACCTCTTGAATCAACACTTGATCACTTCAATCTTCCTACAATTGGAGCTTACTCTTCAAAGTCTTCTCTTTGTCTCTTTGCTTTCCCTTTGTCTACGAGAAATCAACCAAAATGCCAAAGAAGAAGAAAAATACATGGAGAAAATAAAGTCAACTCCACTTTAAATCTCCACCAAGAGATTTTATCCAAGTAATTACCAAAATGCCCTCAATCAAATAACTAACCTTTTGTCTCATCTAAGCCCTTATATGTAATTGCACATTCCACAAAAAATATCTTCTTGCATTGACTCTATATTTGACCAATTTATATGTTATATATATCATCATATACACAACATATACATTTGTCTCTAAACCCTATTTCTCTCCCCAAAACACATATATTCACAAACATTCACTTTCCAATATATATACCAACAACAACAATAACAACAACATCAACAACATAATCAAAACCTCTAGGGCATATATGAGGATATTACAATTCTCCCCCTCTAAAAAGAAATTTCGTCCTCGAAATTACCTGAAATCAGCTCTGAAACAACTGAGGATATTGCTCTCGCATGGTTTGCTCACTTTCCCAAGTTGCTTCTTCTTTCCCATGGTTCTTCCATAGAACCTTCACAAGAGGCACTCTCTTGTTTCTCAACTCTTTCACTTCACGTGCCAAGGTTCCTCTTCAAATGTCAAGTCTGGGCTCACTTCAATAGATTCAAATGGCAACACATGAGATGGATCCGACCTGTACCTCCTCAACATAGAAACATGAAATACATTATGAATACGATCCAACTCAGGTGGCAAAGCAAGCCGATAAGCAACTGGCCCAACTCTTTCCAACACTTCATATGGTCCAATGAATCGAGGACTCAATTTCCCTTTCCGACCGAACCTCAATATCTTCTTCCAAGGAGACACTTTCAAAAATACCTTATCTCCAACATCAAACTCAATGTCCCTCCTTTTCATATCTGCATAAGACTTCTGTCGGTCTGAAGCTGCTTTTAACCTGCCTCGAATCAACTTCACTTTCTCTTCAGTTTCTTGAATTAAATCAGGCCCAATTAACTTACTATCCCCAAGTTCATTCCAACAAAGAGGTGTCCTACACCGTCTACCATACAGTGCTTCAAACGGTGCCATACCAATGCTAGATTGGTGACTATTGTTGTAAGCAAACTCCACAAGAGGTAAGAATCTATCCCAACTTCCAGAGAAATCGATGACACAGCTTCTCAACATGTCTTCAATAATCTGTATCACCCTCTCTGACTGCCCATCCGTCTGTGGATGAAAAGCAGTGCTGAAGTGCAGTCGAGAACCCAAAGCACTATGCAAACTCTTCCAAAACCTTGAAGTAAACCTGGGATCTCGATCAGACACTAAAGAAGTTGGAACACCATGTAATCTCACAATCTCATGGATATACAACTCAGCCAATCTCTCCAAAGAGTAATCCATCTGAACCGGAAGGAAATGAGCTGTCTTGGTCAATCTATCCACAATCACCCATATAGCATCATGCTTCCTTTGTGTCAAAGGCAAACCAGACACAAAGTCCATTGTCACTCTATCCCACTTCCATTCAGGCACTGACAATGGCTGAAGCAACCCAGTTGGAACTTGATGCTCTGCTTTTACCTTCTGACATGTGAGACATTTCGATACAAACTTAGCAATGTCTCTCTTCAATCCAATCCACCAGTAATGCCGTCTCAAGTCATGATACATCTTGGTATTTCCCGGATGCATAGCAAACACTGACTGATGTGCTTCTTGTAAAATGATCTTCTTCAAATCAGCATCATCGGGTACACATAATCTGTTCTTAAACCAGAGACTCCCATCACCTCTCACTACAAAATCTCTAGTCTTCCCATTCTTGCAATCTGAAACAATCTTCTGAATCTTCTTATCAGCCAACTGAGCCTCCCTAATCTGATCCAACAAAACTGGTTTCACTTGTAACTGTGCCAACAATGCACCCCCAACACAAGGTACAAAACTGGCATGCAATGCTCTCAACTCAACAAGCAACGAGAGCGAGTAAACTGTTAAACCAGCTAAAGACTTCCGACTCAAGGCATCAGCAACAACATTTGCTTTACCTGGATGATAATCAATCAAACAGTCGTAGTCTTTAATCAATTCCAACCATCTCCTCTGACGAAGATTGAGTTCTTTCTGAACCCCCAAATACTTTAAACTCTTATGATCAGTGTAAATGAAACATTTCTCCCCAAACAGATAGTGGCGCCAAATCTTCAATGAAAACACAATGGCTGCCAACTCCAAATCATGAGTAGGATAATTAAGCTCATGCGGTTTCAACTGTCGAGATGCATAAGCTATAACTTTACCTTCTTGCATCAATACACACCCCAAACCACTATGTGAAGCATCACTGAAAATCACATATTGTTTGCCTTCCACAGGTAAAGTAAGAACAGGCGCTTGAGTCAACATATCTCTCAACTGCTCAAAGCTAGCCTGACACTGATCCGTCCACACAAATCTCACTCCCTTACGAAGCAATCTAGTGAGTGGAGTAGCTATTAAAGAAAACCCTTTCACAAACCGCCGATAATAGCCTGCCAAACCCAGAAAACTTCTAACCTCTGTCACAGACTTGGGTGGACTCCAATTCAACTTTGCTCGGATCAACTCTAATGCCTTCCGCTGAAACATTATGTCCGAGAAAAGTGACTTGATCCAACCAGAACTCACACTTTGACAATTTGGCAAATAACTGCTTCTCTCTCAAAATCTGCAACACAATCCGCAGATGCATATCATGTTCCTCTTCATTCCGCGAATACACCAGTATATCATCAATGAAGACCACTACAAACTGATCCAAATAGGGCCTAAACACCCTATTCATCAAATCCATAAAAGCTGCAGGTGCATTCGTCAGACCAAAAGGCATAACTAAAAACTCATAATGCCCATACCTGGTCCAAAAAGCGGTCTTCGGAACATCTTCAGCTATGACTCTCAACTGATGGTACCCAGATCTCAGATCAATTTTAGAAAACACAGCTGCACCCTTCAACTGATCAAAGAGATCATCAATTCTAGGCAAATGATATTTATTTTTAATAGTCACCTTGTTCAATTGCCTATAATCGATGCACAATATCATAGTACCATCTTTCTTCTTCACAAATAACACAGGAGCTCCCCAAGGAGAAACACTGGGGCGAATGAATCCTTTATCCAACAACTCCTGTAATTGCACTTTCAACTCCCTCAATTCTGCTGGTGCCATTCTATAAGGAGTATAGAGATAGGAGTGGTACCAGGCAACAATTCGATACCAAACTCCACCTCTCTCTCAGGAGGCAATCCTGGCAACTCCTCTGGAAAAACATCTGGGAACTCAGCAACTGTGGCAATACTATCAATAGGAGAACCTCTTACTCTAGTATCTACCACATGAGCAAGATAGGCTTCACACCCCTTTCTAATCAACCTCCTAGCTGCAACAGCTGAAACAAATAAGGAGGCTAGCTGTTCCTGCTCATTAGATACTATCACCTTTCTACCATCAGTAGTTCTCAAAGTAACAACTTTCTTTTTACAATCCACCACAGCTCCATGTCGAGATAGCCAGTCCATGCCCAAAATCACATCATATTCCTTAAATGGCATCTCAATCAAGTCTCCAAGAAACTCCTCACCTTGCACCCTCACTGCACTATCTCGGTGCACCTTACTCACAACCACACTATGCCCTAACGGATTTGTCACCAATACATCAAATCCTAGGGACTCAGCATGCAAATCAGATACAGGCAAAACAGATGCACTAATATATGAATGTGTGGAACTCGGATCAATCAAAGCAAGTACTGAAGTATCAAATAAAGAAAAAGTACCAGCTATGACTGCTGATGCATCTGGCTGCCTCTGCATAACATACATCCTCTGGGAAGATCCAACCTCCTCTGGTCTACCCTCCCTGGATGTAGCACCTCCTCTAGAACTGAACCCTGGTCTACCTCCTCGGCTGGCACCTCTGCCTCCTCTGCCTCCCCTCACACTAGCTCGAGAAGCAGCAGAATCAACTGGCATCTGCTCCTGCCTCTCAGGACAGTCTCTCACAAAGTGGTCAGGTGATCCACACCTGAAACATACCCCTGATCTACTATGCCTCCAACAAACGCCCCCATGTCTTCCACCACACTGATCACACACAGGTAAGGTGGATCTCTGAACTCCAGGAGTAGGAGCACTCGCTACTGAAGCTGCAGGTCTAAATCTCTGCCTCTGGAACTGCACTGACCTACCAACTGACCTCTGACTCCTACTAACTCTAGGAACAAAGCTTCCTTTACCTCTTTTAACAGAAGAAGACCCTGCCTCAAACTGGGGCCTCCTAACCCTAACCTCTTCCTCTGAAGCAGCTGCAATAACTTGAGCTCTCTCCACACTTCGAGTTGCTGCCACAAGCTGGGAAAAATCTTGATATCTAGATCCAGCCACTAAGCACATGATAGAGGGCCTCAATCCCTCCTCAAATCTCCGGCATCTATCTATCTCATCAACTATAATACCCCCAGCATACTGACTCAACCGGATAAACTCAACCTCATATTCAGTTACGGTCCGATGATCTTGCTTCAAATCTAGAAACTCTCTTTTCTTCCCATCTTTATACTCCCTTGGAGTATACTTCAATTCAAACTCTCTCAGAAAATCTGTATAGGATAAGGTAGGTGGATCATCCATAGAATGGGGCACTGTCTTCCACCAACTATATGCATCCTTTTGTAGCAAAGATCTTGCATAGTCAAACTTTTCCTCTGAAGTGGCTTGCAACTGAACAAAGATTCTCTGTACTTTGTCAAGCCACTGCTCTGCTACAGCTGGATCAGTAGTACCTACAAAATCTTCGGCTCCATACTTTCTCAATTTGTCATAGTGCCTCACTGATACCAAAGGTTGAGGGGGTGGTGGCTGTGGTTGTACTGGTGCTTGTCTCATAGCTTCCATCATATGCATAAACCAAGCTGGCGGAACCTCATCACCTACTGGTCTACCCGACACCGAAGCAGGTGCCTCACCAGTACTAACAATCCTAGCTCCATCATCAGGAGCAATACTCTCAGCACTAGCCTCAACCGACTGACTTGAGTGAGGATCCATCACAACCTAAATCTGCAAACACAGCAGATTACATCTTATTAAAGATCAGAGACTGCCAATCTCAAACGTATTTGTCATTCAAAACTCACTTTTTAAGTAAAAATATTCTTTTTATTACATTTTACCTAGGTTGAGAATCTCAAACCTAGGCTCTGATACCAAAACAATTGTAACACCCCCACATTCAATATATGCACACTACAAACACCACAATGTAGTATACATGCACTAAACATAGGGATGCTACGGATTTTCTTTACATCCAAAACATTTTAAACAATACCATAATCTTTCAGTTGTATACATTATAGAAAAATAAGTAATCAAGTTGTAATACAAAACCAAATAGATATATTTACATTTAGTTAATACGCAGCGGAATTTTATAAAATATTTACATGTATAAACTCTTTCAAATCCATGTTTATAGTTATACATATATTTACATTAAAACCAATACTTTACCAAATATAAAAGAAATATACATGATTGGCAAGTCTCTTCTGATCTTTAAGTACCAAATCAACACTTCAACGTCTACTCTCACTCGGTCTCGAAGAACCTTCAGGTTCAACTCTATCAACTCTATCACGTGCGCGATTAAATACTATCGCGCTAAGCCAAGGGCTTAGTAAGATAAAACATGCTAATGGTATGCTTTAATGTAATGCAATGCCACATATGTTATTGATAAGATCAACATCATAAATATAAAGTTAACCACATAATTATGCATTTCACAAATCATAGTCATATGAGCATACCACATTTCAACATCTTTCCACATTCATCATTAATCAATCATACTCAATATACAACATCTCATTTCATTAACTCATAATGTTATTTAGGACATTCATATAACCTTGACACCTATGGGCCCAACAAGTATTTAATACGATATTCAGAGTTCAGAGTTACTGCTTTGGTTCATAATCACAATAATCACGCCCGTAGGCAATATATATATACATGTATCTCTATCCATGGATAGTGTAACAGACCCAGTCTCTTGGACCATCAACTCAACACATATGAGGAGATCCTCAACCCGGCAAGACTGTTACAAATCATATATCTCATATTCACAATTCTTATAGTGTAACAGACCCAGTCTCTTGGACCATCAACTCAACACATTTGAGGAGATCCTCAACCCGGCAAGACTGTTACCTTTCATCATTTCTTAGGCATGCCACCCAAATCCAGAACTCTGAAACTGAATAACATATTAAACAAACAATTCATTTATTATATAGCTACCATTTCCATTCTCAAATTTTCATCACATTTAGGCAAACATGCCTTCTTTCTTTCCATATCATCATCATAGCCAATCACAATGGCTTTGATATAACATTTCAATATACATTACTCATGAAACACATAACCATTCACAATGCATAACATAACATTGTTCAATCTCAACAATGCAATTAGGGCAAAGAATAATTTATATCATTCATAGCTTTAAGATCTTCTATATGCATTTGTTTAGGTCAATCATTGTTTAAATGTGTTTAGGTTTAGGTTTAGGTACCAACTTACCTTAAAAGGACCAAAACAATGCAAATAGAACAAAGTATAAAAACCCTAACTCACACATTTGAGGGACACGGGCAGCCACTTGAGGGACACGGCCAAGCTTGTGGCCATGTCTCTCAACCAACAAATCACAGTAACAGACACGGGCAAGGGACACGGCCAAGCTTGTGGCCGTGTCTCCCAACACCAAAATCCAGTAGTGAACACGGGCACTAGACACGGCCGTGTCTCTCCTTTGTTTTGGCCGTGTCACTCAAATACACAACCCTAAAAAAATGGCCAACACCCTTCTAAAAGCATTTACACCCTTTTGACACAACAATCATCTCATTCAAATGGATACAATTCATGTTATAAATACATATCTTACATATTCACCCTAGTAATCACAATAACCATACATTAAATTCATACCAAACCAAAACCCTAAAAATACAACATCACTCCTATTTTCTCAAAATCAATCTCCACCTACTTACCATCTTCAATCCAAAACCATTAATAATTAACTCTTTGGCTTATAATCGAATTCAACACATTACAACCACATCAAATCATCATATCAACAAATCACAATTTCTTTTAGACCCAACTTCAAAATTAACAAAGGAAAAACAAGAGATTTCTTACCTTAAATTATAACACCTCTTGAATCAACACTTGATCACTTCAATCTTCCTACAATTGGAGCTTACTCTTTAAAGTCTTCTCTTTGTCTCTTTGCTTTCCCTTTGTCTACGAGAACTCAGCCAAAATGCCAAAGAAGAAGAAAAATACATGGAGAAAATAAAGTCAACTCCACTTTAAATCTCCACCAAGAGATTTTATCCAAGTAATTACCAAAATGCCCTCAATCAAATAACTAACCTTTTGTCTCATCTAAGCCCTTATATGTAATTGCACATTCCACAAAAAATATCTTCTTGCATTGACTCTATATTTGACCAATTTATATGTTATATATATCATCATATACACAACATATACATTTGTCTCTAAACCCTATTTCTCTCCCCAAAACACATATATTCACAAACATTCACTTTCCAATATATATACCAACAACAACAATAACAACAACATCAACAACATAATCAAAACTTCTAGGGCATATATGAGGATATTACACGATCACCTTTGCTACAGCTACCTCGTATACTTGCGAGTGACGCTTTGTGGTAGAGTTAATTTGAGCGCAACAGGTGCCTCATTAATTAAGATTAATGTAATTTAATTTATTTTGAGTTTTGAATCAATGTAAGGAGCATGTTTCCACCAAATAGTGGGTGTCCTATTTTATTTAGTTTTAGACATTAGACATGATTGTAAGGCATGTTTCCATCTTATATGGGTGCCCATTTATTTGCTTGTTTGGACTTTCCTTTATTTTAATACAATGAATGATTATTTATTTTAATAATTGCATGTATTATGAATGATTTAATAATATATAAGGATTTAATAATATTTAGACCTGAAAGGAGGTCAGTTCTAATAAACCAAGCGTTGTGGAGTGCTGGGCCATTCTCACCTTTTTCACACGTACCCAACTTTCCGAAACTATGAGATGGTTTAGAGATTCCTTAGGAATCGAGTCATCCATCCCTTTATTTTTTAGGGCCATCCAAGTGGTGACTCCATTTTCTCCGAGTTTAAACCCACGTTCTCTAAGCCCCTGAGCCTAACAGTGCCAAAGTTGCAATAACCATTCCACATAGGAGTGGGGGTGAAAATCCCCGCTCGCACATATGATACATCCGGTGAAAACAGAAGGTCTCCAATATCAAAGTCGTTGTGTGCATGACTCCAACAAGGTTCTCTCATGGATCTGGTGTTCAACACAAATGATGGGATATCTTCTGGTACCCTCCGCTGGTCGGGCCTGAGAAACTAGTTATACACTCATTCACCAAGATACCAGCCATAAGAGACTAGGCTGAAAATAATCTGATGAGACTCTTGTAAGGCAGTGCATCAATCATACACGCAGTCTAGTTGTTTCTCTCTTTGGTGCTCCACCAAGCTACATCTACCTGTAGAAAAGAAAACATGTAAGTTTTTTTACTCATAAGTTTTGATATTAATATTAACATTTCTCTTACTTGGTCCCAAGTTAAGCGACTTATATGGTAGCGGTGAGTGTGTACATGATGGATTCTAGGCACTTCTCTACGGCCCGATAGCCAGAAGCTTAGCTGTGGATATCTGACTCATGGCCTAGTAATGTTGGAAACTCTCACCAGGTTATGCTCATACACCCATACCTATGCATAAAAAGAAAGATCAAAATCCACACACATGCATTATTTGCACTAACAGTTATAGAAAGAAAAGATAAAAAAAAGTGATACCTCGGCAACAGCCATAAAGCTAGTAAAGGATCTTCTATTCCTGCAAATTACATCAAAGTTGTGATAAAGGCATACGAGATCGGCTTCTCCCCACACTTAAGTTGGCACACGATCTAAATTGGAAAGGGCACATAGCACCGACAAATGGATGGATGTAGACCCTTATTTTTTTTACTAAGTCCAGTTTGACACTATTTAAAAGGCGATTAAGTCAAGTCTAAAGATGTAAAATAGTCCGGAATAATTTTACAAACTAAAATGTGGTCTGGAAAAATATTAAAATCTCAACTCATAATAATATAATATTTATTTTAATAATATAAAAAATAAATAAGGGAAAAAGAAAATATAAATGTTTACTTTATAAAAATATAATAATAATAATAATAAAATAATAAAAATAATGGACAAATTGGCCAGCTCAGCCTGCAACGATTTGGCCTGTGCCAGTGCCCTCACAGGCATGTGCCAGCACCCTCGCAGGCCCGTGTGCCAACACACTCGCAGGCCCGTGTGCACAATGCTCGCATCTTGCACCCGTATGCCAGCCTTGCTAATTTTGCCAAAACCTAATTTAATTCGGACGATTTTAAAAATTTCCTTAATAAACAAGTACTATATTTTTTCGATTAATTGCTTATAAATAAAGAAATTGAAGATTAAGACGGGGACTTTTTTTGGACTTTTGGAGACCGAGGACTTTGGACTTTTGGACTGGGGAGCAATGATTAGCATGTAAAGGCATTGGATGATTATAAAGGCATGTTTTCATCCGTGGATGGGTGCTATTTATTTATTTTGTTTGAACTTATTGTGATTTTAATAAAGTGATTATTTATTTTTATGATTGCATGTATTATGGATAATATCATATTAACTAAGAATTTTATAATATTAAGACCTGAAAAGGAGGCTGGTTCTAATGAACCAGGCGTTGTGGGGGTGCTGGGTCATTCTCACCTTCCCCACATGTACCTAACTTTTTAAACCCAATAGGGGGTTGGGGATTCCTTAGTAATCGAGTCATCCACCCCTTTCTTTTTCCCCGCTCATCTTAGTGGCAACTCTATTTTCTCCTGGTTTAGGCTCGTGTTTTCTAAGGCCTCGAGCCTAACAATGCTGAAGTCGTAAGAACCATTCCACATAGGAGTGAGGGCAAAAATCACAACTCACAATGGCAGACTCAGTGCTGCCCAATATAGTCACTCCCAGTGGATATAATAGAAACCTCTGAGTATACTGTTTAGCTCTCTCATTTTACATGGGTCGAGTATACTTCATCTAGTATTCTCGAAGAGGCTTGTATTTGATTTTATAAGATCCAATAAAATGGAGGCTAACACTGATCAACTGATGAATTTCCTCACGGGTTGAAATATTGCTAGTTAAAGGGACAGGAATCCTATGATATCGGATGCATGTTAGGGCAGCAAAATCAACTGAACCTATGGTCATCTCTCCAATAGGCAGGTGAAAAGTATGGGTAGTGTCCATCCATCGCTCTGCAAGCACTTGAATGACACTCCTATCAATTTGATATCCTTGGGATGGTAATTGCAAATCGAAGTCTTCAAACCCGCTTTCTCATACCATTCTTTTTACTATAAGTGGGGACCGATCATACCACTTGCACGCTTTGTAGATATTTCCACTGCCATGAATGACAAATCCATCATGCATTCTAAATATAGGTAAGCTAAATAAAAGGTAAGTATACATATTCCTTTTTGCACTTTAAATAAAAGTTACATCAATTCGTGTTCCATTTCTTTTACCAATCTTTTTTAAAATTAAATTCTATAATGTAAATTTTCACGCATATTTTCACATAACAATATTTATCACCAAAATATATATTAAATCATACTAATCAATTTCTTAAATGATACTTGCTTTTTTTCTTTGGAACTACGATAAAGATGCATCTCGGGTAACAGTGAAATTTGCTCAACCCCGTTACTATAAAGGTACGTAAGCAACTCATTATTTGAACATGTCTCGAACTTCGAAGAATATTGATTGGCAGCCATTTATAGGAAATGGTAAGGTTTTTAAGAATTTAATGTTGAAGATGAAAGGAATTATGATGCTATGAATGCCAAATGTGAAGCATTCATGCATTTATATAGGAAAAACTAAGGGACATTTCAGGTAAGTGACAAAAGAAAAGAAAAAGAAAAGAAAAAGAAAAGAAAAAGAAAAGAAAAAAATTATTATAAAGTGAAAGAAAAGAAAAGAAAAGGGTGAAATGAAAGAAAAGAACAAAAGGAGTCAGTTTCGTCAATCAGCACAAATAATTTTTCATGTGATAAAATCATCACATGATAATAGTCTTCAATAATTTAAAATTCACAGTTCACCTTACATTATTAGTTTCTTTCTCAGATCAATAATTCAAGGCTTTCTTTTTGTTTCAATAATTCACACATAGAACATGTTTTGACAAATATTGTGGTTATATATTATTGCATGTCTAAAAAACAATTTTTACACTTATAAATATTTTTTCATGTTAGGGGCAAGAGTATATAGCTTTGGTAAAAAAATAGCTAGATTTTTTGCAAAACTAACCATTTAATTTAATTTTTGCAACTCATCTCGGGTCCAGAATCCAAATCAATTTTGAGTCCAGAACTCAATCCGGGTCTAAAACACAAACTAACTTGGGTTTAGAACCCAAATCATTTTCGAGTCCTAAACTCAATCTAGGTTTAGAACCTAAACCAAATTGGGTCTATAACTCAAATCATTTTCGAGTTTAGAACTCAATCCAGGTCCAGAATTCAAACCAACTCGGGTCAAGCTTAAATTATTTTTTATTCCAGAACTCAATCCGGGTCCAAAAACCAAACCATCTCGGGTCTAGGACCCAAATTACTTTTTAGTCTAGAACTCAATCCAACATCAGGTCCAAAACCCATTCTTCTTCTAAATTAGTTTAAAAGTCATGTTCCTTTTTACTCTCTTCTATTGAAGTCTTAGATAGCTCAAGCAGTGGGCAAACTGCCCTTAAATTTTGGTAGGTTTATATTTAAGAAGCTTATCTTGATCCATTAAAATTTTAAAGGGCCTAAACCCAATTTTAAAAGCTTGAAATTAAACTGGTTCGATTCATAAAAGCCTATATTAAAATTGTGAAAAATGTTAGGCCCAAAAATTAATAATTTTGGATCAGTTTGAGTCGAGATGGTTCAAATCAATATGAGTCATGGCTGATATCAATTTTGGCATCCCAAATAGATATGAGGCAACGCTCATATCGATTTGGTTCACCAAATCAATATGAGGCTAGCTCATGTTGATTTGGGCCTTCCAAATCGACATGAATTCGAGTTCTAAAAGAATTTAGCCGGGTAATTTAATTTCCTAATCAAGCTAGAATTCATTTAAATCTTTGATTAAGCAGATTAGGTTTAGGGTTAAACTATTATTTGCCTATAAATAAGAGTATTAAAAGAAGAAAAGGGGAGGAGCAATTAACAACCTAGCTGCCAAGGATTATCAACAGAGAGAGGCAGTAACAAGAAAATTTAAAAAATGCTAGCAATACAGGGACGACAATTATTAAGAAAATCCTAGCAACTTGAGAGCAACCCATAACCAAAGCAAGGAAACACAGAGAACCTTAAATACACCATATAAAGGTAGTGACATAATGTCTTTGTTTTGTTGGGTCAGAGTTCCAAATTGTTGCAAGCAGAAGTTTGATCAACATTTAATTTTGGTGGAGCCAACAAACAAAGGTACATTCTAAATTTAATTCATTTAAATTCAATATAAGATGCTTTGATGATAGTTTATTGAATATATTTATTCTTTGTCTAAATTAATTACAGTATATCATATTCATTATTTTTTATTCATATTAGTTTTCTTTGAAGCATGTCCAGTGGTTATTAATTCACAGTAGCTATTTGTTTATCAACATTGTCTTTAAATCACAATAGTAATTGAATTTTCAAATATTAATGGACAATAAATTAGTTTAGTTTACAATACTCATATAAACCCTTTGAATCATCTTTATGCAGCAATCTGTTTAGACATCTAGTAGTAATTTACAAAATCATATCTCATAAAATCATAAAGTAGTCTTGTTTATACAATTATAGTAACCAAGTTCAAAGAACCAACCCTAGCCTTTATCCTAAAACCCTAAAATTATTTTCAAAACCCTAATCTATAAAACCAAGTTCCAAAATCCTAATCTGTAAAACCAATTTCTAAAAATCTTAAAGCCCTAGTTTGATCATCAAAATCCTAATTTTCAATTATAAACCCTAATTCATATATTAAACCCTAATTTTATATATCTTATGCTTAATTTAAAGGTTATGAACCTAGACTTGATTATTTCATGTTAATGATGAGCAATTTATTGATGTTTTATGATGGATAAATTGTTTTATCATTGTGAATGTTTGAATGGTTTAATTCATTTGGTTAATTATGATTATTTTCATTTCAATGATGTAAGAGGTATGTTTCCACTTTGTGGGTACCTCATTAGCTAAGTTAAATATAATTTAATTTATTTTGAGTTTTGGATTAATATAAAGGGCATATTTCCATCAAAAGGTGGGTGTCCTATTTTATTTAATTTTAGACATTGGACATTGTAAGGGCATATTTCCATACTGTATGGGTGCCTATTTATTGTTTTGTTTGGACCTTCTTTGATTTTAATACAATGAATATTTATTTACAATAATATGGATGATATTTTAATAAGTTAAGAATTTAATAATATCTAGACATGAAAAGGAGGTCAGTTCTAATGAACCGGGTGTTATGAGGGTGTTGGATCATTCTCACCTTCCCCATATGTACCCAACTTTTTAAATCCAATAGGGAGTTGGGAATTCCTTAGGAATTGAGTCATCCATCTCTTTCTATTTTTCCGGTCCGTCCGGATGGTGACTCCATTTTCTCTAGGCTTTGGCGTGTATTCTCTAAGACCCTGAGACTAACAGTGTCGAAGTCTCTAAAATTATTCCATATGGGAGTGGGGGCAAAAATCCCAGTTTACAATCATTCAACCTTAAAATCATAGCATACACACCAAAATAACTTCAAAACAATCTATTACAACAATTATAAACACCTCCATCAAATACCCAAAATTCACAAATTAATCCCATAAACCCTAATTTAATAATTCAAGCTTACCTTAGCCAATTAATCACTAAATCAACGTAAAAACATCACAATCACTTTATAAACATCTTTTATTTCAATTTAAACCAATTTCTCTCTCTACCCTTATAATTACATAATGTTAAAAATAAAAGAAAACAAGTTTAAATTAAAGAAAACTTACCTAATACTTGATTAGTCTTCAAAATCACCTTATATCCTTTGGAATTCTTGTAAAATTTGATGTGTATTATGAGAAAAATCCCTCCCCTTCAAGTTCTCAAAAATTTGCCACCATGGTTAAATGAAGAAGATGAAAAATTTTTATATACT
Source organism: Garcia nutans (assembly GCA_947685225.1). Taxonomy (NCBI): domain Eukaryota; kingdom Viridiplantae; phylum Streptophyta; class Magnoliopsida; order Malpighiales; family Euphorbiaceae; genus Garcia; species Garcia nutans. The sequence goes on from CANTUV010000024.1 coordinate 58,594,731, forward strand.
TTCATTGCCCATTTTGCCCCTCTCATATTTATATAATTATAAAATAATTAATTATTAAAATATTTAGATATTTTTCATCTTCTTCCTATACAAAAATCCCATTTTAACCTATTTAACTTAATTTTTTATTATTTATAATTATATTTTTCATTTTTTGACTTTTTACCATTCTTTGTCTTTTAGTGAATGTGTATATGTTAGGTATATACTATGTATACACTAGGTATCCAATGTATATTTTATGTATATCTTGTATATACATTTGGTATATTCCATACATATCCCTCCTCCAACACATCATTTAACTCACTATATTAATCTATCATGTATCAATTAAAAGTACGGATGTTACTTATTTTTGCAAAAGAAATAAACAAAACACCCTTCTCACTGGTTTTTGGGTAAAATAATAAATAATGTAATTATTTTTTACCATATTTCAATAATACGCTCAATTAAAATTATGGGGTGGTTATTCCTACTTGGAGAACCTTAACCTTTCCAACGAGGTGAAGGAATTATTGTCTTCCATCGGCTTCTTGGACCTTTTATCTTTGGATTGTTCCGGGCAAGTAAATCACGATCTGCTGCAGGCATTATCCAAAATGTGGTGGGACTCTACCAATTATTTCCATTTTCCATACGGTGAATTAACTATAACCGAGCTTTTCTCTCTCTTTTTTTTTTGGTGCATAATATTTTTTTCAATAATTTTTTAATTCAAGTTTTCCAAATTTTTTAAATTGGGTGCAAAATTAGGGGTTCATAACAGGTATAATGTGTATATATACATGTATTCCAAAATGTACGTATGTATATAATTACATTTTTAATTCACTTAATAATTTTTCATTTTCTAATACTCATTTAATCTAATTATTTCTCACTCACCCCTTATAGAAATTCATCCTCGAATTTCTCAAACTCCAATAAGTTATCACGCTTGTAACACCCCTTAACAATCTTATATAAAAAAAACTAGCAAAGGATGTCACATAATGTTTATACTCTTATTCAATTATTATTATTATTATTATTATTATTATTATTATTATTATTATTATTATTATTATTAAAATCAACGTCAATAAAATTTTTGACAGAGTTTTCCCTAAAATTTTGACATTGTTAAATCTTCATCAATTAAAAATACAACCTGCAGAAGAAAAACACTCCCAATTATTTTTTTTTAATCTCAACTTCAATTTCAAACTCTCAAACAATCATCTATAATCTATTTTAAACATCTATACTTTTACCAATATATTTTAATATTAAACATGTATCATCTTTGTCAATATATATAAAGTCATACTTTAAGCAACTTATAAATTATAACTCATACAACAAAAGATTTAAAAATTTCTAGCTGCCCATAATTATACAACTAGCATTTACAATTTAAATAATGCTATGTGAACTGAACAAAATATATTATACATATTTCTACATATAACACCTTCTTTGATGCAGTTGATTTGAGGCTCTAAAATCTTACTCTTCTAGATTCAATTTGCCTGTTTGATCTGTGCGTCAAAAATAAATCTAACACGCTAAGCTACTACTTAATGGTGCTTGCATATTTATAATTTACCAATATTTATAACATAGGAAAATTAATATTAATATTTCGTATAAATAAAATAAAATCATTAATTTAAAATACTAATTAGGAAATATCATATTAAAATATCAAATATGAATTATCCCTTTAAAATACTGAGAAAATATATGAATAAATCTTTAAAATGTAAATTAACTCAATATTATATAAATAAGTTCAATGTTTATTTAATGGTTAATTACTTTAAACCATTAATTTATCTTGGTAAGTTTTACTTGATTTGCCCTCATATACTGATTTAAAAATCTAGATTCGGATAATGGGATCAATGATGACAAGTAAATGGCCACTATAATGAATATGGCCAATGACCCATTAGTGACACGAATGCCCACTATCACTAATGACACATAGTGACCTCTGATGGCACGAATATCCATTGTCACTGGTAACACAAGTGTCTACTATCACTATGAATATCCACCCTCTGACTAGCCATTCAATCCAAAAGCTAGGTTTAATATCAATATAATTGGGCAATCCAGTTATTTTCTCATTTCCAGTCGATTTAACAATCGATAACAATAATAATATTTTTAATAATTTTTTAAAATAACAACCACTTTTCTCATTAAATAATTGGCATTAAACCTTTAACAATTCAATTTAATAAACTTTACTTCCTCCATTCACTATATAGAATTTATTTTATTTCTCATCTCTTAAAAATCTATAAGATTCTTACTTTCTCTGGCAGTCTCTGTTTTCTAATTCTTTCTCAATACTAATTCTAAATTAAAAATTATACATATTTAAAAATAATTCGTAGGAACATACATAAACTTATATTTAAAATTTCATATTTTTCTGAGTTCCTTTACTATGTTTAAAAATTATGTTTTCCAAACCTATATTTTTATTATAACTTCACTGGCAGTATCTATTTTCCAATTTTATTTAGGTACCAAATATTTATAAAAATTCATGAATTTTTAACCATAAAACAATAACATATATATTAACTTGTATATAAAATTTCAGATTTTTACGGGTTATTTTACTATAGTTTCTAATTGAGTTTCTCATACCCTAAAATTCTAGCTCTACTGGCACAATCAGTGCAGCTTATGTTCTTCAATTTGTTTTTCATTATAAATCATCTTTAAAAATTATGAAATTTTATACACTATCTACTACCACATAGATAAACTCCCACGTAAACTTTCATAATTTTTAAACCTTTCTAGGTTAGCCTAAAAATTCAGCCAAAACACTTCCCAATTAAATTCAATTATGGTTCAACTAGCTTCCATAAGCATAAAAAAATCACAAGAATATTAAATAATTGCTAACTATTAATATACAAGCACAAACCTCTTTTCAAAGTAGATCTTCCTCTCTCTTCCCTGATTTTCCTTGAATTTATGGTGATAATTTTAGGATTTTTCACTTATTCTAATGAATTCTACTAAGAATTTTAGGTTATATGTGAAGTTTCCTTAATTTTTCACTTAATTTGATGGGTGGAAGAAGAAAATATGAAATTTGGCTATGATGAAAGGGCTAGGTCGGTTTTGATGGAAGGAAGATGAGGAAAAATAATTTTTATTTATTTATATATATTTTATTAGAATTTTGATCATATAATGTGTACTCACCGTAACTTCGGTGCACCCACTTTCTTAATTATTTCTAAATCTGACTTTTAATTTTGTAAAATTACAAAAATATTTTATTTAGTAATTTAAATTTCTATTATTCATATTTCACATTCTAATTTAAATAAAGATTCAATTCTGAGGTCAAAAAGGTATTTCTATAAGGTTTTACCACTTAAAGATTCTTTTGCAGAAATACCAATTATGTCCATATCCAAATTAAATTTTTAATTTTTAAAGACTTAACTAATCCTATTTTTTACCTATTCATGATGTTTGAAATAGCTGAGGATACTGCTATCTCACTATTTCTTCACTTTTCCATGTGGCTTCTTCAGTTGAGTGGTTCCCCATAATACTTTTACTAGTGGAATGCGTTTATTTTGCAACTCTTTGATTTCTCGAGCTAAGATAGCCACTGGTTCTTCTTCATAACTTAGATCTAGCTATATCTCAACGGATTCCACTTGTATCACATGTGAGGGGTTTGATTTGCATCTTCTAAGCATCGATACATGGAATACATGTATCTTGGCTAGTTTTTGAGGTAAAGCTAGTTGATAGGCTACCGAACCTACACACTCAAAGATCTCGTATGGTCCAATAAACCTAGGACTTAGCTTTCCTTTCTTATCAAAATGGAGAACTTTCTTCCATGGTGACACTTTCAAAAATACTTTATCCCCTACATTGTTTTTGATGTCCCTTCTCTTCAAATCTACATAGGACCTTTGTCCATCTACTGCAGCTTTCAGCCGATCCTTTATAAGCTTAACTTTATCTTCAGTTTGTCTAATGAGATGAGGTCCCACCAACTTACTCTCACTTAATTTTGTCCGACAAAGTGGAGTTCTACATTTTCTTCCATATAGTGCTTCATATGGTACCATTCCAATACTTGTTTGGTATCTGTTATTATAAGCAAATTCTACTAATGGTAGATGTATGTCCCAACTATCTTTAAATTCAATAACACAACTTCTAAGCATATCTTCAAGTATCTGTATCACTCTTTCCATTTGGCCATTAGTTTGTGGATGGAATGCAGTGCTGAAATGGAGTCGAGTACCCAATACTTTCTGGAAACTCTCCCAAAATTTTAAAGTAAAGTGTGGGTCTCTATCCGATATGATAGACACTGGCACTCTATGAAGTCTGACTATCTCATTTATATATAATTCTGGAAGTCTATCCAATGAATAGTCAGTTCTAATTGGAAGAAAATGGGTTGATTTAGTTAATCTATCAACAATCACCCAAATTCCATCATATATCTTTTGAGTGTTTGGAAGACCAGTCACAAAATCTATAGTAACTCTATCCCATTTCCATTCTATTATTGTAATGGTTTGTAGAAGATCTGATGATACTTGATGTTTTACTTTGACCTACTGACATACTAAACATTTGGTTGCATACTCAGTAATGTCTTTCTTCATACCAGGCCACTAATAGAAAGGCTTCAAATCCTAATACATCTTGTTGCTTCCTGGATGCACAGTATATTTGGTAGTGTGAGCTTCTCTAAGGATGCTCTATTTTAACTCCATATCAGGAACATGCAATCGAATCCTATAGTACAAACCGCCATGTTCTAGAATAATATAATCTAATTTTTCACTTTTGTGCACTTGTTCCATCACTTTTAGCAGTTTTTAATTCTTTTATTGGGCCTCTATAACGTTCTGCTCAAGGGTTGGCTCAATTCTGTCAATACAACATATTATATTATTTTTTGTTATATAACATAAGTATTATGTTTAATTTTAATATAATAATTTATTACCTGCCAAAGTCTTTCAACTTAGAGCATCGGCCACCATATTAGCCTTTTCTAGGATGATAATCAATGATACAGTCATAATCTTTGATTAATTCTATCCATCTTTTTTGCCTTAAGCTAAGTTCTTTTTGGGTAGGAAGATATTTTAAACTTTTATGATCAGTATAAATATAACATCTTTCACCATACAAGTAGTGCCACCAAATTTTTAAAGCAAATACAATGGCTACAAGCTCTAAATCAAGTATGAGATAATTCAACTCGTGTGGTTTCAACTGCCTAGAAGCATAGGCAATCACTTTGCCTTCCTACATCAATACACAACTAAGTCCCTAATGAGAAGCATCACTATAGACCACATAATTTTTACCCAGAGTTGGTTATGTCAAAATAGGTACTTCTGTCAACATAGTTTTTAATTGTTCAAAGCTTGTTTGACATTGATCATCCCACTTGAATTTAGTTTTCTTTCTAAGCAATTTATTCAGAGGAAGTGCTATTTTAGAGAATCCTTGAACAAATCTTCTATAATAACTTGCTAAGCCAAGAAAACTTCAAACTTCCAATGCATTCCTTAGCAATTACAAATTTAGGATAGTTTTAATTTTACTAGGATCCACACGAATACCATCAGCTGATACCACATGTCATAGGAATGCCAACTCTATTAACTAGAAGTCACATTTTGATATCTTAGCATATAATTGATTCTCTCTCAGTGTCTGGAGCATAATCCTTAAATGTTTACCATGCTCCTCCCTGTTCTTGGAATAGACCAGTATATCATTTATGAAAATAACTACAAAATGGTCTAGATAAGGCTTGAAGACCATATTCATCAAGTCCATGAAAGTTGCTGGAGCATTAGTCAAACCAAAAGGCATGACCAAAAATTCATAATGTCCATATCGGGTTCTAAAAGTTGTCTTCAGAACATCTACTTCTTTAACTTTCATTTGATAATAACCTGATTTAAGATCAATCTTGGAGAAAACATCCACTTCCTTCAACTGATCAAAAAATTATCAATTTGAGGAAGTAGATATTTATTTTGATGATTACACAACTATAATGTACCATCTTTCTTTTTCACAAAAAGAACTGGTGCACCCAAGGCGACACACTGGGTCTGATGAACCCTTTATCAAACAATTCTTCAGTTGCACTTTTAACTCCTTCAATTTCGGAGGTTCCATCCTATAAGGTGGTATGGAAATTGGTATTGTACCTGAAACTACATCAATAACAAATTCTATTTCCCTTTCTGGCGGTACCCATGGTAATTCCTCTAGGAAGACATTCAAAAATTCACATACTGTTGGTATGTCTCCCAAAGCTTTACTTGAATGTCGGGTATCAATAATATATGCAAGATAAGCTTCACACTTCTTCCTAATTAACCTTCTAGCATTAGCAGCAGAAATCAAACTAGAAGAATAAAATTATTTCTCTCCATGAACAATAATTTTACTTTGTCCAGGCACCTTAAAAGTCACAGCTTTCCTATGACAATCCATGACTATTTGATATTGTGATAACCAATTTATTCCTAAGATCATATCAAAATCATGGAATGAAAGTTCAATCAAATCAGCTAGAAGTTCTATGTCATGGATTCTATTGGAAAATTCTAATACACTTTATTTACTCTCACATTGTGGCCAAAGGGATTAGTAATTTCTATATCATATTCAAGTCTATCAGCATATATGTTCTTGCCAGAAGCTATAGTTGTGCATATGTATGAATGTGTAGAACTAGGATCTAATAATGCATAAATATCAAAGCCAAGTAAGGTGAATTTACCAACAATAACATCTGGAGCATCTTGATCTTCCACTACTTTCATGGCATATGTCTTGGCTGAAGCATTACCCTGTGTCTGAGGTCTATCAACAGTCTCAGACTTTCTCTGCCGATTAGCACTAGGTCGACCGCCTCTGCCTGATCTACTTCTTGCCTGTGACTTTTGTACAGAACCTTGTCCTTCAGCAACATTAAATCCCTTTATAATAGGACAATCCTTAATCTTGTGTTCTTTGGAACCACATTTCAGATAAGCTCCACTTCAATACCAACAAATATCACTAGCATATCCCTTCCCACAATGCTGGCAAGGTGTAGAAACTGCCTGTGAAGATGAGCCTGCATGAGCACTAGATTTACCTTCTCGAGATCTCTGAAAACCCGCTCCACTTGTATAACCACATTTAATGAAAGTTGGCTATGGTGGAAGGGTTAGGTCAGTTTTGATGGAAGGAAGAAGAGGAAAAATGGTTTTTTTTTATTTATATATATTTTATTAGAATTTTGATCATATAAGGTGTGATCACCGTAACTTCGGTGCACCTACTTTCTTAATTATTTCTAAATATGACTTTTAATTTCGTAAAATTATAAAAATAATTTATTTAAGTAATTTAAAGTTCTATTATTTATATTTCACATTCTAATTTGAATAAAAATTCAATTCTAGGGTCAAAAAGGTATTTTTGTAAGATTTTACCACTTAAAGATTCTTTTACAGAAATATCGATTATGTCCATATCCGAATTAAATTTTTAATTTTTAAAGACTTAACTAACTCTATTTTTTATTCATTATAAATACCCGAGTCACTCTCTACATTATACACAGCTCCATATTGGTATAATTCAAAAAGTCAATGTTTAAAAATTTTAGACATTACAATATTTCTACTGTATTACTTGATATGTCTCATTAACTACTATTATTTTATTTTCTTTTTATATCATTCTTTTTCATAAATATGAATGATGCACTCAAGGCGATATACTAAGTTTTATGAACCCTTTATCAAGCAGTTCCTATAGCCATTCTACACCTATAAACATATAAAAAATCAATTGCATTAGAATATATGTTCACTTATTAAGTTCACATAGCTTATTTCACTTTTCTCATAACCCCACACAACAGAATCGCCTAAACTGAGCTTTGATACCATCAAATGTAACACTCTTTGATAATCTTATAAGAGAACTATCAGAAGATACTATTTAGTACTTAACAAATCTTTTAACAAATTTAAATAAACTTTAAAAGCAATACGATTATAAATTTTGGCAGAGTTTCATTTATAATATTCATAGTCAAATTTTTTTCAACTTAACTGTAACATCCGTAAATTTACTAAAATTAAATTAAATTAAATTAAATAAGTTGAAGAGTTAAATAAAGTATTGGAAGTGAGAAAATGTGAAGTGTATATGTGAAATATAAAGAAAATATGCATAACATATAAAGTCAAATGGTGAAAAGTAAAAGACAAAAGTTGAAAAGTAAAAAGGGACAAAATTGTAAAAACTCAAAAAGTAAAAGTTAAAACATAAAATAATAATAAAATAATACTAAAATAATTAATAAAATAATTCAAAAAGAAATTAGTTGTTAACGGAAGAGGAAAAATAAGAGTTTTTTTAAATAAATAAATAAATAAATAATTCTTATATATATATGTGTGTGTGTGATTAAGAAATAAGAAAGAGAAAAGGTCAAAAAGCCATATTTATCATCATCTTCTTTTTCTCTTCAAGCAATGGCCAAATTTTGAAGGTTTTAAGAGATGATTTTTGCTCTTCCATACACCAAATTTTATCAAATTTCCAAAGGAATTAAGGAGCTTTTAAGGAGATTACAAGAAAGAGGTAAGATTTCTTTGGTTTTGGTAGCTTTTCTTTAAGTATATTGTTATGTATAAATTGGAAATTTCATGGAAGATGTTATAATTGTTTAGATGGTGTGGAAAGATGTTAGCTTAATATATAAGCAATGATTTTAAGGTTAGATTGAAGAAATGATGGAGTTTGGTTAAACTTTGAAAGAGGTAGTAGCAAATTTAGGATTTTGTAAGAACATTGTTAAAGAATTGATGTTAATTAAAGTAAATTATTTAAAATATGTTATAAAATGATTTTAATGATGAAAATAAACTTAAAATGTAATTTAAATTGGGTTAGAATGGTTTTTCAAAATTGAAGAGAGTTAGGGCAGAAATTTGAAAGTTGGTGGGAATGATATTTAATTAATATTTAATGGTTAAAATACCTTAAAATGTGATTCTAAATAATTATAAATAGTCACATTTTTTATTAGGTGTTGAGTAGATAGAAATTCTCACAACTAAGTGGTGAAGAATAATAGGAGAAGTTGGAGTGGAGTAGAGTTTTGACTCCCATTGTTACTTTGGAGAGGTTAGTACATACTTTGACACTTGTTTTAATTAATTGCACTGCTTGAAACATAACACATTACGTGTGAGTAAATGTGTTATGTTACCTGGAACATTGATTTATGTGTGTGTGAAGCATTGTTGAAGTAACAATGCATGATTTGACTCAATTATGGTTTGTTGAGCCATTAAAATGTGGCTAATTGTGATGTTATGTGCAAAATGTGATAAGTGCAAGTTATGCACTAAAATGTGGAAGTAAGCCACATTTACAATGTTTGTGATAATGATGTTGAATATGAGTGTAAAATTGAAAAAAGAATATGAAATGTGGAAAACTAAGAGAAAAATGATGCTATGTGAAAAGCCTGACAAGATTGTGAAATGTGGAAAAGATATAAAATATTAAATGAGTATTGTGTGTGCCTTATACCTTAACTAGCTCCAAAAGATTGTGTTTGGTAGTTTGGCATGCCATACGCAGTGGAGTGAGATACTTAGTGTCACAAATACAATTACGCCCCTGAGCGAAACACATTAGTGTCAGACATATGATTACGATGTAGTTTTTGGAACTAGGTTATTATATAAGGATATTGGGGCTAATGGATGTGTTCATGTTTATGTTTTATTATTAAAGTAAAGATACTTTGTGTGACATTAAACATGATCCATATTCAAAATATGTTGTTATGTTATTATTTGTTATTATCAAAGTATGTACCGCTACGCAAAATTCTTAGCACGGTTTGTCCATCGCCCAGGTAGCAGGTGAGAGATGGTTATCCTAGAAGTTTATTGATTCACCACCAGACTAGTGCCATTGCATAGCATGTAAATATGTATTTTGATTAATTATACAATGTTTGTATGAACATTATTATATGTAAAAAGGTTGAAACTTGATATGCATGTAAATATTTAAATACATTATATATAGATACATGATCATGAAGCTTTTAATTAAATTTGGGTTGTGAGAATGATATTGGAGAAATTGATAAATGAATGAGAATTTGTATGCATATATGTATATATACATATTTTAGAAGCATAAATTTTTTTGCATATTGAATATGTTTGTTTTTTTTAGATTACTCAAATTACTGACAAAACTCTGGCGAAATTTTCTTAGAGATTTTTAATAAATAAATGTTATAGTAATATTTAAATTGCTTATACTCATTTATTTAGTTAATGTATTACCTTTTAAATGAATAAATTATTTGATTTGATTTAATAAGAAAATTTTCTAATGGTTTAACAGTGATATTAATGTATTCTGTATACGTATATTACATATACGGAGTGTATGTATTATATGTAATATAAGGGCATTACAGTAACACCACCTGCATAAAAATACTTTTATCTTCCTTTTAATCAATCTCAACTCTAACTACACCATTTCATCAATAATCAACCTCAATCCAAGTCAAATATCATATATTTGTATCAACATGAATATATACATATATCTACACAGTCTCCAAATTAACATCATTCATTCAAGTCTTATAACTCAGCACAAGCTCAAAATAAAACATGCAACCCATCCAACATTTACATTATGTACAATCCTTAAACTTGACCATTTCAGATCTTAACAAAAATCATAATTGTAAATAAAACTATACAACTGTCATATAACCAAAATATTGCTACGTGATCTGTAATTAAATATATAATACAAAATCTCTTCAAAAAGATACCTTTTACATTGCAATTGATCTTTGAAATCCTAAAACTTCACTTGACGAATTTTCTCCTATTTGTCTGATCTGTGTGTCAGAAATTCTAACATGCTAAGAAAAATACTTAGCGTGTAACACCCCCTATATAGTCCATACACTTACCTACATAAGAGATGTCACCTAACAAACACAAATGTTTTATATATATCTATATATGTACTAAAGAAATAAAGTCATAATATCTTTTAGTAATAATGCCACTGTTAAGTTCTCTATATTACACACATATTTTCATATATTTATAAGAACTCTTAATAAAAACTTACATTATTATAAGTATTCTCAAATTACACTCAAAACTAATACAACTGTCATACAGAACTATAAAGATTTGCTATGTGAACCATAACGAGTACAATATTTATAATATTGTTCATTGAACCTTGATGATGCAGTTGTCCAAGAACGTAAGTCTCTCACTCTGCGGTTTCAACTCTCCTTGTTTGATCAGCGTGTCAAAAAACAATTCCAACACGCTAAGCAAAGCTTAGTGGTGTTTATGTATTTATAATATACAAGAAAATTTAAATAAAAGAGATATAGCAATAAAAGAGATATAGCAATTAAATAATTTAGAAACATTAACTTGCAAACTAAATTCATTATAAATTGAAATTCTAAATACAATTAGGTTTAGAATTGTCTAATTTATCGACATTGAAGAACACATTATTTTCATTCTAGATAACTATTTTTAATTATGCCCAAACACACTGAACTCAGATTCTAGATTTGGATAACGAGTCACTGATGGCAATTGAATGCCGCTGTATAGAATTTTGGCCAATGGCCCACTATGGCAAGAATACCCACTGAATATGATGACACCGAGTGTCTATTGATGGCACGGAGTGTAATATCCCAAAGTATGACCTAGAAGTCTTGATATTATTGTTGTAATTGTATTGAATGTATGTGTTAAATTTTAAAGAAAAGAGAAATTTAAAGGAAAGTGTATATGTTGTGTATATGGAAATATATACAACATATATACAAGTCAATTGTGATGGTCAAAGGAAAAAGATATTTATTTATTTTAATTAATTAAGTTAATTAGTGGAAAATGGGAAATTTAAAATGAATGGAAGAGATTAATTTGGATTTTAATATTAAAATTGCTTGGAGGAGGTTTAAAGAGAGGAGTATTTGACTTTGGTTTCTTCATTTTCTTTTTCATTTCTTTCCTTTTCCTTTTGTTGGCCGGCCATCTAAAGCAAGAGAGAGAGAGAGAGTGAGTTTTGTGATCCAAGCTCAAATTGAAAGAAGATTCAAGGGAATAAGTTGAAATTTGTCAATTATCATCAACTTTGGTAAGTTCTCTCTTGATTTCTCTTGTTTATTTTGGAGTTATGTTTGAGTTTGAAGGATTATTGTTGATGATAGGAGTGTGTTTTGATTGTGTTGTGTTTAAGAGTGTTTGATTCATTTGATGTTTGGATTTTTGAGTTTGGATTGAAGAAAAGAGTAAGTTTGTTGGAAGAGGTAGTGTTGTAGGTGTGTTTTGGGTTTGTGGTGATGATTTTGATTTGTGTTGGATGTATGTTTTTAGTTGTTTTGGTGTTTTTGCAAGTTTGTTATGGTTCTTGGGTATGTTGAGATAAGTTTGTTTGAAATGGATTTTGGTGAAAGGAAGTGATTTGTTGAATTAAGTGTTGTTGTGGTCGGAATCTATATTTTTGGCCTGACACACCCATGAGCACGACCAGGTTTTAGGCGTGTCAATGGTTCTGTGTTTTTGGATGGGTGGCACGAGCAGTGACACGCCCATGTTACTGAGCGTATCATAGCTACTGTGTTGGTGAGGAATTGACACGGCCATGAACACGCCCATGTTGTTGGACGTGTTAATGTTTCTATGAGACAGAATGTATTACACGTTCAGTGACACGCCCGTGGTTCTGAGCGTGTCAAAGCTTCTGTGTTGTGAGTTTAGGGCACGGTCAGGGACACGCTCGTGTTGTTAAGCGTGTCATGTGTAGAGTTTTGCATCTCATATGTACTATTTCTTTTGGCTTAGGTGTTGAAGAGGTTGATTTGCCTTAACCTAAGTGGTGAAGAAGTTTTGGAAGAGTAAAGTTGTATATTGGTGTGAGTTATTCCTAAGGTAAGTACAAACCCTAAATTAATGCATACTTTTATATGATATTGAGACTTAACACATGTGATAAGTAATCTATTGCATTGTTGATGCATAGTAATAATGTTATGTTTTGCATAATGTGAATTGAGATAATTGAGGCATGGATGCCTATATGATGATGTTCAATGTAATTGATTATGTATACTTGAATAATGAAGTATTATAATGTGAATTGAGACATGATAAGATATGAGGCCATTGTGATTGGCTATGATGATTCAAATGAGATGTGAAGCCATTGTGATTGGCAATGATGATTCAATTAAGATAAGTGGGGCATGTTTGCCTAGATGATGATGAGAATTGAGAATGAAATTGATAATGAAATAATAAATGAATTGTGTGGCTAATGTATTATTCCATTTTCAGAGTTTGTTATTGGTGGCATGCCTATGGTAACAATCTCTTGAAGTTAGGTTGGACTTGATCCTTGAAGCCAAGTTGGGTTGAAGTTTAGCATGCTTAACTCCCCTTGAAGCTTGGTTGGGTCTAGTCCTTGAAGCCTAATTGAGATGTTACAACCCTTGAAGCTAGGTTGGGTTTGGTTCTTGAAGCCAAGTTGAAGCTTGGTTGAACCTAAATCCTTGAAGCCTAGTTGGGATAATGATAATGATAAATATGATAATTAAACCAAAACATTAACTCTGAAAGTTGAATGGCATATTAGTATCTTTTGGGCCCATGTTTGTCTTTGTTTTCAATGTGAATCTGGAATAGTGAAATGTAATGTTCTCTTTGAATGGTGTATGAAATTGATTGTGACATTAGCATTGCATCAAAACATTGTATTATTGTAGTTTGTACCACTAAGCGGTTGGCTTAGCGCGATTATGATTTATCGCGCAGGTAACAGGGAAGAACCGGAGAATTCCTCTAGGCCAAGTAGAGGCTAGATTTTGAGGTGGTGATAGTAAAGCTTAAAGATCGAAGATATACTGCCAAACATGTATATACTTTATGTTTTGTAAATCTTGAGTTTTAATGTATAAGATTTATAAATAATTGTTATATTTTTCGCTGCTTTTAAATAAACATTTTATCTTTAGTCTTTTATAACTTCTTTTAAATGATTTAAATTTGTTCATGTTTTGTAAAGGGATGATTCATTTGTTATGTATACCATAGCATTTCTATATTCAGTATATGTATATTACGATCATATTAGCATACTGTGTACGTATACGGGGTATAGGGATGTTACACGGAGTGCCCACTAACACTTTGGATATCCTCCCTTTCGGCTAGCCATTCAATCCCAAGCTAGACCTAAAATCAGTATGATTAGGGCAATTCATTAAGTTGTGTTGATACTGAATTATTTATATATCATTTCTATGAAACAATACTTTCATTAACATTTGGTATTCTATACATTTATCACAAATTCAAGGTTTATCACTCTTTTTCATACTTTGAACACTTACACAACACAAAAGTAATAAATATAAACATAATAGCCTCATACTAGGCCCGTATCTCACAAAATACAAGTCAAAAACATCATTTAGGTACCCCCAAGGCAGTGGCAACTCAACCCCACGCCCGTGGGATACAAAAGGAAGCTGTAAAATGATGTTGAAGACCCCCACGGTCGTGGCCTTTCAAGGCCACGGCCGTGGCATATGAAACTCCTCTGTTTTATCGAATGTTTTTGAAGAAACAGCATCATTTTCAATCCCACGGTCGTGGCATCTCAGGGCCACGATCGTGGCATTGATTTTGGGACTGTTTTCGGAGTAATTCTTCATCCAACACTCCAAACTTCGATCCCACACTCATGGAACCTTAAAACCACTCCCTTGGCATCTTAAAATCATGTCTTTTACACTTGTAATTTCATAAAACAAAAATATAATGAAGATCAAAGATAAAAATGAATCAACATCAAAGTTTTGACATGAAAAGAATTTATAGCTAATACCTTACTAAAACTTTAATTAATCAAGTATTTAACAAATGATCTACTCATCAACTTTCACAATCATCATTCAAAATGAAGAAAAACAACATTAACAACTTCAATTTCTACTTATATCACACAATAATTCATTTATCCAAGTTTTAGGAAAGATTTCCTCTAAATGACCCAATAAACTAATTTAAACATGAAATTGAAAGAAAAATAAATATTTGTAAATTAAAATACATAAACGCATACCTCTTTAACTCTTCTTTTCTCTACTTACTTGTTAATAATCTCAACTTTCTATCTTAATCTTCTCAAAACTTATAACTAAACATTGTTTGCTCTTTGTTTTTGATCAAAATCTTGGAAGTTAGGAAGCAAGAAGGAGTTTTGATGAGGAAGGTGGTGTTGAACGTGAATGATGAAGAAAGAAATGAAGTTTCTACACTCTTACACCTGTCCACACACAAACACACACACACATATATATTCAGCTCAATCTAGTGTGGCCAATCTCATCTTAGTTATGGTGCAGCCTCTTTCTTAACCGTTGATTCTAATTCGATTTTAACTCTCATAAGACCGTAAAAATAATTAATTGCTTCGGTAAATTTTTGAGATCCCCTATTGACATTACTTATCCATATCACTTATATCACAATTCCCTATTAATTATCACTATTCATTTAAAAGTTTAGTATCTAACATTTTAAACATTACAATTTTCCCCCTCTAAAGAAATTTTGTCTTTGAAATTTACCTATTATAGACTCTTGAAATAGTTGAGGATATTGTTGTCTCATTATCTCTTCGCTTTCCCAAGTGGCTTCCTCCATCGAATGATTCCTCCATAACACTTTTACTAAAGGAATGCGCTTATTACGCAACTCCTTTATTTCATGAGCTAAGATAGCCACTGATTCTTCTTCATAATTCAAATATGGCTGAATTTCAATAGATTCTACCTGAATCACATGTGTAGGATCTGATCTATAGCGCCTAAGCATCGACACATGAAATACATTATGAATCTTGGCCAATTCTGGGGGCAAAGCTAGTCGATAGGCTACTGGACCTACACATTCCAGTATTTCATATGGTCCAATGAACCTAGGACTTAATTTACCTTTCTTTCCAAAGCGTAGAACTTTCTTCCATGGTGATACTTTTAAAAATACTTTATCCCCCTTATTATACTCAATATCACGTCGTTTCAAATCTACATAAGATTTTTGTTTGTCCATCGCAATTTGTAATCGATCCTTTATAAGCTTTACTTTGTCTTCATTTTGTTTTATGAGATCAGGCCCTACAAGTTTGCTCTCATTCAATTCCACCCAACACAATGGAGTTCTGCACTTCCTTCCATAGAGTGCCTCATATGGAGCCATTCCAATACTCATTTGATAACTATTGTTATAGGCAAATTCTACTAAAGGTAGATAGTTATCCCAGCTACCTTCAAAATCGATTACACAACTTCGAAGCATATCCTCAAGTATTTGTATCACCCTTTCTGATTGACCATCTGTTTGGGGATGAAATGCAATACTAAAATGAAGTCGAGTGCCCAATGCTTTCTGTAAACTATCCCAAAATCTGGATGTAAAGCGAGGGTCTCGATCTAAGATAATAGACATTGGTACTCCATGAAGCCTGACTATCTCATTAATATACAACTCTGCAAGTTTATTCATTGAATAATCAACTCGAATGGGAAGGAAATGAGTTGATTTATTACCCAAATTGTATCATGCTTCTTTTGGGTATTTGGAAGTCCAGTCACAAAATCCATGGTGATTCTATCCCACTTCCATTCTGGTATGGATATAGGTTGCAAAAGACCCGATGGAACTTGATGTTCTGCTTTGACTTGTTGACGTACTAAACATCGAGTCACATATTCAGTAATATCTCTTTTCATACCAGGCCACCAATAATGAGATTTCAAATCATGGTACATCTTATTGCTTCCGGGATGTACAGTATACATAGTATTATGAGCTTCACCAAGAATACATTCTTTTAGTTCCTTCACATCAGGTACACACAATCGATCTCTATAGTACACTCCACCATCTTTTGACACAACATAATCTGGCTTTTCCCCATCCTGCACTTGTTTCAACAGTTCTAACAATTTTTGATTTTGTTTCTGAGCTTCTATCACTTTTTGCCTAATGGTTGGTTTAACCCTCAATTCTGCTAACATAACACATGATATCATTTAGTTTATGTAATATATATATATATATAATGTTAAAATATTCTATATACAACATACATGCTAAAGTCTTTCGACTTAAAGCATCGGCTACCACATTAGCTTTTCCAGGATGATAGTCGATGATACAATCATAATCATTGATCAATTCCATCCATCTTCTCTGCCTTAAATTCAATTCTTTTTGTGTTGGCAAATATTTCAAACTTTTATGATCAGTGAAAATATAACACCGTTCACCATACAAATAATGTCGCCAGATTTTAAGAGCAAATATAATAGCAGCTAACTCCAAATCATGTGTAGGGTAATTCAATTCATGAGATTTTAATTGCCTAGAAGCATAAGCAATTACCTTACCCTCTTGCATTAATACACAACCAAGTCCTTGATGAGAAGCATCACTATAAATAACATAGTCTTTACCTGGAATTGGTTGAGTTAAGACAGGCGCTTCAGTTAATATCACCTTCAATTGTTCAAAACTAGCTTGACACTGAGCATTCCACTCAAATTTAATTTCTTTTCTAAGGAACTTCATTAAGGGAAGTGCTATCTTCGAAAACCCTTGCACAAATCTTCTATAATATCCAGCCAACCCAAGGAAACTTTGGACTTCAGTTATATTCTTTGGTGGCTGCCAATTCAAAATAGTCTGAATTTTACTTGGATCCACACGAATACCATCAGCTGACACTACATGTCCTAAAAATGCCACTTCCGTCAACCAAAAATCACACATTGATAATTTAGCATACAATTGATTCTCTCTGAGTGTTTGTAGTACAATTCTCAAATGCTTATCATGATTTTCCCTATTTTTAGAATAAACCAGTATATCATCAATAAAAACAACTACGAACTGGTCCAAATAGGGTTTAAAGACTCGATTCATCAAGTCCATCCATATCGAGTTCTAAAAGTTGTCTTTGGAATATCTGCTTCTTTAATTTTCATCTGATAATAATCCGATTTAAGATCAATTTTAGAGAAAACACCCGCTCATCTCAACTGATCAAATAAGTCATCAATCCTAGGTAACGGGTACTTATTCTTAATAGTCACTTTATTTAACTGTCGATAATCTATACATAATCTTAAAGTACCATCCTTCTTCTTTATAAACAAAATCGGTGCATCCCAAGGTGACACACTAGGTTTTATAAATCCTTTGTCAAATAATTCTTGGAGTTGCACCTTTAATTCTTTTATTTTCGGAGGTGCCATTCTATAAGGTGGAATAGAAATTGGTGTTGTACCTAGAACTACATCAATAACAAATTCTACCTCTCTCTCTGGTGGTATTCCAGGTAATTCTTCCGGAAAAATATCCGAAAACTCACTCACTGTAGGTATATCTCCTAAAACCTTGCTTAAATGTCGTGTATCATTAACATAAACAAGATAAGCTTCACATCTCTTCCTAATTAACCTTCTAGCTTTAGCTGCAGAAATTAAACTAGAAGGATAAAATTGCTTTTCTCCTTGAACTACAATTTTTCCATAATTCGGAATCTTAAAAGTTACAACTTTACTACAGTAGTCCATAACTGCTTGATGTCGGAACAACCAATCCATTCCCAAGATTACATCAAAGTTATGGAATGGTAGTTCAATCAAATCAGCAGAAAGTTCCACATCATGAACTCTAAGTGGACAATTTCAATATACTCTATTTACCTTCACACTATGGCCTAAGGGATTTGTAACTTCTATCTCATAATCAAGTTTATCAACACACATTTTCCTTCCTGAAGCTATAGTTGTATAAATATAAGAATGTGTAGAACCAGGATCTAACAATGCATACACATTAAGACCAAGTAAAGAAAATTTACCAACTACAACATCAGAAACATCTTGGTCTTTCACAACTTTAATGGCATAAGCCCTAACTGGAGCATTACCTCGAGTATGAGGTCTATTCACTATTTCAGATCCTCTCTGCTGACTAATACTGGGTCGACCACCTCTACCTATCTTACGGCTTGACTAAGACCTCTGTACAGAACTTTGTCCTTCCATAACTTCTAATTCTTTTATTATTGGACAATCTTTGATTTTATGCTCCAAAGAACCACATTTCAAACAAGCCCCCTTTTGAAACCAACAATCTTCACTTGCATGACCCTTACCACAATATTGACAAGGTGTAGTAACAATTCTTAAAGAAGAGCCTGAAGCCACTCCAAACCTCCCACCTCTAGATTTTTGAAAACTAGCTCCACTTCCTCTACTAAACCCCTGAGTTTGGGCTTGAATATTTCTCTGTCTTTTCTGGCTACCTTGTTGTTGTTCATTAGCAATTCCCTTCTTGAACTATTGTTCTCTTCCCTGCACTGGTTTAATCTCATTTTCTATAGCGACTGCCGCATTAACAAGAGTAGAAAACTCCTTAATCCTCATTGCTATTAAATACACCCGAATCTGACTATTCAAACCTTGTTAAAACTGCTTACACTTCTCTTCCTCAGATACAACCAACTCTGGAAAATATTTACTGAGGCGAACAAACTGCCTCTCATATTCAGACACAGATAATTGCCTTTGCTTAAGATACAAAAATTCTCGACGCTTCTCCTCCAAATAGATTTCACTAATATATTCCTTTTTGAATTCTTCTTAGAAAATTTCCCAAGTAAGTCTACCTGCAGGTATACCTTTCTGCTTTGTATCCCACCAGGCAAAAGCTTGTTCTTGCAATAAGGAAATTGCACATTCTAATCTTTCATCATTAGTACAATGCAGAATATCAAAAACTCTCACAATTCTCTCCATCCAATACTCTGCTACTGAAGACTCATCAGTATCACGAGCTTTAAAATCTTCGGCTCCCAATTTTCTAATTCTCTCCAAAGGAGATCTTTGGAGTACTGGCGGTGGAGGTTTTGCAGGAGGAGAAACTTTCACAATTTGCCTAAGGATTTCCCCCATATTTCTCACAAATTGAGGATCTAATGGAATTTGTTCCGCAGAAGGTTCCGATGGCTGCTGATTTCCCACACTAGCTTGACTGTGTGAGGATGCAACACTCTCCGCACTTCCCTCAATTGATTGCCGTGAGTGGGGATCCATTACTACCTATATCTACAAACACAGCAGATTAAATCTTATTAAAGATCAAAGACTGCCAATCATAAATATGTATGTTATTCAAAAATTTACTTTTTAAGTAAAAATATTCTTTTTCTTACATTTTACCTAGGTTGAGAATCTCAAACCTAGGCTCTGATACCAAAACAATTGTAACACCCCCATATCCAATGCACACACACCACAACCACAACAATGTAGCATATGTGCACCAAACATAGGAATGCTACATTTCTCTTAACATTTAAAACTTGATACAATACCCTTATCATCATACATTATAGAAAAAAAATAGATCATTTACTTATAAAACAAAACATATTAGTTATGTATATATATATATATTTAAATATTACACAGCGGAAGTTATAAATTAATTACATATTTACACATTAAACATTTATTTACAAAATATAAAGAAGTATACATGATTGGCAAGTCTGCTTTGATCTTTAAGCTCCCAAAAATGGATTCCTCAAGGTCTACTCTCACTTGGTCTTGAAGAACTACCGGGTTCAACTCTATCAACTCTATTACCTGCGCGATTAAACACTATCGCGCTAAGCCAACGGCTTAGTAAGATAAAACATGCTATTGGTATGCTTTAATACAATACAATGTCAATTCTCAATTCATATTATACATGTAACCATTTATATGCAAAGCTAACATCATACCTTTACATTTCATAATTCAACATATAAATATATGCATATCACATTTCAATATCTTTTCTCATACTTCATTAACTAATCATTAAACAATCCATAAACAACACTAAACAAAGACAAGCATGGGCCCAAGACACACTAATATGCAATTCAATTTTCAGAGTTAATGCTTTGGTTTGTTATCACATTTATCAATATCATATACCCAACTAGGCTTCAAGGATCAAGTTCAACCAAGCTTCAAGGGGAGCAAAGCATGCTAAGCTTCTACCCAACTTGGCTTCAAGAACTAATCCAACCTAGCTTCAAGGGTGGTAACATCTCAATTAGGCTTCAAGGATCCAATCCAACCTAACTTCAAGAGATTGTTACACTTATTAGGCATGCCACCAACAACAAACTCTGAAAATGGAATAACACATTAGCCACACAATTCATTTAGATTTCATTCTCAATTCTCATTATTATTTAGGCAAACATGCCTCATTTATCTCCATTGAATCACATTAGCCAATAACAATGGCTTCACATTTTATTTCACAATATAACACTTCATTATTCAAGTGTATATTTATCTCATCCATGATCACATTATATCTCATATAGCATCATTCATCATAGCCAAACACAATGGCATTGTCTCATATCATGTCTTATTTCATTACAATCCTCATAGCCAATCACAATGGTCTCATATATCATTTAAATCATCAAAATAAATCACAAGTCACATTACATTATCATATAAGCAACATGCTTTACATACTTTACTTACTTCAAATAAAACAGAACAGAACGATTATAGCGGTCGCACCAGGCTAAGTCGCGACCGTCCTCCACAATCAAAAGATGAAACTTTAACACAGTAGGTTTCGCGGTCAGAAGTTCGGTCTAAGTCGCGACCGCACTTCACAATCAAAGATGAAACCTTATCACAGTAGGTTTCGCGGTCAGAAGTTCGGTCTAAGTCGCGACCGCACTTCAATAATAGCGACCGTCCCAAATTACGTGTCTCATGCATAAACCCTAAATTTAACAAACTTTATTTTGTTTAACTTCAAACACATTATACACAACATAACCTCATTCAAATTGACACAATCAACATCCTCAACACTTATTTACATCTTCCAAACACATTAATAACATTTTTGATACCACAACACAATTACAACCAACACAAAGATCAACAAAAATAATCAATCAAAAATAACATAAACAACTCTTACCAATTCAAAACCCTAACTCAAACTCAACACAATTACTTCCAACACCTTCACCTGTTCAACTTCTCATCTATCAAGCAATATCAATACTTAAAATCACACCATAAGCAATTGAATCATATCATCATCAAACCACAACTCAACTCAAGCATAACTTCAAAATAACAAGGGTAACAAGAGAAAACTTACCTTAAATTAAACTCATAACTTAAAATCAATTAAACACTTGAAAACACAACACAACACATCTCAACCCACCAAATCACAAAATCACCAAACCCTTATTCACTTCCAACAAAACTTCCAAATAAACAAAGAAAACAAGAGAATACTTACTTTAGAAGAAGAAATTCCACCAATCCTTTGTCAAAACCTTGGATTACTTCTTCAATACACTTCTAGCATCAAGAACACTTATCTTTCCCTTTTGTTAATGGAGAGCCGGCCACTTCATGAAGAAAGAAGAAAATGATGAAGACACAAAGTCAATTTTTGCTTTTAATCTCCACCAAGTATTCTTATCCAAGCAAATACCAAAATGCCCTCAATCATATAACTAACTTTTTGTCTTATCTAAGCCCTTATATGTAATTACACACTTAACACAAAAATATCTTCTTCCACTTAACCAACACTTTGACTCTTCATTTGACCAATTTATATGTTATATATATCATCATATACACAACATATACCATTCTCTCTAAACCCTAAATCTATCCCAATACACATATACACAAGCATTCTCCTCCCAATTTCTTTTCTTATCCCATCATATACATTCAATCCAATATATAACAATAACAACAACAATAACAACATCAACAATATGCAAAACTTCTAGGGCATAAATGAGGATATTACAATTCTCCCCCTCTAAAAAGAAATTTCGTCCTCGAAATTACCTGTTATCAAAGCTGAAACAACTGCGGATACTGCTCTTGCATAAATTGCTCACTTTCCCAAGTTGCTTCTTCTTTTCCATGATTCTTCCATAGCACTTTCACCAATGATACACTCTTGTTCCTCAACTCTTTCACTTCTCGTGCCAAGATAGCAACTGGTTCCTCTTCAAAAGTCAAGTCTGGGCTCACTTCAATAGATTCAAATGGCAACACATGAGATGGATCCGACCTATATCTCCTCAACATAGAAACATGAAACACATTATGAATACGATCCAACTCAGGTGGCAAAGCAAGTCGATATGCCACTGGCCCAACTCTTTCTAACACTTCATACGGCCCAATGAAACGAGGACTCAATTTCCCTTTCCGACCGAACCTCAAAATCTTCTTCCAAGGAGATACTTTCAAAAATACCTTATCTCCAACATTAAACTCTATGTCTCTCCTTTTCAGATCTGCATAAGACTTCTGTCGGTCTGAAGCTGCTTTTAATCTGCCTCGAATCAACTTTACTTTCTCTTCCGTTTCTTGAATCAAATCAGGGCCAATTATTTTACCTTCACCAAGTTCACTCCAACAAAGAGGTGTCCTGCACCGTCTACCATACAATGCTTCAAATGGTGCCATACCAATGCTGGATTGGTGACTGTTGTTGTAAGCAAACTCCACAAGCGGTAAAAATCTGTCCCAACTTCCAGAGAAATCGATGACACAGCTCCTTAACATGTCTTCAATAATCTGTATCACCCTCTCTGACTGCCCATCTGTCTGAGGATGGAAAGCAGTACTGAAGTGCAGTCGAGAACCCAAAGCACTATGCAAACTCTTCCAAAACCTTGAAGTAAACCTGGGGTCTCTATCAGACACTAAAGGAGTTGGAACACCATGCAACTTTACAATCTCATGGATATACAGCTCAGCCAACCTCTCCAAAGAGTAATCCATCCGCACTGGAAGGAAATGAGCTGTCTTAGTCAATCTATCCACAATCACCCATATGGCATCATGCTTCTTTTGTGTCAATGGCAAACCAGACACAAAATCCATCGTCACTCTATCCCACTTCCATTCTGGCACTGACAACGGTTGCAACAACCCGGTTGGAACTTGGTGCTCTGCTTTAACCTTCTGACAAGTGAGACATTTCGATACAAACTCAGCAATGTCTCTTTTCAACCCAATCCACCAATAATGCTGTCTCAAATCATGATACATCTTCATATTACCCGGATGCATAGCAAACATCGACTGATGAGCTTCTTCCAAAATGACCTTTTTCAAAACAGCATCATCGGGTACACACAATCTGCTCTTGAACCAGAGACTCCCATCACTTTTCACAACAAAATCTCTAGATTTTCCATTTTTGCAATCTGAAATAATCTTTTGAATCTTCATATCCGTCATCTGAGCCTCTTTAATCTGATCTAACAAAACTGGCTTCAATTGCAACTGTGCCAACAATGCACCATCAACACAAGGTACAAAATTGACATGCAATGCTCTCAACTCAACAAGCAACGAGAGCGAATACACAGTTAAACCAGCTACAGACTTCCGACTCAAGGCATCAGCAACAACATTTGCTTTACCTGGATGATAATCAATCAAGCAGTCGTAGTCTTTAATCAATTCTAACCATCTCCTCTGACGAAGATTGAGCTCTTTCTGGACACCCAAATACTTCAAACTCTTGTGATCAGTGTAGATGAAACATTTCTCTCCAAACAGATAGTGGCGCCAAATCTTCAATGCAAATACAATGGCAGCCAATTCCAAATCATGGGTTGGATAGTTAAGCTCATGCGGTTTTAACTGTCGAGATGCATAAGCTATAACTTTCCCTTCCTGCATCAATACACACCCTAAACCTCTATGTGAAGCATCACTGAAAATCACATATGGTCTGCCTTCAACAGGTAAAGTAAGAACAGGCGCTTGAGTTAACATATCTCTCAACTGCTCAAAGCTCGCCTGACACTGATCCGTCCACAAAAACCTCACTCCCTTACGAAGCAATCTGGTGAGTGGAGTAGCTATCAAAGAAAACCCTTTCACAAACCGCCGGTAATAGCCTGCCAAACCCAGAAAACTTCTAATCTCTGTCACAGACTTGGGTGGACTCCAATTCAATATAGCTTCAACTTTACTCGGATCAACTCTAATGCCTTCTGCTGAAACAATGTGTCCAAGAAAAGCTACTTGATTCAACCAGAACTCACACTTCGATAATTTGGCAAACAACTGCTTCTCTCTCAAAGTCTGCAACACAATCCGCAGATGCATATCATGTTCCTCTTCATTCTGCGAATACACCAGAATGTCATCGATGAAGACCACTACAAACTGATCCAGATAGGGTCTAAACACCCTATTCATTAAATCCATAAAAGCTGCAGGTGCATTCGTCAGACCAAAAGGCATAACTAAAAACTCATAATGCCCATACCTGGTCCGAAAAGCTGTCTTCGGAACATCCTCAGCTCTGACTCTTAGCTGATGGTACCCAGATTTCAAATCAATTTTAGAAAACACAGCTGCACCCTTTAACTGATCAAAGAGATCATCAATTCTAGGCAAAGGATATTTATTTTTAATAGTCACCTTATTCAATTGCCTATAATCGATACACAACCTCAAGGTACCATCTTTCTTCTTCACAAATAGCATAGGAGCTCCCCAAGGAGAAACACTAGGGCGAATAAATCCTTTGTCCAATAACTCCTGTAATTGTACTTTCAACTCCCTTAATTCTGCTGGTGCCATTCTGTAAGGAGTAATCGAGATAGGAGTGGTACCAGGCAACAATTCAATACCAAACTCCACCTCTCTCTCAGGAGGCAACCCTGGCAACTCCTCTGGAAAAACATCCGGAAACTCAGCAACTGTGGCAATGCTATCAATGGGAGAACCCTTCACTCTAGTATCCACCACATGAGCAAGATAGGCTTCACACCCCTTTCTAATCAATCTCCTAGCTGCAACAGCTGAAACAAATAGGGAGGCTAGCTGTTCCTGCTCATTATATACTAACACTTCTCTACCATCAACAGTCCTCAAAGAAACAATTTTCTTTTTACAATCCACCACAGCTCCATGTCGAGATAGCCAATCCATTCCTAAGATCACATCATATTCCTTAAATGGCATCTCAATCAAGTCTCCAAGGAACTCCTCACCTTGCACCCTCACTGCACTATCTCGGTGCACCTTACTCACAACCACACTATGCCCTAATGGATTTGTCACTAACACATCAAATCCTAGGGACTCAGCATACACATCAAAAACAGGCAAAATAGATGCACTAATATAAGAATGGGTGGAACCCGGATCAATCAAAGCAAGTACTGGGGTATCAAATAAAGAAAAAGTACCAGCTATGACTGCCGATGCATCAGGCTGCCTCTGCATCACATAAATCCTCTGAGAAGATCCCACCTCCTCTGGTCTATTCTCTCTGGATGCAGAACCTCCTCTGGAACTGAACCCAACTCTGCCTCCTCTGCCAAAGCCCCTGCTTCCTCGACCTCCCCTCACACTGGGCCGAGAAGCTGCAGTATCAACTGACACCTGCTCTTGCCTCTCAAGGCAATCTCTCACAAAGTGATCAGGTGACCCACACCTGAAACAAACTCCCGCTATCCCTGCTTTCCAACAAGGACCACCATGTGGCCTCCCACAATGAATGCAGATGGGTAAGATGGATCTCTGAACCATAGGGGTTGGAGCACTCGCTACTGAAGCTGCAGGTCTAAATCTCTGTCTCTGTGACTGCACTGACCTACCCACTGGTCTCTGGCTCCTACTACTCCGAGGAACAAAACTCCCTTTTCCTCTCTTCGCAAAAGAAGACCCTGCCTCGAACTGGGGCCTCCTAACTCTAGTCTCTTCCTCTGAAGCAGCTGCAATAACTTGAGCTCTCTCCACACTGCGAGCTGCTGCCACAAGCTGGGAAAAATCAATATATCTTGAACCAGCCACATGACACATAAGAGAAGGCCGCAATCCCTCCTCAAATCTCCTGCATCTATCAATCTCATCAACTATAATTCCCCCAGCATACTCACTCAACCGGATAAATTCAACCTCATACTCTGTCACGGTCCGGTGATCCTGCCTCAAATCTAAAAACTCTCTTTTCTTCCCATCTTTATACTCCCTTGGAGTATACTTCAATTCAAATTCTCTCAAAAAGTCAGCATATGACAAAGTTGGTGGATCATCCATAGAATGAGGCACTGTCTTCCACCAACTATATGCATCCTTTTGTAGCAAAGATCTTGCATAGTCAAACTTTTCCTCAAGGGTGGCTTGCAACTGAATAAAAATCCTCTGAACTTTGTCAAGCCAATGCTCTGCTACAGCTGGGTCAGTAGTACCAAGGAAATCCTCCGCTCCATACTTCCTTAGTTTATCATAGTGCCTCACTGATACTGAAGGCTGAGGGGGTGGTGGCACTGGTTGCACAGGTGCTGGTCTCATAACTTCCATCATATTCCTGAACCAAGCTGGCGGAACATCCTCACCAACTGGTCTACCCGACACCGAAGCAGGTGCCTCCTCAACACTATCAATCCTAGCTCCCTCCTCAGGAGCAACACTCTCCGCACTTCCCTCAATTGATTGCCGTGAGTGGGGATCCATTACTACCTATATCTACAAACACAGCAGATTAAATCTTATTAAAGATCAAAGACTGCCAATCATAAATATGTATGTTATTCAAAAATTTACTTTTTAAGTAAAAATATTCTTTTTCTTACATTTTACCTAGGTTGAGAATCTCAAACCTAGGCTCTGATACCAAAACAATTGTAACACCCCCATATCCAATGCACACACACCACAACCACAACAATGTAGCATATGTGCACCAAACATAGGAATGCTACATTTCTCTTAACATTTAAAACTTGATACAATACCCTTATCATCATACATTATAGAAAAAAAATAGATCATTTACTTATAAAACAAAACATATTAGTTATGTATATATATATATATTTAAATATTACACAGCGGAAGTTATAAATTAATTACATATTTACACATTAAACATTTATTTACAAAATATAAAGAAGTATACATGATTGGCAAGTCTGCTTTGATCTTTAAGCTCCCAAAAATGGATTCCTCAAGGTCTACTCTCACTTGGTCTTGAAGAACTACCGGGTTCAACTCTATCAACTCTATTACCTGCGCGATTAAACACTATCGCGCTAAGCCAACGGCTTAGTAAGATAAAACATGCTATTGGTATGCTTTAATACAATACAATGTCAATTCTCAATTCATATTATACATGTAACCATTTATATGCAAAGCTAACATCATACCTTTACATTTCATAATTCAACATATAAATATATGCATATCACATTTCAATATCTTTTCTCATACTTCATTAACTAATCATTAAACAATCCATAAACAACACTAAACAAAGACAAGCATGGGCCCAAGACACACTAATATGCAATTCAATTTTCAGAGTTAATGCTTTGGTTTGTTATCACATTTATCAATATCATATACCCAACTAGGCTTCAAGGATCAAGTTCAACCAAGCTTCAAGGGGAGCAAAGCATGCTAAGCTTCTACCCAACTTGGCTTTAAGAACTAATCCAACCTAGCTTCAAGGGTGGTAACATCTCAATTAGGCTTCAAGGATCCAATCCAACCTAACTTCAAGAGATTGTTACACTTATTAGGCATGCCACCAACAACAAACTCTGAAAATGGAATAACACATTAGCCACACAATTCATTTAGATTTCATTCTCAATTCTCATTATTATTTAGGCAAACATGCCTCATTTATCTCCATTGAATCACATTAGCCAATAACAATGGCTTCACATTTTATTTCACAATATAACACTTCATTATTCAAGTGTATATTTATCTCATCCATGATCACATTATATCTCATATAGCATCATTCATCATAGCCAAACACAATGGCATTGTCTCATATCATGTCTTATTTCATTACAATCCTCATAGCCAATCACAATGGTCTCATATATCATTTAAATCATCAAAATAAATCACAAGTCACATTACATTATCATATAAGCAACATGCTTTACATACTTTACTTACTTCAAATAAAACAGAACAGAACGATTATAGCGGTCGCACCAGGCTAAGTCGCGACCGTCCTCCACAATCAAAAGATGAAACTTTAACACAGTAGGTTTCGCGGTCAGAAGTTCGGTCTAAGTCGCGACCGCACTTCACAATCAAAGATGAAACCTTATCACAGTAGGTTTCGCGGTCAGAAGTTCGGTCTAAGTCGCGACCGCACTTCAATAATAGCGACCGTCCCAAATTACGTGTCTCATGCATAAACCCTAAATTTAACAAACTTTATTTTGTTTAACTTCAAACACATTATACACAACATAACCTCATTCAAATTGACACAATCAACATCCTCAACACTTATTTACATCTTCCAAACACATTAATAACATTTTTGATACCACAACACAATTACAACCAACACAAAGATCAACAAAAATAATCAATCAAAAATAACATAAACAACTCTTACCAATTCAAAACCCTAACTCAAACTCAACACAATTACTTCCAACACCTTCACCTGTTCAACTTCTCATCTATCAAGCAATATCAATACTTAAAATCACACCATAAGCAATTGAATCATATCATCATCAAACCACAACTCAACTCAAGCATAACTTCAAAATAACAAGGGTAACAAGAGAAAACTTACCTTAAATTAAACTCATAACTTAAAATCAATTAAACACTTGAAAACACAACACAACACATCTCAAACCCACCAAATCACAAAATCACCAAACCCTTATTCACTTCCAACAAAACTTCCAAATAAACAAAGAAAACAAGAGAATACTTACTTTAGAAGAAGAAATTCCACCAATCCTTTGTCAAAACCTTGGATTACTTCTTCAATACACTTCTAGCATCAAGAACACTTATCTTTCCCTTTTGTTAATGGAGAGCCGGCCACTTCATGAAGAAAGAAGAAAATGATGAAGACACAAAGTCAATTTTTGCTTTTAATCTCCACCAAGTATTCTTATCCAAGCAAATACCAAAATGCCCTCAATCATATAACTAACTTTTTGTCTTATCTAAGCCCTTATATGTAATTACACACTTAACACAAAAATATCTTCTTCCACTTAACCAACACTTTGACTCTTCATTTGACCAATTTATATGTTATATATATCATCATATACACAACATATACCATTCTCTCTAAACCCTAAATCTATCCCAATACACATATACACAAGCATTCTCCTCCCAATTTCTTTTCTTATCCCATCATATACATTCAATTCAATATATAACAATAACAACAACAATAACAACATCAACAATATGCAAAACTTCTAGGGCATAAATGAGGATATTACATATATACATAATTTTCTATTAAATATTATAAGAAAATAATTAAAATAATAAATGTAGCAAAAATCACAATTTCTAAAGCAAAATATTTAATCAAATAAATTCAAGTTGTCATTCATTTTTTTTATGTTGACAAGTTCGAATTTAGCATATAAATAAGAATTATTCACATTGCAATTTTTTTACCAAAACATCACTAGATATGGTAAAATTCATATTCTCATGTTCATTTATCAATACAACTCATTATATACATTCATAGTGCACGTTTCATGTTTAAATAAATTTCACTTAGAAATTATCTTATTTTGCCCTCATATATCAAGTTTTCAACTTTAGACTCAGATAACGGGTTCAGTAATAGTAATTAAATGCCAGTAATAGAATTTAAGATAAGAAGAAAAAACTCAGCATAAGAGCTGCAGTACTTATGCCTACATTTAGTCAATATGGCCAATGGCTTAGTATTGACACTTGAAGCCTAGTAATAGTAATGACATAAAGTGTCAAATAGTGGCACAATGTGTCTAGTAACAGTATAGACATCTACCCTTTGGCTAATCATTCTATTTGATAACTAAGTTTATCATAAGTATAATTCAGACAATTTAACTGTTTTCTCATTTCCAGTTAATTTCATGGTCAATAATATAATTTTTGCTAAAAACAATTTTTCAAAGCAAAAATCCCTTTTCTCAACTACTAATAAACATTCAAACTTCAACAATTTAAATAAGTAAATTTTATTTCAATAAACATAAACATATTTCATTTAATCGATAACTATCAAATATATTACAAATAATTATTTAGTTCCATAATCAATTTTCTTCCATAATCATTTAATTCAATACTTGATTAATTCAATTTTTCATCTACACATGGGTTAAAGTTAAAAATCAACAAACATACTCAATGTTTACTACAAATATAATTTTTCTTTAAGGAAAGAAAAATTCCATATTCAATTTCTTTCACAAATAAATCCATAATCAATTTATCAACTTCCATAAGCAAATAAAAACAAGAAAAATTCAATTAATAGCAAACTATGTAATATACTAGCACAAACCTCTTCAAAAGATTTTTTCCTTCATCTTTTCCTCAATTCCTTGATTTTGTAATGATATTCTTGAGAAATCATATGTAAACTCACTGAATCTCATGAAAACAATGTATTATTCCTAAAGATTTCTTGGTTTTCATTTAGAAAATGAAAGAAGAAGAAGAAGAAGAAGACGGTGATGGTGAATTCATGTTTGGATGAGGAAGAAGAAGAATTGAAGTCAAATTTTCACTATAATAATATCTTAAGTTTTACTTCCATGTAATACATGTAATTTAACTTCAGTACACCTACTTTCTTTAATTGTGTTTTAATTCAATTTTTAATTTTGTAAAATCATAAAAATAATTACTTTAATTATTTTAAAGTTATATTACCCTTATTATATATTCCTATTATGGTAAAATTTTATTTTAGAGCCATATGAGTATTTTTATAATTTTTACTGCTTTTTAAATTATTTTTCAAAAATACCGAATAAATTCATATATGTATTTGATTTTCTACTTTTTAAGGCTTATCCAACTTTATTTTTTTTTTTTTTATCAACTTTAATTGCTAGGCCACATATGATATCATGTGCAATCCAATATATATTTATATAATACAAAGATTCACAACATAAAATTTCAGACATTATAATATATATATATATATGATATAATATAATATATATTCCATCTCTCCCAAAATATTTATTTGTTATTTTTCTTTTTGGATGTCCCAAAATATTTATAAGGTTTAGATATTTCAATATTTAAGTAGTATTATTTTTTCATAATAACCTTTATAATTATCAATATCCATTAATAAAGAAATACTCATACTAAAGTAGGAGGGATAATTGAGTTATATTTTCAAGAGGAGTTAAAACATTAAATGAATGACTTTTGTTAATATCTTAAAGTATTAAGGGTAGAAAAAGGATAAAATAATTTTTATTGATCGATTCTTAATATGTATATTTTCGTCAAACTATACAAATATTTTGGGATAGAGTAAGTAATATATTTTATATATTATAAAATATATTATGATATTAATATTATATATTATAATATATTATATATATTATATTATTTTTTAATTATTTATACATATAAAATCAATTTAATTTAATATGAACTAAATTTAATTTTTTAATATATTTAATTTTATTATATTTTTTTAAATTTTATTGTATTTAATTATTAAATTATTATCTTATTAAGTATAATTATTATAAATTATTAACTTTTTATATTATTAAATTTAATTTAATATATATATATATATAAATTATCTGCAGAGATTCCTATCTCTAAGGAATATCCACACCAGCGGAGATAGAAATAAATTTATTTTATTTATATGGTAAGAAACGGGATAAAGATTCTTCGCTAATGCGGGAACATGAATAAAATTATTTTTGTCTTGTCCTGTTATTATCTATCTCTAGGCACTATGAATGTATCCAGATTAGAGGTGTGTATTGATGGAGTTTAATAAAATTTAAGAAAATTTCTCAAATTGACCTAACCTGTAGCCGACGTGGGCCGAAATGTTGGTAGCTGTACCCACAAGTACGATCAGTGGCGGAACCAAGATGATGTTAGGGGGGGGGGGAATTTTTAAGCAAACAAAAATTATAAGTAAATTTATATTTAATTTTATTTTAATATTAAAAAATTAATATAAATAGTTGATATTAATATTAATATTAATATTTTATTTTATTTTTATATTAAATATTTAAATATTAAATTTTTATCATTTTATTTTAATATTTAAATATTACTTTAAAAAATTATATAATATATATTTTTAAATAATCTTTATATATTTTTAAGTTATTTAAAAAATATTTAAGCTAATTATTTTTTAATAAATTTATATGATATAATATTTTTTGCAAAATGATTAATTTTACAAAATTTTTAAATTCAATTCATAATTAAATTACAAAATAATTATTAATATCAATTTTAGAATACAAATTAAAAATAATTAAAGCTAATAAATATATAGGTTTATTAATTTAATATATATTGTAAAAATTTAATTATAAAAATTTAATATAATATATAATACATATTATATATTAGAGTATATTTATAATTATATAAATAAATATATTTAATATATATATAAATAAATAAGTAATGCATAAACATATACACATATGGAAGGGGGATAATATCCACATATAAAAGAGGGCAATACATATGCAGTATGTATATATATATATATTCATGTATATGGCTGGGTGAAGGGGGAGGCAACAGAACCCAGGTGCCCCACCGACATCCGCCACTGAGTACGATAGAGCATGCCGGGATGTTCTAAAACAAATTTCAAAATATAAAGTAGCAAATAAGAACAAATCGCAGGGAGTTTTACAACGAAATTATATAGTTCTTTTAACTCAAAATATAAAAACGACACATAGATCATATATATATATATGTATATAGAAACGACATAGTTTCTGGTTTAGGGTTTTTCCCATTTTGTAGCTGCCCCACCAGTATCCTCTCTCTCCTTCTCGGCTCCCTGATCTCGCACTGCCTCTGCCATTGTGTGGCTCTCTTCCTCGTATTCAACTCAAGGCCGACGATCATGGACCAGCCGGAGTGCACCAATGATCAACGCCATCTTACTTCCTTGCTCTCCTCATTCGCCTTTCCTAGAAGGTTCAGCTGTCACTGCTGACGGCATCTACGCCATCTCCAAATTTTTATTTTTGCATTACTATTATTTTTTTTGTCATTCTTGCCACTGTCAATAGATATGGCCTCGGTGGCCGTACGCCGAGCAAAGAGTCCATTATACAATAACTTTCCAGAAATTTGATTCTTATGAAGGAATTGGCGTTGTTCACGTTCTCTACATGACTGATTTAGGGCTCTGGATTTGTGTTTGATAACTTTTTATCTTTGTTGTTGGCCTCCTAGATATTTGAATTAGCTGGAAATGCAGCTTGAGACAAAAAGAAGACTTGAATAGTCTACGTCTTCGTCTTCCTCCTGCCAAAGTGAGCGGCACCTCAATTTCTGATGCCTCTGCTTCAATAAGAAAGCGAGAAAAAGAGTTAAGTACGGATTCTAAGAAGTCTTTCCGCTAATACGATTAAAGTTTTGTTTGTTTAGTGTAGTACTAGATTATATGTTAAAATTTTGTCTTTTGTGATTCTGGAGATTAGTTACATTAGTTAGTTTTTTTTTTGAAATGTTTTTTCCTTTATTAATGAATTTACGGATTTTGGAATGGATTGGGTAGCATATAGGTATCAGTAATTAGATTTCGGCTGAATAAAGGGTATGGAATTTGATCAAATTATAATTAGACTTTGGATGAACATACGGTTGGAATTTGATCAGATTATAATACTAGTTGGGAATATAAACTACATCATGGCGCTGGCTAATGTGCATGGTCGCCACTAGAATTTTTAAGCTGAGATATGGCTTCTTTTTTATTTTTGTCATCTTTTTGGTGTGTGTGCAGACTATCTTGACAATATGTTGAAGTGGCATTGTTCTTAATTTCTATTTAGCATAAATCTATCCATACAATAAGTGGTTGTGATTTAACTGCCAATAAGAATGACAAAAGTTGAGAAGACAAGAAAGAATAATGAAGAGGAAAGTATTGAGTTTGTCAACAACTTTTGAGTGTTTGGTTTATTGGGTTTAACTTTTCCCAAATAATTTCTTTTACATATGGTTTAAAATTTATCCTCAATTTCCATTGGGTCTCAATAGAACTCTAAACTTTTGTTTGTGTTTTTAGGTATCATTACAAAACTCTGTGAAAAGGGTGGATTTTACTCATGGAAGTAGATGATAATAATGGCTGGCCGAAATCAGCTTGTGACCGATAATATGGTCAATCTGCAAGATAATGTGCCTGTCGGAGATGCAGTGGCTGGAAATATGGTTGACATTGTGGATGAGGCACAAAAGGGAGATTTCGGGGTTGCTGATTTTCCCAAAAGGGCTGTCACAATGTTTGAAGAGGACACAGACTTTGAGCCATGTAATGGCATTGAATTTGGATCACATGAGGCTGCTTACTCATTTTATCAAGAATATGCCAAATCAATGGGGTTTACCACTTCGATTAAAAATAGTAGACGGTCAAAGAAATCAAAAGAATTTATAGATGCCAAATTTGCATGTTCTAGATATGGAGTTACTCCAGAATCTGATGGTAGTAATAGTCGTAGATCAAGTGTGAGAAAAACAGATTGCAAAGCAAGTATGCACATAAAGAGACGGCCAGATGGCAAGTGGATAATTCATGAATTTGTTAAGGAGCATAACCATGAGCTTTTACCAGCCCTAGCATATCATTTTCGAATTCATCGGAATGTAAAATTAGCTGAAAAGAATAATATTGACATCCTGCATGCTGTCAGTGAACGAACAAGAAAGATGTATGTTGAGATGTTGAGACAGTCTGGCGGGTGTCGTAATGTTGAATTCAGTCACAGTGACATTTATTCACAGAATGAGAAAGGAAAGCACTTGATTCTTGACGAGGGAGATGCCCAAGCATTGATGGAGTATTTCAAACGTATCAAGAAGGAGAATCCCAACTTCTTCTATGCGATAGATTTGAATGAAGAGCAGCGATTGAGAAACTTGGTCTGGATTGATGCAAAAAGTAGGAGTGATTATATCAGCTTTAATGATGCTGTTTCTTTTGATACCTTCTATGTAAAATACCATGATAAGTTGCCATTTGCTCCTTTTGTTGGGGTAAATCATCACTGTCAGCCAATATTGCTTGGATGTGCATTTGTTGCAGATGAGTCTAAATTGACATTTTCCTGGTTACTGAAAACATGGCTTAGAGCAATGGATGGGCAAGCCCCTAAAGTTATAATCACTGATATGGACAAAACCTTGAAGGCAGCAATTGAAGAAGTCTTCCCAAATACTCACCATTGTTTTTCTTTGTGGCATATATTGGAAAAGATGTCGGAGACCCATTCTCATGTAATCAAACGGCATGATGGTTTTTTGTCAGAATTTCACAAGTGCATTTTTAAATCGTGGACAGACGAAGAGTTTGATATGAATTGGTGGACAATGGTCACTCAATTTGAACTCCAAGATGATGAATGGATTCAGTCATTATATGATGATCGTAAAAAGTGGGTGCCTACATACATGGGGGATACTTTTCTTGCTGGAATTTCTGCAACGCAGCGTTCTGAAAGTATGAACTCTTTCTTCGATAAGTATATTCATAGGAAAATCACACTGAAAGAATTTATGAAGCAATATGGATTGATCTTGCAAAATAGGTACGAGGAGGAGGCCATAGCAGATTTTGACACTTCTCACAAACAACCAGCCATAAAATCTCCTTCTCCTTGGGAAAAGCAAATGTCAATGGTTTACACACATGCAATATTCAAGAAATTTCAAGTTGAAGTTTTGGGTGTAGTTGGCTGCCACCCGAAAAAGGAAGATGAAGATGGAGCAAATGTGACATTTAGAGTTCAAGACTGTGAAAAGAATGAGGACTTTTTGGTGAAATGGGACCAGACAAAATCAGCAGTATCCTGTTTGTGCCGATTGTTTGAATACAAAGGTTTTCTTTGTAGGCATGCATTGATCGTTCTCCAAATATGTGGTCTTTCAAGTATCCCAAGTCATTATATTTTGAAGAGGTGGACAAAAGATGCTAGGTGTAGGCAACCATTTGCTGAAGGAACAACACGAGCACAAACTAGGGTGCAGTGTTATAATACGTTATGCAAACTAGCAATTCAAATGAGTGAAGAAGGGTCAGTATGTGAAGAGAGTTATAATATTGCTTTCCGCACCCTAGTAGAAGCGCTGAAGAATTGTGTAAATGTGAATAACAGAAACAGCAGTGCTGTAGAATCTGGTGGCCAATCCTTGGCTCATCGTGAAGCAGAAGAAGAAAGCCAAGGGAATCTTGCTACTACCAAGTCAAGTAAGAAGAAAAATCCAATCAGGAAAAGGAAGGTCTGTTCTGGAATCAGAATTGATGGTTGAACCTGTTTGTTTTATATCTATGCTGCTGTTACTATTTGTGCTCCAGAAAAAAATTGAAGAGTGCTTCTTCCCATTTCAGGTACAATCGGATATGGATGTCATGCTTGTGGAAGCACAAGGCAGCATGAATCAAATGGTTTGTGTTGTTTATTCTCTCTCTCTCTTGTAATCTCAGTACTATAGTGGCGATGCATGTATTAGATTGTGTCAAGAACGCTGCAATAGCATTTCAATATATGTTGTTTAGTCATGAAAGGCAGCAATTTATGGGTGGAAGGCATGGGAACAGCCTATTTGCAAAAAATGCAAGGGAAAGGCTGCACACTATTGGACTCATCCTCCCCCCTAGCACTTTATGTACTGGGTGAGCTGTACTGAAGGGATGATCTGACTGCTTAGCTGTGACCATGGATCTGTTATATAATGGATTTTAGTGATGATGTCACTGTTACCTCCTATAAATGATGGACAAAATGCAAAACTCTTTTTTGTTTGGGTAATGTCTGCTAACATTATAATGATGGTGGTTTCTTTATGGGGTTAGATCCTTACCTCTACATTGTTTTGTACTAGTTAAGTTGATTGTTAATAGGAAATATAAAACATGTGAGTGGTGTCTCTAATCAATGCGTTTCCAGTCAGTATTAGTTGCATTTCTTTATTTAAGTCTGCTAATTTTTATTAATTTACATATGTGTTGCAAACTTTTAAAAAATTTGAATAGCAACATGCTGTTACAGTTACATCATGGCCAGAACAGCCTTGATTCCTTTACATGCAACTGCCATTGTGCTTTAAACCTATGGCTGCAGATCTAAAATTTGAAAGTATGTGTATCTACCTGCTGTTGATTTGGACAATGATATGATGTAATGAGTGTTAGTATGCCTGCAGGAAAATCTAAGTGCAGATGGGATTACCCTTAATGGTTATTATGGTGCGCAACAGAATGTGCAAGGACTGGTAAATATATCCACTTATGCATAAAATATTTTTTAATGTGATTTCAACAACTGATATTTTTAAAGTGGCATTAATTGCAGGTTCAATTGAATTTAATGGAGCCACCTCATGATGGTTACTATGTCAATCAGCAGAGCATACAAGGATTGGTATGTTACATATGCTTATACGACCATTTGCCGTGTTAGACAGAAGCTGTTTTATGACATGGAACTGTGTTTTATCTTCAGGGACAATTGAATTCAATAACACAAGGCCATGATGGTTTTTTTGGGACCCAGCAAAGCATGAATGGGATGGTATGGCATTTTACAATAAGTTTGTGTAGAACTTGGACTTATTAGATGATGTTCCCTAATAACCACT
Organism: Garcia nutans; assembly: GCA_947685225.1. Lineage (NCBI taxonomy): Eukaryota > Viridiplantae > Streptophyta > Magnoliopsida > Malpighiales > Euphorbiaceae > Garcia > Garcia nutans. The sequence continues at coordinate 58,633,684 of CANTUV010000024.1, forward strand.
TATATATGCAGGGGCAATTTGATTTTCGACCTCCAACTAGTTTCAGTTATAGCTTGCAGGTGAGCATGGACAAGATGATGTCAATATTGTTGTTTTCACCTTTGGTATGCATCTGCAAATGATATTTCTTTTCCTGATTCTTTATGATCGTAGGATGACCCTCATTTGAGATCTTCACATTTGCATGGGAATGCTTCAAGACATTCATAGGGATGATACATTCTTCACAGTAGGTGTGAGTCATATTCTTCCTAAATTAGGCACTAAATATCTGACTTTAAGTAATGTGTTTTACTCAGAAACTGACTCCAGTAAATGGTTTAGAGCTAGTTTTTATGGCAATAGCTGAAAATTACTCCCCTTGCTGGTAGAATATTTCCAATAATTCTCTTTCTGGGAATTGAGGCCTGGTTTTATCTTCCTTTCATCCCAGCAGAGGATCTTTAGATAGACTGGTGGTTATGGAAGTACAATCTCTGGGTATCTCAGTTATTACGGATCCAATTTGTGGATATATCATGGGAACAAAGCTGCCTAAACTATTGAGATGTTTTGAGTGCTTCTTGTTTGTTGAGCAGATATCATTTACTTTATAGGTAGGACATGAAAGATGCCTTTTTAAGGGAGTTCACAAAGAATGAGCTGTACTTGCTCGTTATATGGCTAATGATAACCTGAAATGATCTCTTCTGCTGTTGAAATCATTTTCTGATGCAAAAGATGCATTGACAAGGAAGTATATGGAACCAGCTATTTATTGTGCATAATACATGGTACGATTGCCACAATGATCTTTTCTACTGTAGAAAATCATGTATTGTATGTTTGATTGCTAATATGGTCATTGCCTGTATATACTTAAATCTTATTCTTATTTCCACGTTTATTTCTGGCATGCGGTTCATCTTTTATTTACAAATGATGATTATACCATTTATTTTGTACTTGATGGATATGAATATAGTGCATTTACAGAGAATCTGCATTTCAAAACAGTACAATTTTTGTAAAATTTGTGGCTAAGTTGCAGTATTATTGGGTCCAAAGGTAGTAATTATTGTGGAAAAATGAAAACTTGGAGGAATCGGGACTCTTTAACCAGAGGAAATTTTTTTTCTGATGCTGGATCTATGTCAGTTAGTATTCCCCCGAGATAACACGCCTTTAATTGGTTGTGGAGCGTGGCGTGTCAGAGGTGCAAGCATCTAAGTTTGAATGGGTTTCAGGCCTGATTTTAATCAAACTGTATATTTTCTTAAAGGACTAAAAGAAATAAGGATTTTCAAGTTTTTTACAAATAAATTACTTGAATTTTATAGCAATATCATCTAATTTTAATAAAGTTTGTTTATTTGAACAACAATTAAAAGAAAATGATATTAATCTGAAAGAAACAAATTCGTTTTAACTATAGCTGCTGGGAAATCATAAGAACAATAATTATAATTAAATAAGACTAAAAGAAAATTAATTTTGCCCGGTTTTTTCTGTAGAAAGTTGGCCTTATTTTGCGTTCATTTCTTCGGCCTTATTTTGCTTTCATTTCTTCCTTTTATTCTTGGCTCCTTAGTTTCATGTCATGATTTCTTAGTGTATGGAGATAATGAATAGTAGTTTCTTTCCAGTAAGTGTCTAAACTACAATTGTTAGCATTAAAGCATCAATTTCTCATATGTAACTGTCATATCCAGTTTATTACTATGAGTCACACTACTCTTCATTTTAGCACTAAACTTGTAGGGACTATTCTTCGTTTCTGGTGCCTTACACTTAACTCTTTTCTTTTTGCTAGTGGTCTAATATCCATTACCATAAAGGACATTTTTTTAATCTTACAGGTCTCCCAATGCTTAGTGATGATGCTGTTTGTCTCCTACTTTCTGAATCACCAGACTACCCTAAAGTTGATGCTACTTCAACAAGCCAATCTTCTTATGGAAACTTCTTTAGTACCAGGTGTCATCTAAAAGATCCCCCTTCTGACTCAGAATATGTCGAGTTTCTCTAGGTTCCAACAAGCCAATCTTCTTATGGAAATCTCATTAGTATCAGGTGTCATCTAAAAGATCCCCTTTTGACTCAGAATATGTCAAGTTTCTCTAGGTTCTTCTTTGTCGATATGTCTTTTGTTCTACTTGTGGCAAACCTAGTATGAAATACCTAACCTTGGCGAAAGCCTTAGCTGCTGGCCATCATTTGGCCTTAGGTACCATTTTCCTTAGCTTTTTATACTTCAATATTCGTAAATGCTTTATCTCTGAAAAACTCACTGGTTTCATGTTGGTAGTCCAACTATGGTTGTACATGTATTTCCCTCATGTACATTCTCCTCTTCTTGAAAATCCCAACTATTAATTAGGAGAAATACTTATCAATTGTGAAGCTATCATATCCTCCTCTGAAATCTTAAAGCCTTTTCGATCCCTTGACTACATAATTTTCAAGACTTACCATGACATGGTGGACATGCCATTATAGCTTAAATCTATTATCTTTGATTGCCTTATTTTTTATGAAGTTAGAAAACGCTTGTTCTATATCTCACTACTCTTAGATGTTTATTTGTTAGAGCAACATATGCTTTTAAAGTCCATCCCATAACTTGCCTTATTTCCATAGAGACCTATGCTCTAAACATGTGGAATGTTCAATTTGCCTTTTCCCCAATCATCCCTGATCATACTTTTGGACTTCTAAGATTTTATGAGGCCCTTTCTCAATAGGTTGTTGAACAACTTGCGGTCCAATAGTTTCCTTTATCTTGTCATGTCACTTCTGTCTCTAGATCATATCTTCCAGCTTTTGATGACTAATGGCATTCAAATATTCAATAACTGTTGCCTTCCTCAGGTAATCAATCTTCATCTTTCCCAATTGACTATATACCTTTTTATCTCAACTAAGTTGAAGATTTGCACTCAGATATTTATTTTTCTCGCTCCAAGGGCAAGAGGGCTAAAACTCCAGTTCCCCCAAAAGAGTCCAAATCTGGTAATAAGATCAAGATAAAAACAGAAACTTCTCCAACTCGAGGATTAAGAAAATCTAATACAATTCCTTTAAAAACTCGAGTCTCAAATACAACTATGACTCCCTTTGAGATTCTAAATGTTGATGATGTTCTCCCAAGTAAGTTTGAGGCATTGTTTATTGATTTCCTCGTTATCTATTAACTCCTGTCTTATTCTCCTACACAAAGATCCACTAATCCTATGCTCTCCAAAGGGCAAGACTCTTCAGACTCTTCCTCTAATGGTATTCAAGAAAGCACTGCATCGATGAACTAGAGGATGTTGCTATCATTCTAGCTCTTTTATCTATTGATATTGATCTCCCTTCACCATTGAAGACTCTTGTCCGTCCAATTGCTAGCTCATCAATCCTCAAGGTATTAACAATTTCCCTATCAATATTTTCCATAGTTCTCGATTGAAAGATTACTGCTAATGCTTTTTCTACAGGAACTATCTTGGGATAAGATTATTGCTCCAATACTTTATGAGTAAGATGAGACTGTGAACCTTACTTCTCTGGTTGAAATGGTGAACCCACTTCCTCTGGCCACAAATCTTGTCACCACTATAGTCATTGAATTAGCCAAGAATACGACAATCTTTTGTCTATCATAGGACATTATTTCTCTGACTCCTCTTGAAAGAGACGCTCTTTTAGCATCCTTGTCTAGTCTTTTGTCCTTTTTACCAAGGAGGAGTCAAAACAAGTAGTTGCTAACTTAATAAAAGAAGCTGAATCAATAGTTACAGCTGTAGTTTCAACTATCAAGATTAGTGCAGATTATGCAAAAAAGATTTCTCAAATCCAGAAAGATCATCAGTTCAAAAAAATCCAGAAAGATCAGGCCAATCATGAAGCTGAAATACAACTTAAAAAGAGTTGCACCTCACAAATTATTATTTTGAAGTCTCAATTCCATGACCATGATGCCCAAATCAAATAGCACTTGGCTGCCATTAATAGGCTCAAGACTGAATAAAAAGAAATGTTGGCTAAGGCACAAAGACTGGAGACTCAATTCCATCAACACAAGCAAAATATTGATGCCTTCAGATATTCACTCCAATCTCAGAAACGTCGTGCTTCCAACTGGACTAAAGAATTATCTATTGCACAAGAAGCTCTAGCCCACTGTCACACTAAATGTGTTGCTCTTCAATCCACCTACATACACTCCCTCTAAGTGTCATAGTTTTCTTCTAAAACTTTTGTGGCCATAATTTAGCCTGTTTAAGTATTGTAGGATTTTTTTATGTAACACCCCTATACCCCATATATGCACACTACATACAACCACATTTGTAATATACGTATACCGAAAATAGAAGTATACGGTTTATTAAACAAACCAATCTTTCCTTTTTGCAATAATATGAGAAAACTTAAAACATTTAAATCTTATTATAAAACAAAATAAATAAAACATTTATTTATTAAGCAGCGGAAAATGTAGCGATAATACACATATATATACATCAAAATTAATATTTACAAAATATATAGAGTTTATACATGTTTGACAGTTTGTCTCTGATCTTGAAGTCCACTATCAACACTTCACAAGTCTAGACTCGACTCGGTCTAGCCGAATTCTCCGGTTCTACCCTGTCACCTGCGCGTACAACCCACAATAACAATATGCTTTAATGTAATGTAGTTGTCATACTTTCAAATAATATAAACAATCCACATAAGGATATCATATTTCAAAACCTTACATTAAATTTTATTATTCATTTGTTTCACCATTCTTGATTCACATTTAAACAAAGACAAACATGAGCCCAAAAGAAACTAATATGCCATTCAACTTTCAAAGTTATGTTTTGGTTCAATTATCACATTTATCATCATCCCAACTAGGCTTCAAGGATTAGGCTTAACCAAGTTTCAAGGGGAGCAAAACATGCTAAGCATCAACCCAACTTGGCTTCAAGGACCAAATCCAACCCAGCTTCAAGGGTTTGTAACATCCCAACTAGGCTTCAAGGACTAGACCCAACCAAGCTTTAAGGGGAGTTAAGCATGCTAAACTTCAACCCAACTTGGCTTCAAGGATCAAGCCCAACCCAGCTTCAAGGGATTGTTACTATTAGGCATGCCACCAACAACAAAACTCTGAGAAGTGAATAACACATTAGGCACACAATTATTTCATTATTTCATTATCAATTCCATTCTTATTTCTTCATAATCATCTAGGCAACCATACCCCAATTATTTCATTTGCATCATTATAGCCAACAACAATGACTTCACATCTCATCATTAGAGTATATATAACTAATTGCATTGGACATACATTTTGAATGATCATCATATCTTTCACATTATGCAAATCATAGCATTAATCAAATGTATCAATAATGTAATAGATTACTTAACACATTTACAACCTCATGTGTTAAGTCCCAATGTCATGTAAATGTATGCAATAATGTAGAGTTGTACTTACCTCAAGTGTAACTCACACAACACAAAACTCCTCTTCTAAGAATCCTTAATACTTGGATTAGGGCAACTAAATCTGTTCAAAACCTAATACAAAAGGGATAATGCACACTCACTTAAAGATACACATGAGATAATAAGGCTAAGAACCAACTAGGGAAAACTCTACACATGACATGCTCAACAACACGGGCGTGTCCCTGACCGTACCTTAAACTCACAACACAGAAGCTTTGACACGCTCAGTGACATAGGCGTGTCACTGGCCATGTCAATCATCCCTCAACACAGTAGCTATGACACGCTCAGTGACATGGGCGTGTCACTGGACGTGTCAATCCACCAACATCACAGTAGCTATGACACGCTCAGTGACATGGCCGTGTCACCGGCCGTGTCAATACTACTCCAACACAGAAGCTGTGACATGCTCAATGACATGGGCGTGTCACCCATCCAGAAAACAGAACCATTGACACGCCCAAAGACTTGGCCGTGTTCATGGGCGTGTCAGGTCAAAAATCCTGATTCCGGCAACAACAACACCACATCCAACAAACCTCTTTCTTTGACCATCTTCCACTCCAAACAAATTTAACCAAACATATCAATAAACCATAATAAACTTGCAAAAACACCGAAACAACTCAAGACATACCTCAAACACCAATCAAAACCATCACATACACAAAATACAACACTTGCTCTTCCAACACCGAACTTAACATTTCCTTCAAATCAACCCCAAAATCACCACCAATAAGATCAAACTCTCTCAAATACACCAAAATCAAATATACACATACCATCAACAATCAAACACCAAACTCAAAACACAAACTTAAAAGAAAACCAAGGAATCAAGTGGAAAACTTACCAAAAGTGATGAAAACCCTTAGAATTCCAACTTGATCACTTGAAACACCCTTCAATCTTGAGTTTGGATGAGCAAAATCTGTCTTTCCTCTCTTGCATACATAGACTTTATTTCTTTAGTACATACATAGACTTATCTCTGATCTTGATGTCCACAATCAACACTGCACTCACAATCTCAAGCCTAGACTCGACTCGGTCTAGCTGAATTCTCCGGCTCAACTGGATCCACCATGTCACCTGCACGATGAATCAGAATCAGGCTAAGCCAAAAGCTTAGTGGTACAAACTTTGATAACAATAAGGTTCAAATGTAATGCCAATATCAAACTTTCAAGAACTAGAAACAATACACAAGGATATCATATTTCATAACATTAAATCTTATTATATTGCTCAATTGTTTCACCATTCATAATTCACATTAAAGCAAAGACAAGCATGGGTCCAAAAGAATCTAATATGCTATTCAAATTTTAGAATTACTACTTTGGTCCAATATAACAACATTTGTCTAGTCCGAAGGCGAATCATATTCACAATGAGGATTACCTCATATATAACATTCCAACTAGGATTCAAGGACTAGGCCCAACCCAGCTTCAAGGGTTTGCTACATCATGTAACACCCAATTAGGCTTCAAGGACCAAGCCCCAGCTTCAAGGGATTGTTACTTTTTAGGCATGTCACCAACAATAAAACTTTGAAAATTGAATAACATACTAGACACACAATTCTTTCATAATTCTATTTTAAAATCTTTTCTCATTTTATCATGATATACTTGGCACAATGCCTCAAATATCTCATTTATATTAATTTAGCAATCACCAATGGCTTTACATATCATCATAGGTGTGTGCATACATAACAAATTGTATTATTCATGTAGCGCCCCCTACATAGTCCATACACTTACCTACATAGGAGATGTCACCTAACATTCACAATTTCTCTATATATATGTCTATGTATGTACTAAAGAAATAAAGTCATAATACTTTTAAGCATTAATGCAATTGTTAAGTTTTCTATATTACACACATATATCTATATATCTATAAAGAACTCTTAATAAAAACTTGCATTATTATAAAATTCTCAAACTACTCTCAAGCTAGTACAACTGTATGTGAACCATAAAGATTACAATATATACAATATTGTTCATTGAACCTTGATTATGCAGTTGATCAAGAACGTAAGTCTCTCACTCTGCAGTCTCAACTCTCATTGTTTGATCTGTGCGTCAGAAAATAATTCTAACACGCTAGACAAAGCTTAGTGGTGCTTATGTATTTATAATATGCAAGAAAATTTAATGAAAAGATATCTAATCATTAAATAATTTAGAAACATCAAATTGCATTACTTTCTGAATGTTAAATAAAGAAATTAATCAATTCCTTGTAAATTAAAATACTAAGCACAATTAGATTCAGAATTGAGTAATTTATCGTCAACTAAATAACACATTATTTCACTATAGATAACTACTTTAGTTATGCCCATACACACTAAACTCAGATTCTAGATTTGGATAATGAGTCACTGATGGTAATTTAATGTCACTGTATAGAATTTTGACCAATGGCCCACTACGAATGCCCATTGAGTATGATGACACATAGTATCTATTGATGGCACAGAGCGCCTACTAACACATTGGATATCCTCCCTTTTGGCTAGCCATTCAATCCCAAGCAAGATCTAAAATCAGTATGATTAGGGCAATTTATTAGTTTGTAGTTAACACTGAATTCTGTATATCATTTCAATGAAATAATACTTTCATCAACATTTAGTGTTATATATATTTGTCACAAATTCAAAGTTTATCACTTTTTTTCATAGTTTTAACACATACACATGAATTCTCAACACAAAAGTAATAAACATAAACATATTAGCTTCATCCTAGACCCGTATATCACAAAATACAAGTCAAAAACATCATCCAGGTACCCCACGACCGTGGCATCTCAACCCCACGCCCGTGGGATGCAAAATGAAGCTGTTACATGACTTCGTAGACTCCCACGATCGTGGCTTTACAGGGCCACAACCATGGCATTTGAACTGCTCTGTTTTATCAAAATTTTTAAAGAAACAGTCACGCTTTCAATCACACGGTCGTGGCACTCATTTGCCACGACCGTGACATTAATTTTGGATCTGTTTTCGGAGTAATTCTTCCTCCAAAAGTTCCAAACAGATCAAACTTTGATGCCACGCCCGTGGCACCTTTAAGCCATGCCTGTGGCATCACAAAATCATGTGTTATGCACTTTTTACTTCATTAAACATAGTCATATTGAAAATCTAAGATAATAATGTATTAAACTCAAAATTTTGACATAAAAAGAATTCATATCAAATATTTTACTACAACTTCACTTAATCAAACTTTCAACCATTTCATATGGATAAAAACAATATCAAACCATTCAATTCTCATAAAGGTTGAGTTAAGAATTAAACCCATCATATAAATATTATTTTTCACTCATCAATTCCTTTAATCAATATTTTCAAGAAATATATCATTATAATTAATAAATCATTAAAACTTATAAAAATTCATATATTTGCAAATTATAAATCAAAAGCACATACCTTTTCAAACTTTTCTTTTTCTCTAATTACTTGTTAATAATCTCAACTTTCCATCTTAATCTTCTCAAAACTTATAACTAAACATTTTTTTCTCTTAGGTTTTGATCAAAATCTTGAAAGGAAGAAAGGGGTTTTGATGGTGAAAATGGTGATGAATGTGGGAAGAAGAAGAGGAAAGAAAGAAAGAAAGACTCTATAGCATTACACCTGTCCACACACACACACACACACACATATATATTAATCTAGTGTGGCCAATCTCATCTTAGTTATGGTGCACCCTTTTTCTTATTTTTTGATTCTAATTCGATTTTAAATCTCGTAAAACTGTAAAAATAAATAATTTCTTCGGTAAATTTTTGATATCCACTATTTACATCACTTATATCACAATTTACTATTCATTATGACTATTAATTTAAAAGTTTAGTATCTAAAATTTTAAATATTACAATCCTCCATCTCTAAAGAAATTTCGTCCTCGAAATTTACCTGTTATAAATGCTTAAAATAATTGAGGATATTGTTGTCTCTTTATCTCTTCGCTTTCCCAAGTGGCTTCCTCTATCGAATGATTCCTCCACAACACTTTTACTAAAGGAATGCGCTTATTATGCAACTCCTTTATTTCATGAGCTAAGATAGCCATTGGTTCTTCTTCATAATTCAAATCTAGCTGAATTTCAATAGACTCTACTTGAATCACATGTATAGGATCTGATCTGTAGTGCCTAAGCATCGACACATGAAATACATTATGAATCTTAGCCAATTCTGGAGGCAAAGCTAGTCGATAGGCTACTGGACCTACACGTTCAAGTATTTCATATGGTCTAATGAACCTATAACTTAATTTACTTTTCTTTCCAAAGCGAAGAACTTTCTTCCACTGTGATACTTTTAAAAATAGCTTATCCCCCACATTATACTCAACATCACGTCGTTTCAAATATGCATAAGATTTTTGTTTATCCATTGCAATTTGCAATCGATCTTTTATAAGTTTTACTTTGTCTTCAGTTTGTTTTATGAGATCAGGTCCTACAAGTTTGCTCTCATTTAATTCCACCCAACACAATGGAGTTCTACACTTTCTTCCATAGAGTGCCTTATATGGAGCCATTCCAATACTCGTTTGATAACTGTTGTTATAGGCAAATTCTACTAAAGGCAGATATTTATCTTAGCTACCTTCAAAATCGATAACACAACTCCTAAGCATATCCTCAAGTATTTGTATCACCCTTTTTGATTGATCATCTGTTTGTGGATGAAATGCAGTACTAAAATGAAGTCGAGTGCCCAATGCTTTCTAAAAACTTTCCCAAAATTTGGATGTAAAGCGAGGATATGAAATAATAGACATTGGTACTCTATGAAGCCTAACTATCTCATTAACATACAACTCTGTAAGTTTATTCATTACATAATCAACTAGAATGGGAAGAAAATGAGTTGATTTAGTTAATCGATCAACAATTACCCAAATTCTATCATTCTTATTTTGGGTATTTGGAAGTCCAGTCACAAAATCCATAGTGATTCTATTCCACTTCCATTCTGGTATTGATATAGGTTGCAAAAGACCCGATGGAACTTGATGTTTTGCTTTGACTTGTTGACATACTAAACATCGAGTCACATATTCAATAATATCTCTTTTCATACCAGGCCACCAATAATGAGATTTCAAATTCTGGTACAACTTATTGCTTCCGGGATGTACAGTATGCATAAAATTGTGAGCTTCACCAAAACTACATTCCTTTAATTCTTTCACATCAGGTCGATCTCTATAATACACTCCACCATCTTTTAACACAACATAATCTAGCTTTTCCCCTTCATACACTTGTTTCAAAAGTTCTAACAATTTTTTATTTTGTTTCTGAGCTTCTATCACTTTTTGCCTAATGGTTGGTTCAACCCTTAATTCTGCTAACATAACACATGATATCATTTAGTTTATTTAATATATATATATATATAATGTTAAAATATTTTGTATACAACATACCTGCTAAAGTCTTTCGACTTAAAGCATCGTCTACCACATTAGCTTTCACAGGATGATAGTCGATGATACAATCATAATCCTTGATCAATTCCATCCATCTTCTCTGCCTTAGATTTAGTTCTTTTTGTGTTGGCAAGTATTTCAAACTTTTATGATCAGTGAAAATATAACACCTTTCACCATATAAATAATATCTCCAGATTTTAAGAGCAAATACAATAGCAGTTAACTCCAAATCATGTGTAGGGTAATTCAATTTATGAGATTTTAGTTGCCTAGAAGCATAAGCAATTACCTTACCCTCTTGCATCAATACACAACCAAGTCCTTGATGAGAAGCATCACTATAAATAACATAGTCTTTACCTGGAATCAGTTAGGTTAAGATAGGCGCTTCAGTCAATATTGCCTTCAATTTTTCAAAACTAGCTTGACATTGAGCATTCCACTCAAATTTAATTTCTTTTCTAAGGAGCTTAGTTAAGGGAAGTGCTATCTTCGAAAATCCTTGCACAAATCTTCCATAATATCCAGTCAACCCAAGGAAACTTTGGACTTCTGTTATTTTCTTTGGAGGCTGCCAATTCAAAATAGTCTCAATTTTACTTGGATCCACATGAATACCATTAGCTGACAATACATGTCTTAGAAATGCTACTTCCTTCAACCAAAAATCACACTTCGATAATTTATTGTACAATTGATTCTCTCTTAATGTCTGTAGTACAATTCTCAAATGCTTATTATGATCCTCTCTATTTCTAGAATAAACCAGTATATCATCAATAAAAATAAACACAAACTGGTCTAAATAGGGTTTAAAGACTCGATTCATCAAGTCCATAAAAGCTGCTGGAGCATTAGTTAAACCAAAGGGCATAAACATAAATTCATAATGTCCATATCGAGTTCTAAAAGCTATCTTTAAAATATCTACTTCTTTAATTTTCATCTGATAATAACCCGATTTAAGATCAATTTTAGAGAAAACACCCGCTTCTCTCAATAAGTCATCAATCCTAGGTTACGGGTACTTATTCTTAATAGTCACTTTATTCAACTGTCGATAATCTATACATAATCTTAAAGTACCATCCTTCTTCTTTACAAACAAAAATGGTGCACCCCAAGGTGACACACTAGATTTTATAAATCCTTTGTCAAGCAATTCTTGGAGTTGCACCTTTAACTCTTTTAAGTCCGGAGGTGCCATTCTATAAGGTGGAATAGAAATTGGTGTTGTAGCTGGAACAACATCAATAACAAATTCTATCTCTTTCTCTGGTGATACTCCAGGTAATTCTTTCGGAAAAACATCTGAAAACTCACTCACTGTAGGTATGTCTCCCAAAACCTTGCTTGAATGTCGTGTATCATTAACATAAGCAAGATAAGCTTCAGATCTCTTCCTAATTAACCTTCTAGCTTTAGCTGCAGAAATTAAACTAGAAGGATAAAATTGCTTTTCTCCTTGAACTACAATTTCACCATAACCTGGAATCTTAAAAGTTACAACTTTACTACAGCAGTCCATAACTGCTTGATGTCGGAACAACCAATCCATTCCCAAGGTTACATCAAAGTCATGGAATGGTAGTTCAATCAAATAAGTAGAAAGCTCCACATCATGAACTCTAAGTAGACAATTTCGACAAACTCTATTTACCTTCACACTATGGCCTAAGGGATTTGTAACTTCTATCTCATAATCAAGTTTATCAACACACATTTTCCTTCCTGAGGCTATAGTTGTACAAATATAAGAATGTGTAGAACCATGATCTAACAATGCATACACATCAAGACCAAGTAAAGAAAATTTACCAACTACAACATCAGGAGCATCCTGGTCTTCCACAACTTTCATGGCATAAGCCCTAGCTGGAGCATTGCCTCGAATTTGAGGTCTATTCACTGTTTCAGATCCTCTCTTCTGACTAACATTGGGTAGACCACCTCTACCTGTCTTAGGGCTTGACTGAGACCTCTGTACAGAACTTTGTCCTTTTTCAACTTCTAATTCTTTTATTGTTGGACAATCTCTGATTTTATGCTCCAAAGAACCACATTTCCACTTTTCAAATAAGCCCCCCTTTTTATACCAACAATCTTCACTTGCATGACCCTTACCACAATATTGACAAGGTGTAGTAAAACCTCTTGAAGAAGAGCCTGTAGCTACTCCAAACCTACCACCTCTAGATTTATGAAAACTAGCTCCACTTCCTCTACTAAACCCCTGAGTTTGGGCTTGAATATTTCTGTCTTTTCTGACTACCTTGTTGTTGTTCACTAGAAAATCCCTTCTTTGACTGTTATTTTCGTCCCATCTTTTGTTTAATCTCATTTTCCATAGTGACTGCCACATTAATAAGAGTCGAAAACTCTTTAATCCTCATTGCTATTAAATACACCCGAATCTGACTGTTCAAACCTTGTTCAAACTGTTTACACTTCTCTTCCTCAGATACAACTAACTCTGGAAAATATTTATTGAGGCGAACAAACTGCCTCTCATAGACACAGATAATTGCCTTTGCTTAAGATACAAAAATTCCCGATGCTTCTCTTCCAAATAGATCTCACTAATATATTCCTTTTTAAATTCTTCTTGGAAAAAGGCCCAAGTAAGTCTACCTGCGGGTACACCTTTCTGCTTTGTATCCCACCAGGCAAAAGCTTGTTCTTGCAATAAGGAAATTGCACACTATTTTTTTTTCTCATAAGTACAATGCATAATATCAAAAACTCTCACAATCCTCTCCATCCAATACTCTGCTACTGAAGACTCATCAGTGTCATGAGCTTTAAAATCTTCTGCTCCCAATTTTCTAATTCTCTCCAAAGGAGATCTTTGGAGCACTGGCGGTAGAGGTTGTGTAGGAGGAGCAACTCTTATAATTTGCCTAAGGATTTCCCCCATATTTCTCACAAATTGAGGATCTAACAGAATTTGTTCCGCAGAAGTTTCCGATGACTGCTGATTTCCCACACTAGCTTGATTGTGTGAGGATGCAGCTTGATCCTCGGCACCTTGACGGGATTCAGATACCATCTTATACCTTTAAACATTAAAAATCAACAGCATCAAACATTTATTCAATTGTATAGTTCACATAGCATTGACAGTTGTACTTCTCTTTTCTTTTAACCCACAATTTAGAACCGTCTAAACTTGCTCTGATACCACTAATTGTAAAACCCCCCTACATAGTCCATACACTTACCTACATAGGAGATGCCACCTAACATTCACAATTTCTTTATATATATGTCTATGTATGTACCAAAAAAATAAAGTCATAATACTTTTAAGCCTTAATGCAATTGTTAAGTTTTCTATATTACACACATATATCTATATATCTATAAAGAACTCTTAATGAAAACTTACATTATTATAAAATTCTCAAACTACTTTCAAACTAGTACAACTGTCATACAAACTTATAAAGTTTTGCTATGTGAACCATAAAGATTACAATATTTATAATATTGTTCATTGAACCTTGATGATGCAATTGATCAAGAACGTAAGTCTCTCACTCTGCGGTCTCAACTCTCCTTGCTTGATCTGCGCGTTAGAAAATAATTCTAACATACTAAGCAAAGCTTAGTGGTGTTTATGTATTTATAATATGCAAGAAAATTTAATGAAAAGAGATCTAATCATTAAATAATTTAGAAATATCGAATTGCATTACTTTCTGAATGTTAAATAAAGAAATTAATCAATTCCTTGTAAATTAAAATACTAAGCACGATTAGATTTAGAATTGAGTAATTTATTGTCAACTGAATAACACATTATTTCACTATAGATAACTACTGTAGCTATGCCCATACACACTGAACTAAGATTCTAGATTTAGATAACGGGTCACTGATGGCAATTTAATGTCACTGTATAGAATTTTGGCCAATGGCCCACTATAGCACGAATACCCACTGAGTATGATGACACAGAGTGCCCACTAACACTTTGGATATCCTCCATTTTGGCTAGCCATTCAATCCCAAGTTAGATCTAAAATCAGTATGATTAGGGCAATTCACTAGTTTGTAGTTAACACTAAATTATGTATATCATTTCAATGAAATAATACTTTCATCAGCATTTAGTGTTATATATATTTGTCACAAATTCAAAGTTTATCACTTTTTCCCAGACTTGTAACACATACACATGAATTCTCAACACAAAAGTAATAAACATAAACATATTAGCTTAATTCTAGGCCCGTATATCACAAAATACAAGTCAAAAATATCATCCAGGTACCCCACGGCTGTGGCAGCTTAACCCCACGTCGTGGGATGCAAAATGAAGCTGCTATATGACTTTGTAGACTCCTACGGTCGTGCCCTTCCAGGGCCACAACCGTGGCATTTAGAACTGCTTTGTTTTATCAAAATTCTTAAAGAAACAGACACGCTTTCAATCCCACGGTTGTGGCACTCATTTGCCACGACCGTGATATTGATTTGGGTCTATTTTCGGAGTAATTCTTCCTCTAACAGTTCCAACTTTGATGCCACGCCCGTGGCATTCCAAAATCATGTGTTTTGCACTTTTAACTTTATTAAACACAAACATATTGAAAATATAAGATAATAATGTATCAAACTCAAAATTTTGACATAAAAAGAATTCATATCAAATATTTTACTACAACTTCAATTAATCAAGCTTTCAACCATTTCATATGGATAAAAACAACATCAAACCATTCAATTCTCATAAAGGTTGAGTTAAGAATCAAACCCATCATATAAAGGTTATTTTTCACTCATCAATCCCTTTAATCAACATTTTCAAGAAATATATCATTATAAATAATAAATCATTAAAACTCATAAAAATTCATATATTTGCAAATTATAAATCAAAAGCACATACCTCTTCAAACTCTTCTTTTTCTCTAATTACTTGTTAATAATCTCAACTTTCCATCTTAATCTTCTCAAAACTTATAACTAAGGTTTTGATCAAAATCTTGGAAGGAAGGGAGAAAGAAGGAGTTTTGATGGTGAAAATGGTGATGAACGTGGGAAGAAGAAGAGAAAAGAAAGAAAGAAAGAAAGAAAAGCCTCTATAGCATTACACCTGTCCACACACACACACACACACACACACACACACACACATATATATATATTAATCTGATGTGGCCAATCTCATCTTAATTATGGTGCACCCTCTTCTTATCCTTTGGTTCTAATTCGATTTTAAATCTCGTAAAACAGTAAAAATAAATAATTTCTTCGGTAAATTTTTGAGATCCACTATTTATATCACTTATATCACAATTCACAATTCATTTTCATTATTAATTTAAAAGTTTAGTATCTAAAATTTTAAACATTACAATTCTCCCCCTCTAAAGAAATTTCGTCCTCAAAATTTATCTGCTATAGACGCTTGAAATAATTGAGGATATTGTTGTCTCATTATCTCTTCGCTTTTCCAGGTGGCTTCCTCTATCAAATGATTCCTCCACAACACTTTTACTAAAGGAATGTGCTTATTACACAACTCCTTTATTTCACGAGCTAAGATAGCCACCAGTTCTTCTTCATAATTCAAATCTGACTGAATTTCAATAGACTCTACTTGAATAACATATGTAGGATCTGATCTATAGCGCCTAAGCTTCGAAACATGAAATACATTATGAATCTTAGCCAATTCTGGAGGCAAAGCTAGTCGATAGGCTACTGGACCTACACGTTCAAGTATTTCATATGGTCCAATGAATCTAGGACTTAATTTACCTTTCTTTCCCAAGCGAAGAACTTTCTTCCACGGTGATACTTTTAAAAATACCTTATCTCCCACATTATACTCAACATCACGTCGTTTCAAATCTGCATAAGATTTTTGTCTATCCATTACAATTTGTAATTGATCCTTTATAAGCTTTACTTTGTCTTCAGTTTGTTTTATGAGATCAGGTCCTACAAGTTTGGTCTCATTCAATTCCACCCAACACAATGGAGTTCTACACTTCCTTCCATATATTGCCTCATATGGAGCCATTTCAATACTCGTTTGATAACTGTTGTTATAGGCAAATTCTACTAAAGACAGATATTTATCCCAGCTACCTTTAAAATCGATTACACAACTCCTAAGCATATCCTCAAGTATTAGTATCATCCTTTATGATTGACCATCTGTTTGTGGATGAAATGCAGTACTAAAATGAAGTCGAGTGCCCAATGCTTTCCGAAAACTTTCCCAAAATATGGATGTAATGCGAGGGTCTCGATCTGAAATAATAGACATTGGTACTCCATGAAGCCTAACTATCTCATTAACATACAACTCTGTAAGTTTATTCATTAAATAGTCAACTTGAATGGGAAGGAAATGAGTTGATTTAGTTAATCGATCAACAATTACCCAAATTGTATCATGCTTCTTTTGGGTATTTGGAAGTCCAGTCAAAAAATCCTTATTGATTTTATCCCACTTCTATTCTGGTATTGATATAGGTTGCAAAAGACCCGATGGAACTTGATGTTTGCTTTGACTTATTGACATACTAAACATCGAGTCACATATTCAGTAATATCTCTTTTCATACCAGGCCACCAATAATGAGATTTCAAATTCTGGTACATCTTATTGTTTCCAGGATATACAGTATACATAGTATTGTGAGCTTCAACAAAAATACATTTCTTTAATTCTTTCACATCAGGTACACACAATCGATCTCTATAATACACTTCAACATCTTTTGACACAACATAATCTGGCTATCCCCCTTCATACACTTGTTTCAAAAGTTCTAACAATTTTTTATTTTGTTTCTGAGCTTCTATCACTTTTTGCCTAATGGTTGGTTCAACCCTCAATTATGCTAACATAACACATGATATCATTTAGTTTATTTAATATATATATATATAATGCTAAAATATTCTGTATACAACATACCTGCTAAAGTCTTTCGACTTAAAGAATCGGCTACCACATTAGCTTTCCCAGGATGATAGTCGATGATACAATCATAATCCTCGATCAATTCTATCCATCTTCTCTGCCTTAGATTTAGTTCTTTTTGTGTTGGCAAGTATTTCAAACTTTTATGATCAGTGAAAATATAACACCTTTCACCATACAAATAATGTCGCCAGATTTTAAGAGCAAATACAATAGCAGTTAACTCCAAATCATGTGTAGGGTAATTCAATTCATGAGATTTTAGTTGCCTAGAAGCATAAGCAATTACCTTACCTTCTTGCATCAATACACAACCAAGTCCTTGATGAGAAACATCACTATAAATAACATAGTCTTTACTTGGAATCGGTTGGGTTAAGACAGGCGCTTCAGTCAATATCGCCTTTAATTGTTCAAAACTAGCTTGACACTGAGCATTCCACTCAAATTTAATTTCTATTCTAAGTATCTTAGTTAAGGGAAGTGCTATCTTCGAAAACCCTTGCACAAATCTTCTATAATATCCAGCAAACCCAAGGAAACTTCGGACTTTTGTTATATTCTTTGGTGGCTGCCAATTCAAAATAGTCTCAATTTTACTTAGATCCACACGAATACCATTAGCTGACACTACATGTTTTAGAAATGCCACTTCCATCAACCAAAAATCACACTTCGATAATTTAGCGCACAATTGATTTTCTTAATGTCTGTAATGCAATTCTCAAATGCTTATTATGATCCTCTCTATTTCTAGAATAGACCAGTATATCATCAATAAAAATAACTACAAACTGGTCTAAATAGGGTTTAAAGGCTCGATTCATCAAGTCCATAAAAGCTGCTAAAGCATTAGTTAAACCAAAGGGCATAACCACAAATTCATAATGTCCATATCGAGTTCTAAAAGCTATATTTGTAATATCTACTTCTTTAATTTTCATCTGATAATAACCCGATTTAAGATCAATTTTAGAGAAAACACCCGCTCCTCTCAAGTGATCAAATAAGTCATCAATCCTAGGTAATGGGTACTTATTCTTAATAGTCACTTTATTCAACTGTCGATAATCTATACATAATCTTAAAGTACCATGCTTCTTCTTTACAAAAAAAACTGGTGCACCTCCAGTGACACACTAGGTTTTATAAATCCTTTGTCAAGCAATTCTTGGAGTTTTACCTTTAACTCTTTTAATTCTAGAGGTGTCATTCTATAAGGTGGAATAGAAATTAGTACTGTAACTAGAACTACATCAATAACAAATTCTACCTCTCTCTCTGGTGGTACTCCAGGTAATTCTTCCAGAAAAATATCCGAAAACTCGCTCACTATAGGTATGTCTCCCAAAACCTTGCTTGAATGTCGTGTATCATTAACATAAGCAAGATAAGCTTCACATCTCTTCCTAATTAACCTTCTAGCTTTAGCTACAGAAATCAAACTAGAAGGATAAAATTGCTTTTCTCCTTGAACTACAATTTCACCATAACCCAGAATCTTAAAAGTTACAACTTTACTACAACACTCCATAACTGCTTGATGTTGGAACAACCAATCCATTCCCAAGATTACATCAATGTCATGGAATGGTAGTTCAATCAAATCAGCAGAAAGATCCACATCATGAACTCTAAGTAGATAATTTCGATAAACTCTATTTACCTTCACACTATGGCCTAAGGGATTTGTAACTTCTATCTCATAATCAAGTTTATCAACACACATTTTCCTTCCTGAAGCTATAGTTGTACAAATATAAGAATGTGTAGAATCATGATCTAACAATGCATACACATCAAGACCAAGTAAAGAAAATTTACCAACTACAACATAGGAGCATACTGGTCTTCCATAGCTTTCATGGCATAAGCCCTAGCTGGAGCATTGCCTCGACTTTGAGGTCTATCCACTGTTTCAGATCCTCTCTGCTGACTAACACTGGGTCGACCACCTCTATCTGTCTTAGGGCTTGACTGAGACCTCTATACAAAACTTTGTCCTTCCACAACTTCTAATTCTTTTATTGTTGGACAATCTCTAATTTTATGCTCCAAAGAACCACATTTCAAATAATCCCCCTTTTTATACCAACAATTTTCACTTGCATGACCCTTACCACAATATTGATAAGGTGTAGTAACAACTCTTGAAGAAAAACCTATAGCCACTCCAAACCTACCACCTCTAGATTTATGAAAACTAGCTCCACTTCCTCTACTAAACCCCTGAGTTTGGACTTGAATATTTCTCTGTCTTTTCTAACTACTTTGTTGTTGTTCACTAGAAAATCCCTTCTTTGACTGTTGTTTTCGTCCCTGCTCTTGTTTAATCTTATTTTCTATAGCGATTGCCACATTAAATAGAGTAGAAAACTCTTTAATCCTCATTGCTATTAAATACACCCGAATCTGACTGTTCAAACCCCTTACACTTCTCTTCCTCAGATACAACTGACTCTGAAAAATATTTACTGAGGCGAACAAACTGCCTCTCAGATTCAGAAACAGATAATTGCCTTTGCTTAAGATACAAAAATTCCCGACTCTTCTCCTCCAAGTAAATTTCACTAATATATTCCTTTTTAAATTCTTCTTGGAAAAAGGCCCAAGTAAGTCTACCTGCGGGTACACCTTTCTGCTTTGTATCCCACCAAGCAAAAGCTTGTTCTTGCAATAAAGAAACTGCACACTTTAATCTTTCCTCATTAGTACAATGCAGAATATCAAAAATTTTCACAATCCTTTCCATCCAATACTCTGCTACTAAAGACTCATCAGTGTCACGAGCTTTAAAATCTTCTGCTCCCAATTTTTTAATTCTCTCCAAAGGAGATTTTGGAGCACTGACGGTGGAGGTTGTGCAGGAGGAGCAACTCTTACAATTTGCCTAAGGATTTCCCCCATATTTCTCACAAATTGAGTGTAATATCCCCATATATGCCCTAGAAGTTTTGAATGTTGTTGTTGTTGTTGTTGTTTTAAAAAATTGGATTTAATGTAGGTGTCAATTTGCCAGAGAAAAGAATTAGGAAAGTGTATATGTTGATTATATTGTAATATATATAACATATAAGTTGGTCAAATAAAGAGTCAAGGGGGAAGAGATATTTATCTTGTTGAATATGAAATTACCTAAATGGGCTTATAAGTTAAAAGAGAGTTAGAGCAAATGGTTAAGGGCATTGAGGTAATTTTCTTTTGGAAATCTCTTGGTGGAGATTTAAAGAAGAAGAGGAAGTTGACTTTATTTATTTTCATTTCTTCTCTTTTCCTTAGTGGTGGCCGTCTCTCCAAAACCAAAGAACAAGAGTTGATTTTTGTTGTTCCAAAATCAAGATTGAAGAGAGAATCAAGGAATCAAGTTGGAGATTTGTGGAATTCAACAACTTTGGTAAGTTCTTTTTTTTATTTCTTTTATTCTTTTGTAGTGGTATTTGAAGTGAATTAGGGTTTGTTGATTTGATGATGAGAGGTGTTTGTGATGTGTTTTCAAGTGTTAAATTTGGTTTTAAGTTAAGAGGTTAAATAGGTGTTGTTGTTGGAAGTGGTGGATGTTGATTTTGAAAGATTATGAATGATGTTGGATTTAGGGTTTTGAAGTAGTTGTGTTTAAATGTAATGTTAATGTGTTGTTAAAGTGATTATTGTGATGATTGTGTAAGATATGTGTTATGTTATTGATTGTATCCATTTGAATGAGATTAATGTTGTGCAAAAAGTGTGTGAATGCAATTGAAAGAGTGTTGGCTTTGGTTAGGGTGTTGTTCATGAGTGACACGGCCAAAAGCAAGGAGAGACACGACCAATTCATGAGAGACACGGCCAAGTCAAGGAAATTTAGCCCGTGTTGGATTGATTTTGGAGAGACACGGCCGTGTCTTATGCATGTGTTTGCTACTGCCAAAATTGTGTTGAGAGACACGGCCACAAGCTTGGCCGTGTCCCTCAAGTGTGCTGCCCGTGTCCCTCAAATGTGTTAGTTAAGGTTTTTATTATTTGTTTTTCTTGCATTGGTTTGATTCTCCAAAGGTATTTTTGTACCTAAACCTAAACATAAACACATTTAAAACAATAATGATCCAAACAAATGTATGTGGAACATACATTCATATGATGTTGAGATGTTAGCACACATTTGATGATAATGATGAAGCATATGAACAATGTTAGGCTACATGCATTGTGAATGGTAATATGATATGTACTTTGAAATGTGGTATCAATAATGCATATGATATTACATGATTAAGGTTAGGTATTATGCATTGTAAACTTGTGAATGGCAATGTGTTATAGGAATAATGTATCTTGAAATGTTATACCAATGATGATGCTATGTGAATAACATGAATTGTGATTTGAGATATAGTGAGATGTAAGATCAATGTGTTTGGTGATAATGATGCAAATGTAATTGAAGCCATTGTGATTGGCTATGTTGATGCAATTGAAAGAAATAAGGCATGTTGCCTAAATGATTATGAGAATTGAGAATGGAAATGATAATTAAATAATAATTGAATTGTGTGGCTAATGTGTTATTCCATTTTCAGAGTATGTTGTTGGTGGCATGCCTAATAATGGTAACAATCTCTTGAAGTTAGGTTGGATTTGATCTTTGAAGCCTAATTGAGATGTTGCAACCCTTGAAGCTAGGTTGGATTGGTTCTTGAAGCCAAGTTGGGTTGATGCTTAGCATGCTTTGCTCCCCTTGAAGCTTGGTTGAACCTAAATCCTTGAAGCCTAGTTGGGATTATGATAATGATAAATGTGATAACAAAACCAAAGCATTAACTCTGAAAATTGAATAACATATTAGTGTGTTTTGGGCCCATGCTTGTCTTTGTTTAATGTGAGTCATGAATGATAACTTGATTGATTAATGAAGGAGATGGAAAGATGTTGAAATGTGGTATGTTTATATGGTTGTGATTTGTGATGTGCAAAGGTGTGATGTTAGCTTTTCACCTATGTTGTTTCCTTTATTGATAACATGTGTGACATTGCATTGCACTAGAGCATAATATTAGCATGATTTGTCTTACTAAGCCGTTGGCTTAGCGCGATGGTGTTGATCGCGCAGGTAACAGAGTTGAACTCGAGAGCTCCTCGAGACCGAGTGAGAGTAGAAATTGAAGAGTTTATTTTGGGTCTTAAAGATCAGAGAAAGCTGCCAATCATGTATAACTTCTTTATATTTTGTAAATATTGTTTATAATGTGAATATATATATATATATTTAAATATGGATTTAAATGCTTTCATATATGTAATTATTTTATAAATTCCGCTGCGTACTAAATAAACATATTTATATCTACTTTGTTTTATTTTACAAGTTAATTACTTATTATCTATATTGTATACTGAAAAAGATTATGATATCATTTAAAAAGGTGTTCTTGAATGTTAAGAAAAATACATAACATTCCTATGTTCGATACATGTATACTACATTGTGGTGTATGTAGTGTGTATGTATTGGGTGTGGGGGTGTTACAATTGTTTTGGTATCAGAGCCTAGGTTTGAGATTCTCAACCTAGGTAAAAAGTAAGAAAAAGAATATTTTCACTTAAAAAGTGAGTTTTTGAATAACATACATGTTTGGGATTGGCAGTCTCTGATCTTTAATAAGATGTACTCTGCTGTGTTTGCAGATATAGGTTGTGATGGATTCTCACTCACGTCAGTCAGTCGAGGGTAGTGCTGAGAGTATTGCTCCTGATGATGGAGCTAGAGTTGATAGTGCTGGGGAGGCACCTGCTTCGGTGTCTGGGAGATCAGCTGGTGAGGAGGTTCCGCCAGCTTGGATTAGGCATGTGGTGGATATTTTGAGGCAAGCACCAGTGCAACCATCGCCACCCCCACCACAGCCTGTGGTATCAGTAAGGCATTATGATAAACTAAGGAAGTATGGAGCAGAGGATTTCTTTGGTACTGTTGATCCAGCTGTAGCTGAACAGTGGCTAGATAGAGTACAGAGAGTATTTGTTCAGTTGCAAGCCACTTCAGAGGAGAAATTTGATTATGCAAGATCATTGCTACAGAAAGACGCATATGATTGGTGGAAGACAGTGCCCCATGCTATGGATGATCCACCAACTTTGTCCTATGCTGATTTTCTGAGAGAGTTTGAATTGAAGTATACTCCGAGGGAGTATAAAGACAGGAAGAAGATGGAGTTTTTGAGTTTAAAGCAAGACAACCGGACCGTAACTGAATATGAGGTTGAGTTTATTCGATTGAGCCAGTATGCTGGGGGTATTATATCTGATGAGATTGATAGATGCAGGAGATTTGAGGAGGGATTGAGGCCCTCTATCATGTGTCATGTGGCTGGATCTAGATATCATGATTTTTCCCAGCTTATTGCAGCAGCCAGGAGCGTGGAGAGAGCTCAGGTTATTGCAGTTGCTTCAGAGGAAGAGGTCAGGGTTAGAAGGCCCCAGTTTGAGGCAGGGTCTTCATCTGTTAAAAGAGGTAAAGGTAGTTTTATTCCTCGGGTTAGTAGGAGTCAGAGGACAGCTGGTAGGTCAGTACAGTTTCAGAGGCAGAGATTTAGACCTACAGTTTCAGTGGCGAGTACTCCGACCCCAGTGACTCAGAGATCCACTCCACCTGTATGCATTCATTGTGGCAGGCCCCATGGTGGTACTTGTTGAAGGACTGGTGTGTCAGGGGTATGCTTCAGATATGGATCACCTGATCACTTTGTGAGAGATTGTCCTGAGAGGCAGGAGCGGATGTTAGTAGATACTGCAGCTTCTCGACCCAGTGTGAGGGGAGGTTGAGGAGGCAGAGGTTTTGGCAAAGGAGGCTGGATCTTCTCAGAGGATTTATGTGATGCAGAGGCAACCAGATGCTTCAGCAGTCATAGCTGGTACTTTTTCTTTATTTGATACTTCAGTACTTGCTTTGATTGATCCGGGTTCCACACATTCATATATTAGTGCATCTGTTTTGCCTGTGTCTGATGTACATGCTGAATCCCTAGGATTTGATGTATTGGTGACAAATCCGTTAGGGCATAGTGTGATTTTAGTAAGGTGCACCGAGATAGTACAATAGTGGTTCAAGGTGAGGAGTTCCTTGGAGATTTGATTGAGATGCCTTTTAAGGAATATGATGTGATCCTAGGTATGGACTGGCTATCTAAACATGGAGCTGTGGTTGACTGTAAACAGAAAATTGTTTCTTTGAGGACTGGTGATGCTAGAGAGGTGATAGTATCTAATGAGCAAGGATAGCTAGCATCTTTGTTTGTTTCAGCTGTTGCAGCCAGGAGGTTGATTAGAAAGGGGTGTGATGCCTATCTTGCTCATGTGGTAGATACTAGAGTAACAGGTTCTCAAATTGATAGCATTGCCACAGTTGCAGAGTTCCCAGATGTGTTTCCAGAGGAGTTGCCAGGGTTGCCTCCTGAGAGAGAGGTGGAGTTTGGTATTGAATTATTGCCTGGTACTACTCCTATCTCTAGTACTCCTTACAGAATGGCACCTGTTGAATTGAGAGAATTGAAAGTGCAATTACAGGAGTTGTTGGATAAAGGATTTATTCGCCCCAGTGTTTCTCCGTGGGGAGCTCCTGTTTTATTTGTGAAGAAGAAAGATGGTACTATGAGATTGTGTATCGATTATAGGCAATTAAACAAGGTGACTATTAAAAATAAATATCCTTTGCCTAGAATCGATGATCTCTTTGATCAGTTAAAGGGTGCAGCAGTGTTTTCTAAAATTGATTTGAGATCATGGTACCATCAGCTGAGAGTTAGAGCTGAAGATGTTCCTAAGACCGCCTTTCGGACCAGGTATGAGCATTATGAGTTTCTAGTTATGCCTTTCGGTTTGACGAATGCACCTGCAGCTTTTATGGATCTGATGAATAGGGTGTTTAGGCCCTATTTGGATCAGTTTGTGGTAGTATTTATTGATGATATTTTGGTGTATTCGCGTAATGAGGAGGAGCATGACAAGCATTTGCGGATTGTGTTGCAAATCTTGAGAGAGAAGCAATTGTTTGCTAAACTGTCGAAGTGTGAGTTTTGGCTTGACCAAGTTACTTTTCTCGGTCATATAGTTTCAGCAGAAGGTATTAGAGTTGATCTGAGTAAAGTTGAAGCTATTCTGAATTGGAGTCCACCCAAGTCTGTGACTGAAGTTAGAAGTTTTCTAGGTTTGGCAGGTTATTACCGACGGTTTGTAAAAGGATTTTCTTTGATAGCTACTCCACTCACCAGATTGCTTTGAAAGGGAGTTAGATTTGTGTGGACGGATCAGTGTCAGGCTAGCTTTGAACAGTTGAGAGAAATGTTGACTCAAGCGCCCGTTCTTACTTTACCTGTGGAAGGCAAACCATATGTGATCTATAGTGATGCTTCACATAGTGGTTTGGGGTGTGTGCTAATGCAAGAAGGTAAAGTTATAGCTTATGCATCTCGACAGTTGAAACCGCATGAGCTCAATTATCCGACCTATGATTTAGAGCTAGCAGCCATTGTGTTTGCATTGAAGATTTGGCGACATTATTTGTTTGGGGAGAAGTGTTTCATCTATACTGACCATAAAAGTTTGAAATATTTGGGGGTTCAGAAAGAGCTTAATCTTCGACAGAGGAGATGGTTGGAATTGATTAAAGACTACGACTGTTTGATTGATTATCATCCAGGTAAAGCAAATGTTGTTGCTGATGCCTTAAGTCGGAAGTCTTTAGCAGGTTTGACTGTTTATTCGCTCTCGTTGCTTGTTGAGTTGAGAGCATTGCATGCCAGTTTTGTATCTTGTGATGATGGTGCATTATTGGCACAATTGCAGTTGAAACCAGTTTTGTTGGATCATATTAAAGAGGCTCAGTTGGTTGATGAGAAGGTTCAAAAGATTGTTTCGGATTGCCAGAGTGGAAAGAGTCAAGATTTTATTGTGAGAGATGATGGGAGTCTCTGGTTTAAGAACAGATTGTGTGTACCTGATGATGCTGAGTTGAGAAGGATTATTTTAGAAGAAGCACATCAGTCAGTATTTGCTATGCATCCGGGCAATACCAAGATGTATCATGATTTGAAGCAACATTACTGGTGGTTTGGTATGAAGAGAGATATAGCGGAGTTTGTATCCAGATGTCTCACATGTCAGAAGGTAAAAACAGAGCATCAAGTTCCAACTGGGTTGCTTCAACCTTTGTCAGTGCCTGAATGGAAATGGGAGAGAGTGACAATGGATTTTGTGTCTGGTCTTCCATTGACGCAAAGGAAACATGATGCTATTTGGGTGATTGTGGATAGATTGACTAAGACAGCTCATTTCCTTCCGGTTCGGATGGATTATTCTTTGGAGAAATTAGCTGAGCTGTATATCCATGAAATTGTAAAGTTGCATGGTATTCCAATTTCTATAGTGTCTGATCGAGATCCCCGGTTTACTTCAAGATTTTGGAAGAGTTTTCAGGGTGCTTTGGGTTCTCGACTACACTTCAGCACTGCTTTCCATCCGCAGACAGATGGACAGTCAGAGCGAGTGATACAGATTATTGAGGACATGTTGAGAAGCTGTGTCATTGATTTCTCTGAAAGTTGGGACAGATTTCTACCGCTTGTTGAATTTGCTTACAACAACAGTCACCAATCCAGCATTGGTATGGCACCTTTCGAAGCGTTGTATGGTAGACGGTGTCGGACACCTCTTTGTTGGAGTGAACTTGGAGATGGTAAGTTGATTGGGCCTGATTTGATTAAGGATACTGAAGAGAAAGTGAAAATGATTCGAAATAGATTGAAAGCAGCTTCAGACCGACATAAGTCTTATGCAGATATGAAAAGGAGAGACATAGAGTTTGATGTGGGAGATAAAGTATTTTTGAAAGTGTCTCCTTGGAAGAAGATCTTGAGGTTTGGTCGAAAAGGGAAATTGAGTCCTCGTTTCATTGGACCTTATGAAGTTTTAGAAAGAGTTGGGCCAGTTGCTTATCGGCTTGCTTTGCCACCTGAGTTGGATCGTATCCATAATGTATTCCATGTTTCTATGTTGAGGAGGTACAGATCGGATCCATCTCATGTTTTGCCAATTGAATCAATCGAAGTGAGTCAGGATCTGACGTTTGAAGAGGAACCAGTTGCTATCTTGGCACGTGAAGTGAAAGAATTGAGAAATAAGAAAGTGCCACTTGTGAAGATTTTGTGGAAGAATCATGCAAAAGAAGAAGCAACTTGGGAAAGTGAGCAAACCATGCGAGATCAATATCCTCAGTTGTTTCAGACTTGATATCAGGTAATTTCGAGGATGAAATTTCTTTTTAGAGGGGGAGAATTGTAATATCTCCATATATGCCCTAGAAGTTTTGAATGTTGTTGTTGTTGTTTTAAAAATTGGATTTAATGTAGGTGTCAATTTGCAAGAGAAAAGAATTAGGAAAGTGTATATGTTGATTATATTGTAATATATATAACATATAAGTTGGTCAAATGAAGAGTCAAGGGGGGAAGAGATATTTATCTTGTTGAATATGAAATTACCTAAATGGGCTTATAAGTTAAAAGAGAGTTAGAGCAAATGGTTAAGGGCATTGAGGTAATTTTCTTTTGGAAATCTCTTGGTGGAGATTTAAAGAAGAAGAGGAAGTTGACTTTATTTATTTTCATTTCTTCTCTTTTCCTTAGTGGTGGCCGGCTCTCCAAAACCAAAGAACAAGAGTTGATTTTTGTTGTTCCAAAATCAAGATTGAAGAGAGAATCAAGGAATCAAGTTGAAGATTTGTGGAATTCAACAACTTTGGTAAGTTCTTTTTTTTGATTTCTTTTATTCTTTTGTAGAGGTATTTTAAGTGAATTAGGGTTTGTTGATTTGATGATGAGAGGTGTTTGTGATGTGTTTTCAAGTGTTAAATTTGGTTTTAAGTTAAGAGGTTAAATAGGTGTTGTTGTTGGAAGTGGTGGATGTTGATTTTGAAAGATTATGAATGATGTTGGATTTAGGGTTTTGAAGTAGTTGTGTTTAAATGTAATGTTAATGTGTTGTTAAAGTGATTATTGTGATGATTGTGTAAGATATGTGTTATGTTATTGATTGTATCCATTTGAATGAGATTAATGTTGTGCAAAAAGTGTGTGAATGCAATTGAAAGAGTGTTGGCTTTGGTTAGGGTGTTGTTCATGAGTGACACGGCCAAAAGCAAGGAGAGACACGGCCAATTCATGAGAGACATGGCCAAGTCAAGGAAATTTAGCCCGTGTTGGATTGATTTTGGAGAGACACGGCCGTGTCTTATGCATGTGTTTGCTACTGCCAAAATTGTGTTGAGAGACACGGCCACAAGCTTGGCCGTGTCCCTCAAGTGTGCTGCCCGTGTCCCTCAAATGTGTTAGTTAAGGTTTTTATTATTTGTTTTTCTTGCATTGGTTTGATTCTCCAAAGGTATTTTTGTACCTAAACCTAAACATAAACACATTTAAAATAATAATGATCCAAACAAATGTATGTGGAACATACATTCATATGATGTTGAGATGTTAGCACACATTTGATGATAATGATGAAGCATATGAACAATGTTAGGCTACATGCATTGTGAATGGTAATATGATATGTACTTTGAAATGTGGTATCAATAATGCATATGATATTACATGATTAAGGTTAGGTATTATGCATTGTAAACTTGTGAATGGCAATGTGTTATAGGAATAATGTATCTTGAAATGTTATACCAATGATGATGCTATGTGAATAACATGAATTGTGATTTGAGATATAGTGAGATGTAAGATCAATGTGTTTGGTGATAATGATGCAAATGTAATTGAAGCCATTGTGATTGGCTATGTTGATGCAATTGAAAGAAATAAGGCATGTTGCCTAAATGATTATGAGAATTGAGAATGGAAATGATAATTAAATAATAATTGAATTGTGTGGCTAATGTGTTATTCCATTTTCAGAGTATGTTGTTGGTGGCATGCCTAATAATGGTAACAATCTCTTGAAGTTAGGTTGGATTTGATCTTTGAAGCCTAATTGAGATGTTGCAACCCTTGAAGCTAGGTTGGATTGGTTCTTGAAGCCAAGTTGGGTTGATGCTTAGCATGCTTTGCTCCCCTTGAAGCTTGGTTGAACCTAAATCCTTGAAGCCTAGTTGGGATTATGATAATGATAAATGTGATAACAAAACCAAAGCATTAACTCTGAAAATTGAATAGCATATTAGTGTGTTTTGGGCCCATGCTTGTCTTTGTTTAATGTGAGTCATGAATGATAACTTGATTGATTAATGAAGGAGATGGAAAGATGTTGAAATGTGGTATGTTTATATGGTTGTGATTTGTGATGTGCAAAGGTGTGATGTTAGCTTTTTACCTATGTTGTTGCCTTTATTGATAACATGTGTGACATTGCATTGCACTAGAGCATAATATTAGCATGATTTGTCTTACTAAGCCGTTGGCTTAGCGCGATAGTGTTGATCGCGCAGGTAACAGAGTTGAACTCGAGAGCTCCTCGAGACCGAGTGAGAGTAGAAATTGAAGAGTTTATTTTGGGACTTAAAGATCAGAGAAAGCTGCCAATCATGTATAACTTCTTTATATTTTGTAAATATTGTTTATAATGTGAATATATATATATATATATATTTAAATATGGATTTAAATGCTTTCATATATGTAATTATTTTATAAATTCCGCTGCGTACTAAATAAACATATTTATATCTACTTTGTTTTATTTTACAAGTTAATTACTTATTATCTATATTGTATACTGAAAAAGATTATGATATCATTTAAAAAGGTGTTCTTGAATGTTAAGAAAAATACGTAGCATTCCTATATTCGATACATGTATACTACATTGTGGTGTATGTAGTGTGTATGTATTGGGTGTGGGGGTGTTACATTGAGGATCTAACGAAACTTGTTCCGCAGAAGGTTCTGATGGCTGCTGATTTCCCACACTAGCTTGACTGTGTGAGGACGCAGCTTGATCCTCGGCACTTTGACGGGATTCAGAGGCCATCTTGTACCTTTAAACATTAAAAATCAACTGCATCAAATATTTATTCAATTGTATAGTTCACATAGCATTGGCAATTGTACTTTTTTTTTAACCCACAACTTAGAACCATTTAAACTTGCTCTGATACCACTAATTGTAATACCCTCTACATAGTTCATACACTTAGCTACATAGGAGATGTCACCTAACATTCACAATTTCTCTATACATATGTCTATGTATGTACTAAAGAAATAAAATCATAATACTTTTAAGCATTAATGCAATTGTTAAGTTTTCTATATTACACACATATATCTATATATCTATAAAGAACTCTTAATGAAAACTTACATTATTATAAAATTCTTAAACTACTCTTAAACTAGTATAACTGTCATACAAAATTATAAAGTTTTGCTATGTGAACCATAAAGATTACAATATTTATAATATTTTTCATTGAACCTTGATGATGCAGTTGATCAAGAACGTAAGTCTCTCACTCTGCGGTCTCAACCCTCCTTGTTTGATCTGCGAGTCAGAAAATAATTCTAACACGCTAAGAAAAGCTTAGTAGTGCTTATGTATTTATAATATGCAAGAAAATTTAATGAAAAGAGATCTAATCATTAAATAATTTAGAAACATCGAATTGCATTACTTTCTGAATGTTAAATAAAGAAATTAATCAATTCCTTGTAAATTGAAATGCTAAACACAATTAGATTCAGAATTGAGTAATTTATCATCAACTGAATAGCACATTATTTCACTATAGATAACTACTTTAATTATGCCCATACACACTGAACTCAGATTCTAGATTTGGATAACGGGTCACTGATGGCAATTTAATGCCACTGTATAGAATTTTGGCCAATGGCTCACTATGGCACGAATGCTCACTGAGTATGATGACAAAGAGTGTTTATTGATGGCACAGAGTACCCACTAACACTTTGAATATTCTCCCTTTTGGCTAGTAATTCAATCCCAAGCTAGATCTAAAATCATTATAATTATGGCAATTCATTAGTTTGTAGTTAACACTGAATTGTGTATATCATATCAATGAAATAATACTTTCATCAACATTTAGTGTTATATATATTTGTCACAAATTCAAAGTTTATCACTTTTTTCTCATACTTTTAACACATACACATGAATTATCAACACAACAGTAATATACATAAACATATTAGCTTCATCCTAGGCCCGTATATCACAAAATACAAGTTAAAAACATCATCCAGGTACCCCACGACCGTGACATCTCAACCCCACACCTGTGGGATGCAAAATGAAGCTGTTAGAAATGCTCTATTTTTATTAAAATTCTTAAAGAAACAGTCACGCTTTCAATGCCACGGTCGTGGCCACGACCGTGGCATTGATTTTGGGTATGTTTTCAGAGTAATTCTTCCTCCAACAGTTCCAACTTTGATGCCACGCCCGTGGCATCCCAAAATCATGTGTTCTGCACTTTTAACTTCATTAAACACAAACATATTGAAAATCTAAGATAATAATGTATCAAACTCAAAATTTTAATATAAAAAGAATTCATATCAAATATTTTACTACAACTTCACTTAATCAAGCTTTCAACCATTTCATATGGATAAAAACAACATCAAACCATTCAATTCTCATAAAGGTTGAGTTAAGAATCAAACCCATCATATAAAGGTTATTTTTCACTCATCAATCCCTTTAATCAATATTTTTAAGAAATATATCATTATAAATAATAAATTATTAAAACTCATAAAAATTCATATATTTGCAAATTATAAATCAAAAGCACATACCTCTTCAAAGTCTTCTTTTTCTCTAATTACTTGTTAATAATCTCAACTTTCCATCTTAATCTTCTCAAAACTTATAACTAAACATTATTTTCTCTTAGGTTTTGATCAAAATCTTGGAAGGAAGAGAGAAAGAAGGAGTTTTGATGGTGAAAATGGTGATGAACGTGGGAAGAAGAAGAGGAAAGAAAGAAAGAAAGAAAGAAAAGCCTCTATAGCATTACAACTATCCACACACACAAACACACACACACACACGCACACACACACAGACACACACACACACACATATATATTAATCTGGTGTGGCCAATCTCATCTTAGTTATGGTGCACCCTCTTTCTTATCTTTTGATTTTAATTCGATTTGAAATCTCGTAAAACCGTAAAAATAAATAATTTTTTCGGTAAATTTTTGAAATCTACTATTTACATCACTTATATCACAATTCGCTATTCATTATCACTATTAATTTAAAAGTTTATTATCTAAACTTTTAAACATTACAATCCATATATTTTGAATCATCATCATATATTTCACATAGTTCACATTATGCAAATCACAACATTACTTTCATACACCAACAATATAGTAAGTAACTTAACACATTTTCCAATCAAATGTATTAAGTCCTAATATCTTGTAAATATGAACAATTATTCAAAGTTTGTACTTACCTCTAAGAGCAACAAACACCAATTCCAATCTCTTCTTTCAAGATAACCGTCAACACTTGGATTAGGATAGCTCAAATCTCTTTAAAGCCTAAACCAAAGGTGATTATACATACTTACTTAATGATACACATAGGAAATAAAGAAAAGCACTATCTAAGGCAAACTTTACACTTGACACTCTCAACAACACTGGCTTGCCCATAACCGTGCTCTAAACCCATAACACAGAAGCTTTGACACACTCAGTGACATGGGCGTGTCCTTGTATGTGTCAATACTCTAACAACACAATAGCTATGACACGCTTAGCGATATGGGCGTGTCACTGGTCGTGTCAATACTATAATAACACAGAAGCTGTGACACGCTCAGTGACATGGGCATGTCACTTATCATGGCACCCGTTCTGAAAATAGAACCATCGACATGCCCAAAGCATGGCCGTGCTACTGGGCGTGTCAGGCCAAAACCTGATATCGTCACAAAAACAGCCGCATCCAATTATCATCTTTCAATACCCTTTTTAACTCCAAACCAACATAACCAAAACCATCATAATACCACATGACACTATATAAACATCAAACTAACTCAAACACAATCAACAATACATAATCATAACCATATTTCATAACTCAAAACTTACACAATCCACAATTCTTATTTTCTTCACCAAACTTAATCTTTCTTCAATCCAACCCCAAAATCATAGCAAACTAGACAAAAGAACTTCAAACACAATTTCAACCATAAATACAACTACATCAAACATCCAACAAACACATAAACACACTCTTAAAGAAAATCAAAGAAACAAGTTGGATACTTACCAATTATGAAAAAAAAAATTCTTAAAACTCCAACTTGATCACTTGAAATCATTCAATAGCTTGAGTTAGGAAGAACAAAATCTCTTTCCCTTGATAAAGATGGTGACCGGCTCTCTTGGAGAAGAAAGAAGAAGATGAAGATGGAAATAGCAAGAGTCAACAACTCATTCAATACTTTCCATAAAACCACACAAATCCCTTCTTTTAATCTCCACCAAGCAAATATATTAATATAATATACCTAAAACTAAATATCCCCTTCCACTAACAATAATTAATATCTAATTAAATAATTAAATATCATTTGACCATAATAAAAGATCGACTTGTATATATTGTATATATCTCCATATGCATAACATATACACATCTTTCTTTTCTCTTTTCCTTTTCACTTAATCAAATATATACACTAATCATTTAATTATTTTTCAACAATTAGTATTTCTAAAATTTTGGGGTATAATATGGGATATTACAATGGCCATTATTTTTATGTATTCATCCGGCACTAACTAATTCTCCAATGCCACTCTAAGTGAAGAACTACAACTTTCATTGGTAGAACAACATCATGCCCATAAACTAAAGAAATGGAGAAACCTTTGTGGCACTTCTCTTTAAGGTTCTATAAGCTTATAGTGTCTGATAAAATCTTGTCCTAATCTCTAGGATTATCCTCCAACATGTTCTCCAGAATATTTATAAGGATTTTGTTGGATGCCTCAGCTTGCCCATTGGCCTTGGGATAATGAGGAGTAGAATTTACCATAATACTTAAGGAAATCCTTCATCTCGTCCCTTATAAATATTGTTCCTTGATCATTAGTTATGTTTGGAAAATATTGAATCTGATATTAATATGCTCATTGATGAATTGTATAACGTCCTGTTGTTCTGCTTTCTTCATTGATAAAGCCTCCACTCACTTTGTAAAATAATCTGTAGCCACGATTAAGAAATTGTGTCCCTTGAAAGAAGATGGATATATTTTCATAATTAAATCAATAGCCCAATCACGGAATGGCCAAGGTTTGACTGTGACATGTATGTCTTATGCTGACACTCTTTGAATGCTTCCATATTTCTAGCACTGGTGACAACCCTTAGCATAGGTGATATAATATTTCAAAATAGATGGTCAAAAATAGCCATGTCTCAGGATTAATTATCTCATCTTCACCCCAACTTAGTGTGCTCCACACACTCCTTCATGCACTTGCTTCATCACTTCAAAAGCCTCAGGATGGGCTAAACACCTTAACAATAACCCATCTTACCTTTCCCTGTATAATTCATTATTTTTCAAGACATAATTCAATGCTTGGATCTTAATTCAATGTGGAGTTTTTCAATTGGGATAATCCAAATACCTATTGATTTTTTATCTCCAATCTCCAACCACATTAACATCCAGTGAAAAAGACTCTACCTATATACCACTTTTGTTAATTGAAGGATGATTTTTCCTTTGTACTATAATCAACTTTTCCGTTAATTCTTCAGTCATCCTCAATCCTGATATAATTTGAGCTAATTCATTTGCTTCCCAATTCTCTTCTCGTGGAATGTGCATAAAGCCAACTTCACCAAAGTTATTTATTTGTTGAATTAATGTAGTGAAATATGGAGTTAAAAGTATACTATTACACTTATTTTCCCTAGCCATCTACTTTAACATCGGTTGAGAATCTCCCATTATCATCACATTTTTAGCTTTCAAATCTTGCAGTATCTTAAAACCGATCACCAATGCTTCATACTCAGCCTGATTATTAGTACATTCAAATCCTAAGTAAAATGGCAACTTTGTTTTAACCCCATCTGGTGCTATAATTACAACCCCAGCGCCAGTTGCTGCAATGATACTAGATCCATCAAACTTTAAAATCCACATATCAATTTCCATAGAGAACATAGGTAGCTCATCATTATCACTATACTGCATAAAAGAAGGGTGATCTGCCAAGAAATCTGCCACTATTTGACATTTTAACAATTTATGAGGAAAGTATACAATAAAAACTAAGCCTTAGTCCCAAACAAGTTGGGGTCGGCTGTATGGATCCTCAACAAAATAAGCTCAAAAGACACCAAAAAAGATACTCCAGCCTTAGGCCCCTTCCAAGACACGGATTTTACGTCTCCATTCAAGTCTGTCATTAATCAAATCCGCATCAAGATCTAAGGCACGTAAGTCTCTTGCTATCACCTCATTCCACACAGTTTTAGGTCTTCCACGACCTCTAGCCCCTTCAATCAACAAATTCTCACACTTACGAACCGCAGCATTAGGAGGTCTTCTTAAAACATGCCCATACCATCTAAGTCTTTCTTCCCTCACCTTATCTCCGACATCCGCTACTTGGACTTTTTGTTGAAT
The DNA here is from genome assembly GCA_947685225.1 of Garcia nutans. Classification (NCBI taxonomy): domain Eukaryota; kingdom Viridiplantae; phylum Streptophyta; class Magnoliopsida; order Malpighiales; family Euphorbiaceae; genus Garcia; species Garcia nutans. Next base: position 58,670,300 of record CANTUV010000024.1, read on the forward strand.
ATGAACATTCTTAATTTTGTCCAGTCTGGTATGTCCATACATCCATCTTAGTATCCTCATTTCTGCCACACTCATCTTATGCAAATGTTGTCCCGTTGGTGCCCAACACTCACTACCATAGAGCATCACAGGTCTAACAACCGTCCTATAGAATTTACCTTTCACTTTTAGAGGTATTTTCTTATCACATAGAACCCCAGTCGCACCCTTCCACTTCAACCACCCTACCTGTATTCTGTGAGCCACATCTTCATCTATACGACCATCATTTTGGAACACTGAACCCAAATATTTGAACTGCTTGGTTTTAGGAACCAAAACTCCATCCAACTTAACCTTATGTTCCTGCTTCTTCCTTAGACTGAACTCACAGTGCATATATTCCGTTTTACTCCTACTTAACTTAAAACCCTTGTCCTCGAGGGTTTTTCTCCACACTTCCAACTTACGGTTTACACCAGCACTAGTCTCATCAATTAAAATAATATCATCAGCAAACAACATACACCAAGGAACATTGTCTTGTATGCTTCTGGTTAGCTCATCCATAACCAGGGTAAATAAATATGGACTCATGGCCGAACCTTGATGCAATCCGGTAGTAATGGGGAAAGCCTCAGTGTCTCCACCAGGTGTTTTCACACTAGTGGATGCATTCTCATACATGTCCTTGATGATGTTGATATATTTGCCGCTGACTCCTTTCCTCTTCAAAACCCACCATAACACTTCTCTTCGTACTCTATCATAGGCTTTCTCCAAGTCAATAAATACCATGTGGAGATCTTTCTTCTTCTCTTGATACAATTCCATTAGTCTTCTTAGAAGAGAAATAGCCTCCATGGTAGATCTCCCTAGCATAAACCCAAACTGATTCTCCGAAACTCTTGTAAGCTTCCTCAATCTGTGTTCAATAATAATTTCCCATAATTTCATAGTATGGCTTATGAGGAAAGTATACTAAAGAAAATTCTGCTAAATCTATAGCCTACTTTCCAATTCTTCCGGTAATGAGAGGTCTATTTAGCATATATTTAATAAGGTCTGTGGTTGACACTACATACACTTTGCTTCTAGTAATGTAGTAACAAAGCTTGGTGCATGCAAAAAACAAGGCTAGACACAGTTTCTCAATAGGAGAATATTTTACCTTTGTAGTAATCAACCGGTAGCTAAGATAATATGTAACCTGCTCTGTCCCCTGAGGATCATCTTGTGCTAATAAACATCCAATGAAATTATCAGCAACTGAAATATACATCTTTAAAAGATAACCTTCCCTTAGAGGCACTAATATTGAAGGACTCATAAGGTATTCCTTTATCTTATCAAATGCTTCTTAATGAGAACCCCAAATAAATACTTCAAAAACTTTCAGCTTCAATAATTCTGAGAAAACTTTAGTTCTCTTAGCCATATTAGAGATAAATCTCCTCAAATAATAAATCTGGCCTAAAAACTTTTGTAACACCTTTTTATTATGTGGAGGTTGAGCCTCAATTATTGCCTTTGTTTTTTATTTTTAACCACTTTCACACTTCTTTGATATACCAAGAATCCTAAGAAATTTCTAGCTTGTACTCCAAATGTGCATTTTAGTGGGTTTAGCTTTAGTTTATGGATTCTCGTTCTCTCAAAGCTTTTTCTCAATTGATGGATATGGTCCTTGGCTTTCTTAGATTTGACCACTGGAACATCAATGTACACTTCCAAAAATTTTCCAATCATATTATGAAATATAGCATTCATAGCCCTTTGATATGTTACACCAGCATTTTTTTTTATCCCAAGTGGCATTACAAGCCATTCAAAAGTTTCAATTGGAATAGGACATCTGAATGCTATTTTAGAAATGTCATCTTCTGAAATTAAGATTTGATTATATCCAGAATATTCATCCATAAAAGATAATAATTCATTTTTATTGGCAGAATCTATCAACATATGTGCCACAGGCATAACATATACATCTTTTGGAGTAGTAGCATTTAAATCTCTAAAATCTATAAAAATTCTTAATTTTTCATTCTTTTTCACTACTGGTACAATTTTAGAAAGCCAAGTTGCATACCTTGCAGGCCTAATAAATTAAATTTAGCCCGCAATAATTTTTCTATTTCTTCTTTCAACTTAGCTTCCACATCTTTGGGCATTCGTCTAGGTGGCTGTTTAAACTGCTTGAAACTCAATTTGATTGGATGACGGTGTTCTACCAATCATCTATCTAACCCTGACATGTCTTCATAGTTTCAAGCAAAACAATCTTTATATTCATATAAAAAGCTTATTAATTCCTACTTTAAGTCCCCATCAAGTAATGAACTCACATATATTACTTTAGGATCCTCTGATGATCCCAAATTAATTTCTTCCAATACATCCTGAGTTTCAGGTTGGACATCTTCCAAGTGCTTGAACCAAATCTTTAAATTGTATTTCCTCATCATCAATTCCTTCTTGATCACCTTCGAAAATAACTTTTGCACCATAAACTTCCATTTCTTATAATTCCTCACACATGTACTGTAGGTAACATTTCCATATGGCAATTGCAACTACTGCCTCTCCCTCCATGGTTCTCTTGATCATTCCACCTTCTCGATGATCGGTAAACTCACTGGCCTAAAAGGCATTATTGTAGTAGGTTTAAGGAGAGCCTTAGATTGAACTTGCATTTGTTGTTTATTCATAGAAGACATATAAACTTTCCTGGGACTACCATTCTTCTTTTTACCTTTAAAACAAATAGGACCAAATCCTTATTCATAATACCTAGCTTCAATGAATTTTGCAGATTAAATAAAAGGTTTGTCCCCAGCACAAATTGTTTCAACTTCATTCCCTTTCCAAAGTAAGAGCACATGATGCAAAGTAGAAGGGACACAAGCATTTGCACTAATCTAATCTCTACTCAGTAAAGCATTTATAGCTGGCTAAAGAATTAACCACAAAAAAATGCTACCATTGAGGTTAGATTCTCCATTGACAATTGTACTGGCAAAATTTCAACAATAGGTGTCACCTCACCAGTGAAAGCTTACACAGTCACATCTGTTGTAATTAAATATTTCTCATTTTTTTCCAAAGTCCTCAACGTTCTATATGGTAAAATGTTAACAGCTGACCACTGTCCATCAATACTTTTGTAATCCTACGACCATCAAATTCTGCTTTAATATAAAGTGGACGAATATGTTTTGTCATTTCCATGGACGGTTTCTCAAACACTACTCTCTTGGAACTATTTGGCCAAGTGGCTTGAATAGTTATACCCTATATGCTTCATCTGAGATCCCCAACCTTGATGCTGCCCCTGGGTCGAATCTACTTCCACTACAGCTTCTGTTACTTTATTTTGTGCCATAAAATCTGATGGGAGCACCAACTTTGTAATCGAACATTGGAAAGAAATATGAATCTTTTCCATAGAAAATCTACCCCTAAAGACTTCTTTTCATATGCTGAATCACACTCATCATCCTTCATTGCCTTTTGACCAAACTTGGACTTTGACTTTTATACTTCCATGATCATGAGCTTCTGCTCATTGTCTCTATAACTTTCTTTGTCTATATCTTTCTCCCTGAATACTTAATCCTCTACACTTTCTTCTTTTGGCAACCCTTTGCCTCAATAATCTTCTTTTTTGTGTTCTCGTGAGTGGTTGTGGAAATTTTTATGCTTCACATTGTGCCATTGATTTTCTACCTTCATTGGTGGAGGTGCCTCAAATCGAGATTTCCACTTAGGCATGTCTACTTTGTTGCTCTCTTTTCCTTTTCCAAATCTCTATTATAGCCTATATTCCTTGGGTACTCAGACCTTCTACTTCCCTTTGCTATTCTCTGTTCTCAACTCTATGTTTTCTTTTCTTCCCATTTTTGCATCCAACAGTGAAGATAAATTAAAGTTGGCCACATTCATAGAAGGAAAGGGGTATTCATCTACTAACATAGTCTCTTTCTTTTTTAGGAAATTTGAGAATTCCCTTATTGATCATGTCCTGTAATACGTTCTTAAATCCCCAGCAAGAACCAATGAAATGATTCTTAGAATTATGGAACTTACAGTATTCTTGCCCTTCTTATTCCTCAACACTGGGAATATGATGATCTTAAGGAAGTTTTATAAAATTTTCTTTGAGGAGAAAATAAAAAATAGCCTCCGTTTTTTAAAACATCAAATGTTTATTATGGCTTTATGTTTGAAGTAGGGGCTTTCTTCCATGCTTATGAAATTCTTTTCTCCAGCAGAGGGCAAGTCACAGTACCAGTAATGTGCAAGTCAACTACAATAGCATATGGTTGACTAATTTCTTAGAAATAGGTTCCCATAACATTTTTCCTTCTTTGCCTTTCCTCCTAAATCAATTCTTCATATTCGGCAACTTTAGCAGCTAATAAAAATCTCTGAATTCTATCCCTTGGAATTTCTTTCTCGGCTCTAGATCCAAACCCCTTTGAGCCATATTCACAAATTCTGTCTCTAGCAAATACATTTTACACCTATTCCTCATCTTCTTGAATCTGGCAAAAAATTTATCAGTAGTTTCACCAGCTCTTTGAGTAATGCTGGATAATTCAGCTATACATACTTCAGGTTCAACCCTAAAGAACTGAGTATAAAACTAGCGCTCCATTTCTTGCCAAGTGAAGACCAATTTTCTAGGAAGAGTAGTGTACTAAGTAAATGCATTTCCTATTAGAGAATTAGAAAACAACCTCAACTTGTAAAAAGCGAAGTTGTCATAATTTGCCAATTCACCATACTGAATGGTAAACCTTGCAATATTTTTTATAGAAGACTGACCATCTTCTCTAGAGAATAAGGAGAAATCTAGGATACGATAACTATTCTCCTAGTCCATCATTTCAAAATAAGGTTTTACAATCTCTGTATGGCTAATTTGTCTTAGGCCAGGTCGTAAAGCTCTTGAATAGCCTCCCTAACAATATCAATATTAATATTCCCTTGATGCCTATTTTCTTGTGGAATTAACTGTGGTGGCCTCCAAATTAGAGAATCTGAAAAATTAAAATCATAAACCTGTGATTGCATATGAGGATTAGTTATTCTAAAAATATGTTGGGCTTGATTTGGCCTGCCATTAACATGACCATTACCATTAGTTGCCCTGTTGTTTCCATTTAACTCTTCCCTTCTAGGAGGGGAAATATTCTTCTCTTCAGCATTTCCCTGAGGCTTATGGTAATCTCTTGACTCCATGTTAACAGAATGCCCCCTGAGCTCTTCTATCAGTTTCTTAGAAAGTTGCATACTTGCATTCTGCATATATGGACTTGCATCTTGAGAGCAATTCTGTTTTCCAAGCATTAGGATTTCTTTTCCATTTGAGACTCAAAAATTATTGACTATGACTCCTAAAGCCTCTTTTGTGACTCCAAAATCTGTTTGAATATATCTACTAAGGTCTGTCGATCTCCTTCCTCAACAACGGTAGACCCTCCCTTGGTGTTACCTACACCTTGCTATGCTACGAGAATCTCTAGCAAGGAAAGACCCTCTTTTTCGATATGTTCCACCATTTATGGGACGTATCCTTCTTGCCCTATTGTTGCAACGACAACCTCCAGATCACTAGATATGGTAGTATCTTTTACATTCTTCTTTGGTGGCATTGCTCTCGAACAATCTCACTGGACGTGTCAAAATTTTTTCCTCAAGGCCTGAAGAAAACACTGTTGGCCTTTAATTGGCTGTGGAGCGAAAATGCTAGAGGTGTAAGCACCTCAGTTTGAATTAGTTTAAAACTTGATTTCAATCAAACAATTGTATATTTTCTTAAAGGACCAAAAGAAAGAAGGATTCTCAAGTTCTTTGCAAACAAATCACTTAAATTCCACAGCAACACCATCTAATTTCAACAAAATATGTTTATTTGAAACAACAATTAAAAGAAAATAATATCAAGCCAAAAGAAACAAATTCGATTTAACTACAACTATTGAGAAATCATAAGAATAATAACTACAATTAAATAAGACTCTAAAAGAAAACTAATTTTGCTAAGTTTGATCCGATTTTTTCTATGGAAAAGAGTTGGCCTTATTTTGCTTTCATTTCTTCCTTTTATTCCTAGCTTCCTAGTTTCTTATTGTATGAAGATAATGGAGAGCAGTTTCTTTCTAATAACTTCCCATACCATAATTGTTAGACAGAGCGGTTCATAAAGACAGAGCGGGGATCCATATACTAAACCCGACTCCCTTGATCAATTTCCATGGGTGAAGCTTCTGGGAAATAGCCAGGAAAATTTCGATAAGAGAACAGGGCATGGTGGCTATATAGGAAACCTTAGGAATCACTCTAAGCCAGAAAGAAGGTTCAGGAGGCGGCGGAGGATCTCTGGAAATCCATTGATGGAAGAATCTAAAAGTCTCGTGGGTTGGGCCCTTTCTATATACAATTAGCATCGGTAAAGGACAAAGACTTGGCCTTCAGAAATGGTACATGGCCATGACAAAAATTTCATTTTGAAGGAGTGGAAGGGAGGGCAGATAAGATAAGGGAAGGGGTCCAGAGGATTCTCGTTTTTGCCCGAACCACAAAGCCTATGGGGCATTAAAAACTAAAAAATTATAAAACACTTTGCTTTGCCAATAGGCCCTGATGAGAAGATTGACTTAAGATTCCGTTTGGTTGCTCAGCTATCTCACCTAGGCAGTGAAGGAAGGGCGGTATGGGGATGGTTTTGCCTTTGCAAAGCTCGAGTGCTTTAGCCAGGCATCACTCGCGGAAGTGAAATCATCAACTTCAGAATACTTTCGAGAGCTTATATTGCAAATCTAGCTTGAGGACTAGTGGAAAATAGCATAAAGAGGGGGTTCGGGCTATCATGCATGAGAAAGGTAATGTACTTAACTTGGCTGGCCTGTCTTTTTAGTTACAGAATCGCCAACGTCCGCTAAGGGTCAGAGCTGGACTCGTCGTGAAACAAATTCTGAGAGAAAATGACTACCTTGCCCGCTCAATACGCGAAAAAAGCTCTTTGCGCTTCTTGTGTGAGTTGAGCTTACGAGCCAACCTTGCCTTTCTTTCTTTCAAAGATAGCAAGCAACCTTGCTCTGTGGCCCTATCATCAACCGAATCGCCCGTCTCATCTGTGGTGACTAAATCCACTATTGGCTAATCCGGAAAGGCCCTATAAATGAACAGACCCCAACAAAAACCTCCTCACAAGCAGCTACATATGGGCTAGGATCAACTGCTGTGGATGAAAGAGCTCTTGTTTATCTTTCTTTGGTTGATACTGACATTGATGCTTATCCTTTAGCTTAATCTCTAGTTGAACTGATGCCCTAGTCGACCAAGTTTGAGGAAGGTGCTACCTTGCAAGGAAGACACTTTCGCTTACTTCACGCCTTTAGGATAGTTTACCTTATACGGGTAGATGTACATTATTTGAAGCTTTCTGAACTACATTATATCCACTTCTACATTGTTTGAACGGGACATTATGCCCGCCTCCACTTCTGGCATACTTACCTTACCCTCCCGCCCTTACATCGCGCTCCTCACTACTTTAGTCTCATATGAAGGTTGATCCTAAACCCACCTTCACGCCCACCATCTGGATCGATAGCAGAACTCTTCTCAGTCTTCACTTCAGCTGCAGTCCTTGTTTACTCCACGGCCGCCTCTACCATTGATGCAGAACCGAAATCGGCATCTTAGCCGCCGCCAAGGAACATCAAGACAGAATCCATACATCGCACAACCAGTCGAACGAGACGATCAATCCACCAATCCGTATTGACACCAATCCAACAACTTCCCGCATCAGATTACGAGCCTACCTCTCTGTCTCAGCTATCCTTCCTGAATGAACTGACCTACTCTACATGAAATTCTTCTTTCAACCTCGACGGAAGACAAGGGGCTACCAAGACAGACTTTGAAAGCGGACTTGAAATAAATACCCGATCGTGCTATTCTGAATGGGAGGAGGGGGACTCTTTGAAAGACAAATACCAAGTCGAGCTGTCGGGGAAGAAGAATGCAGGCGAACAGAAGAAGAGTCTTCAAACACAAGCAAGTAGTTGCCTTTGGATACCTGTGAGCTGACTCAGAAGGGCCTCGCTCTTTGGAACAAGGATGGCCACCCCGAAACAGCACTGACGAACAAACCCAGCCGACTAGCCCTAGTGAACTCCTCCAGCCAAAAGCCCTAAGAAAGTCATAAGCGCTTAACTCGAGGGTTATTGTCACTTAACTTCGTCAAGCCTGCCTTTAAAGTCTTGATGAGCGCTACTCCACTACAATTTCGCCTCCACTCAATCAGCCACTTAGGTTTGGCAAAGTGAGCATGAACGCGTTAGTGACATAAAAAATTAGAATATCCAAGCCGGTAGCCCTCCCTTCCGAGCCAGTCTCCTTTTACCTTCACTACTATATATACAGAACTTCTTCTTCACTCATATAGATATACCTATATCTAATTTCTTTCTCAAATTTTTAGGCAGTGGTGCATCTTGTGGTTGAGCCAGGGCATGGTCAAAGGGAAGGTTTGATCGTCAAGACTTGACATGCGACTCAATGCTATTGATCCCTATCATCCGAATGAATGTCTTGTATTGGTTTGGATCATCCGAGCGAGATCACATCTTATTCTATGCAATTTTGTTTGTCATTGATCTGCGTCCACACCGCTTCCCCAGGCACATGCACCGCCCCTATCTATGGAAGTAAAAAATGAGAGCCATGTAGCCCAGCCGACCGGAGACAAGACCGAGCCAAGGCTTTTCTAAAGGGATGGCCTAATAGGCTGTTCTTAGTCAAACCTGCTGGATACTGGATAAAGGGGTGTAATGGGTGGGGATTAGCTATTAGTGGTATCTTTCCCATGCATTTTTCTGTAGTGAGATTGACCATCGGGTCAGGTAGAGCAATATGGGCACGTTCAGGTCTCAAAGAGAAGGCTGGGAAGGTTTTTTTTGAGTCGCCAAGTATGGGCTCACAGTCACTAAGAGATCCAGTACTCTAGTTAGCATTTATCAGCTAAGTAAAAAATGGCTAATGACGCAAAAGAATTTGCAAGCACAAGGCTAGGGTAGGGGGCGCTTAAGGGCATAACCATCGGCTATCGTCTTTGAGGACTGAACTGATGAGACAAGTCAATCATCAGTAGTGGAACAGGTAAAGAGGCGAGCAACAAAAAAGGCTTCAACAAAGCAAATGGCTGTCCCAGTTGTTGTTGGCATAGTAGTTGTAGGTAGGTCTCCAAAGCAAATTTACCCTATTCATAGGTACAAAAGAAGCACTGGGTTGCTTATTCATAGTACGATTCCCCGGCAGCGCACTCAGATGCTAAATGACTTGTTGTCGGGTTCCGACCCTATTATCTATCGAAATTCGTAACAATCTGGGCACTATCTCTCTCTGAGATAGACTCGGTGAAATCATCATGTTTGTGCAGATGCGGACTACATGTACCTAGACAGAAGGACCCTTATTAAGCTTGCATGCGCCTGGACAAAAAGACGCCCATTAAGTTAAGCTTGACTCCTCTACTCTTCCTTGGGATTGGCTTTGGGCCTTTCCTGCCTTAGGTGGAGTTTGCCCTTCATTCAACTTTGAAACTACCTAGTGGAAAGCCCCCTTTTGAGAGCTCACCCTACCCTATTCATTTATGATTTGATTGCACCTAGCAGCAGGTAGCGTACTTAAAACCCTAATAACTACTTTTTTCACTCCCGTATACGTATAAAGAAATGGAAATGGAGGCTTTCCGGAAAGTCAACTATATCTATTTCTCCTCCTTGCCTTAGTCGTCAACTACTCTGCTTTCTGCGATTGACTCTTAGCACTTCGAGAGCTTTTAAACCATATTTGTAGCCTCGCTCAATCGTAGGGTAGGCAAATCTCGTACATAGGATGCCCCTTTCTCCAGGTTGACTATCTAAAAATGGGAAATGTGGGTTCTCCATGATGTGCCGGTGCGATCTGCTCCTGCCTGGTCATCTTGTTTATCGAGATTATTATCAATATCTTAATTCCAATCCCTCGCTCGGTGAAACCCGGTTAGTTCTATCTTCTTATTCCAATAGCTTTGAATGGGTTTGTTTCTTTTCGGCTAACGAGGCAACAACCTGATATTGATATTGCTTCTCGGCTACCCTTATCCAATCCGATAAATGCCCATGGGGGGTTTAGCAACTCAGAGTCTCATTTCGCTCTATAGGAAAATGCTTTCCTTTTGAGGCAACAAAGATGGGGCAAACTACTCGTGGAGAATATTCCTATGACAAGACAAAGAACTTAGGCTTCACCGATCGATTGAGAGGACCAATCGTAACCATGCTCGCTCACTTACCTGATGACCATCCCAACCGTGAGCCAAAGCAGTCACGCCTTTCTGCTCCTTGACCATAAGGTTTAACTACAATTAGGTTCAACTTGAGTGAGGATAGGTATAGTCACCCTTCGGTTCGGCAGCCACTGTCCTTTGGAGCAGCTCAAACTTATTCCTTCCGGCTTTTGGCTCAAACCTTGAAGCGGAGGATGAAGAAGAATCACCCTTATGGCATTTCACTGACATTCTACCATTGAAAGGATACTTGTATTCTAACTAATACAAACATTGAAGAATTGTTGGTACTAGCTGCTTCTTCTTTCCTTTGTTCTTTTGGATTGTAGCTAGGGTACGGTACGAGCTTAGTAGAAGAAAGAATCTATCTTAGGGTTAGTGCTCTCCTTTGCCTTCCTTATTCCTTACCTGAGTGGTAGGTTGTTCCAAGGTTTCCTAAGGTAATAGGTAAGGCAAGATAAGACTAAATTAGATTGTCTCTTCTTACAGTACCCAACTAAGGTTAGTACGATGTTCTCTTTCCTCCTCGTAACAAGAATTCGTAAAGATCATATATCCTTCGAGCCGAAGGCGATGATGCAATCCGTGCAGCTAAGCGACCTGCCGGGCTTAGAATCAATATCTTCCTGGAACTACAAGACGAGAAGCCATTACGCTCATCCCTACTGATGCCTTGTTTCACATAAACAACAGTGTAAAGGCCGCAGGAAGCACCGAGAAGTTCAAAAAGGAAACCTACGCTTAAGACACCCAACTCGTAGAACTACCACTCAGAAGACACATCCAAAAAGAAAGAAAGAGATGGCTGCATCTAAGGGCTTCTTATTGGGTCTAGCTTCTTAGAAAGCCAGAGGGAGAGACCGAACAATCTGATGATATACACTTGTGATGTCAGAGAATAGTCTGGAAGAGGAGAGCTTGACTTTTCTTTCTCAAATACAAGCTTCTCCAAAGCTTCTCTTGGATTCAAATGGATGGGATTCAGGATTCAAATAGGAATTCGAAAGAGCGTAGAGAGATGGTCGAGCAATCAGCGGGCAGGCATAGGTAGCCAACAGTAGCAATCGACCATCTTGAGTAGCAAGAGAAAGAAGGACCAACGATGATCAAGGAAGAGAAAGCGAGAGTAGCAAGTAGACGCAGGAGGGACAAACCTCATTTGGATTTCATCATAGGTAGATATGAAGCATAGACAAATGAAGGAAGGAACCATGGAAAGAAGGGGCATCACAATCAAGAAATTCCTTCTTGTTACGCTAACTCATGCGGATAGAAGACCTACCGCAAAGAAGGAGTTGGTGAGAGACCGGCTTAGTCAACTATTCGACTGCTGGGCCGTTCTAGTGGCAAAGGAACCACAATGATAGTGAAGGTGGGTATCACCTTCATGTGGGGGTATTCAACAGGAATGCCTCCAAGCAGACTGCCACTAAGAAGATAAAAGAGTGCTTTACCAAGTGGGAGGGCAGTGAAATTTCTCAAGGCCTGGGCTCCCATATGGTTGTATCTCATCAAAGAAGATAAGAGAAGGAGCTGCTTGTCTGAGGCATTCAAAAAAAGAATGGAAATTGTAGACAGACGGAAAAAGCGCAAGAAGTATCTGAAGAGTCAGGTAGAGCAAGTCATAGACAAGCTTCTCAAATGTAACGAGTGATACCAAATAAATCTATAATGATCTGGTCTTAAGGAAGCTTGTCGTGCAGTCCTATGAGAGCATGAGGAATGCCAGGATAGCTTCTTTTTTTGGATAAGTAATAAGCTTTATTTTAATAACTAATGAAATACAACAATCAATGTAACCAAAGTACCGGGCGGCATCACCTGCTCCTTAACTTATAATGAACAAGGAAAATCACAAAAGCAAAGCTCCATAATACAGCAAGGGAAACCCAGCAAATACTGGCAGCACTCTATTCATACAGCAATAGTCAAACAGATACTCCCAGTGCTACAAGCTCAATAACCTGCAGAACACCCCCAGTGCTGTAACCCATCCAACCAAGGAAACCCAGACAGATGAACAAATTGAGCAGTACAACACAAACTAACCAAGCTGTGACAACAAACAAGGTTAGCTACAGATGCTGTTAGTAAGGCCCCAGGCTTCTACCAGCCTGATATTCGCAGATGACCTTGGAAAATTCCGCAGGTAAATAGTCCTAGTTCTGACATACTCCAGAATTTCCAAGTAAATTTGAACTAACCTCCTAGTTTTACCACTTTGCATCCTAATCTGGGTGGTTTAGTTTACTCAGACTTCTTTTGCAAAGATGATGTGTGCAAAGCTGTATCGAACTTCTTTCTTTGTTTTGGCAGTTACTAACACTTTCTTAAGGTGCCTCCAAAGGTAACTCATTTGTTACTAAGGAAGACTCCTTTCTCAGCTTCCACAACCGAATGCTTACGCAGTTGGAAGGGGGTCGAGAAAGCGAGGTCAGCGCCAAGGGGGCTACTATCCGTCGGATGAAGTCCCACGTTTTGAATGCGAGTCCGTATCGTTTGATGCTAGACTCATCAGACACTCTGGCTATTCGCCTCGGTGCAACCGGTGGACTCATCAAATCTTCAAGAGTACTAGAGAAAGATACACATTACTTGTGTATGTGTGTAATATCCCAAAATTTTAAAAAGTTTTAATTTTTAAAAATTTGATAAAATAAATTATAATTTAAATGGATAAATTAAATTAATGGTTTAAAATAAAAAATAAAGGGGTTTTAAATGAAAAGTGGAATATATATGTGATATATAAGTAAAATATACATAACATATAAAAGTCAATATTTTTTAAAAGAAAAGTCAAAGTCCAATGGCATTTTTTGTAAATAAATTTTAGAAATTTAAAATTAATAAAATAATTCAAAAATAAATAAAATTTTAATTTATTAAATAAATAATTAAATAATTAATTATAAAATATTATAATATATATATATGGTTTAAAATAAAAGAGGAAAGAAAAGAGAAATTAAAAAGTTTTTTTTCATCTTCTTCTTCTCCATCAAGGGTCGAACCTCCATGGGAGCTAGACCAAGGAATTTGTTCTTCCATACTCCACAAATTGAAGAATTTAACAAGTTTAAAGTGGATTTTTGGTGATTTCCATCAAAATTAGTAAGTTCCCAACTTCTTTCTTTGGATTTCATGGAAATTGTGATTATGTTTATTTTGGATTTTTGAAGTTCTAAGATTTAATTGCCTATTTGGGTATGGATGAAGTTATTTTAAGTGATTAACAATAATTTTAGGGTTGGATTGAAGAAATGATTGAATTTGGGTAAGATTAGTGAAGAGAGAGAATTTAGGATTGGTGGCACGAACCTATGCTATTGCAATACCGCAAGTGCACGGGTCGCTCAAGTAATAAAGTAGTGAGTGAGTTATCGTTCCATTAGGGACAATGTCAAGTACTAGTGCAAATTTTAATTGTTGTTTAGCAAATCAATAGTTTTGTGAAGTTTTGCAATTAAAGATAATTAACTTAATAACTTAAAGTAAAGAGAGGTTGAGTGTTGTGCAAAAAGGATTGATGATGAAAATACTACCCAGATATTGAATCCCCCTAGCCATAAATATATTTATGAAAATCAATTCAATTAAACCAAATAATAGAGTTGAATTGGCATTCCTCTAAATTAGACTAAAACCTTTCTCAAGTGAATTAATCCCTAATCACTAAGTAGAATGCTGGAATCTCTTCTCAAACATAATTAAGTAGATCGTGTATTAAGAATAAGGAATCATAAACCTAAGTATCTTGTAAGTCTATCTCTAGCACTCCAATCAATCATGAATCCTTATGAGTATTCAATTCACTTCAAGCTTTCTCAAGTCAATAATATGAAAATTGTAACCAATCAATAAGCATGCTATTATCAATTGAAAATAAATTATTAAGCATCATAAGAATAAAATAACTCATTCAAATGATTTAATTAAATAAAATTATTCAATCCATACAATAAAGCTAGGGTTCATCAATATCTAGATAGAGAATGAGTTAGTTCATATTCAAAACCAGAAAACTAGAACAAGAGAAATAAGAAAAAGAATCCAAACAATCCATGACGAATAATTTATATTTCTTCACTTGAATCCTTGAATCTTGGTTTAGATCTTGTTTAGGATATGTCTTCACCTTCAATCTCAGCTCCAAAACTCTCATTTTCTCTCTAGAAGTTGGCTCTAGGTTTATAGTGCAGATATTTTCGCCTGACACGCCCAGTGACATGCCCATGTCACTAGGCATGTCACAGCCACTGTGAATCATTGCAATAGGCACGCTCGGTGACACGCCCATGTCACTGGGCATGTCAATGCTTCTGTATGGCAGTATCAAGGGCACGTCCATTGACACGCCCATGTCCATGGGCGTGTCACTTGAAGAGTTTTTCTCTTTTCCTTTTCTTCCATTCGTAATTTCCTCCGAAATGAGCAAAAGTCCCAAAATGCAAAGAATTCCTGAAATTGATCATAAAAAGCACTTAAACAAATAAATTAAACTCAATTGGATAATATTCATATTAAAAAATAGGGGCAAAATATCATCAATTGTGCACTTATCAAATTCCCCCGCACTTGAGTTTTTGCTTGTCCTTAAGCAAACTAAATCACTATAATAAGCAGAAATGACGAACCCCTCTATATTCAAAAAGAAAAGAAAAGTTTGACAATACTTGAATCAGGAAATCTGACATTCTCAACCAAAAACTAATTCACAATCATGATAGCTGAATCAAGAAGTTTCAAAACAAAAATTTCACAGACCTAAAACTTAAAAATCCAGAGTTAAAAGATTGAGCATAAAATTTTAGATAATCTAAAAGTCATGAACCAAGTACGAAAAATGTAAATTTTTCTCTTAAGTTCTTTAACCTTTTTTTTATTTGTATATACACATACATATACATTTTAAGGAGCCCGACTTGTTTGAACTGATACTAACCTTTTGACGCGAAGGTAAACATTTGTGATGCCGACCCCTGGTTACTTAGCCAGAATCACCGTTTAAATGACTACTAGCACTATTCATGATTCCAACTCATTTATTTTAATTCAAGAGTAAAAATTAGCGGAACAGAGATAAATTTTCAAAGCTCCTTTTATTAGAGTTATTTATTTATTTATTTTGTTTTCAAGGGTCAGTAACTTAAGATATTAAATGTGTCATACTAAGTCCGACTCAAGAATCTAAAGAATTACAACATGCTAAAAAATGTAACTAAGATTTTAAGCTTCAGATATGTCCAATTCCCATCAATCCACTACCTAATTATAACTATTACAGTCGATCCTCAGCAATTGATCAAGATAGCGAAGTTAACCTCAACAAGAAATTGTCTTTTAAAAAATCACAAATTAATTTAATATATAAAGGGGAACCATTTCAATTCACACTATTAAAGCAATCTAGCTTACTTGAATCCAAAAACAATTTGCAGAAATTAATTGAGACAAATAAATCAAATGGAAAGAATGAAAAAAAAATAGTAACTCAATCAAGAAAGTGTACCTCTCCCCCACACTTAAGACGCACATTATCCTCAATGTGTGTGCAAAATAAGAAATAACGAAGAGAGAGGAAAAACTACCCTTCCATGTCCATGATTGGACAAATATGAGTATGATTCCAAGAGTATGGTGAAGACGAATTTGCTTCAAAACAAAAACTAAAATACATAAACAAAGTTAAGACATAAGTAAATGAAATAACAAACAGATAAAACAGTTCTTAAAGAAAAATGCAATTGTCCAAAAGGAATAAAAATAAAAGAAACAAAAAAAGAACAGTAAATAAGTCATGAAAATGAAATGAAATGTGGGCCAGTTAAAGATCGGCGCATCGCTGAAATCATCACCGCTGGTCTCATCATTGGACACATCAACTGGAGGTGCAGGTGCAGGTGGCTAGTATGGTGGAGGTGGTGGTTGTGAAGGGTTAAACCCTTGATAGCTCCAAAACTCTAACATGGATTGTTCCAGCCATTGCCTTCTCAGGATCTCGTGATCCAACTGGGCTTGGAAAGAAGTAGTTTGTTCAAGCATGAACTGCTGCATCTAGTCCTGTTGAGTTAAGATCTTATTCTGATTCAGCTCGATATTCCCTATCTTACCTTCGATCCTACAAATTTGACGCTCTAAATTTATGGGCTTCCTATCATCATCCCTGTAATATCCTGGAATAGACCCTACGAGTTTTGGAGTTAATGTTGTTGTATTTGGATTTAATGTATATGTATGTATGGGAAATATAAAGATAATATATATATATATATAAGACATATACATATACATCACATATACATGGGATATAAATGGTGTAGGGAAGTGAGTTGTGTATATATATTTGTATAATTAGTTAGTAATAATAATAATGATAATAAGGACAAAAAGAAAAGAGAAGAAGAAAGTCAAAAGTTGGAAAATGTGTGTGGTGGAGGTTATTTGAGAAATATTATTATTATTATTATTATTATTGTTATTATTATTATTATTATTATTATTATATATATATATATATAGGAGAGGAACGAAAGAAAGAACGAGAATGTTCTTTCTTCCTCTGCTTCTTCTTTTCCTTTGTAAACGAGAGAGAGAGAGAGAGAGAAGCTAGAAAGAGAAAGATGATTTTGCTTCTAGTTATACCAAAGATCAAGGATATCAAGATGTTTGCAAGTGGATATTGAAGATTTAGCAAGCTATTCATGTAAGTACTCATCCCTTGAGTTGATTTTATTGATTATATATATATATATAAGTTTTCTCTTCTTGTTTTGATTTCTTTTGGATTGAGGTTAGGTTGGGTATAATTGGTGTGTAAGATGAAAATGATGAGAGATTAAAGTATGTAAAGATGTTGAATTGATATCTAAGTGATGATGAGTTGAGATAATTGTGAGGTGAATGATGAAATGTTGAGTTTGGGTTTGGGTTAGATGAATTTGGAAGTGTTTGGCCTTTAATTCTTTGAAGAACACGGCCAAGTTATAAGAGACACGGCCAAGTTAGGGCAAACTTGGCCGTGTTGGATGATTTTTGGAGAGACACGGCCATTGTCTTGGCCGTGTTCCTTGAGCGTGTTTGCTACTGCCAAATTGTGTTGAGAGACACGGCCGTGTCCCTTGCCCGTGTCTGCTACTGGATTGTTGTGTTGAGAGACACGGCCACTGGCTTGGCCGTGTCCACTGCCTGTGTTTGCTACTGCTTGAATTGGATTGAGAGACACGGCCACTGGCTTGGCCGTGTCCTTTGACCGTGTTTGCTACTGGATGTTTGGATTGAGAGACACGGCCACAAACTTGGCCGTGTCCCTTGAGGGTGTTAGCTTGGGTGTTCGTTATTTTGTTCTTCATACATTGTTGGATCTTCAAAGGTCTTTTATACCTAAACACACTTAAAACAATAATGATCCAACCAAATGTATATAGAAGATTCTATATTCATGTATAATGTAAATTGTTTTGTATATACCAATGATGACATAGGAAATGTGGAAGATATAATGATCATGGAAAAAGGTATGTGCAATGCCATTGATTATGTATTGTTGAGTGATGAATTGATCAATATGATATGATGATAACGATGATGTTTATGATACTATATGAACAATGTTATGTTTTATGTATTGTGAACTTTGTAAATTGTAATGTGTTATGTGAAAGATGTGATGTTGTGATGAAAGATGAAATGAGAATTGAAATCAAATGAGATGAGAAGCCATTGTTATTGGCTATGATGATTCAAATGAAATGTGAAGCCATTGTTATTGGCTATGATAAACAAATGTGATGTAAAGCCATTGTGATTGGCTATGATGATTCAATTGTGATAAATGAGGCATGTTTGCCTAGATTATGATTCAATTGAGAATGAAATGGATAATGAAATAATAAATGAATTGTGTAACTAATGTGTTATTCAATTTCAGAGTTCTGGGTTTGGAGGCATGCCTATAAAATGAAAGGTAACAGTCTTGCCGGGTTGAGGATCTCTTTAATTTGAGATGAAATGAGATCCAAGAGACTGGGTCTGTTACACTATGATAATTATGATTATGAGATATATGATTGGTAACAGTCTTGCCGGGTTGAGGATCTCCTCGAGGTTAGTCGAGTTGATGGTCCAAGAGACTGGGTCTGTTACAGGTAACAGTCTTGCCGGGTTGAGGATCTCCTCATGTTGAGTTGATGGTCCAAGAGACTGGGTCTGTTACACTATCCATGGATAGAGTTATTGATATATGATGCCTACGGGCTTGATTATTGTGATTATGAACCAAAGCAGTAACTCTGAACTTCGAATAACATATTAGTGTCTTTTGGGCCCGAGTCTGTCTTTGTTGTCAATGTGATATTTAAATGTTGAAATATATGAGTAATGAGATCTATGGTTGTATTTATTGGAAGTGTGATTTATGATTGATGAATTGTGAATAAAATGATGTTATGAAGTATGACTATATAATATGTGTATTGATATGTTGAAAGTGAATATGACTTGAGGAGCTTTGCTGAGATGTAAATTATGAAAATGTTATATGATGTGTAAAATGTATATGAATAAGGAAATTTGTGGGAATTGTTTTTATGAAGGTTTGGATAGATCATTGAATGGTGTTGTGTTGAATTGATGTATATACATATGTATGTGTATATAAGATATAAAGGGCAAGTATTGTGTTGGGAATGTTCTATGTAATTATGTATTTAATTTATGAGATTAGTAGGAGTATATGAAGAATGCATTGAAAAGGAAAACGTGGTAAGAGAACAATAAACCATAAGGCTAAAAATATGAGGTAAATATGAGGTATGATTATTTTGGTAAAGTGTATTTTATAATTTATTTGTACTACTAAGCTTTCGAGCTTAGCGCGGATGTTTAATCGCGCAGGTATTTATGCGGTTGATCGGGAATTCTAGATGTTATGCCACGAGAAGGGTAAGAGTGTCTCGAGACCAACTAGAAGGTGATGCATACATGTGTAATTATAAATTATATTGTATTTTTGAGTTAATATATATATTCATATGGATGAATGAAGTTTTGATAAATAAGAATACTGACTTTTGTAAATGTGTTTTAAATTAATGTATAATTTGATGAACTTGGATAAAGGTTTTTAACTTAAAACTAAAAGTGACATTCCAATACTCTATATGCGTATTGTATGTATACTAGATATATGTATAGTACTTATATAGAGCATGGGGGTGTTACAATCCCACTCAACATTAACTGACTGGCACCAATCTCAGAATGTAGGCATCTGGACAAATGATGGTCCAGCAGAAGAAGAAGGTGCAACAGTGGAAGAAGGCCCAGCGACAGTGGTTGAAGGCCCAGTGGCAGTGGTTGAACCCGAAAAATCTGTCTCTGGAGGTGGTGGTATATCTGAATCCAGTAGAGGGGCCTGCAGCCCAGCTACCTTCTCTCGATTTAGTCTCTTCAATGTGTCCATACCCAATAGTTTGGGCAAATCATCCACCGTCATAGGTAGGAAGCCATCTAACACACCCAAGCGACGAGCGAGTCGTGTGACATATATGCCACCATGAAAAGTACCTGATGCTGCCTTTTTAGATTGCTCGTAAAAGAAGTGTGTGATGGCGTGTGCGACATTGCACCGAGTCTTTTGTACCATGCAGTATAGGAAAAATAGATCTCTCAGGCTCACCACCCCTGTGCTGCTCAGTCGAGCTGTAAGAGTGTGAACTAACAAGGTTGTGCACCACTCGGCAGGGGAATGACTCAAAGTTGGATGCCTTTGATACCTTGGGCTGATATTTATCTGCAGTGGGTGCAAAGGTTTCTCCAAACCCGAGGGGGAACAACCTCATACTCGATAAAATTCACCTCGAAATTCAGATAGTCAAAAGTCTGTACCTCCTCTGCAGTGTATAACCTGAGATGCACCCCAAGGTCATTAATGCTCATATGGAATCTCTGCCCTCCCATTCTGAATTTAATTGTTGGCTCAGTAATTGAAACCTTAGTCTTTTGGAACTGAAAGGTGCAATAGAATTCCAATGTCAGCTCTCTATAGGCAGGCTCATTGATGGAGAACAGTTGGTCCCATCTCGGTTGGTTGATCAGTTCTTGAATATCTGCTGCAATATTGGCCAGTTCCATAGCGTCCTAATCCAAAACACGAGATGGGGACTAATCCTTGTTGCTGAAAAGTTCAAATCGCCTTCTTTTCTCGGCATTCGAGAATCCAAGGCATTTGTGGTTTGCCATGAACTTAGAAGTTGGTCTTGTAGCGGGATGGCTTGAACTGCCTTCCCTTCGTGCACGTTTGGCAGGTAGCTAGGAGGATGATTGTTTACGAGGGCCCATTGTCTGCAAAACAAACAAGAATTCCTCAATAACAACAAAAAATATAGCACGATACAAAATACCATAAAAGACTGGCACAAAGTTACTGAAATACCGGTATTATAACGATGAAGCATAATGTAAATCTCAGCAAAATTAATGCCAACAGCCAATTTAAAACAAGTTTAATCAACCTATATCAACAAACACTTAACCAATAAAAGCAACAAAATTATTATCTCGGCCAATCCAACAAGCACTCAACCAACAATAGCGATGAACCAATTCGAATGACGGCAATTCCAACAATAGCGATTAACCATAACCCAACAAACAAATCAAGCAATTTATAATTCAAACACAAACTAAATCAAAATAAATCAAATGTCGAATCAAAACAAAATTAAAATCAAAACAAAAGAAAAATAAATCAATCGCCGCAGAAATCTCGATAAATCAAAATGAAGCAAAATAAAGCAAATGCAGCATAAATCTTTCAATTCTAAGGAAAATAAAAGATAATACAAGGAATCCATAAGAAAAATGAAAGAAATCCACAAAAATTGCAAAAGTGAGAGTTCGTACCTGAAAAGTGCAAAAATCGTGTGGAATCAAACGGAAATCGAGTGAATCCGCACAAAAAAAAATGCAAAACGACAATTAAAACCTCTTCTAAAGTGAACGGGTGTGTGAGTGCGGCGGTGGGAGTGCAAGAAATTTGAGAGAAAATGAGAGATGAGGGAGGAAGAAAACTGATTTTTGCATTTGAAATGGCTTCGGGTCATATATAAAGACGTCGGCATGCCCAGTGACACGCCCGTGTTACTGGGCGTGCCCTATGTAATGTGAGACAGTGTATACGACACGCTCACAAACATGACCGTGTCCATGGGCATGTCATAGGTACTAAATGAATCATTAAACGACACGCCCATTGCCACGGGCGTGTCAATGGGCGTGTCACATGTGCTGTGACAACAAAGGAAATGACACCTCCACTGGCCTGGGCGTGCTCTTCTTTTTTATTTTTATTTTATTTATATTATTATTATTTTTTTGAGGCACGACCAGTGACATGGGCATGACACTGGGCGTGTTGTAGCTACTGCCTCCTAAAAATAATGACACGCCCAATGACACGGGCGTGTCCTAAAATATGCTCAATTTACATCTAAAAATCAAATTTTCTCTATAAATTCAAATGAATGCAAGGCAAACAAACCACCAACCAATGATAGAAGGATAAAACTAAAACAAATTGACGACACAAACCAAAAACATAGAAATTAAAGATATAAAAAAATTAAAGAATGAATAAAATGGTGGGTTGTCTCCCACCCAGCATTTCTTTAACGTCGTATTAGTTGGATGTTCAGGGCAAATTTCCCTAGTCTTGGAGGTGTAAAACCTCCTTCAAGTTATGTATTTCCCCCTAAAGTATAATTTGAGCCTGTGCCCATTTACCTTAAAATCTCCTTTTTCTGGATGAGTTATTTCAACCACTCTATAGGGGAAAACTTTCTTAACTGTAAAAGGATCAGACCATCGAGATTTTAACTTACCTGGAAAGAGTCAAAGCCTCGAATTATACCATAATACCTGATCTCCCGCTTAAAACTCTTTCCGTTTCTTAATGTGAGCATCATGCCATCTTTTAGTATGCTCCTTATACATTCTTGCATTGTCATAAGCTTGCAATTTCCACTCATCCAACTCGTTTACCTGTAATTTTCTCCTTTCACCTGCACTAGCTAGATCAAGGTTAATCTGTTTTATAGCCCAATATGCATTATGTTCAATTTCAACAGGTAAATGACAAGCTTTTCCATATACCAGCCTAAATGGCGTAGTGCCCAAAGGAGTTTTGAATGCAGT
Source organism: Garcia nutans (assembly GCA_947685225.1). Taxonomy (NCBI): domain Eukaryota; kingdom Viridiplantae; phylum Streptophyta; class Magnoliopsida; order Malpighiales; family Euphorbiaceae; genus Garcia; species Garcia nutans. The sequence continues at coordinate 58,692,822 of CANTUV010000024.1, forward strand.
CCTAAAATCCCATAGAGCATTGTCCAATTTCTCGGACCAATCCTTTCGGGATCGCTCTACAGTTTTTTCTAGAATTCTTTTTATCTCCCTGTTCGTGTTCTCAACTTGGCCACTAGTTTGGGGATGGTAAGGAGTAGCAAACCTATGTGTAACGCCTAATCTTTTGAAAACTTTCTCGAGCTGAACGTTACAAAAGTGAGTACCCCTACCACTTATGATTGCTTTCGGTGTACCAAATCGAGAGAACAACTTCTTCAAAAACTTCATCACAACCCTGGCACCATTGGTTGCCAAAGCTTGGGCTTCAGGCCATTTAAAGACATAGTCTATAGCTACAAGAATATATTTGTTACCAAAGGAATTTGAAAACGGTTCCATAAAATCGATCCCCCATACATCAAAGACTTCACACGCTAGAATTCCATTTTGGGGCATCTCATCATGAGATGAAATGTTTCCAGTCCTTTGGCAATGATCACAACGGTTCCCAAATTCGTAGCTATCCCTAAACAAAGTGGGCCAATAAAATCCTGATTCTAGTACCTTTTGAGCAGTCCTATTGGCTCCCATATGACCACCAGCTGGTCCAGCGTGGCATTGACTAAGAATGTTCATCACTTCTGGCCATGCCACACACCGTCGGATCATGTGATCCTTACATAATCTAAACAAAAAGGGATCATTCCAAAAATAATATTTTAAATCGGAAAAGAATTTCTTCTTTTCTTGATAAGTTAAGTCCTTAGGAAGTTCCCTAACAGCTAAATAGTTAGCAAAATCTGCAAACCAAGGTGTTTCAAAATTTAAATTACTTACCTCACTTACCATGGCGTACAGCTGCTCATCGGAAAAATGATCATCAGTGTCCCCTTCTTCAAACCTCTCCAAGGTTGGATTCTCCAAGCGAGAAAGGTGATCTGCTGCCAGATTTTCAGCTCCCTTATTGTCTTGAATCGTCAAGTCAAATTCCTGCAATAACAAGACCCAACAGATTAGCCTAGGCTTTGCATCAATTTTTGCAAATAAATACCTTAAAGCCGAATGGTTTGTATAAACAATCACTTTTGACAAGATTAGATTGATCTAAACTTGTCAAAAGCAAAAACTACAGCTAGCAGCTCTTTCTCTGTAGTTGTGTAATTAGCTTGAGCTGTGTTCAAAGTCTTGCTTGCATAGTAGATAGGCTGGAAGTATTTCTCCTTGCATTGACCCAAGACTGCTCCCACTACAAAGTCACTCGCATCGCACATTAGTTCAAATGATAGATTCCAATTGGGAGCTACCATGATTGGAGCATGGGTCAATTTCTCCTTAAGCGTTGTGAATGCTCTAAAACATTCCTCATCAAAAACAAAATCCATATCCTTCTCAAGGAGTCTTGTTAGTGGGTGGCTATCTTAGAAAAATCTCGTATAAACCTCTGATAAAAGCCCGCATGTCCTAGAAAACTTCTGATGGCCTTTACAGATGTGGGTGGTGGTAGCTTCTCAATGGTGTCTACCTTAGCCTGATTCACCTCAATGCCCTTGCTTGAAATTTTGTGTCCCAACATGATTCCCTCTTGAACCATGAAATGACACTTTTCCCAATTAAGCACTAGATTGGTTTCCTCACATCTAACCAAGACTCTTTCAAGATTTTCCAAACATCTTTCAAATGAGCTGCCATAGAATGAGAAATCATCCATAAACACCTCCATAATATCCTCAATAAGTTCATCAAAGATTGCCACCATGCACCTCTGAAAAGTCACAGGTGCATTGCATAACCCGAAGGGCATTCTTCGATATACGAATGTCCCATATGGATAGGTGAATGTAGTTTTCTCTTAGTCTTCCGGGGTAATAGGAATTTGGAAATAGCCTGAAAGGCCATCCAAAATGCAGTAATACTCATGCCCAAATAACCTCTCCAACATCTGATCAATGAAGGGTAAAGGAAAATGGTCCTTCCTAGTTGCATCATTCAATTTTTAGTAGTCGATGCAAACCCTCCAACCGGTAACTGTTCTTGCTGGAATCAGCTCATCATTTTCATTAGGGACCATCATCATCCCTCCTTTCTTTGGTACTACCTGAACTAGGCTCACCCAAGAGCTATCCGATATCGGATATATAATCCCTGCATCAAGTAGTTTTATCATTTCAGCCTTCACTACATGTTTCATCTTTGGGTTTAGTCTCCGTTGTGGTTGTACTACTGGCTTGAATTCGTCCTCCATCAGTATCTTGTGAGTGCAATAGGATGGACTGATACCCTTGATGTCTGCTATCTTCCAAGCTATCACTTTCTTATGTTTTTGCAACAACTGGATGAGCTTTGCCTTCTGCTCAGAAGATAGGTGGAAACTCAGAATTATTGGCAATTTCTTTTTCTCCGCCAGAAATCCATACTCAAGGTGATCTGGAAGGGGCTTAAGTTCCAAGTTGGGTGGATCAATCACCAATGGTTTTGGCTTTTCTTCCTTTGGCATCTCAATAGTTTCATATGCCCAACATTTGAATGATTTGCTTGCTTCAAGAAAAGCAAGCTGCTCCATTGCTTCTCGATCCTCAACATTTTGCTGCAATAAACACAACTTAAGGGGATCCTTGGAAACAATGTTAGTAACACAATTGATGGTTTCATGCTCAATAATATCATTGCATGATTCCGCCTCATCAAGTGAAAATGAGTGTTTCATAACATCATGTATTCTAAAAATAACTTTTTTACTACCCATTCTCAAAGTTAATGTGCCATCATGAACATCGATAAGGGCACAAGCTATATTTAAAAATGGCCTACCAAGAATAAGTGAAACATCCGCATCCTCATCGATATCGATGACAACAAAATCATTGGGGAAAATGAAATCCCTGACTTTTACCAATACATCTTCTATAATGCCACGAGGGTGGACTACTGACTTATCAGCAAGTTGGATGGTCATAAGTGTTGGTTTAGGTTTACCAATGCCTAACTCTTTAAACATTTTATAGGGCATAACACTTATGCTAGCCCCTAAATCAGCCAATGCACTTTTAACTTCAAGGTTACCTATCAAACATGGAATGGTAAAACTACCTGGATCTTTTAACTTCTTAGGTAACCTCCTTTGCAAAATTGCCGAACTCTTTTCAAACAAATGCACTAAAGACACTTCCTCAAGTTTCCTTTTATTAGAAAGGATATCTTTCAAAAATTTAGCATATTTAGGCATCTGTGACAAAGCTTTAGCAAATGGAATATTAATGTGCAATTGTTTAAAAAGTTGAAGAAACTTACCAAACTGAGCATCAATCTTGTCCTTATTCAACCATGCCGGATATGGTACTCTAGGTACTTTCTATTTTAGCTTTCTCTCCCTAAGTGACAGAGGATTGTCTTCTTTTTCTTTTTCTTGTACTTCAGCCCCTTTCTCTGCCACTTCTTCTCCTTTCTCATCCACATTACCCTTGATCTCTTTTCCACTCCTTAGTGTAATTGCCTTAAGCTGCTCTTTAGGATTTGCCTTAGTGTTGCTAGATAAACTCCCTTGTGGTCTCTCACTAAGCAGCTTGGCAATTTGCCTCACCTGATTCTCCAAATTATGAATAGAGGCTTGCTGATTTCTAAGGGTGGTCTCAGTTGATTGGAACCTGGTTTTAGAAGCTGCTATAAATTTCTCCATCATGTCCTCCAAATTACTTTTTCTTGGAGGGGCAGCTTGTTGATGTTGGGGCTGCTGGAATCCAGGGGGAGGTCTTGGATTATTCTGATTATTCCATGAGAAATTAGGATGTTTTTTTCAACCCGAATTGTACATGTTGCTGTAGGAGTTATTCTGCTGTTGCCTTGGCATATTTCCAACATAATCTACTTACTCTTGCCTAGCAAACAAGTTGCCACTTTGGCAATCTTGACTTTGATGTCCACCCCCACACCATTCACAGGACATCACCTGCATCACTTTCCCTGAAGAAGAAGAAGCTAAAGAATCAATCTTTTTGTACATTGCTTCCAACTGTGCTGTCAAAGCAACTACGGGATCCAATTGATGTGAACCAGCAACCCTTAACTTCCCTTGTTCCCTTGGGGTTTGCCACTGATAATTTGTAAGGGCCATATCTTCTATCAAATCTCTTGCTTCTTCAGGTGTTTTATTATTTACGGTACCTCCACAGGCTGCATTGATGGACTGCTTGCGTAATTCAATCTATTGTAGAAAGTTTGGATCTGAAGCCACAGCGGAAGCCCATGGTGAGGACATCTTCTCAATAAATCCTTGAATCTTTCCTAAGCATCATAAAGAGTTTCACCATCTAGCTGGAGAAACGATGAAATATCATTCCTCAACTTGTTAGTCTTGGATGATGGAAAATATTTCTCTAGGAATTTTTCTGCTAGTTGGTCCCATGTAGTAAAAGTGTTTTGTAATATCCCAAAGTACACCCTAAAAGTTTTGGAATTATTATGGTATTTGGATTTAATGTATAAAGTGGTGTAGGAAAAGTAAGTTTATATAATAATAATAATAATAATAATAATAATAATAATAATAATAATAATAATAAAAGAAAAAGAAGAAAGGAAAGTCAAAGAAAGAAAGTGGTGGTGGAGAATATTTTAGAAATATTTAATTATATTATTATTATATATATATATGATAAGTATGAAAAAGAAGAGAAAAGATCTTCTTTCTTCTTCTTCTTCTTTTCTTTTCTCTTCTTTTTGAACGAGAGAGAGAGAGAGAGAGAGAGAGAGAGAGAGAGAGAGAGAGAGATGTGATTTTAAATTACTTTCACACTAAATTCTTAAGGGCTTTAAGAGAATTGAAGGTGGAGATTGAAGATTTGGCAAAATATTCAAGTAAGTGTTCATTTCTTTGAGTTGATTTCTATTGAATTTGTTTATATTTGATTTGGTTGGTGTGTGAAGATGTTGTTAATGAAAGATTGAAGTATATAGATATGTTGAATTGGTATTTAGATGATGATAATATGGTTATTTGTGAGGATGATGATGGATTGTTGAGATTGTTTAGTAAGGGTTTCGTATAAATGAATTGGGGAATTGAGTAGTTGATACATGGTGATGTATATAATGATTATTATTATGATATATTGAAGTTATATAAGTGTTAAATTGATAGGTAATGGATGAATATAACCAAGATGTTGATTAAGGATGTTGTAGTATAGGTTTTGAAGTGTTGTGTTTACATGGATGAGAGATCGAAATGCATGATTTTTGCCTGACACGGCTAGTGACACGGCCATGTTGTTGGGCGTGTCCACGGTACTGAGTTTGACGTTTGTGACACGACCATTAACACGGCCATGTTACTGAGCGTGTCATAGCTACTGTGAGAAAAAGTATTTGACACGGCCAGAACACGCCCGTGTTGTTGGGCGTGTCAATGTTTCTGTGAGGCAGAATGAGTGACACGTCCATTGACACTCCTGTGTTACTAAGCTTGTCAAAGCTTCTGTATTGTTGGTTTAGGGCACGATCAGGGACACGCCCGTGTGGGTGAGCGTGTCATGTGTAGAGTTTGCCTTAGTTAGTTATCATTCTTATTTTCTTATATGTATAATTATCTTTGGATTAGGTTTTGAAGAGATTGTGTTGCCTTAATCCAAGTGTTGAGGAATATTGGAAGGTGAGTTTGGTGTGGTGTGATTGCTCATGAGGTAAGTACAAACCCTATTTGATTGCATATATTTATATGTCTTTGGACCTTAACACATTTGGTTATAAATGTGTTAAGTAACCTATTACATTGATGATGCATATGAATAATGTTATGTATATATATGTTAATGATGAAATATGAAATGTAAAAGATATGATGATCATTAAAAAGGTATGTGCAATGCAATTGGTTATGATGAATTGCTTTTATATGATTTGAGTGTAATGAGATGTAATGCCATTGTTGTTGGCTATAATGATACAAATGAAATGAATGAGGCATGGTTGTTTAAATGATGATGTCCAATACAATTGAGTACGTATACTCTATTGATGAGATGTGAAGCCATTGTTGTTGTCTATAATGATGCAAATGAGATAATTGAGGCATGGATGCCTAAATGATGATGAGAAAATGAGAATGAAATTGATAATGAAATAATTAATGAATTGTGTGTCTAATGTGTTATTCCATTTTCAGAGTTTTGTTGTTGGTGGCATACCTATAGTAACAATCTCTTGAAGTTAGGTTGGGCTTGATCCTTGAAGCCAAGTTGGGTAGAAGTTTAGCATGCTTAACTCCCCTTGAAGCTTGGTTGGATCTCGTCCTTGAAGCCTAATTGAGATGTTACAACCTTTGAAGCTAGGTTGGGTTTGGTTCTTGAAGCCAAGTTGGGTTGATACTTAGCATGCTTTGTTCCCCTTGAAGCTTGGTTGAAACTAAATCCTTGAAGCCTAGTTGGGATAATGATAATGATAAATGTGATAATTAAACCAAAACATTAACTCTGAAAGTTGAATGACATATTAGAGTCTTTGGGCCCATGCTTGTCTTTGTTAGAAATGTGTTTCATGAATGGTGAATTGTGAATAATGAATTAATTGAATAAAATAAGGACATGTAATGTTATAAAGTATGATATGATTACAATACATAAGTAAACTATTGAAAAGAAATATGGCTTGAGGAGCTAAGTTGAAAGATGAGGTTCTGAAAATATAGTATGACATGTAATATGTGTATTGATGTAGACATTGTGAGTATTAGTTATGGAATTGTGGTTTGTGTTAATGATATGTGTATATGTATATAAGATATGAGAATAGTAGAGGTATATGAAAGGTGTAATTAAAAAGGGAAAAACATAATAAGAAACTAATGGTACATGAAGTAAATATATATATGTTTAAATTTCTGTAATGTATGTTTATATTATTTATCTGTACTACTAAGTTCTCGGGCTTAGCGCAGTTGTGTAATCGCGCAGGTGAGTAGGAGGTAGATCTGAAGTCAATCGTTATGCCACGAGAAGAGTAAGAGTATGTCGAGACCAACTAGAAGGTGATGCATACATGTATAATTTAATTATGTTGTATTTCTGACAAGAATGTATTCATATGTATAAATGAAGTTTTGGTAAAGATAAGATTATTATATATATGTAAGATCATTAAAAGTATAATGATTTTTTAAATGTTCTTTAAATTAATATAATATTGTTTGAACTCAGCTAAAGGTTTTTAAATTGAAACAAAAAGTGACATTCTTATACTTTATATACGTACTGTATGTATACCCGGTATATGTATAGTATTTATATAGGGTATGGGGGTGTTACAATTATTTTGGTATCAGAGCTTAGGTTCGAGATTCTTGGCCTAAGTGGAATTAAAAAGAAAAGTTTTTGAAATGAAAATTGTAATACATGCATATGCATTAACACCTAGGTTGGTCTCGGATGTGGCATTATGTGAATTGTAATGTATTTCAATTAGATGAGATGAATGATAGTGTGTGGATGAAGTTCTACATGAAAGGAAAAATTAGAGAAAGAAATGATATGGAAAAAAAATTTATATGAGTTTAATTGATAAATTAAAGAATGGGAATTTATTTATGTAAAGTAAATTTTGGACTTTCTGATTATGGAAGTATGCTTGTGAAAAAGGTTATAATGAAATGAATAGAAGAATAAAGTTGGAACTGAGTTAAAAATAAAATCAAGATTAAAGTATGTACTCTTTCCTCTACAATTTGAATCTCTTTCTAATAATGGTTGGATTACTAAAGAGAGGAAATATTGTTGGATTTTTAAATGGATAGATATGTTATTAATTGAAGAGAGTATAGTGGAATATTAAGTGAGTTAATTGGTATAGACAAAGTGTGACCATTTAAGGTTTGGGTATATAAAGTTAAGGTTTTGTTTAAAAGAAAAAGAGATGATGTTGGTTAAGTAAGAAGATATATTGGTGTTGTTTGTATTGTTATTTTAATGCCAACATTGTGATTTCAATGTTAGAAATGTGATATGTTTGAATATTGAAAAAGCTCATGTTAATGGTGGTAATATGTGATATTTGAATTTTTGAAATGAGCTTAATAATTGTGAAAATTATATGTTCTAATGTTGCTTTGTGGTATATATATATAAGATGTTTTTAAAGTTGATATTAAGAAAAGATGAGATTTGTAAATTGAAGTTTAGGTGAGATAGTGATTTAAGAATTTATAATATTAATGGAATATTGATAAAGATTATTTAGATATGGATAGTTTAATGTATATTAAGCATATGAGCTAAATGAAGGAATATTATTGCATATGAGAATACTATGAATTGAGTAATGTGATTGATAGTATGAGAATTTGTTTGAAAAAAAAAATGGATATGGAGGTATGTTAAATATTTGTAAAAACAAAAGTGAAAGAAATGTCACATTGGAAATGTGACTAAGATTTCTGTGAAATATCATTATGATTAGAGTAAATATATATATATATATATATATGTTGAGTTGATAAATAATTTAAGTCATGTCAAAAGAATGAGAATGATATTGTTCAAAGAAAAGTAATAAATGCTAAATTTGTATGGATTGTAAAAGAAAAATTAAATATACATATATAATTATGTGTATACATGTATAGGATATGTGAAATGAGTTTTTCAATATAACTGTAAATGAAGTATGTAAGAAATGTGGAAAGTAAATCACATTATAAATATGCTCTATGAATGTGTATGTGGTATAACTACTGGTTTAATGATATTAAGAATAATATTGCATGTATTAGTGGACCTAAGAGAGATTAGGTCTTGAACTGTGTAAAGCTAGATGGATGGATTATGTGACGGAATTGATAGCGAAAATGGACTTGAGTAATATTGGACAGTGAAAATTGTTATAGTGATTACTGAACTTGATGATCATATAATATTTTGAGTTCCAAGGTATTTACATGTGGAAATGTTCTATGTACATGGGTATAATAAGAAATTGTAAGGAAGAAGGGAAGTGTAATATATACAAATTCTAAAAGAGCTAGATTAGAAATGGAATAGCAAAAGGAAATTGTTTTAGATTTGCATATGATTGAATATGTATATGTAAGAAATGTTCAAACATGAATTTAGCTAATGATGATCATATAATTGAGTGTAAATTGGGTTGAAACGGAGTTGGAATGTGTTAACTCTTGGTGTAGCAAAGTTTAGAGAATGAATATGTAATTCTTGTGATATGGTTTAGTTTTGTAATTGGAAAGGTTGGAAGCAGAATAATAAAGGGACAGTATTGGTTTATAAGCCTCAGGCATGACCATTAATCTCCTATGGCCATATGATTTGTTTAGTAAATCTGGCCGGTTAGTTTTATTATCCATAGATTTGGGACTGAGGTAACATGACTGTGGTACAGTTTTGGTGAGATTGATAATTATGTTTCTAGAAACTTAGTCAAGAGTTATGACTGGTAAAGTTATACTTTATCATTTTATGATAGAAATTTGTTTATAATTATGAAAAGTAAGGAAAGAAAAGAGAAATATAAAATGTTTTGAGTTATGACTAATGTGATAGAAAGCTAATTATGTAAATATCGTAATGGTATGAAATGTGAGGAGATATTAAAAGGGGAAAATTACAAAATGTGACTGAAAGTTATACTGAATATGTTTATGGTATAAAGTGAATAAGTGAATGGACTTACGGTTTAAGTGAGTGAACTATAGATAGTAAATATGGTATGAGATCATCATGAGAATTGGTGGAAATTATACTAAGATAATAGAAAATAAACTATGTGTATAATATTGAAAGATAATTTGAAGTAATTTGTTATCATGATAATTTGACTAAATATGGATATGAAGAGATCAGGAATTGAATATAAGTTTGCCCTAATGGAATTAGGTTATATATATATATGTATATTGTGACAGATAGATCAATTGATATGGATTTGACTAAGGTTGCGAATCATTACTGAAATTTAATATGTATAGTAGTATTAAGAGTGTAGAATTTAAGTACTAATGTATATGATGTAATATTCTTACTAATGAATGGACATGAATAAATTGAGTTATATCAATTTTAAATGATGATAAAAGGGAAAAAGATTGATTATCTGTAAAGTAAGTTTAAAGGCATTGTGCTAATATGTATGTTAAGTGAGAAGCATGCTAAAGAAGGAATTAAGTGTATGAAAAATAAGGATGTTATTATCAATTAAAGTTTGATAAATGTCTATTCTGAAAGTGATTGTAATGACGGGATAATCAATATTAAAATATAAATTCATGATTGTTAAAAATTAAGAGAGTTATTATAAAGAGATGAAGTGATAAAATATCTTGAAGGTGATAATTGGACGAAGTATAAGTATATTATAAGATGATCTGATTTTTGTATAAAGGTAAATTCATTGGGAATGTAAGAAATTATCTTGATTGCTTTGTTGAGAAAGTAATAAGATATATATATATATATATGAATGAGTTATGAAATTTAGAGAAGATGATTGTATCTAAGGGGGAGAGTAAAAGTTATGTGATATGATGACATAATTACTTAAGAATATAATTAACTTTATATGAAAATTAAGATATTATTGTATTAAGAATGGATTGCTATTGTACTAGATAATTTCCAGGATGAAATTATTTAAGGGGAAGAGAATTGTAATATCCCAAAGTACACCTTAAAAGTTTTGGAATTATTATGGTATTGGATTTAATGTATAAAGTGGTGTAGGAAAAGTAAGTTTATATAATAATAATAATAATAATAATAATAATAATAATAATAATAATAATAATAATAATAAAAGAAAAAGAAGAAAGGAAAGTCAAAGAATGAAAATGGTGGTGGAGAATATTTTAGAAATATTTAATTACATTATTATATATATATATGATAAGTATGAAAAAGAAGAGAAAAGATCTTCTTTCTTCTTCTTCTTCTTCTTGAAAGAGAGAGAGAGAGAGAGAGAGAGAGAGAGAGAGAGAGAGAGATGTGATTTTAAATTACTTTCACACCAAATTCTTAAGGGCTTTAAGAGAATTGAAGGTGGAGATTGAAGATTTGGCAAAATATTCAAGTAAGTGTTCATTTCTTTGAGTTGATTTCTATTGAATTTGTTTATATTTGATTTGGTTGGTGTGTGAAGATGTTGTTAATGAAAGATTGAAGTATATAGATATGTTGAATTGGTATTTAGATGATGATAATATGGTTATTTGTGAGGATGATGATGGATTGTTGAGATTGTTTAGTAAGGGTTTCGTATAAATGAATTGGGGAATTGAGTAGTTGATACATGGTGATGTATATAATGATTATTATTATGATATATTGAAGTTATATAAGTGTTAAATTGATAGGTAATGGATGAATATAACCAAGATGTTGATTAAGGATGTTGTAGTATAGGTTTTGAAGTGTTGTGTTTACATGGATGAGAGATCGAAATGCATGATTTTTGCCTGACACGGCTAGTGACACGGCCATGTTGTTGGGCGTGTCCACGGTACTGAGTTTGACGTTTGTGACACGACCATTAACACGGCCATGTTACTGAGCGTGTCATAGCTACTGTGAGAAAAAGTATTTGACACGGCCAGAACACGCCCGTGTTGTTGGGCGTGTCAATGTTTCTGTGAGGCAGAATGAGTGACACGTCCATTGACACTCCTGTGTTACTAAGCGTGTCAAAGCTTCTGTATTATTGGTTTAGGGCACGATCAGGGACACGCCCGTGTTGGTGAGCGTGTCATGTGTAGAGTTTTCCCTAGTTAGTTATCATTCTTATTTTCTTACATGTATAATTATCTTTGGATTAGGTTTTGAAGAGATTGTGTTGCCCTAATCCAAGTGTTGAGGATTATTGGAAGGTGAGTTTGGTGTGGTGTGATTGCTCATGAGGTAAGTACAAACCCTATTTGATTGCATATATTTATATGTCTTTGGACCTTAACACATTTGGTTATAAATGTGTTAAGTAACCTATTACATTGATGATGCATATGAATAATGTTATGTATATATATGTTAATGATGAAATATGAAATGTAAAAGATATGATGATCATTAAAAAGGTATGTGCAATGCAATTGGTTATGATGAATTGCTTTTATATGATTTGAGCTTAATGAGATGTAATGCCATTGTTGTTGGCTATAATGATACAAATGAAATGAATGAGGCATGGTTGTTTAAATGATGATGTCCAATACAATTGAGTACGTATACTCTATTGATGAGACGTGAAGCCATTGTTGTTGTCTATAATGATGCAAATGAGATAATTGAGGCATGGATGCCTAAATGATGATGAGAAAATGAGAATGAAATTGATAATGAAATAATTAATGAATTGTGTGTCTAATGTGTTATTCCATTTTCAGAGTTTTGTTGTTGGTGGCATGCCTATAGTAACAATCTCTTGAAGTTAGGTTGGGCTTGATCCTTGAAGCCAAGTTGGGTAGAAGTTTAGCATGCTTAACTCCCCTTGAAGCTTGGTTGGATCTAGTCCTTGAAGCCTAATTGAGATGTTACAACCCTTGAAGCTAGGTTGGGTTTGGTTCTTGAAGCTAAGTGGGGTTGATACTTAGCATGCTTTGTTCCCCTTGAAGCTTGGTTGAACCTAAATCCTTGAAGCCTAGTTGGGATAATGATAATGATAAATATGATAATTAAACCAAAACATTAACTCTGAAAGTTGAATGGCATATTAGAGTCTTTGGGCCCATGCTTGTCTTTGTTAGAAATGTGTTTCATGAATGGTGAATTGTGAATAATGAATTAATTGAAAAAAATAAGGACATGCAATGTTATGAAGTATGAGATGATTACAATACATAAGTAAACTATTGAAAAGAAATATGGCTTGAGGAGCTAAGTTGAAAGATGAGGTTCTGAAAATATAGTATGACATGTAATATGTGTATTGATGTAGACATTGTGAGTATTAGTTATGGAATTGTGGTTTGTGTTAATGATATGTGTATATGTATATAAGATATGAGAATAGTAGAGGTATATGATAGGTGTAATTAAAAAGGGAAAAACATAATAAGAAACTAATGGTACATGAAGTAAATATATATATGTTTAAATTTCTGTAATGTATGTTTATATTATTTATCTGTACTACTAAGCTCTCGGGCTTATCGCGGTTGTGTAATCGCGTAGGTGAGTAGGAGGTAGATCTGAAGTCAATCGTTATGCCACGAGAAGAGTAAGAGTATGTCGAGACTAACTAGAAGGTGATGCATACATGTATAATTTAATTATGTTGTATTTCTGACAAGAATGTATTCATATGTATAAATGAATTTTGGTAAAGATAAGATTATTATATATATGTAAGATCATTAAAAGTATAATGATTTTGTAAATGTTCTTTAAATTAATGTAATATTGTTTGAACTCAGCTAAAGGTTTTTAAATTGAAACAAAAAGTGACATTCTTATACTTTATATACGTACTGTATGTATACCCGGTATATGTATAGTATTTATATAGGGTATGGGGGTGTTACAATTATTTTGGTATCAGAGCTTAGGTTCGAGATTCTCGGCCTAAGTGGAATTAAAAAGAAAAGTTTTTGAAATGAAATTTGTAATACATGCATATGCATTAACACCTAGGTTGGTCCCGGATGTGGCATTATGTGAATTGTAATGTATTTGAATTAGATGAGATGAATGTGTCACATATTTCCAGAAAAGTCTCAATGTGCGCATTAGGATCTTCATCTGGGAACCCATCAAACTGATAAGTCTGCTGCACCATTTGAAGGACATTTGTCTTTATCTCAAATTTATTTGCAGCAACCACCGATCTTTGTATACTTGATTCAGCCCCATTAGGAGTAGGCCTAGCAAACTCTTGCATTGTCCTTGGCTCATTTTCTGCCATTTCTCCTTCTGAGATGAGATCTTCAAAGTTCGGTTCCATCTTTGCCAGAACTGTTTCCTCTTCTTCCTTTCGCTTTCTCTTCAATGTTCTCTCTAACTCTTGATTTAATTCAAGGAGTTGGGAAAAGCTAGCTCGTGTCATAAACAGGAAGAAGTACTCAAAATGACAGTCATAAAGCAATAACTTATGTTAAAACAAAATAAAATAAAACTAAATCAACAGTCTTAATTATATTGCTAATATTGAAAACCGTTGTCCCCGACAGCGGCGCCAAAAACTTGGTGGCACGAACCTATGCTATTGCAATACCACAAGTGCACAGGTCGCTCAAGTAATAAGATAGTGAGTAAGTTATCGTTTCACTAAGGACAATGTCAAGTATTAGTGCAAATTTTAACTGTTGTTTAGCAAATCAATAGTTTTGTGAAGTTTTGCAATTAAAGATAATTAACTTAATAACTTAAAGTAAAGAGAGGTTGAGTGTTGTGCAAAAAGGATTGATGATGAAAATACTACCCAGATATTGAATCCCTCTAGCCATAAATATATTTATGAAAATCAATCCAATTAAACCAAATAATAGAGTTGAATTGACATTCCTCTAAATTAGACTAAAACCTTTCTCAAGTGAATAAATCCCTAATCACTAAGTAGAATGTTGGAATCTCTTCTCAAACATAATTAAGTAGATCTTGCATTAAGAATAAGGAATCATAAACCAAAGGATCTTTTAAGTCTATCTCTAGCACTCCATTCAATCCTCAATCCTTATGAGTATTCAATTCATATCAAGCTTTCTCAAGTCAATAATATGAAAATTGTAACCAATCAATAAGCATGTTATTATCAATTGGAAATAAATTATTAAGCATCATAAGAATAAAATAACTCAATCAAATGATTTAATTAAATAAAATTATTCAATCCATACAATAAAGCTAGGGTTCATCAATATCTAGATAGAGAATGAGTTAGTTCATATTCAAAACCAGAGAACCAGAATAAGAGAAGTAAGAAAAAGAATCCAAACAATCCATGGCGAATAATTTATATTTCTTCACTTGAATCCTTGAATCTTGGTTTAAATCTTGTTTAGGATATGTCTTCACCTTCAATCTTAGCTCCAAAACTCTCTTTTTTGCTCTAGAAGTCGGCTTTAGGTTATAAAATATGAAAATCGGCTCCCTAATTCGTGCTTCAGCTCAGCTTTTATAGTGCAGATATTTTCGCCTGACACGCCCAGTGACATGCCCATGTCACTAGGCGTGTCATTGCCACTGAAATTTTGAATATAAGGCACATCCAGTGACACGCCCGTGTCACTGGGCGTGTCACAGCCACTGTGAATCATTGCAATAGGCACGCTCGGTGACACGCCCATGTCACTGGGCGTGTCAATGCTTCTGTATGGTAGTATCAAGGACACGTCCATTGACATGCCCATGTCCATGGGCGTGTCACTTGAAGAGTTTTGCTCTTTTCCTCTACTTCCATCCGTAATTTCCTCTGAAATGACCAAAAGTCCCAAAATGCAAAGAATTCCTGAATTTGATCCTAAAAAGCACTTGAACAAATTAAACTCAATTGGATAATAATCATATTAAGAAATAGGGGCAAAATATAATCAATTGTGCACTTATCGAGGGTTATGTAATTTTTGGGGTTTTGAAATCATGATTTTTAATTGTGTAAATTAATTCCAAATGAGTTATTTTGATGCATAAACAAGTATTTTAAAGTCAAATATTGGATTTGGTTGTGTTTGGTTAGAGTTTGAGAATGGAAGTAGAGATTTAGGGTTTTGGAAAAGTGATTTTCTAAAGTTGTTGAATTGTTTGATTTTATTTGTTTAAGCATGTTGTTTAGTGTTAAAAGTGATGAATATAAGCTTAAAATGATTAATGGATTGTGTTAGAATGAAAAACCTTCAATGGGGGAAGGTTATGCCATTTTAGAGTTTTGTTCATAAGAGTGTATTTTTGTAATGTAAATGGTTCAAATGTATTAAAATATGTTTCTAATGATATAAATAAACTTAATATATTAAAATGAATGGACTAGTATGAGAATCCAAAGTTAAAGTGAAGTTCGTCTTAAATTTTAAATTTTTGCTTGGATGAGATTTAATTATGGTTTAATATTGGAAATACCATTAAATATGATATTAAATGATTATTTGCTATCACATTTGGTTTAGGCATTGAGAGAGGTTGATTTGCTTCATCCAAGTAGTGAAGGGCAAGTTGAAGGATAGGATTGGAGGTTGTTTTGACCTTGTTTTGGGTTGCTATTTGAGGTAAGTACAAACTTTGAATACATTGGTTATGTTTGCATGACATTTGGGCTTAACACATTTTGGTTGGAAAATGTGTTAAGCTACTTGATACATTGGTTATGCATGAATAATGTGTTATGACATTTGTAATATCATATACGTGTTAAATACATTGTGAAAAGCCATTGATAATTGCTAAATTGTGTAAATGTGATTAAAATGTGTATTATATGGAAATACCTAAAGTGATTGGGTAATGTGCTGTGAATGAAAAAAAAATTGATATAATGTAATAAGATATGTGAAAATATAATGAAATGAATTGATATTGAGATAAATGAGAAAAATGAGAAAAGTGAGAAAAAAATAAGAAAATAAGGCAATGTGCCTATATTGAATACGTGACAATGAGAAAGAGATTAATAATGAGAAATATGAATAAATTGTGTGTCTAGTATGTTATTCAAATTTTCAAAGTTCTGTGATTGGCGGCATGCCTATGATTGCCTACGGGCTAGATGTTGGGCGTCATTGTGAAAATATTTTGGAGGTGAAATGATCGAGTCGTAAGCCTCAAACATAAATATTTAAAGCTAGGCTGGGTGAAATGACTGGGTCGTAAGCTTAGGCCTAGTTGGATTATTATATTGATATATTATTTACGGGGCTAGACACATGGTGTCATTATAGACCAAAATAGTAACTCTAGAATTTGAATAGCATATTAGTTATATTTGGGCCCATATTTGTGTTTGTTTTTATATGAATTGTGGATTGTGAAATATTTAAAAAGTATGAGAAAATGGAATGATGTGATGTTCATAAACATTTTGCATTGGCATTACTTTACAGCTTTATTATTATCAAAGTTTGTACCGCTAAGCTTTTAGCTTAGCGCGACTGTAATTCGTCGCGTAGGTGGCATGAGAGTTTTTGTAGAGCCGGAGAGTTCTACTAGACCTAGTCGTGCCTAGGCTTGCATTTATCGAGCTTGAAGTGTTTTTGGGTACATCAAGATTAGAGCCATTTACCAGCATGCACATATCTGATATTATAGTATATTTTGATACTATGTATATTATGTTTCTTTTTGAAGTATATATTGTAAATTGTAAAGAATGTTTTAGATAAGTTGTTTAAAATGGGATTCTATATGTGTTGTTGATTTACATATCTATATATAAATATTTTGAGAAATATGGAGAAATTGAGAAGTATTAGTGAAATGGAGATTTGATTTTTTTTTATTGGGAGTGTTTTCTGATGCAGGTTGTGTTTTGCTAAATTTTAGAAACGTCCAAATTACAGATAAAATTCTGGTAAATTTTAAAGAGATTTTCATATAAAATGTTTATTTTGGGTTACTATAACAAGTAAAGAATATTTATATACTATTTAATTTTATATATTTAGTATTTGAAATCTTAAAAGAAAAATGTGACAATTTTTATTAAATATGTCTGTGATATTTTTATACTGTATATGCGTATGTTACATATACTGAAAATATGTATTATATGTATATAGGATATAAGGGTGTTACATTTATTTTGGTATCAGAGCCTAGTTTTGAGGTTCTCGACCTAGGTAGGTTGTTAGAGAGAGAAAATTAGAATAAAAAAATGATTTTCAATTGTGATGCATACATTGGCACTGACAATTTATCAAATCCCTGATGTAGCAATGTCCGTTCGACATAACAGATATGAGTTGATATGGTGTCTGGGTTATATAGATCAGAGTGGCATAGTAGAAGCGTCATTCTGGACCTTATGAATTAAGAATTTTTGGAACTTTTATTTGAAATTAAAATTCATAGTTGATTGAATTGATGAATAAGTGAAATTTAGAAAAAAATTAATTTAGGAAATGATTTAAGATATGAAATAAAAAGTTTGAGAAATGGGCCTAATAGTTGCAGAAAATTCTATATGTGTACTGCAACGTGATATTATTCGAATTTTTGGATAAATATAGAAATTTTGGATAAGTTTAAAAGTTTAATGGAAAATTATTCTATATGTTAGAATCTAATGAAAAAAAATTCATAATTTTTAAAGATGGATTCCTAATTAAGAAAAAAGAATACCTATAATAATAAGGGAAATCAAAAGTTTAACCTTGGATACCCAACTCTCTCTCGGGAAATACCAGAAAACTTCATGAGATTGTACTCATAAGCTTATACCTATAATAATAATGGAAATCTAATTCATACAAGTATATGAGTTGAATTGACAATGGTGGGAGATGGTATCTCAACAATCACCGTGAAGCCAATGAAAGACTTTTTGTTCCTGCAAATCTTTTCAAGACCATGATAAAGACAAGCAAGGCTAGCTTCACGTCGTAAAGTCGTAAGAAATTCATATCTGCAAGGGCCCTCAACACCAACAAATGGATGGCAGATTCAGTACTTCATAAAATGGTCGATCCGAGCAAATATAGCAAAAATCCTCTAGCACATTGCTCGACCATTTCTCCATGAACCCGTCCAGCATAGTTCATCCAATGATTCTGAATTGGTTTACTTTTTATCTTGAATGGCTCTTTTAGTGAAGGTTCCATACAAATTAACTATTAAATTTCATCATATGTTAGGATATCCTTAGTAAGAGGGACCGGATGGCCATAGTAAGGAAGATCAGTTATGGCTGAAAAATCAACTGGCATCTCTCCCATAGGAAGGTGGAAAGTATGAGTCGTGTCTATCCACCATTCCGATAATGATTGGACCACACTCCATCTATCAGACATTCCTCGGATGGTAATTGCAGAATAAAGTTTTCAAAACCACACTCTCAGATGATCCATTTTACCCAAGAAGGTGTTACATCATACCATTATCGAGCTTTATAGACACACCCTCCGCCCTTGACAACACAACGATCACACTAACACCGAACCAGGTAAGCCAATACTAGTTGCATCCCAGCTAGTAGATCAACATTTCCATCTTTGTTCTATCGAATAAATTCTAACAACTTAGCATTGGATCGAGTCCTTGATCTTGAAGCATGCATCCTTTCCATCTGCTGCTCAAACTATCAAACTATCTGCTACACACTCAAATTATCAAACTATCTGCTCGCTCAAATATGTAAGTGTAAATGAATATAAGTGAATGAAATGGTAAGGGACGATGCATTTATATAAAAAAAATCACGTGAATGATCACTGTGAATGAACAATGAGTAAATAGTGAATGAACAGCGACTAAATAGTGAATGAACAGTAAGTAAATAGTAAAATTCAATTATTGAATTCAATTATTCAGAAATCAAACTGATATTCACATGTAAATAGTAAATAGTAATTATTTGCTTGTCTAAAAATATTTTTTATACTTTTAAAATATTTTTCCACACAGGGGGCAAGATGATATAGGTATAATAAAAAATAGCTAAAATTTTTTGCAGATTTTTTATTAATATTCTACTGACTACAATTATCTTTTGCAGATATCTCAGATGCAGAACTCAAATTAGTTTTGAGTTCAGAACTCGCCATCGGGTCTAGAACCTAAATTATTTTTTAGTCCAGAAATCACCATCGGGTCCAAAATTTAAATTATTTTTGAGTCCAGAACTCACCATCGGGTCTAGAACTAAAATTCTTTTTGAGTCTAAAACTCACTTTGGGTCCAGAATCCAAATTATTTTTGAGTCCAAAACTCACTTCAGGTCCAGAACCTAAATTATTTTTGAATCCAGAACTCAATCTAACCTCGGGTATGGAGTCCAGTATGACTCTAAACCTAGTAAAAAATCATGTTGCTTTTCACTCTCTTTTATTATAGTCTTAGATTGCTCAAGTAGGGAACAAATTGTAGACCCTTATTTTTTGACCAAGTCCAGTCCCACATTAATTAGAAGTCAAATCTAAAGATTTAAAACAGTATAAAATAATTTTTATATTATTTATTTTAATAATATAATATATAAAATAAAAAGAAATTATAAATATTTATTTATAATAAATATTTATTTATAATAAAAAAATATAATAATAAAAAATAAAAATAGGATGAATCGGCTAGCGACACGCGATAGTGGGCGATTGGCCTGCAGCTCGCAAGTCCCTCACCCTAGCCCAGCAATGCGGCAGGCCATGCACACAGTCCGTGCCAGCATCCTTGCAGTCCGCAGGCCTGTGTGCCAACGCATTGGCCAATTTTGCCAAAACCTCATTTAACTCAGAACTTTTAATTTTTTTCCTAAATGAATTAGGTTTCTTTTAATTGCCTATAAATAACAGGATTTAAAACCATGGAGAAGGACTTTGGCCGGCTTTTGGAACTTCAACATCCAAGTATCACCAAGAGAAAAAAAGAACCCTAGCAAGCAACGAACGAAGAAAAGAAAAAGAATAACGAAACTCAAGTATCAAAGAGAGAATGTATTAACAAGGCAGTAACTTACTGTCTTGTTCTCAATTAAACCAACAAGCATAAGGTTACTGCAAATGAAAGTTTGGATCAAAGTTTGATTATTGGTGGAATCAACACACAAAGGTACCCCATCTAAATTAAATCCATTTAAATTCAGCATATTAAGCTTCGATGATGTTGTTTATCCTTCATGCAAAGTGATCCCAGTAACCTTTAGTTCCAGTAATCTAAACGTGCTTAATTGTTATTTTCTAGTGCATGATTATTCAATTTACAAATATCACCATAACTATATTTTTCCAACGTCAATAAAGTTAATCCTATTTTCATAAACCTTAATCTTTTCTTAAACCCTAAACCCTAATATCGTTCTCATAAAAACTCCAAAATATAATTTACTCAAACTTTAAATCATAATTCATCCTTTGTTTATTTTTTCCCAGTAACCATATCTTTTTTTTAAAATAATTATTTATAGAATGGTAGTTTTTTAAATCCAAACCCCAAAAACCCTATTTTCTAAAACTAAACTCTAAAACCCTATTTTCTAAACCTAAACCTTCTAAACCCTAATTTTATTGAAGAAACTCCGAATCAAGATGTAAACACAAATTTTTATGTATATTATTTTATTTAAGTTTAGATGCATGATTATTATAGGTCTTGATGGATGATTTATTTTTATTTGATTTATTATGAATTCTTGAATGTTTATTTGTTGATTTATCTTTTAGTTTTAAGAAATTGTAAGAGGTATGTTTCCATGCTATGGGTACCTCAAATGTCAAGTTTCATGTAATTCAATTTAT
The DNA here is from genome assembly GCA_947685225.1 of Garcia nutans. NCBI lineage: Eukaryota > Viridiplantae > Streptophyta > Magnoliopsida > Malpighiales > Euphorbiaceae > Garcia > Garcia nutans. The sequence continues at coordinate 58,714,159 of CANTUV010000024.1, forward strand.
TTTAAGTTTTGGATTAATGCAAAGGATATGTTTCCACCAATTGGTGGGTATCCTATTTTATTTATTTATTTTGGACATTGGACAATTGTAAAGGCATGTTTCCATCCATGAATGAGTGCCTATTCATTTATTTTATTTGAATCTGTTGTGTTTTTAATAAAGAATTTATTTATTCTTATGATTGCACATAGTATGAATAATATTATTATATTTAAGAATTTTATAATATTAAGACCTGAAAAGGGGATCAGTTCTAATAAATCGGGCGCTGTGGGGGGTGCTGGGTCATTCTCACCTTCCCTATGCGTACCCAACTTTCTAAACCCAATAGGGGGTTTGGGATTCCTTAGGAATTGAGTCATCACCCCTTTTTTTTTCAGCCCGTCCAGGTAGCGACTCCATTTTCTTCGGGTTTAGGCCCGTGTTCTCTAAGGCTCTGAGCTTAATAGTGCCAAAGTCGCAAGAATCATTCCACATGAGAGTGGGGGCGAAAATCCCCGCTCACAGGCATGCAAACAATTGTTAATGCCATCCTTAAGAGGTAGGAAGAAAGTTTCAGAAATATGTTCATTAGTCAATGAAGTGACTTCAAAAAGACCCTAGTTGATTCTCTGATAGCACAATGTGAGTCGATTATGTTGGAGGTTTACACTATGCTATGAGGGAAGCAGCTGGAGATTGGTTCATCATCCAGCCAACCTACTCCAATTATTGACCTTACTAGCAAGGAACAATTACTGAGCCACCAAAGGTTCCCATACTTAGCTCTCTCACGAGCCCTTTTCAAAGGTGGAGACAACCCTGAAACTTGGACACTCATGGAAAAATTAGAAGCGATGGAAAAATTATTTCCTTATAAGGATGGAGTTGTCACCATATAGGGGGACTTAAGTGGAAAGTATGATCTCCCCACTCAAGTTCCCATTTTGGAAATCCAGCCAGAACCCTCATCCATAGCTCTCTTGGGTTCACCTTCGATACCATCTAGTTCATTAAAGAAGAGGTAGGAAAAGAACTTGCACCTTTTCACTTTGATCCTTATGGTAATACAACGGTTTCTAACATCCTTAGGCATACAAACTACTTCCTCAAAATAGGATTGGGTAAAACCACAAGGTATATCATAGTTCCTAAAATACCCTTTGGTCCAACCACCATTTGGTTTGGACTGTGAGCCTACCTAGGAAGATATACTAGAGATGGAGGAAAGAACAAAGGTAAGGTCTCGATGCAAGAAGATAGAAGGCATATTTGAATTGCCCATGAGACCATGTTTTAGAACACTAAATGGATATTTTGTTAAAGAGGGAACAAATTTTCTCTATTATGGATTTCCTGAACCATGGGTGAACTCGATTAGTAATGCACTAACTTTGAGTTTTAAAATTTTCTTTAATGTTAAGCTTAGCTTAGAAGATAGCAAGCCTGCCTTGGAGATGGGGGAAGATTTTTAAGATAACATTGAGCACAATCTTTTTCTAGGTAGTTGTCATAGAAGAGGGAGGAAGATTAGATTTTAGCCACCTCATCCAGTCAGTTGCAGCGATACCTAATAACTAGTATTTTGATAAGAATGGTGGTCAATCACTTCTAAAGTTTAAAGCCCAGCACAAGACAAAGTCAAATCCAAAGTCATAGTCCAACCTAAAATCATTGTTCATTTCCTAGACAGATTCTAAGCCTATGTCAGATAGCAAGCTGAAAATTGAGTTTGAGTTAGAAGTCTAGTCTGAGCCAAGTATCGAGTCAGAGTCTATCAGTTCAGATTTCGAGTCTGATTCTTCCAATCTCATTATCAATTTATCATAAATAAAAGTTCCAAGGTTTCTGTTTACTTTCCCTTGAGTTCTTTATTTTCTGATGAGCATCATGGAAAATTTAATATTAATGAAATCAATAAACACAAAGAAACAATAAACATAGGAATATCAGATATGCCAAAAAACACTAACATTGCATCCTCATTCAGAAATAAGCAGGATTTAAAGGTGATTCTAGAAGAATTTAAAGATTATTTCACCTAGGAGCCCAATGACATGATAAGACTCGACCTATCAATAGTGGTTCACAAGATCCCCACTTATGATCACATGAAGTCGGTCAAACAAAAGCTGTGTAAACTAAAGCCCAATGGTCTTTAAAAATCAAGGAAGAAATAGCCACGGTACTAGAAAACAAGTTCACTGAACCAATCATGTACCCTAAAATGGGTAGCTAACACAGTGCCGATTCCAAAGAAAGATGGGAAAGTGTGTATGTGTATAGATTATAAAGATATCAATAAAGCTTGCTTGAAATACAACTTCCCTCTACCTCATATAGACCTTCTAGTGGATTGCATGGCCGGATATGATTTGGTTTCATTAACTGACCTCTATGTTGAATAAAATTAAATTTTAGTCCATCCTATCGACAAAGAGAAGACAACCTTCAATGTAGAATGGGTTTTGTACTGTTATAGGGGCATGCTCTTCGATCTCAAGAATGTTGGGGTAAATTACCAAAGAATGGCTACTACTCTCTTCCATAACATAACATGATGCATCAGAATGTTGAAGTATATGTCGATGATATGGTCATTAAATAAAAAATAGAGCAACACATAGAAGCTTTGAGAAAAATTTTCCTTCGACTCCGTCAATACAACTTGAAGCTCAATCTCGCCAAGTGTGTTTTTGGAGTAGCTTTTGAATATTCTTGGGGAACATGGTTAGCTCATGAGGAATTGAAATTGACCCAACTATGTTGAAAGAACTCCTTGAGATGCTAACGTAATGAATAGAAAAAGAGATAAGGGGATTCCTTTACCGCTTATAATATATTAGCCGCTTCATCTCAATATTGGTCGATGTATGTAGACTAAGGCCGTGATTCCAGAATGATAAGTGTCATGAATCTTTTAAGGAAATCAAATATTATTTGTTATCTCCACCAATTTTGTAGCCACCAAGGCCAAAAGACCTACTACTTCTATATCTTTTAGTTATTGAAGAAGCAATGGGAGTTATGCTAGCTCAACATGAGGAAAATTCAAGGAAGGAGTTTGCAATCTATTGCTTTAGCAAGAGATTGCTAGCATATGAGCTCAAGTATAATTAGATTGAGCGCCTTTGCTTAGCTTCGGTATGGTTATACTAGAAAATATGCCATTATCTTGCTTCATATACCATTCATGTGGTCGCAAATAAGAGCCCTTTGAAATTCCTTATGGAGAGGCTGGTTCTGGATAGCAAAATGGCTCGATGACTGGCAGTAATAATCACTTTCAACCTCAATATGTAGCTCAAACAATAATTAAAAGGAGCATGGTTGCTAACCAATTAGTAGCTGCCTATGAGCGAGGATTTTTTCCCTCACTCCCGGTGGAATGGTTCTTGCGACTTCGGCACTATTTAGGCTCGAGGCCTTAGAGAACACGGACCTAAGTCCAGAGAAAATGGAGTCGCCACCCGGATGGGCCGGGAAAAAAGAAAGTGGTGGATGACTCGATTCCTAAGGAATCCCTAATCTCCTAATGGGTTCAGAAAGTTGGGTATGTGTGGGAAAGGTGTAACACCCCCGTACCCCATATACGCACACTGCATACACCCACACAACACGCGATATACATATACCGAATTAAGGAGTGCCACGGTTCATTTTAAACAAACCAAACTTTAATCTTTAACATATAAGCATCATAAGTCAGTCCGAATAAAATTAAAACATTTAACCTATATTATAAATAGGTTTAGAGAAAATATTTCTTCGTTAAAATACATATGTATATATATAACATTAGTACCCAAAAGCTTATCTAAAACAGTTTGTTCAAAATATTTGTTAATTAAGCAGCGGAAAATACGTATGTTTACATCAAAATCAATAAGTACAAAAATATGAAGTTTATACATGCTGGCAATTTGTCTCTGATCTTGATGTCCACAACTCAACACTGCTCTCACAAACTCAAGCCTAGACTCAACTCAGTCTAGACGAGCTCTCCGACACAACCAGATCTACCCTGTCACCTGCGCGATGAACCACAATCGTGCTAAGCAGAAAGCTTAGTGGTACAAACTTTGATTCAATATAGATCAATGTGATGCTCATGCACAATATATATGAATATATCAACTCATTGCATTATATCTCAACATATTAATCATTTGCATCACATTTCATAATTCACATTAAAGCAAAGACAAACATGGGCCCAAAACGAAACTAATATGCTATTCAAAGTTCAGAGTTACTACTTTGGTCCATAATGACACCATGTGTCTAGCCCCATAGGCAATATATATCCATGGATTGTAACAGACCCAGTCTCTTGGACCTCAACCCGGCTAGACCCTAGGGCCCCAGTATCTTGGTCCTCAACCCGGCTAGACTGTTACTGTTTTTGAGGCTTACGACCTGGTCTTTTCACCTCAAAACATCATATTTCACATTTTTCAGGTGGACTCGGCTTACGACCCGGTCTTTTCACCTGTCCAGCAATTCATAGGCATGCCGCCAAACCCAGAACTCTGAAAATTGAATAACATACTAGGCACAAAATTAATTCATTTATCTCATTATCAATCTCTTTCACAATTCATTTCTCATTTCATTTTCTCATAATCAAACTAGGCATATTGCCTTATAATAATATCATCTTTTTCTCAATTTTTCTCATTCTTCTATTTCATCTCAATATCAATTGGTTACATTATGTTTTCACATCTCATATCACCTATTTCCACATTTCTTTTCATATACGATACTTTACTCAATTGCATTGATACATCAATAAAATTCACATTATGCATATCACAACATATAACTCATTCATCAACAATGTATCAAGTAACTTAACACATTTCTCAACTAAATGTGTTAAGTCCCAATGTCATGTACATGTATGCAATCATTCAAAATTTGTACTTACCTCTAAGAGCAACAACACCACTCTATCAACTCCTCTTCCAAGATAACTCTCAACACTTGAATAAAGGTAGCTTAACTCTCTTCAAAACCTAATCCAAAGGTGATCATACACACTCACTTAGAGATACACAAGAAGAAAATAAGAAAGAGAACTATCTAGGTGTGAGCGGAGATTTTCGCCCCCACTCCCGGTGGAATGGTTCTTACGACTTCGGCACTGTTTAGGCTCGGGGCCATAAAGAACACGGACCTAAGTTCGGAGAAAATGGAATCACCACCCGGACGGGCCGAAAAAAAGAAAGGAGTGGATGAGTCGATTCCTAAGGAATCCCCAACCCCCTAATGGGTTCGGAAAGTTGGGTACGTGTGGGGAAGGTGAGAAATGGCCCAGCACCCCCACAACGCCCGGTTCATTGGAACCGGCCTCCTTTACAGGTCTTAATATTATAAAATTCTTAAGTATAATAATATTATCCATATTACACGCAATAATTAAAAGAAAGCATCAATATATTAAAATCAAAGCAATGTCCAAACAAAGCAAATAAATGGACACCCATCCAAGGATGGAAACATGTCCTTACATCACATGCCTAAATAGGACACCCACCAAAAGGTAGAAACATGCCCTTTACATAGGTTCTAAAATAGAAAAGCAAATTAAATTATATGATGTTTAACTAATGAGGTACCCACCAAGTGGAAACATGCCTCTTACAACTTTTGGAAATCTAAATTAATTGATAAAAGTAAATAATCATTCATAATAAATAAATTATTCATCAAAGGCATTAATCAAAATATAAAATAAACATCCATCCATGATAAATTAAATAAATCAAGTATTGAAATTAAATAAATTAAAGCATAAGAAATAAATCAAAGCATAATCAAATATGGAATTGACTAAAGCAAATAAAAGTTCAATTATAGCTACTGTGACTTTTATGGAATTAAAATAGATTAGGGTTTTATGTTTTAAAAGGTTGGTAAGACACTTTGATTAACCAAATTAAGGTTTGAATGATGAAATCATGAAACGAGGGTTTTAGACACTTTAAAATACTTTGGTTTGTGATTTTGGGTTATAGGGTTTCTAAGCTACTGTTGGATTTTTTTCCTCCCCTAAATTAATTGCCTTTGGTCCTTATTTGTAGTGGTTTGAGGTTGTTTATTCCTAATTAGTTAAGGTAAGTAATATTAATAAAAAAAAAGAAACCAAAACCTAATTGGATTAGGCTTCGAAAAATTTACGTTGGAAAATTTGTGCTGCTGAAAAAAACTGCTGCGGAAAAACTGCGCTGGCAAAAAAATCTGCCGCAGCTGGCTGCGGCAGCGCAGGCAGAGCAGGCCCGTAAGCTATTTCGCAGGCAAAAAAATTCTGTGTGCAAAATAGCTGGGCTATTTCGCACGCAGAAAAATTCTGCCTGCAAAATAGCACAGTGATTTTTTCGACTCCGATTTTTATTTGTTTATTTCTATTTTTTTATTAATAAAAATTAGATAATAACGTAAAAATTATTTAATAAAAATTATTTTGGACCAATTAGATAACAAAAATAATTTTAGACTAAATAAAACATATTGGACCGGATTGGGTCAAAAATTAAGGGTCTACAGTTTGCCCCCTGCTTGAATGATCTGAAACCTTATTGAAAGAGAGTGAAAAACAATAAGACTTAATTTTTGAGGTTTTGGGTTATGGACCCGAGAGATTTGGTCACTCAATCCTAAACTAGACTTGGATACTCGATCTTAAATCGGATTTGGATACTCGATCCTAAACTGGATTTGGATACTCGATCCTAACTAGATTTGGATACTCGATCCTAAACTGGATTTGGATACTCTATCCTAAATCGAATTTGGATACTTGATCCTAAATTGGCTTTGGATACTCGATCCTAAACTGGATTGGAATACTCGATCCTAACTAGATTTGGATACTCGATCCTAAACTGGATTGGGATACTCGATCCTAACTGGATTCAGATACTTGATCCTAAATTGGATTTGATTTGGGTACTTGGACCTGAGATTGGGTACTTAGACCTGAGCTTGAATTGATTTGGGTACTTGGACCCAAGAATAGATTTGATTTGGGTACTTGGACCCGAGAATGGGTGCTTGGACCTAAGACTGAATTGAATTTGGGTGCTTGGACCCGATATTGAATTGGAATTGGATACTTAGACCCGAGATTGAATTGAATTTGGGTGCTTGGACCTGAGATTGAGTTTGACTGACCTTTTATCATTTGAGAAATCTAACTGCTCCGGTTATTCTATACATTATGGTTTTTCACCCTCAAAATGGATCTTCATCCTTTGAGATCAGGTCTTCATCCTTGAAAATGAATCTTCATCTTTTGACATCGGGTCTTCACCCTTGCAAATGGATCTTCATCCTTTGAGATCAGGTCTTTACCCTTGCTAATGGATCTCCATCCTTTGAGATCGGTCTTTACCCTGGCTTCAGCTCTTTTAGCTAGATTGGTCTTTTGTCTTTTGCATCTTCATTCTTTTGAGAGTTCTAATGTTCCATTCTTGTGTTCTTCCTTTTTACAAAGATTTAGCTATTTTTTATTGGACCTTATATCCTCTCCTTGCCCCCCTATGTGGCAAAATATTTGTAAGTGAGCTTAAAAATATTTGGTATATAAACTCAAAAAATTGAAAAGGAGAAACTTTGCCCCCTGTGTAGGCTCAAACCAAATATTTTATCCATGTAAGCTTTGATTGATGTTTTTGCCGTCTAGTTCTTCGCACAAGCACATATTTCTTCTCTTCGCAAAATGACTGGAGCTTTCTCAAGCAATGGGCTTTCCATGCCCCCCTGATTTTACATCTTCTTTTGATTCTTCACTTCACAGAGTGTTTGCTGTTCACTTTGATAAAGAATAGACAATACAAGATAAGAAAGTATGATGTGATATGCTCATGTATGCATGAATAATACTTACTGTCATTCCATCAACTCACAGACTGAGGTGATTAGCAAAAGTGTTCTCATTTGTTCCTTTTTTACTCTCGTTTAAGTCTTGCATTGGAATGATAGAAAGCTTTGCATTTATGGTTTTTATCTTCAAGATGTTTAAAACATGAGTGGTGGAGAACCGAAGCAGCAGAGTCAGGGATACATCTATCTCAGCATGTCAGTTGATGACCTTGCCAATAATCATTTCCTGTGCCCAATGTGTCCTTTAGAGGTTCAACATACTTCCCTTAACTTGAAGGCTTTGTAAGACAAAAACATTTTTTGTTTGATTTTTTCAATTTTAATTTTGAAATCAAATGTTGGCTTTGCCAAATTAATGTCAATGTACGTCAGGACTTGATTTTCCAAATTAACATATCTATAACATGACAACCCTAGTCACCGTACTAAACTTGGGAATCATTTCTATTTAAGCAGGAATTGTTGCACTTCAGATAGGCACATACATATTACTTAGCCAAAGGTCTTATTTGAGTTTAAATATTGCCCATCTCATATGCATGCTTATCCAAACTATCTCCACTAATAGACTCTACCTACCAAGAGAGATCAACAGGTATTTGATAGGCTTAAAATGGGGTCTATGAGGGACATGGGTTAAATGAAGGCTGAGATAGGAGCTGGTGTGAAACCTTCACACTACAAATTTCTTATTGGAACTTTAGACAGTTGAGAGTAATCTTTCTAGACTCCAAATTCCTTCTATCTTCTTGGCATTAATTTGGATCTTGATTAGGACAGTCTTTGCCCTCGCAAAAAGTTTGGTACCCAAATTCGTTTCTTTTCTTCTTCTCCCTTTTCTTTATTTCTCTTACTCTTCCCTTTTCTTACTCTTTATTTTCCTTACTCTTCCCTTTCTTTGAGCATTTTGTCCTTCTTCCTTATAGGACTGTCAAGTACATAACATTTAAGCACTTGATGGTCTTTCTCTTTTTCTTTTGATTTTGATAGAATCTTTGGCTGGGTTGCACTAATTCAAGTCAAACTGTCCAAATGGAAGCCTTTTGCTGCTTAGGTAAAAGAGAACTCAGTTGGCTTTCTGAACCATCTTTTTAGGTTTTTTCTTGTTGGTTTTTTTTTCTTTTGTCTTTTTTTGTTTTCTTTTCTTCTCTTTTTTTTTTAGTTCTAGTTCTAAAAGAGTTGTCTTGTTTGTACTAGCTTAGGCTTCCAATAATGGATGAATGGAGTAACATAAATCTTCTTTAGCAGGGATAAATCATTTGTTACTCTGATGTTGTCTTGATATATCGGAGATATTAGAAAAAACTTCAACTACCCTTATGGTCTTGAAAAATTCAACTACCCTTATGATCTTGAAAACATCAACTACCCTTATGGTCTTGAGAACATCAAATACCCTTAAGATCTTGAGAACTTCAACTATCTTCATGGTCTTGAAACTTCAACTATCCTCATGATCTTGATTAATCATTGCTTTCTTTGATCTTCTTGCCTATTCATCTTAGTGATCATAAAACTTGTCAAAAGTATCACAACAGCTTAGAGTAGGTTATTGGGGTTTGTAAGCCAATGAAAAGAAAGCTAAAATTTTATGAAGGCTCAAAGGGACAACTAGGGATTGATATTTAATAGGTGGATACTAGTTGTTGGCTAACCAAACAATGCCTAGATCATCTCTCCCTTAAATAAGCATAGTTTAATTTTGCCTTGAAAGTTTGTCAAAACATGTTCTAAGACTGACTAGGACCTAGACAAAGATAATTATGCAGGAGCCCTCTCTAAGTAAGCATACACAACTCAATGCTATAGAGCCATTCCCTCACCTAGTAAAGTCATTCAAGTCATGATGCCTAGATATATTAATTCATGAATTATCAAGCTAGATTCCTCATTGGTTGAGCACCAAAATGAATAAAGACCAACAAAATTTTTTAATAAAAGTGATTTATTCAAGCAACTTTAAATTTGAAAAAAACAAGATTGTTCCAATTAAAATATTAAAGAAAGTAAAATTAAAAAGCAACATTCAAGCTAAGGAAAGTTTGATGAATTAGGCTTCTTTTCCTTTCACATCTTCAATATTTCCATCTTGAAAGGATGATAAAACAAAATCTTCTTCTAGTCCTTTTCCCACCATGAAGGTTGCCGGTGGAGGTACTCTTCCAAACTTAGGCAAAGGGTTGTTCTTGGTATTGAGCTTATCCGGCTCAGGTAACTTGCCATTATCAATTAAATTCTGGATCTCATGCCTCAACTTCATAAAATTGTCCGTTTCGTGTCCAAGCCTTTGATGGAATTGGCAAAATGCATTAGTATCAAAGTTAGGTGGAAGAGGATTAGGCAAAGGACGAGGAGTCAAGGGTTGTAACAATCCCTTCTTTTGCAGCTTGCTAAAAACCCAAGATAGAGGCTTCCCCATATCTGAAAATTGTCTTTTATTTCCTTGACCGGCTACATTAATATGAACTTCTTTTTGCGTGCTTTGATTACTAGGTTCGTAATTCCCTTTCTCATTCCTCTTTATTGCAAAGCGGCTCTTCTCCCTTTCCCATTCTTCAATTTGCAAACCAGCTTGGAGAAGGTCTTTGAAATCACGGATGATTGTATGAGACATCCTCTCACGAAGACTAGGCAACACCCCTCTCACAATCATCCTTATTTGATCAGATTCATCGGGCCTCTTTTTGAGTAAAGCGGCCTTGTTTCTCCATCGCTTCACATAGTCCATAAAATTCTCATTTGGCCTTTGCCTTATGGACTCCACTTCCATTAAAGTAACTTTTAACTCAACATTATATTCATATTGTTGGATGAAGGCTTTATAAAGTAGATCCCAAATCTTTTGTGTTCCATCATCCAAGATATTGAACCAATTTTGGACGACGGGGGTCTAATGAGAGCATAAAGTACCTTAGGGTTTGAGCCTTAGTAGCCCGGGCAGACTGCGTGGCAGTGATATACTGCTTCACATGGAGATGAGGATTTCCGGTGCCATTGTACTTTGCAAAGGATGACATCTTGAATTTGTATGGAACTTCTTCATCTAGCTCAAATAATTTGTCAATCTCGGACATCTCTTCGGTCTTCATTTTCTTCACAAATTTCTTTTCTAAATTAGCAATCATCTTTTCAACATCAGAAGTCTCGGTCTTTTCAATAGTTGCCTTCTCAACGACCTTTGGTTCTTTCTTCTTTTCTTGAACCTCTTGGTAGTATTGAGCCCAATCATCATCATCATCAATGATCACCTTTTCATCATCAAAAACCACTTTAATAACTTTGGTCTTCCCATTGTCCTTTGGATTCTTAGTGCTAGCAGATGCCTCGGTATGGTTTTCTAAGATTGCTGTCAATTGGTTCTTTATGGTCTCAGCTAGGGCCTCTTTGATTTCTTCCATCTTGGCATTAAGGGCTTCATCCACCATCCTTTGAATTTGTTCGGGCTCCATTGCTTTAGGTGAGCAAGTGATTGAATTGTTGCTAGATACTTCATCTCCCGCGTAGGTCGGATTGTTGTAAGCTTTAGAACTATCGTAATCCAGGGCTGTGAGCTAAAGAGGATCAATGATATGAGATGCAAATGTATGCATGTATGCACAAACAATCAACAAATAATGAAAATAGGACGTTCCTTCCAACCTTATAACATCCACACACGAATGGCGAGTCCCTTTTTCCTAGGTATATGGTTAACAAAATACCAACATGGGGTATCTTGCTTTCGAATAATTCCCTCAGACGTTTTAACCAATAGTTATCTTTTCGAAAATGGAAATCAATCCATGATAATTCCCATTAATTAGGTTTTAATCCATTCAACCAACTAAAGTAGCTTTTTTGCTATGTTGGATTAAAACCAAATTAAGAGGTTTATTACAAATAGATCTCTCACTTGAAAAAGGTAACTAATGGTTAATGCCAAAAACAAGCCCATGATTAATTTATTCTTAGTGTAAACTAGGCCCACAATTGATTTTTGGTATTTCATAATTGACCTAAATATTTTTGCAAGCTCTTTGTAAAAAATTGTTGGGTGAAAATAGTTTTGTTTCTAAGCCCATTGTAAAAGAGATTAGAAAAATGGATTTTGGGCTTAGTATTTGGGCCATGGGCCAAATAATTTTCAATTTGTTTTTATAAAAGTCTTATGTCCAAAGACCATCTTGAAAAATTTTGAAAATAATTTTGGTCATTTGGATTTTAAAGAAAAATTTATTTTGAGCTTACAATATACTTAGGTCATATTAGAAAAAGAACAAACCAGATAAGCCATGATTTAGACTAGGATAAACTAACCATAGCCAAACAACATGCATTTGGGGTAAAACCTAAGGAAAGTAGCTAGGCCAATTACATGAGCTTTAGTCTTTGGGTAAAAAGGCTTAGGTTCCCATAGCAAGTATATACCAAGAGGTACAAGGCTATGAGTGGTTATGCCATGCTCGATCTCCATACCTTGAGTGAAAGTATGGTATCCCTCACATAACATAACACGGGTAACACGGGTGTCCTAACTCACGCACACGATGCAATCTAAGATGATGCAATGGATAATATCATTATAAGAAAGAATAGAATAATATAAAGACCAACGAAATCAAGTTCTCTTATCCCCAGTGGAGTCGCTACAGTGAGCGGGGATTTTCGCCCCCCTCCCGGTGGAATGGTTCTTGCGACTTCGGCACTGTTTAGGCTCGGGGCCTTAGAGAACATGGACCTAAGTCCGAAGAAAATGGAGTGGCCACCCAGACGGGCCGGGAAAAAGAAGGATGTGGATGACTCAATTCCTAAGGAATCCCCAACCCCCTAACGGATTCGAAAAGTTGGGTACGTGTGGGGAAGGTGAGAAATGGCCCAACACCCCCACAATGCTCGGTTCATTGGAACCGGCCTCCTTTACAGGTCTTAATATTATAAAATTCTTAAGTATAATAACATTAACCATATTACACACAATAATTAAAAGAAAGCATCAATATATTAAAATCAAAGCAATGTCCAAACAAAGCAAATAAATGGACACCCATCCAAGGATGGAAACATGTCCTTACATCACTTGCCTAAATAGGACACCCACCAAAAGGTAGAAACATGCCTTTTACATAGGTTCTAAAATAGAAAAGCAAATTAAATTAAATGCTGTTTAACTAATGAGGTACCCACCAAGTGGAAACATACCTCTTACAACTTTTGGAAATCTAAATTAATTGATAAAAGTAAATAATCATTCATAATAAATAAATTATACATCAAAGGTATTAATCAAAATATAAAATAAACATCCATCCACGATAAATTAAATAAATCAAGTATTGAAATTAAATAAACCAAAGCATAAGAAATAAATCAAAGCATAATCAAATATGGAATTGACTAAAGCAAATAAAATTTCAATTATAGCTACTGTGACTTTTTATGGAATTAAAATAGATTAGGGTTTTATGTTTTAAAAGGTTGGTAAGACACTTTGATTAACCAAATTAAGGTTTGAATGATGAAATCATGAAACTAGGGTTTTAGACACTTTAAAATACTTTGGTTTGTGATTTTTAGTTATTGGGTTTCTAAGCTACTGTTGGATTTTTCTCTCCACTAAATTAATTGCCTTTGGTCCTTATTTATAGTGGTTTGAGGTTGTTTATTCCTAATTAGTTAAGGTAAGCAATATTAATAAAAAAAAAGAAGAAACCAAAACCTAATTGGATTAGGTTTTGAAAAATTTACGTCACAAAATTTGCATTGCCAAAAAAAACTGCTACGGAAAAACTGCGCTGGCAAAAAAAATTCTGCGTGCCGTAAGCCTCAAATCTAAAGTTCCACAGTTCAAGTCTAAATCCAAAGTTTTTTTCCTCAAAATCCAGTCCGATCCTCCACTGCCAAGTTCGATTAATTTTTTTAAAGTTCCCTCCCCAAAGTTCAGTCTTTTTAGTGTATTTATAGGAAATTTTGGAAGCTTAATTCCAATTGTTTAAAGAAAAGGAAACCGAAACAAAATAGAATTTGGTTTCGGAAAAAATTGTGTCAGAAAAATTTTGCTGGCGAAAAAATTATTGCGGGCTGCTACGAGGAATCGAGTAGAAAAATTGCGAGGGACTGGCTGCGGGCCATTTCGCCCGCAGGAGCTTCCTGCAGGCAAAATGGTTTAAGGCCAGTTCGTCCTCTGGTTTTCGGGATGAATTTTTTCGTTGTCGAATTATTTTTATTTTTATTTATTTATTATTTATTATTGTTATAATAATTTTTAAAAATGATAAAAAAATAAATACTAAAATAAATATTATTTAATTAAGATAACACAAAAATTATTTTGGACTAAATAAAATATATTGGACTGGGTAAAAAATTAAGGGTCTACAGTTTGCCCCCTGCTTGAACGATCCAAGACTTCAGTAAAAGAGAGTGAAAAGCAATAAGACTTAATTTTTCTGAGATGGTTGAGGTTTTGGGTTCTGGACCCGGTTCGAGTTCTGGACTCAAGGATAATTTGGATTCTTGATCCTAAACTAGATTTGGATACTCGATCCTAAACTGGATTTGGATACTCGATCCTAAAGTGGACTTGGATACTCGATCGTAAACTAAATTTGGATACTTGATCCTAAACTGGGTTTGGATGCTCGATCATAAATTGGACTTGGATCGACTGGATTTGGATACTCGATCCTAAATTGGATTTGGATACTCGATCCTAAATTGGATTTGGATACTCGATCCTAACTGGATTTGGATACTCGATCCTAAATTAGATTTAGATACTCGATACTAACTCGATTGGATACTCGATCCTAAATTGGATTTGGATACTCAATCCTCAATTGGATTGGGATACTCGATCCTAACTGGATTTGGATACTCGATCCTAAATTAGATTGGGATACTTGATCCTAATTGGATTTGGATATTCGATCCTAAACCAGATTTGGATACTCGATCCTAACTGGATTTGGATACTCGATCCTAAATTAGATTTGGATACTCGATTCTAAACTAGATTTGGATTCTCGATCCTAAACTGGATTTGGATACTCGATCCTAAATTGGATTGGGATACTCGATCCTAACTGGATTGGAATACTCAATCCTAACTGGATTTGGATACTCGATCCTAAACTGGATTTATATACTCGATCCTAAATTGGATTGGGATACTCGATTCTAACTGGATTTGGATTGTAATATCCCAAAGTGTGCCCTAGAAGTTTTGATATAATTGTTATTTGATTTAAATTAAATGTATATGTGTAATTGGAAAGAGAAAAGAATTTAAAAGAAAGTGTATATGTTGTATATATGGAAATATATATAACATATACACAAGTCAAATAGATGGTCAAAGGAAGAAGATATTTATTTGTTATGTATGAAATTACTAAAAAGGGCAAGTAAGTGAAAGAGAGTTAAAATGCATAGAAGAGGGTATTTAAGTAATTTCTTATTTGGAATGCTTGGTGGAGGTTTAAAGAGATGAGAAGTTTGACTTTGCTTCATTTTCTCTTCTTTTCTTTTTGGGTTGGCCGGCTCAGCAAAGTCACAAGAGAGCAAGAGAGGTTTTGAATTTTAAGAGAAAATTGAAGGAAGAATCAAGTGATTGAGTTGGAAAATTTTGAAGTTTCATCAACTTTGGTAAGTTCTCTCTTGATTTCTTTTGTTATATTTGAAGTTAGATGTGAGTTTGATTATTGGTATTTGAAAGTAGAGTTATGTTAATGGTAGTGTGTTGATGTGTGGTTGATTTATTTGATTGTAGTGTTGGTTTTGAATTGAAAATAAAAAGGTTAAATTGATGTTGGTTTTGGAAAGTAAAAGTGATGGGGGTTTTAGGGTTTTGAAGTGGTAAGTGATGTTTAACTTGAGTTTGTTCAATTATTTTCATAGATCTTCATGTTGTTTGTGTTTGTTGGAGTTGTAAGCCTAGAATATGTGAATTTGGTCAGAAGCAGTAGCATTTTGGATGCCACGCCCGTGGCCTTGGTTGCCATGACCGTGGCCATTTGTAGCCATGGCCGTGGAGGTTTGGAGCAAGGGAGGCAGATCCATTCTCTAACCCACGCCCGTGGGGGTTGGGTTGGCCATGGCCATGGGCTTCAGTTAGTGATGTTGAGTTGTAATTTGTGATCTAAAGGTCTAAGATGAGGTTAATAAGTGATAAATTGAATTGAAATTCATGTATTGTATTATTTGTGGATTAGGTTTTGGGAAGAAGGGATTTGCCCTACTTTAAGAAGTGAAGAATTCTTGGAAGAAGAAGAGTTTAGAGTTGTGTGAGTGTTCTTGAGGTAAGTACAAACTACATGATTGCATATATTCATATGATGTTGAGACTTAACATCCATTTGAAAATATGGTAGGAAATCTAATGCATTGTTGATACTTATGAATAATGTTATGTTTGGTATAATGTGAATGATTGATGAGCATCTAAAATGTGTGTTGATGTCATTGATTATGTATATCTAAATGATAAATTGATTAATGTGAGTTAAGATACAATGTGTGGGTTCTAATGATATAAATGACATGATTGGGGCATGTTGCCTATATGATGATGGATATAAGATATATGTTTAATATAATTGATTATGTATACTTGAATGATGAAGTAATATAACGTGAATTGAGATAGAATGAGATGTGAAGCCATTGTGATTGGCTATGATGATTCAAATGAGATGTGAAGCCATTGTGATTGGCTATGATGATTCAATTGAAATAAGTGGGGCATGTTCGCCTAGTTGATGATGAGAATTGAGAATGAAATTAATAATGAAATAATAAATGAATTGTGTGGCTAATGTGTTATTCCATTTTTAGAGTTTGTTGTTGGTGGCATGCCTATGGTAACAATCTCTTGAAGTTAGGTTGGGCTTGATCCTTGAAGCCAAGTTGGGTTGAAGTTTAACATGTTTTACTCCCCTTGAAGCTTGGTTGGATCTAGTCCTTGAAGCCTAATTGAGATGTTACAACCCTTGAAGCTAGGTTGGGTTTAGTTCTTGAAGCCAAGTTGGGTTGATACTTAGCATGCTTTGTTCCCCTTGAAGCTTGGTTGAACTTAAATCCTTGAAGCCTAGTTGGGATAATGATAATGATATATGTGATAATTAAACCAAAACATTAACTCTGAAAGTTGAATGGCATATTAGTGTTTTTGGGCCCATGCATGTCTTTGTTTTCAATGTGATTTTTAAATGATGAAATTAATGAATAATGAGATACATGCTTATGAGATATAATGTTATGAGTTGGTTATACTACATGAGTATCCTATTGGCAATGAATATAGCATGGGGAGCTATGTTGAGTAATGAATGTAACACCCCAGAACCCCGTATACGTACACTACATACAACCATCTGCAATATACGTATACCGGATACAGGAATATTACGGTCGATTTTTAAACCAAATCAATTTTTCACCTCATTAAATATAAATAACTCAAAGTATTTAAATTTTGCATTATAAAACATAATGAATAAAATATCCATTTATTGAGTAGCGGAAACGTATTACACTTTTAATGATATTACACATATATGTATATTAATTTGTCTTTCTCAAAATTTATTTAAGTATACATATATTTTAATCAAATACAATATAATCATATTATACATGTATGCATCACCTTCTAGTTGGTCTCAAAACACTCTTATCCTTCTCGTGGCATAACGGTTGAGCTCCTGGATCAACCATCAACTCACCTGCGCGATTAACACAACCGCGCTAAGCTCGAAAGCTTAGTAGTGCAAACAAATATTTAAAACATACATTACAGACAAATCATACTTCATACTTTAACATTATGTATCATCATTATCTTATCATGTTTTCCCTTTTAACACGCATTCTTAGTATTTTTCCAAAATTCTCATAGTTATATATATGCACATAACACATTACAACAAATCACAATATCATATTCATTTGCTTACCATGTATCTCATTCTATCATATCATAATCATATTTCATATAGATGCTTATGCATTATAATCATTTTATAATGTTATATCATCAAGCAATAATCACATTATAAACAAACACAAGCATGGGCCCAAAAGAAACTAATATGTTATTCAAAGTTCAGAGTCACCACTTTGATTCAATATCACATCATTAAGCCCGTAGGCATAATATATCATATCTCTATCCATGGATAGCGTAACAGACCCAGTATCTTGGACCATCAACCCATTAACATGAGGAGATCCTCAACCCGGCTAGACTGTTACTAATTTTTCAATTGGAAGTGGTTTACGGGTCTCCCATTTCACCATCATTCCATATTCACATTTATCAACTGGAATCGGCTTACGGGCCTCCCATTTCGCCTATCCAGTGATTCACATCATAATTTCCAATTGGAATCGGTTTACGGGCCTCCCATTTCACCTATCCAATGGTTCATAGGCATGCCATCAAATACAGGACTCTGAAAGTTGAATCAACATATTAGGCACACAATCATTTCATTTTAAACTTCATTTCTTATTTCACAATCCACAATTCATTAGACAATTATGCCTCAACTATTTCATTTGATTCATCTTGGCCCATCACAATGGCCTCACATTTCTTTAATCTCAATTCACATTTCATCTTTCATCACAATATCACATTTCTTAGCACATACGTTTCATACTTCCTCTTTCATCATTCAAGTATACCCAATCAATTGCATTATCATATATTTTGAATACACATTATACAAATCATATTCTCATTTCATCATCATATAAGCAAATATGCTTCATTCATATTATTTATATCATTATCATGTCTCAAATCACATTAATCAATTCATCATAAAAGTATTCATATACATCATCAATATTCACATTATGCACAACATAACCTTACTCTTATGCATCATCGATATCATTTAATGTATATTCAATCTCAACATTATATGAATATATGCAATAATGTAGTTTGTACTTACTCTTCATAGCTTCTCAAGCCATATTCATTTTATGTAATTGCGCAAGTGTTATAATCATTTCATTACATTTCTCATTTCATAAGCAATTCATTACTCAATGACATTGATGCCTCAACAAACTCACCTTATGCACATCACAACATATAATACATTCATATATTAGTCTCATTTTAAGCCTTTAGATCACAAATTACAAGTCATATCAACATTTAAGTCCCCACGGTTGTGGCCTCCCAATCGCCACGCCCGTGGGATCCAATGCGGTTCTGCCCATTTTTCATTACAATCCCCACGGTCGCGGCCTTCAAGAGCCACGGTCGTGGCATTGAAAACTCTTCTGTGCTACCAAAATGCATAAAGACACAGTCATGTTTGTAACCCCACGGTCGTGGCCCTCACTTGCCACGGTCGTGGCATCCAATCCGGGACTGTTTTCCAAGACAACTCAAGTATTTTACATTTTAAACAAATCCACATGAATACAAACATAATCAAACTCTTCCTTTCTTCTAAAAATTTAAATTAAAGTTCAAATCTTAACATATCCAAACTATTTTGCACTCATCCATCTATTTAATCCATACTCTTAACTTTCACTAACATCACACCATAATCATCTCAAAACTTAATTAAATCCATAGAAATTAATACAAAGCAAGAGGCACTTACTTGGATTCTTAGCCAAATCTTCAAAATCCACTTGCAAATCTCTTGATATCTTTTAATCTTTGGTGAAAATAGAGGCAAAAATCACCTTTCTCTCTCTAGCTTCTCTCTCTCTCTCTCTCTCTCTCTCTCTCTCTCTCTCTCTCTCGTCCAAGAAGAAAAGCAGAAGACGAAGAAGAAGAAAGAAAGAATTTCTTTTTCTCTTCCTTCGTTCTTATCTTCTATATATAATAATAATAATAATAATAATAAATCTCCACCACACACCCTTTTCAACCTTTGACTTCCTTTTTCTCTTTTTCTTTTTGTCTTAATCATCATTAATATTATTATTAATTAATTATACAAATATATATATATATATAACTCACTTTCCTACCCCACTTTATATCCCATGTATATGTGATGTATATGTATATGTCTTTTTATATTGTATTTATATATATTCCAAATATATATACATATACACTAAATCCAAATACACAATAACTCCAAAACTTTTAGGGTATATTTTGGGATATTACAATTCTCTCCCCCTTAAATAATTTCGTCCTCGAAATTATCCAGCACAATAACAACCCATTTATAACAAATCACCATCTAAATTTCCATATGAAAATAATCGTATTCTTACATTATGATTTCATCAAATCACATATTTTTTACTCTCCCTTTTAAGCTAATCATCTTTTCCCATTCCATAATTCATCACTATAAATTTATATTTATCTTATTACTTTCTCAACAAAGCAACCAAGATAACTCATTACATTCCCAATGAATTTTCTGTTATACAATAATCAAATCATCTTATAATCTATATATATACCATTCGTCTATTACATTCAAGATATTTTATCACTTCATCACTTTATAGAAAAAATCTCTTAACTTTAAACTTGGAAATTTAGTGATCTATATCTTACTATTGCTTATCCTGTCATTACAATCACTTTTGAAAATAGCCACTTATCAAACTTTGATGGATAACAATATTTCCATTTTCCTTATACTTAAGTCCTTCTTTACCATATCTTTCACTTAACCTTAATATTGATACTACCTCTTTAAACTTATTTTACAGATAATTAACCTTTTCCCTTATTTCATCGTTTATAATTGATATATCATAACTCATTCATGTATCAGCATATTACCTCTTATATACATTATCACATATATCTTATACTCTTAACACAACTATACATATTAAATTTCAACAATAAAATCTTAGCAAAATTTAAATCAATTGATCTAGCTATCATAATATAACAACATCTCAATCTTATTCTATTCAAATCAATAATTAACTTATTTAAGTTTATCATCACATATCAATATACATGACCTACTTCTATTAGGTCAAACTCATTCTTAAATTCTAATCCCTTAGGATCCATCTGTTCGACTTTTTTGAGATTATACTCAGTAATAACAAATCACTTCAAATTATTTTTCAATATTCATATATATATATTCTGCTTTCTAAAATAGCAGTGCAATCTCACATAATACTCATACTATAATTATTACCCATAGTTCATTCACTTAACATTGTTTCCATTAATTAATTCGTCTTATAACAAAAAAATATATTCAGTATCATTTTCAATCACATTCATAATTTCTCCCATATAATCTCCTCACATTATCATATCACTACTATGTTTATATAATCACTTTTCTAACCATTCTTCATAATTCAAAACATTTACACAGTTCTCTTCTCTTTCCATACTTTTCATAATTATAAACAAATTCCTAACATAGAACTGATAAGATATAACTTTATCATTCATAACTCCTAACCATGTTTCTTGAAACAAAATTATTAACCTCAACCACATAATACTACAATCATACCACCTCAGGCCCAAATCTGCTGATAACAAAATTAACCAGCCAATTACACTAACAAATCATACGGCCAGAGTATATTAATAGTCACGTCTGTAGTTTATAAATCAATATTGCTCCTCTATTATTCTTCTTCAAACATTTCCAATTACAATACTAAGTTTACATATTCCTTCTCTATACTTTTTCTATCTTCAAGTGTTAACATAATTCAACTTTGTTTTAAAACAATTTGCTCTTGATCATAAGATCATCATTAGCCTAACTCACGCCAACAATATTATTTATAGCATTTTTATGCACAATATTTAATCATATACAATTCCATTTATTACTCCACTTCTAATCTATCTCTTATAAAACTTTTCATACATTATACTTTTTTTTTTACACATATACATATAATATTTTCACGTGCATACTCCTTGAACCAGAAAGCATTGTATAATAGTCTAGCTCAGTTATTATCATAACAATTTCATTATCCAGTGTTACTTGAGTCCTTTCTCACTCTTCATTTCATTCCATAGTCTAACTCTGCATAGGTCAAAACCTAATCTCTCATAGATCCACTAATACATGCCATATCATTCTCCATACCACAAAACAAGTAGTTATATCACATTCACATTCATAGGTCACATTCACAATGTGACTTGCTTTCCACATTACTTATACATGTACACATAATCATACAATAATATTTAATTCCTCTTTTACATACCATCCACACAATTTAACATTAATTACTTTTCATTACACAACATCATTCTTATCCCTTTTTGACATAACTTAAGTCATTTATCAGCTCAACACATATATACACTCTAATCATAATAATACTTCACAGAATCTTAGTCACATTACTAAGGTGACATCTCCTTCACATTTTTTTTAAAAATGCATTTAGTATACCATCTTTATATCCATTTGTTTACCATTCAACATATATATATCACTCATATTTTTATACATATGTACATTACATCCAATCATATACACATTGAGCCCAATCACCTCTATAAAATTTCCAAGTCTAATTATCTCAAATCAAATTTTCTTGAACCAACGTTGCTCAATCCAATACTCACTATCAATCTTATCACATGACCTTACTTGCACAAGTTTGTCAAGGCAAGTGTAATCATTCTCAACATTAATAAATATGTAGTTGTATAGGTTGCAAACACACAATACTATGCGTATATTACATTATCAAGTGATCAACTCAATCCTTGATCACTAACATAATACATTACATTATCACATTCCAAGTAGCCAACCTTATCATGACTATTTCATCGCTTGTCAAACTTTTAGTTCATCCAATTACATATTTGTAAATCATTTTTAATATGCAATAATATTCATTCCACATAGCTCATATACATACTATATATTAAACTTTCGATATTCAAGTATTCTTTATTGAAGTTTAATTTACTAATCTTATTTTATTAATATCAGCTTTAAAACTTATATGTACACCATAGTATAAAATCAAAACAAAACATTTTCACAATTATTAAAGCTCATTTTAAAAAAAAATCCGAATATCACCATTTACATAAATTTTATCATCACTTAAACATATCACATTAAATTCACAATGTTTGCATTAAAACAACAATGCAAACAACACCATTATATTTCCTTACATTAACCAATATTTTATTTTATTTTACTTTCATGCAAAACCTTATTCAAACACTATCATCCTTCTCATATAATTCAAATTTATCTCAAATCACATAATGCCACATCTGAGACCAACCTAGATGTTAATGCATATGTATGTATCACAATTTTCATTCCAAAACTTTTCTTTTTAATTCTATTTAGACTTTACAAAACTTTTCTTTTAAATTCTACTTAGGCTGAGAATCTCAAACCTAAGCTCTGATACCAAAATAATTGTAACACCCCAGAACCCCGTATACGTACACTACATACAGCCATCTGCAATATACGTACACCAGATACAGGAATATTACGGTCGATTTTTAAACCAAATCAATTTTTCACCTCATTAAATATAAATAACTCAAAGTATTTAAATTTTGCATTATAAAACATAATGAATAAAATATCCATTTATTGAGTAGCGGAAACGTATTACACTTTCCATGATATTACACATATATGTATATTAATTTGTCTTTCTCAAAATTTATTTAAGTATACATATATTTTAATCAAATACAATATAATCATATTATACATGTATGCATCACCTTCTAGTTGGTCTCAAAACACTCTTATCCTTCTCGTGGCATAACGGTTGAGCTCCTGGATCAACCATCAACTCACCTGCGCGATTAACACAACCGCGCTAAGCTCGAAAGCTTAGTAGTGCAAACAAATATTTAAAACATACATTACAGACAAATCATACTTCATACTTTAACATTATGTATCATCATTATCTTATCATGTTTTCCCTTTTAACATGCATTCTTAGTATTTTTCCAAAATTCTCATAGTTATATATATGCACATAACACATTACAAAAAATCACAATATCATATTCATTTGCTTACCATGTATCTCATTCTATCATATCATAATCACATTTCATATAGATTCTTATGCATTATAATCATTTTATAATGTTATATCATCAAGCAATAATCACATTATAAACAAACACAAGCATGGGCCCAAAAGAAACTAATATGTTATTCAAAGTTCAGAGTCTCCGCTTTGATTCAATATCACATCATTAAGCCCGTAGGCATAATATATCATATCTCTATCCATGGATAGCGTAACAGACCCAGTCTCTTGGACCATCAACCCATTAACATGAGGAGATCCTCAACCCGGCTAGACTGTTACTAATTTTTCAAATGGAAGTGGTTTACGGGTCTCCCATTTCACCATCATTCCATATTCACATTTATCAACTGGAATCGGCTTACGGGCCTCCCATTTCACCTATCCAGTGATTCACATCATAATTTCCAATTGGAATCGGTTTACGGGCCTCCCATTTCACCTATCCAATGGTTCATAGGCATGCCATCAAATACAGGACTCTGAAAGTTGAATCAACATATTAGGCACACAATCATTTCATTTTAAACTTCATTTCTTATTTCACAATCCACAATTCATTAGACAATTATGCCTCAACTATTTCATTTGATTCATCTTGGCCCATCACAATGGCCTCACATTTCTTTAATCTCAATTCACATTTCATCTTTCATCACAATATCACATTTCTTAGCACATACGTTTCATACTTCCTCTTTCATCATTCAAGTATACCCAATCAATTGCATTATCATATATTTTGAATACACATTATACAAATCATATTCTCATTTCATCATCATATAAGCAAATATGCTTCATTCATATTATTTATATCATTATCATGTCTCAAATCACATTAATCAATTCATCATAAAAGTATTCATATACATCATCAATATTCACATTATGCACAACATAACCTTACTCTTATGCATCATCGATATCATTTAATGTATATTCAATCTCAACATTATATGAATATATGCAATAATGTAGTTTGTACTTACTCTTCATAGCTTCTCAAGCCATATTCATTTTATGTAATTGCGCAAGTGTTATAATCATTTCATTACATTTCTCATTTCATAAGCAATTCATTACTCAATGACATTGATGCCTCAACAAACTCACCTTATGCACATCACAACATATAATACATTCATATATTAGTCTCATTTTAAGCCTTTAGATCACAAATTACAAGTCATATCAACATTTAAGTCCCCACGGTTGTGGCCTCCCAATCGCCACGCCCGTGGGATCCAATACGGTTCTGCCCATTTTTCATTACAATCCCCACGGTCGCGGCCTTCAAGAGCCACGGTCGTGGCATTGAAAACTCTTCTGTGCTACCAAAATGCATAAAGACACAGTCATGTTTGTAACCCCACGGTCGTGGCCCTCACTTGCCACGGTTGTGGCATCCAATCCGGGACTGTTTTCCAAGACAACTCAAGTATTTTACATTTTAAACAAATCCACATGAATACAAACATAATCAAACTCTTCCTTTCTTCTAAAAATTTAAATTAAAGTTCAAATCTTAACATATCCAAACTATTTTGCACTCATCCATCTATTTAATCCATACTCTTAACTTTCACTAACATCACACCATAATCATCTCAAAACTTAATTAAATCCATAGAAATTAATACAAAGCAAGAGGCACTTACTTGGATTCTTAGCCAAATCTTCAAAATCCACTTGCAAATCTCTTGATATCTTTTAATCTTTGGTGAAAATAGAGGCAAAAATCACCTTTCTCTCTCTAGCTTCTCTCTCTCTCTCTCTCTCTCGTCCAAGAAGAAAAGCAGAAGACGAAGAAGAAGAAAGAAAGAATTTCTTTTTC
Organism: Garcia nutans; assembly: GCA_947685225.1. Classification (NCBI taxonomy): domain Eukaryota; kingdom Viridiplantae; phylum Streptophyta; class Magnoliopsida; order Malpighiales; family Euphorbiaceae; genus Garcia; species Garcia nutans. Next base: position 58,739,885 of record CANTUV010000024.1, read on the forward strand.
TCTTCCTTCGTTCTTATCTTCTATATATATATATAATAATAATAATAATAATAATAATAATAATAATAATAATAATAAATCTCCACCACACACCCTTTTCAACCTTTGACTTCCTTTTTCTCTTTTTCTTTTTGTCTTAATCATCATTAATATTATTATTAATTAATTATACAAATATATATATATAACTCACTTTCCTACCCCACTTTATATCCCATGTATATGTGATGTATATGTATATGTCTTTTTATATTGTATTTATATATATTCCAAATATATATACATATACACTAAATCCAAATACACAATAACTCCAAAACTTTTAGGGTATATTTTGGGATATTACAATGAAACTATGAAGATATACTATGAATGTTTTGATATGATATGATAGTGAACAATGTAAAGTTTTGAATTATAATATTCTTTTAAATTGGTTTTGAATCTTGGTTATGTGACATTAGCATTGCATTGAAACATAGTACTATTACAGTTTGTACCACTAAGCCGTTGGCTTAGCGTGGTTGTGATTTATAGCGCAGGTAACAGGAAAGAACCGGAGAGTTCCTCTAGGCCGAGTAGACTCTAGATCTTGAGGTGTTGATAGTGAAGCTTAAAGATCAAAGACATATTGCCAAACATGTATATATTTTATGTTTTGTAAAACTTGAGTTTTGATGTATATGTATTTGTAAATATTTGTTATATTTTTCGCTGTGTTTTGTATAAATAATGTGGTCTATTGTGTTTTATAAATTTCTTTAAAAGTTTTAAAATTTTTAGTATTATTCAAAAGGATGGTTTATGTGTTTTGTAAACCGTGGCATTTCTATATTCAGTATACGTATATTATGATCGTATAAGCATGCTGTGTACGTATACGGGGTATAGGGGTGTTACATGGATACTCGATCCTAAATTGGATTGGGATACTCGATCCTAACTGGATTTGGATGTTCGATCCTAAACTGAATTTGGATACTCGATCCTAAACTGGATTGGGATACTCGATCCTAAATTGGATTTGATTTGGCTACTTGGATATGTGACTGGATACTTGGGCCCGAGATTGAATTGGATTTGACTGACCTTTTACTGGTTGATGATTCTGGCTTAACTTGTTGTTCCATTCTTTTGTTCTTCCTTTTGCAAAAATAAAGCTATTTTTAGTTGGCCCTCATATCTTCTCCTTGCCCCCTGCGCAACGAAAAATGTTTGGTATATAAACTCTAAAAATTGGAAAGGAGAAACTTTGCCCCCTGTGTAGTCTCAAACCAATAATTTTTCTCATGCAGGCTCTGATTGATGTTTGTATTTTGTCTTTTTCTTTCCATAAGCATGCATCTCTTCTTTCTTTTGCGAAATGACTAGAGCTTCCTCTAGCAATGGCATGCCCTCTTGATTCAGTATCTTCTTTATGATTGCTTCATAAAGTGTTTGCTATTCACCTTAATAAAGAATAGACAATACAAGACAAGAAAGTGTGATGTGATATGCTCATGTATGCATGATATGCATGAATGTACTTTCAGTCGTTCCATGACTCACAGACCGAGGTTATCAGCAGAAGTTTTCTCATTGGTTCCTTTCAGATGCTTGTTCAGGTCTTGCATTGGAATAAAAGAATGCTTCCCATTTATGACTTTTATCTTTGAGATATTGAAAACATGAATAATGGAGATCCCAAGCAGCAGATTCAGGGATACATCCATTTCAAACTATGATTTAGTATGTCAATTGGTAGCTTCTTCATAACCTTGTCAGTAATCATTTCCTTTGCCCAATGTGTCCTTCGAGTTTTGATGATGCAACAAACTTCTCTTAAAATGAAGGCTTTGAGTGACAAAAACATTTTTTATTTTTTGAATTTGAATTTTTTTTTTGAAATCAAATGTTGACTTTGCCAAATCAATGTTAATGTACCTCAGGACTTGATTTTTCAAATTAACATATCTATAACATGACAACCCTAATTACCATACTAAACTCGAGAATCATTTCCATTTAAGCAAGAACTATTGCAATTCAGATAGGCACATACACATTACTTGGCCAAAGGTCTAATTGAGTTTAAATATTGTCTATCTCATATGCATGCTTATTCAAACTATCTCCACTAATAGACTCTACCTACTAAGAGAGATCAACAGGTCTTTGATAGGCTTGAAATAGGGCCTATAAGGGACATGGGTTAAATGAAGGCTACTTGTAAGTTAAAGCCGATGTGACACAATGGATAAACCTTCACACCACAAATTTCTTGTTTGAACATTAGGTAGCTGGGAGCAATCTTGCTAGACTCTAAATTCTTTCTATCTTCTTGTCATTAATCTGGATCTTGACTAGGACAGTCTTTGCCCTTACAAAAAGTTTAAATTTATTTCTTTTCTTCTTCTCCCTTTTCTTTCTTTTTATTTTTCTTACTCTTCCCTTTCTTTGAGCATTTTATCATTTTGTCCTTCTTCCTTGTACGACTATCAAGTACATAACTTTTAGGAACTGGATGGTCTTTTTCCTTTTTCTTTGATTTTGATCAAATCTATGGTTGGGTTGGACCAATTCAAGTCAAAATGTCCTTATAAACCAAATGGAAGCCTTTTGCTGCTTTAGGTAAAAGAGAACTCAGTTGGCTTTCTGAACCGTTTTGGGTATTATCTTTCTTCTTTTTTTTTCTCTTTTCTTTTCTTTCCTTTTCTTTTCTTTTTTCTTTTTTTTCTTCTTCTTTTCTTTTCTTTTTTTGGTTCTAGCTCTAAAAGAGTTGTCTTGTTTGTACCAACTTGGGTCTCCAATAATGGATGAGTGGAGTGGAGTGACATAAATCTTTTTAATAGGAATAAATCATTTGCTACTCTGATATCATCTTGATATATTGGAGATATTAGGAGAACTTCAACTACCCTTATGGTCTTGATAACACCAACTATTTTTACAGTCTTGGCTATGCATCCCATTCCTTGATCTTCTTGCCTCTTCATCTTAGTGATCATAAGACTTGTCAAAAGTATCACAACAGCTCATAGTAGGTTATTGGGGTTTGTAAGCCAATGAAAAGAAAGCTAAAATTTTACGAAGGCTCAAAGGGACAACTAGGGATTGATATTTAATTGGGTTGATACTAGTTGTTGGCTCGTCAAACAATGCCTAGATCATTTCTCTCTTAAATAAGGAGAGTTCAATTTCATCTCGAAAGTTTGCCTAAACATGTTCTATGACTGACTAGGACCCAGACAAAGGTTATTATGCAAGAGCCCTCTATAAGTAAGCATACACGACTTAATGCTATAGAGCAATTTCCTCACCTAGTAAAGTCATTCAAGTCATGATGCATAAATATATTAATTCATGAATTATCAAGCTAGATTCCTCATTGGTTGAGCACCAAAATGACAAAAACCAACAAAAATTTTGATAAAAAGAATTCATTCAAACAAATTTAAACTTGAAAAACATAATTGTTCAAATTAAAGAAAGTAAAATTGAAAAGCAACATTCAAGCTAAGGAAAGTTTATTGAGTTAAGCTTCTTCTCCTTTCACATCTTCAATATTTCCATCTTGAAAGGATGATAAAACAAAATCTTCTTCCAATCCTTTTCCCACCATGAAGGTTGTCGGTGGAGGTACTCTTCCAAACTTAGGCAAAGGGTTGTTCTTGGTATTATGCTTATTCGGCTCGGGTAGCTTACCACTATCAATCAAATCTTGGATCTCATGCCTTAGACGAGCACATTTATCTATTTCATGCCCTTGCATTTGATGAAATTGACAGAAGGCCTCGGCATTGAAGTTTGGTGGTAGTGGATTATGTAACGGTTGAGGAGCTAACGGTTGTAACAACCCTTTCTTTTGCAGCTTGCTAAAAATCCAAGATAGAGGTTTTCCCAATTCTGAGAATTGTCTTTTATTTCCTTGACTAGTCACATTAACATCAACTTCTTTTTGTGTGCTTTGATTACTAGGCTGATAGTTCCCTTTCTCATTCCTTCTTGTTGAAAAGCGATTTTTCTCTCTTTCCCACTCTTCAATTTGTAGACCAGCTTGGAGTAGATCTTTGAAATAATGGATGAGTGTATGAGACATCCTTTCACAAAGACTAGGCAACACCCCTCTCACAATCATCCTTATTTGATCAGATTCTTCGAGCCTCTTCTTGAACAAAGCAGCCTTATTTCTCCACCTTTTCACACAGTCTACAAAATTCTCATTTGACCTTTGTCTAATAGACTCAAATTCCATTAAGGTAACTTCCAACTCGACATTATACCCATATTGCTTAATGAAAGCCTTGTATAACATGTCCCAATCTTTTTGAGTACTTTCCTCTAAGGTGTTGAACCAATTTTGGACAACAGGGTCCAATGAGAGTATGAAGTGCCTTAGAGTTTGAGCCTTAGTAGCTCGGGCAGACTGTATAGCAGTGATATACTACTTCACATGGAGATGGGGGTTTCCTGTACCATTGTACCTAGCAAAGGAAGGCATCTTGAACTTATAAGGGACCTCCTCATCTTGTTCAAATAGTTTGTCGATCTCGGATATCTCTTCGGTTTTCAGCTTCTTCTCAAATTTCTTCTCTAAATCAACAATCATCTTTTCAACATCAGAAGTCTCGGTCTTTTCAACAGTTGTCTTCTCAGCAACCTTCAACTCCTTTTTGTCTTAAGGATCTTGGTAGTATTGAGCCTAATCATCGTCATCAATGATCACCTGATCATCATCAAAAGCCACTTCATCAACTTTAGCCTTCTCCTTGTCTTTTGGCTTCTTAGTGCTAGCAGATGCTTCGAAATTATTTCCTAAAATTACAGTCAATTGGTTCTTCATGGTCTCAGCCAAGGCCTCTTTTATTTCTTCCATCTTGGCATTGAGGGCATCATCCACCATTCTTTGAATTTATTTGGGATCCATTATTTTTGGTGAGCAAGTGATTGAGTCATTGCTAGATTCTTTGCTTCCGGCATAGGTCGGATTGTCGTAAGCTTTTGTACTATTGTAATCCAGGCCTGTAAGCCAAAAAGGATCAATGATATGAGATGCAAATGTATGCATGTATGCACAAACAATCAACAAATAAGGACAAATAGGATGTTCCTTCCAACCTTATAACATCCCCATATGAATGGCGAGTCTCTTTTCCTAGGTATATGGTTAACAAAATATCAACATGGGGTATCTTGTTTTCGAATATTTCCCTCGGATGTTTCAATCATTAGTTGTATTTTCAAAAATGGAAATCAATTTAGGATAATTCCCATTAATTAGGTTTTAATCCATTTATCAAACTAAAGTAGCTTTTATGCTAAATTGGTGAAAAAGTAACTAATGATTCATGCCAAAAACAAGCCCATGATTAATTATTCTTAGTATAAATTAGGCTCACAATTAATTTTTGGTATTTCATAATTGACCTAAATAATTTGCAAGCTTTGTAACACCCCTTCCCGGCCTACTTGCGTAAGTCGAGTAGAGGCGCCACACTATCCTAATGTTGCTACCAATTTTACTTAGTCAAATTTTAGTTTCGATTTTACAAAAATTTTGCCAGAGTTTCGCCTAGAAATCTGGGTCCCAAGTGTCGACAAAACTGGTTTTTCTAATTTTTGAAAACATTTTTACACAAACCAATGCGAATACAAACAAATTCAATACACTCTCAATGATTCCACCTTATACCCTCAACTACATCCTGCAAGAAAAATTCACACTTCTAATCCAAAATAAAGTAGAGATTTATTATTATTATATACCAATAACATACAGTATCACATACTGATTCTCAATCTTATATACATATACATGCCACAACTAGCTAACTCATAATGGAGTCTAAAAGATCTACCCTGAGATATGTTGTGGGTCTGGTCGTCACTTTCCAAGAATTTGCTACTGCTCCGAACCTACGAGTCAAGGAAAACTTAACTCGCTGAGCGTTGTCGCTCAGTGGGTACTTTACCAATAAAAATAAAAAGTAGCATATGAAAGTATTTGAAATAAAAGGAAATAATTAAATCATAATTTAACCAACCTTAAACCAATAGAAATTATTGTACATTCAGTGTGATATGCTTTTAGTAAATGTAAAACCATAATTCAAACTTATTTTGCATTACATAGTTTAACGAAAAATATGACTTTGGCTGAGGCTCTACTGGTATATAGGGAACCATAGTGATAAGGCAGTGGCCCTCACCACTGTAACATAGGTGGCCCTCACCACCGATATCAGATCACAGGACTGGCCCTCACCATCCTGGTTATAACCAATGGGCCTCCCCATTGGCTTCAGTGGCCTCACCACTGAATAAAATATCATATCACAATAATGAGAAGTACTGCATGCGTTAGTATAGTGCACCATACCCTTATCTACCACTCCCACTATCCAGTAGAGCATAAAGATTAAAATGATTCACTTTAAGTCTCAAACTTCATTTTAGAATGATTCGAGAAATCATTTTATTTCCCATCGCACTTTGCCATTTATGCCTCGCACCACATTCTTTAGTCAAACTATTACTCTTTTTCACATATTTAATATCCACGATAAACATATAAAACATTTCAAAGCATTCCTCAAAAGATCACAAATTGACCAAATGAATAGTGTCGCGGCAGGAAAATCGGCAACGCAAAATGGCATGACTAAATGAATAGTAAAATCTGGATTTTCGTCAAACTTTCAGTCCACTTCAGTCATGCATTTGACCAAGTAAATGATCTTATTTTTGGCTGAAATTTTACAGAAAACTTATTTCATATGCTGACTAATTTCATGTAAAATTTTGTTGAAAAATTCATTCATTAGCTACCTCAAACAATTGCCACAAAAAAAATCCAGAAAGCTGTCATTTTGGGACCATTTCGGCCCAAACATATGAAATACATAGGATAGTTTATTTTTCTTTTGCAAATCAATATGAAGGCTTCTTTAATGGTAAAGTGAAGATTCAAACACTTGCCTTTGATAACTTTTGCATGTTTAACTCAAATCAAACTAATTAAAGTTCATCAACATCAAAAATTCCATAAACCAAAGTTTGTAAGAAAAATAAAATTTCTTTTATGGTAAAGCACCAAACCTTATTCTTTTACTTCCCCTTTTGCTTTTCCTCCTTCTCCTTCCTTAATCTTTGTTTTTCCATCAAGAAATTCAAGAACACACCCTTAAACATAAACCTTAACAATTTAGAATAATAAGCTATCCTCCATTTCTTTTCAAACTAAACCCTAATCTAACCTTATTAAACCTTAGAAACCTTGATTCTTTCATTTAATTGATTAATATCATAACAACTTAAAATTTTCCCAAATCCACCCTAAGAACCCTAATCTCCAATCTCCCAATAGTTATAGAAATACCTAAAATTGATACTAGAATTGAATTCTACATACTTGAAAACCTTAAAACTTACCTTGAAAATCAAACATGGCAAAACTTGGAAATCTTTTGATATTTTCCTATGGTGGCCGAATTTGGAAGTGGGAGAGAGAGAGAGAGTTTGTACTTCATCTCATTATATATATATAAGGAAAATGATGATCACTTTTGAATGAATGAGTGTTTTCAAACCAAATGTCCACACTTTTCTCTTTCTTCTTTATTATAGCTTTTAAATGTCCACTTTTCATTAGCCCAAATGTCTCCTCCTTTTATTTATTTAAAAACCCAAGTCCTTAAACTTTCTTTTAATTATATTTTGGCCCCTCCACCATCTTGTGTTGAAATATCAATGGTCTAAGGTGTGAAAAGACCAAAATACCCTCTAGCAATTATTTGTTCGTAACTTTTAACCTGTACAATTCCACGAGGCAAACTACGTATAGTTTTGATCCTTTTGACCTCTACTTTCTATTTTTAAGATCTATTTTAGGTTTCCAAGTTGTTTTGAAAAATTACCTATAAGCCCTCGACTTTTTACAAAATTCCCTTTAGGTCCTTTCTTTGCTCGGGTGTTGCCCGGGCCCCGTTTCTACTGACGATCATTTCATATTTACCCTCTTGACGTCCTCTACTCACTTCTGTGTTTATTTCCTACTTCGGATTCATGTATAATGACCAAAATGTCCCTAGTCAAAATCCCCTATATCTTCCAAACCGTGCATTTTCTGGAAAAACCGTTACGCGTCATTGTGACCCGATTTTTCTCTATTTTCCATTTTTGGAATATGTTATGTGCACTATTAAGACCATCCAGTACGACTTTTGGAAATTACATTTACCTCCCCAAAACTTTTGAAAATTACAGTCACCTCCCCAAAACTTTTTGAAATTACAATCACCTCCCTAACACTTTGCATTTTTCTTCAATTAGGTCCCAGTGGTCCTATAGCCTTATCTGGGGCCATTGTCAGGAATTATCTTCTCCTTTCCCCTTCTCTCACTGTGCACGTGACTACTATGCATAAATGCGGTAGGCGGATGTGACAAGCTTTTTATAAGAAAAAGGTTGGATGAAAATAATTTTTTTTAAGCCCATTGTAAAAAGATTTTAGAAAAAATGGATTTTGGGCTTAGTATTTGGGTCATGAGAAAAGAATTTTGATTTGTTTATAGAAAATTTTTTATATCCAAAGGCCATTTTGAAAAGTTTTGAAAATTGTTTTAGTCTTTTAGATTTTGAAGAAAAATTTATTTGAGCTTGCAAATGTACTTGGGTCATATTAGAAAAAGAACAAACCAAATAAGCCATGATTTAAGCCAAGACAAATTAACCATAGTCAAACAACATGCATTTGGGGTAAAATCCTAAGGAAAGTAACTAGGCCAATTACATGAGCTTTAGTCTTTGGGTTAAAAGGCTTAGGTTCCCATAGCAAGTATATACCAAATGGTACTTGGCTATGAGTGGTTATGCCATGCTCGATCTCCATACCTTGAGTGAAAGTATGGTATCCCTTGCATAACACAACACGAGTAACATGGGCATCCTAACTCACGCACACGATGCAATCTAATATGATGCAATGGATAATATCATTATAAGAAAGAATAGAGTAATATAATGACCAACAGAATCAACTTCTCTTATCCCAGTGGAGTCGCCACTGTGAGCGGGGATTTTCGCCCTCACTCCCGGTGGAATGGTTCTTGCGACTTCAGCACTGTTTAGGCTCAGGGCCTTAGAGAACACGGACCTAAATTTGGAGAAAATGGAGTCGCCACCTGGATGGGCCGGGAAAAAGAAAGGGGTGGATGACTCGATTCCTAAGGAATCCCCAACCCCCTAATGGGTTCGAAAAGTTAGGTACATATGGGGAAGGTGAGAAATAGCCCAGCACCCCCACAACGCCCGGTTCTTTGGAACCAGCCTCCTTTACAGGTCTTAATATTATAAAATTCTTAAATATAACAACAGTATCCATATTACATGCAACAATTGAAATAAAGCATCATTATATTAAAATCAAAGCAATGTCCAAACAAAACAAATAAATGGACACCCATCCGAAGATGGAAACATGTCCTTACATCATCCATGTCTAAACTAATAGGACACCTACCAAAAGGTAGAAACATGTCCTTTACATTGGTCCAAAATATAAAAGAAATTTAAATTACATGATATTTAACTAATGAGGTACCCACAAAGTGGAAACATACCTCTTACAACATTTGGAAATAAAAATAAATTGATAAAAGTAAATAACCATTCATCATAAATAAATCATTCATTAAAGATATCAATCAAAATATATAATAAACGTCCATCCATGATAAATTAAATAAATCAAGCATTAAAATTAAATAAATCAACCACCTAAGCATATAATAGACTACATAATCAAATCTAAAAAATAAAACAAATAAAGATACAAATTAGGGTTACTGTTTCTATTTAAAATTCTTTAATTATTATTTTTGATTTTTAGGATTTTAGTATTACATTTTTATTTGTTTAGCCTACTGTAAAGGTTTTGAAAAATTGAAATGGATTAGGGTTTCAAGAATTAATTAGGGTTTAGGGGCAATATTATGAAATTAGGGTTTTAGGAAATTTTAAAACATTTAGCTTTATAATTCTTAGCTACTGGATTATTATTTTGGATTTACTATATTGGGTTTGAATGTTAGGTTTATAAGCTTTTAAGGTTTTAAGGATTAGGGTTTAGGAAAACTA